>OX402058.1:19161094-20361094 GCA_947859365.1 Archips crataeganus
AATTATTACAACTGGTCTGCGCCGGCCTTAAAACATGCGCTAATGTTACAAATTTTTTACGGGCTTTTAAATTCACATCATAAAGAAAAATAAAGAAAATAGAATCTTTAATAGGATCCCTCGTGTGTCTATCTGTTCGTCTATCACAGCCATTTAATTTTGTTTTGTAACCACTGGATGATAAATTATTTCTGAATGTTGGGACTTTTGGCGAGCAAATTAGAAAATATGACATACATGCGAAAAAACCCAATGACCCACAAATACGGGAACTTGTTCGTTTGTCTCTCACCTTTTCAAACATTTTCTTTAAAAATATGTTTATTCAAAATAACTAATATCACGTGTGTCATATAATAATATTGCGAATCACAACAATTAATTTTCTAATATAAATATGTAATTTTATAATTGTAGCCAAAAAGAACACAATTTTTATAATTTACATCCCTTAAATAAAAAAAACACAAATGTATTTAAAAAAAATTATAGTGAACTAAAACAATTACTTTGCTCACCCGCGACCTTAAGGTCGCGGGTGAGCAAAGTAATTCTTTTAGTTCATTAATATGGACCTCCGCAAAGTAACGCCTGATTCAATAAATTATTTAAAAATTATAATATTACTAGCTTTTGCCCGCGGCTTCGCTCGCGTGTACCATGAGTATTTCAAAGAACCAAGATATCAAGCAAGCAAGCATGTTGACCGAGAAATCGGTGAACATACCTACATAAAAAAAAATAGGTAAAGTGGAATGCATAACCTGCTCCTTTTTTAGAAGTCGGTTAAAGAGCCCTTTGCGGCCTACTTAGAGTATAAACATATGGATTTTGAAATTTTAGCTTTCTACAACCAGTAAAACGAAAAATCCCGTTTTTCCTGTTCCCGTGGGAATTTTGGAAAGTCCTCTCTCAATGCTCCTCTATACTACCCAAACAACCTACATGCCGAATTTCAGCTTTCTACGACCAGTAAAACGAAAAATCCCGTTTTTCCTGTTCCCGTGGGAATTTTGGAAAGTCCTCTCTCAATGCTCCTCTACACTACCCAAACAACCTACATGCCGAATTTCAGCTTTCTACGACCAGTAAAACGAAAAATCTCGTTTTTTCCCGTTCTCGAGGGAATTTGGGAAAGTCCTCTCTCGATGCTCCTCTACACTCCCCAAGCAACCTACATGCCGAATTTCAGCTTTCTACGACCAGTAAAACGAAAAATCCCGTTATTTCCTTATCCCGTGGGAATTTCCGAAAATCCTTAAAACTGTTTTTTACTATTATAATTAATTACCTACTTCTATGCCAAATTTGAAGAGTGTCTAGTAATTATAGTTCATAGGATCCCGTTCAACTGAATATATAAATCCCGTTTTTTCCCGTTCCCGCGGGAATTCCAAAAAATCCTTCCTTAATGGAAGCCTACATTGTATAAGGTATCTATGTGCAAAATTTCAAGTCTCTAGGTCCAGTGGTTTGGGCTGTGCGTTGATATATCAACAGTAGTTTTAGTTTATTTAGACATTTCAACCCCATCGCACCCCATCCAGGGAGATGGTATTTTACGTCTGCCACGTCGGATTTTAAAACCGTTGTTGTTTTCATAACCAGCGACCAGATAAACCATAGAAACAACACTCATGTTGATTTTCAGACTTTGTAACCCCTTTCCCCCCTTTTAGGGGTTGAATTCTCAAAAAACCTGAAACACGTGTTTACTCATTTTTCATTAGGAGTACTTCTGTGAAGTTTCGAATAAAATAGTCGAACTAATCTTGTTTCCCCATACAAACTTTGGACCCCCGTTTCACCCCCTTAGAAGTGAATTTTGAAAAATCCTTTCTTAGTGCACCCCTAGACCTTATAAGAAACCTACATGCCAAATTTGGAATCTCTAGGCCCAGTGGTTTGGGCTGTCCGTTGATATGTCAGTCAGTCAGTCAGTCAGTCAGTCAGTCAGTTTCTTCTTTTATATATATAGATTAAAAAAATCTCAATGGAAACTTTCTGTTGAAATAACATCCCTCTACCAACTTCATTAAATTACTCAAAAAAAAATAAAAAATAAACACCAATAGATGCTAGACTAGAATTTCAGCGCGCTGCGCTCGCGCAAACGGCAATCCCGTCACCTGCTGCGCCGACGCGATAAATTCGACGCACAAACGTTGCAACCTACCTTGATTTGTAAGGCTTGGATGAGTAAAGGTAATAATTTTATGACAAAAAAGCTGTTTAGCTATAAGTTGGATGGTATTCAATTTGTTGCGTGTTTATTATCACAATTTTTTTTCTGTCAAAGAATACATGTCATTTGGGATGGCAGACAGGATGTTTAATAAATTACCATAAAATATAAATCTTATTTTTATGTATCTTTGGCTTATTATTTAGTTCAAATTATTTAAATGAAATTTTTTTTCATTGAATAAACAATATAATTTATGCAAATGATACACATTACATAGTTTTGGTAAAGCTCTATAAATTGATTGTAAGTCACTTTTAACCTGTACAGTCGAAGACATAATATAGCTATACAGTCGTCGCGTCAAAATGTGTAACATCAACCTTATGGTTAACCGTAATCGCATAGAGTTGTATAGATATTTTTGACACCTTGGTACCTAACGTATACATATTTTTATAATATATGTACGACCTTGAATGTACCACGTTTGAACAAATAAATGACTGATTACCGATTACAAGCTGAGTGGTACAGTGAGGCCCTTCAAGCAGAGGATCGTGGGTTCCCAGGCTCGCGCTCCGAGTTTTTCGAAATTTACATGCGAAATTAAATTTAAAACATATCTTGAGCTTTATGGTGACGAAGAACCACGTGAGGAAACCTACAAACACTGGCAAAAAAATCAAAAGTATGTGTGAAGTTCCCAATCCGTACTGGGCCTGTGTGGGAACTAAAACCGAAGCGCTCAATCAGCCTGTGGCTTGCAGTGGAACGTATATAGGCGATGATGATGATGTGCGTTAGGAAAATGATAGCGATGGAAACGCTTGTAAAACTACTCATAATAGCACACAAACCGATAGCAATACCAACACATTCTCATAAACAAATCCACCAAAACCATTCGATATTAAAACCAATCGAGTCGGAGCCATAACTTATCGTGGAAGTAATCGATTTCATTACCTCATGGGCGTTTCATTCGATGAATCGAGAATCGAGCGGAAAGTGCTAACTCGGACCACCTTCGTCGAATTCGGGCAAAACTTCGATATAATTTAGCCCACGTATGATTGCCAGATTGCCACAATTTGATACAATTGCTGGTCGTGTAGTTTCGGTTATTTGCTTCGTGGAAGCTTTAAAATTGCTCCAAATGTCACGGTGCTGTGGTGTCTTTTATTGCGTAGGTGTTTTTTTGCTGTTTATTTTTTACTGGATTTGGGTGGCGGTATTTTTAACAGCTCTATAATTATTTAGATCAAATGTTTTTTTAAGAATATGCAAAATACTGTCGCAAATATGTTTTGCAAGAAAAAACTGCTAACAATCTCTTGAGATACATATCCAAAGGTGAACTTATCCTTTAATGGATATCTACCAGTCGACCTTTGAGTGGATGAGAGGAGCTTTTAGCAAGGGACCGACAAAGAATAAATAATATTTAGTGAAAGCTATTAGTAGGTACCTAGTCGATGTAGGTATGCCTCGACATGTTTCGAATCAATCCGTGGTTTTCTCTCAAAGTTGGTTCGAGCGAAAAACCAGCCGTGTATCACTGTCACATGTCTATGTTTCATAGTAGTTTTAATTTAAAGGGTTCATTCAGTTAGTTAGATATAGTTAGTTAAGATGTAGGTATAGTATAGTAGGGACCCAATACATCCCTGTATTGTTTTTTTTATATAATTATTATTATTTTTTATTTAATTCTATATTTGTATGGTTTTTTAGTTTGTAATTTATTATATTTTAATTTGAAAAGATGACTTCCTGCCAAGTTTCTTGCGGCGCATTCTTCTTGGCAATGATGGTCCTTACGAAAGCGCTGGTAGTTTAAAAATAGTGACATGTAAAGAGCCCTTTGCGGCCTATTTGCAGAATAAACGTTTTGATTTTCTGATTTTTTGATTTTTTTAGTTACCAATACCTACCAAAATAACTATAGCTACTCAAGGCAAGGTTGTAAATTAATATTTCATCCCAGCATACGTCCCACTGCAGGGCGCAGGCCTCCTCTCAGAATGAGAGGACTTAAACCGCAGTTCCCACGCGGGCCCAGGGCTATAGGTCAAACCGCTAGGCCACCACGGCTCAACAAATATTTGTAACACCCAAAAAATTACATAACATCTCGCATTTTGTCAAATCACATCTCGATCATCAATCACGTCGCTAAAAAAAGGATAACCGAACCAAAATATCGTGCATTAAATCCGCTTACTATACAAAACGTACTCCACATACGTCCGAAACCCCGACTTTAATGAACTATCCAAAACCTAACAATGAGCCTAATCAGCGTTCGAATTCGAAAATCACTACCGTTACGTTGGACATAATCACGCCCGATTCATATATAGCCGATCGCCTATCGACAACGATCGACATTGTGACAATAGAAAAGAAAGTGTTGACCGTTAACGATGTTTGATTTTTGGTATGTGTTCCACTTGACCGTCGCGGTTGTCAAATTTGCTCGCGTCGCCGAATTGTCCAGGTGACAAGTAAAAGCTCGCGATGGCAGTTATAGACTATTTTTTGTGGATCATATACAATTTTAGGGTTCCGTAGCCAAATGGCAAAAAACGGAAACCTTATGGATTCGTCATGTCTGTCTGTCTGTCTGTCCGTCCGTATGTCACAGCCACTTTTTTCTGAAACTATAAGAACTATGCTGTTGAAACTTGGTAAGTCGATGTAGGTATTCTGTGAACCGCATTAAGATTTTTACACAAAAATAGAAAAAAAAACAATAAATTTTGGGGGTTCCCCATACTTAGAAATTAAACTCAAAATTTTTTTTTCATCTAACCCTTACGTGTGGGGTATGTATGGATAGGTCTTCAAAAATGATATTGAGGTTTCTAATATCATTTTTTTCTAAACTGAATAGTTTGCGCGAGAGACACTTCCAAAGTGGTAAAATGTGTGTCTAAAATAAGAGAATGATAAAACTAAAAAAATATATGATGTACCTACATTACCATGTAAACTTCCACCGAAAAATGGTTTGAACGAGATCTAGTAAGTAGTTTTTTTTAATACGTCATAAATCGTAAACCGCAATTTTTTATAGATAATGGTACGGAACCCTTCGTGCGCGAGTCCGACTCGCACTTGGCCGGTTTTTTTTGTTCGCACGCGAGGAAATGGCAAAAGATAAGGGTCTATAATCAATATTTTTTAGCCAAGTCTAACTTTCGGCCCATTTGTTTAAATAAATAAATCTTAAGTTTACTGTTAAGTCCGTAATTTTATGTCCGCAGTTTGAAAAGCCGTGGTGGCCTAGCGGTCTGACCTATGGCCTCTTAAGCAGAGGATCGTGGGTTCAAATCCCGGCTCCCGGCTCGGAATAGATAATACCTACGTGGGAAATTACATTTGAAATTCACCATGAGCTTTACGCAGAAGGGCAAATAAACACTGATATTATAAAGAGTTTATTAAAGAACTGAAATAATTACTTTGCTCACCCGCGACCTTAAGGGCTTAAGGGCGGGTGAGCAAAGTAATTGTTTCAGTTCATTAAAATGGACCTCCGCAAAGTAACGCCTGATTCAATAAATTATTTGAATATAGTAAACTAATACATGTCGGGCATAGGCCTCCTCTCAGAATGAGTTATTAGTAATAACTTATTACTTATTAGTTCCCACGCGGGCCCAGTGCGGATTAGGAACTACATACACACCATTGAATTTTTTCGCAGGTTCCTCACGATCTTTTCCTTCACAAATTTCAATTGTAATTTCGCAAATGAATTCGAAAAAACTCAGAGGTGCGAGCCCGGATTCGAACCCACTACCCTCTGCATGAGAGGCAATAAGTCAAACTTAGGCCACCACGGCTCCTAGGCACTAGGACACTATTGTCTTAGAGGAATTAACTTCATTTGACTTTCGGAATGTTCTACAAAACACGGCGGCGGCGGCGTTGAAGTTACAAAATTCAATGACTACCCAACTTAGCACCTATCAACTCTTAATTAAGACTAAGGTCATCGTCGAGTGCAATTTGATACCAATTGCATGGCGGTTCCCTTTAAGTAGCGGACTCTAATTTCAACGAGGTGCAACACTATAATCAGAGCAAGCACTACCTCATTACAGCTTGATGTGCCTTTAGGGTTCCGCAAAAGGCTGCAAGGGATTAAGGTTTTTTTTTCTTTAAGTTTACTCTGAGTATAAGCTCAAGTTCGAAATGTGTCAGTGTAGTTTGGTGGGCATAGTTGGGTTTGTGTGATTTATGTGTATTCGTACAGTGGAGGTGGAGGAACTGCATGAATACACATTTTTTTATAAACGTAGCTATCATAAGGTCGCGGGTGCGCAAAGTAATTGTTTCTATGGTTGTGGAGGATTTGCATGAACACACATTTCTTGAAAAAGTAGCTATCATAAGGTCGCGGGTGCGCAAAGTAATTGTTTCTATGGTTGTGGAGGATTTGCATGAACACACATTTCTTGAAAAAGTAGCTATCATAAGGTCGCGGGTGAGTAAAGTAATTGTTTCTATGGTTGTGGAGGATTTGCATGAACACACATTTCTTGAAAAAGTAGCTATCATAAGGTCGCGGGTGCGCAAAGTAATTGTTTCTATGGTTGTGGAGGATTTGCATGAACACACATTTCTTGAAAAAGTAGCTATCATAAGGTCGCGGGTGAGCAAAGTAATTGTTTCAGTGGATGTGAAGGAACTGCACGAACACACATTTCTTGAATAAAAGTAGCTACCATAAGGCCGCGGGTGGGCAAAGTAATTGTTTCAGTTCATTGATATGAACCTCCGCAAAGTAACGCCTGATTCGAAAAAATATGTAATAGTTTTTTGCCTTAGGGCCGTCCGCATGCACGGTTCAAAAATGAAATCGTAAACCTTGAGTTATAGATGACAGTTCCATACATTTTGACGTCTTAACCCTGGATTAGCATTTAAGCTAAGGTCCGTGCAGTCCGTTTTATTGATGTAAAATAACGGGGTTACAAATAATAACCTTTTTTCTCATTTTCCACTTTTCGGGGCCAAATGTCCCTTACTTAAGGAAACTGTTAACCTTAATGTTGTCTGATTACCGGCTCTTTAACGCTGTGCCTCGTCAAATTCGCAAGAGCTTAATGGTTAAATGCGATTTTTAAGATTAAGCTCATTGTAATTTGAACTCTGTTTCTAAGTAGATTACGTATTCAATTCAATTTCAAAAAAAATAAAATATCATTAAATCAAAGAAAAGTATGGGACAGTTATAAAAAGTACGAGAGTACTAAGTACCAAGTACCAAAGGTCAAGAATACCCGAAACCTTGAAGCATGTATGGAAAGACTAATGAGTGTTATGGATGCGAATGGTATAATTATTATGTAAGTATGTCAGAATCATAGCACATGGAAACAAATTGTTTCTACCTACCCCTTTGCTCGAAAGGAGGCGTGATTGTATAATGTATGTAATTATAAAAAAAATCGTGCGTGCAGCTCCTCCGCGCGGAAGAAGTGAAACTTCGTAATGTGGAAATGAAAAAGGCACTTATACATCAATATGAACCTTATTACAATAACTTAAAGAAAATATTTTACTTATTCATCTATGTGTTTAAATTACTCACTAGATGGTGATAGATCAATATGAACCTTATTACAATAACTTAAAGAAAATATTTTACTTATTCATCTATGTGTTTAAATTACTCACTAGATGGTGCTTTCATCAAGTCTCATACAAATTTGCACAGACAGTATGAGTTATGCATCGCACTGTCGAAGTTTTTAACATCCATTAGTATATATACAATGCGAGATTACTTGCTTCGGCAGTACATAATATACTAATGCTTTCATACCCCCTCCATGGTAGCGTTAAACCACAGGAATAAATAAACGAAACAGAATAAACGCTTCAAACAACGCCGCGCACGCATAACACTACTACACGCATAACATAATGTGTGCGTGACCTGCACAGACAGGACAGGGGGGGGCGTGTACCGGCGCCCGCTCGGAGACAAACCGGTTTGAACTAGCTCAGTGAGTAGACAAAGTTCAGGTGTGCCGCCAGCGATGATGCGACCGTTTAGCGTTTAGCTACATAGTTCGGGTGTTCGGTTGTTTTTAAAGATGCCTACCTGTTGTAGTGATACAGATATTAGATACTTAAGTACTTGTAAAAGATCTGATTACGGCAGGGTCCCCATGTCGCTGGCGCCACTATCCCTTTTGTCCGCAAGGGGGATCCGCTGGGATAAGTATAGTCGACCAAGAAACTCCTTTACCACCCTAAAGTTCAATGTCAGTTGTATGACTTAAGACATCAAAGGCTATTTTCACTTACAAGTCAATGTGACAATCAGCCTTATTGTTTTTATTCTGATGTAGGAACTGTCACAAAAAATGGTAAAGCACTTACTTGGTCGACTATACCTGGGTCCCCTGAGACATCGATCAACTGAGACTATAGAGCCCTTGTAAATGTCTTCATGCCGGCTAACTATAGTACTAATATCTTAGACGTAAGCGCCACTAACTCATTGTCCTTTAGTGAAGTTTTAATTGTGGGGCTTAAGGATTTGGGCCTGATCAGCTGCAGCGCCGGCTTGCTAGCTGGGTGGCTGGATGTGGGATATAGCGAATGTGTCAACGCATGTAACGTTCCACGCCAGGAATCTACCGATTTTCTACGGCACCACAGTTGATGTTCGGTCATACCGCTGCTTAAAGTACGAATACAGTACGGAATCGCAGTGACACGTCGTATTCCACACCGTTTTTATCGCATGCCCAGGGCCTCCACACCGCTGCCGCGCTGCTCAAAATACGCTGACGGTACGGAATCGCAATGACGTACCTCGTATCGCAATGACGTCAGACTTTATTCCATGCTCTTCATAGTAAATTTGTGACGTATACGACAATAATTTAACTTAAAAAGTGATTTTTCAAATAATTATTATTTCAATTAGATAGAAATTTGTTTCACGTAACTGCGACTTAAACGTGGTCGCCACCGAATACTGATCTTGATGAATTGGTTCCCGATCACCGATTAGAAATTATCGTCATATTACAATCAAGATGCATTTTAAATCGCTTAACCAAGCACAATATAGTCGTATTCTTTAAAGATTCCTGAACCAAGTCTTTTTTATCTTAAATTAAAAGCTCAATAAACCAACCGCACGTATTTCGAGCAAAATATACTGCCTCTTTTTCACAATACAAATTTGGACATGAATAAAATGTGAGCGTTTTCCGTGTACATAATCCCGATTGGATACATAACGGTGCATTTTATTCACGTTGCCCGCCTGAACTGTGGCGTAGCTTCGAACAGCGGGATCGCTGGACATTAAAACAGCTGTGTCTAAAGTTTTCTTCATACAGAGGGAGAAACATCGTAAAATTTGGTTACATTGCGGAACTTCACGGTTTTGAATTTATAATATAAGTGACCGATCATCGACAGTAATTTACTGTAACTTGCTCCGTCTAAATGAGATTAAAAGGAGGTTTAATGCGTATGCTTAAAAGCAGCGTAGGAGCGAGTTTGTTAGTGATGTTTACTTTAGTTAAGCACTTGCTTGTAATGGACAACACTTTGTTTCATTAGCATGTCATCATTGTGAAAGTTTAAAAGAATATTTTAACAATATTTAGTGAAGCAAATATTCGTCAAAAATACATGTGCTCTGATATTGTTCAAGACAAGATCAAAGGGTAGGCATATCAAAACTAGAATTTGTATCGATATCAGGCGTTTAATCATTACCTAGATTTAAATTAAAACCTAAACGTATTGATATAAAATGAGTACGAGCCATGATTAAAAAAAATCGTAATTACGAATTT
Organism: Archips crataeganus; assembly: GCA_947859365.1. Taxonomy (NCBI): domain Eukaryota; kingdom Metazoa; phylum Arthropoda; class Insecta; order Lepidoptera; family Tortricidae; genus Archips; species Archips crataeganus. The sequence continues at coordinate 19,171,124 of OX402058.1, forward strand.
AAACTAAATTATTTGTTGATAGTTTTCCAACTTCAGTTAAATTTACACGAGCGTTTTTCTACAACAAAGTGCTGCATCTGTCGCATGCATAAGCTACGGCTACGCCGAAAATGTTAATACATAATTCATACCGCGTCGCCGTATTATACGTCATTATGATATCGTATGCGTCGTCCATCTTTAATTTCAATTTCTTACCGGGACCCGATCGATTGTGAAATGAAGATTCCACAGCTTTAAAAAAAACATTGTCGGCTGGTGTTGGTTATGGTTACTTTGAACTGTGTTTTTCATTTATTTTATTTAACGCTAACGTTAACTGTGACTTCATCTGCGTTGAATTATTATATTCCACTCCAAAACTATACATTATAAAGTGATATATTTTTAATTTCAAATTATATGTATAGCTTATATGGAAAAATTCAATCTTATCCTTAAAATTGTACTTTGTAAAATAGTGCAGTTAAAGTTCATTCTAAAAACAAATTCGAATCACTTCCTCTCGTAAGTGATGAAAATTCGGCTGAATTTGAAATACAAGTGAATTTGAAGGCTCGATCTAGTGCGAGAACCACTGCTAATCTCCACATTATTCAATTATGGCAAGAAATTTCTGTAAATCCATACATTTATTATGGGAAATAAAAGTCATTTATCATTTAAGTAGATACCTAATAGAAAATTACCGCTCTTATCTGATCAACTTCACGAACATATTAATAAATAAATAAATAAAAAAATAAATAAATACATATCACAGGACAATTCACACCAATTGACCTAGTCCCAAAGTAAGCTAAGCATAGCTTGTGTTATGGGTACTAGGCAACGGATAAACATACTTATATAGATAGATACATACTAAAATACATATTTAACACCCAAGACCCGAGAACAAATATTCGTATTATTCATACAAACATCTGCCCCGACGCGGGAATCGAACCCGGGACCTCAAGCTTCGTAGGCAGGTTCTCTACCTACTAGGCCATATGGTCGTCAAAAGGATGTAAGAGGGATGACGAATGACAGCACAAAATAATAATTCCCAATCGCGACTCGTCTTGTATAAAAACACGTTATATTTTCACTGAAAAGCAGATACATTTTTAAATTACGGCAAAAGTAAGTTAAGGGTAAGTTTTAGTCGATTGAGTTGGCACGAAAGTGACGACAGAACTAGCTATTACTTTTTAATTTTCTCTTTTCCTTGCATTTGACAGCTCATAAAAAGTTTGTCAGTTGATTGGTGGTGCAATTATCCATATTTGTGCAATAGCACAACAGTTTTCTACAAATGTTATTTTCGAATGCAGATCCAGATTCTGTTCTAATTCCGAATTCAAAACTTAAACGGCCAGCAATAAATTCCGCCCATAAAAAAAATCGATACAAAAAATAATCGTATCACATCGATTATTGAAAAGTGTGCAAATTGCAGGCTCTTTGATAACATTCGATCGTAATAGCACCGATTACCGTCGGCGTAATTTCACTTAAATTTCGGTATAATTTTAATGTTCCACATACAGCTACTCGTCTCTTTAATATCACGGTAATAATATTAATTTTATACGTTTTGTGATATTTAGATCGGTGTTTTGCCGGTGATTTTAAGTGGGTATTTTATTGTTACTGGCTTGAACACTTTTTGATTTTAAAATTAATTTAAATTGTGACTTTAAACATAAAACTACCGTGAGACTCACTCATAGTGGAAAAATAAACGATTGATGATTGGTGATTTAAATTGTGCTTGATGGGATGACATGACTAAAGCGAATAGCGCGTGATTTAGACTTAAAATAAGACACAAGAGGTAAAAAATACTGAAATGTCTAGATTTTTCAAGAGACAACAACAAAATATGGTAATTTAGATGTCAAATAAAACATAGGAGCTAGTAAACTTGTTAATTTAGAATCAACTAGATAACATTTCAGATCGCGATCTAAATCGTGTATAATTAATTCAGATTTTCTTTTAAATTTGCTGTAATTAATATGCTATGTTAATATAAATGTTCGAAAAATCTGTAGAATCAATGACCGCTCAAACAATCAAAACAAAACACAACACGTTTTTAAAATAATTCAGAATATGCTAGTAGGTTGAATTAGCTTGACGGAACACCTCTGTAAATCTACAGTGGAAAGGTAAAATCGCTAAAGCGCCATATATCACATTATGGCGCTTTAGCGATTTTAAATCTTATCACTAAGGTTAAAACGCTAAAGCACCATATAATATCATATATGGCGCTTTAGCAATTTTACCTTACCATTATCACTGTCGAAATGTTTTTATGATTATTTTATTTGTGGTTGGCAATCGGCCTTGCATTATGAAATTCGATTTTCGAAGAGTGAAAAGACAACATTCGAATTTCGAATTTCGTATTTCCTAGCCTCCCTGTTTCCATATATTAGTCGAAGTTCAAAGTGTATAGCATCGGATGAATTAAACTTGTATTGAAAGTTCAAAAATATTACAGGTATGTTCAGTCAAACTGTCAAACTAACCCAATATAATTGTAAATATATGATTTCACGGGATGACCGTAAAAGTAATAAAAAAATGAAGTTGAAAAAATAAATACAAAAAGATACTTCATAGCTAACTTGTTTAAATTTGCACAGTAGCGCCAACTCTTGTCCTGATGAGCGGTTAGTTCCGAAGGAGTGTTAAAATCTCTCGAAAGAGGGTGTAACATACATGTGCGCTTGTCACTGCATAAGGTGATGATTTAGCAGACTGAAATGTATGATGTATAGGAAAGATTCGAGTCTAATCTCAAGACCAGTGGTGGTGTAGGGGTATGGCACACGGCACGGAATGCTGAGGACCTGGGTTCGATTCCCAGCATTGGTTTTTTTTCTGGGGTTTTTTTCTGTGCATCTATATTTCAGTTTCTATATGGGTCGGGTGCTGGTTTGGGATGCCACTTGTTCAGACACGCTGGCCCCTTCCCATCTCCATGGTACTTGCAACAGACCTGGTGCAGCTTCAGAAGCGGCTGAAAAGGCGAAAGGACTGAAATACAGGGGTCTAGGCAGCGAATACGATTTTGTCCCATTCGGTGTCGAGACCCTTGGTCCGTGGGGTCCTAGCGCTTTAAAGCTCTTTAAGGAAATTTCTAAGAGGTTAATCGACGTCACAGGGTGTTAGAAATGATATCAAAATGAATGTTATTTTATGTATCTTTCAGTTAACGCCATCTACTGTAACATTATAGTTGTTTATCTATGGTCTTGAAGGTATATGCTATCTGTGGAAATAAACACTTACTTTTTTTACTTTGCAACGGATTTACTGAGTTTTATTAGGCTATGGGACTAGCTCGTATTTTTCTTTAAAAAGTAATAGTTATTGTTAGTAGTTTTCGTGTTCAGTGTTTAAAGATGAGTTCTAACTATCTGGCGAATGTACCGAAGTTGAAAGGTCGTGAGAATTACGACGATTGGGCGTTCGCGGTAGAAAACTTGCTGATACTTGAAGGCGCGGACAAGTATCTGAAGCAAGAAACTCCTGCTGGTGCTACTGACGCTGCAGCCGCTGGTGCGGCAGCTGCGGTAGACGCAAAAACACGGGCGAAAGTGATTTTGACGATCGATTCATCGTTATTTGTTGTTAATTGTCCCGTGATATTTATTTATTTATTTATTTATTTATTTATTTGTGCACATAAAGCATGCAAACACCACGAAGGAATTATGGACGACGTTAAAGTGTTTGTTCGACGATTCAGGATTTTCGAGGAGGATTACTTTGCTTCGTCATTTGATCTCAATCAGATTAGAAAACTGCGAAAATATGACGAATTATGTGACACAAATTGTTGAAACCTCGCAGCGATCAACGGGCACGGGATTCGAAATCAACGATGAGTGGGTTGGTTCATTGATGCTTGCCGGTTTACCGGAACGATTCATGCCTATGCTTATGGCTATCGAACATTCTGGAATCCGAATAACGGCCGATTCAATCAAGACCAAACTGATGGATATGGAATCTGTTCAAATAAGTGAAACGGAATGTAATTCGGCATTAGTTGCTAAAGGTTGGCACAAGAAAAGTAAATGTGGCAACACTAGCAAACATAAACCACAGACATCGCATACGTCAAACTCAACTACGAAAACAATAACATGCTACAAGTGCAAGGAAACAGGCCATTATCGTAATCAATGTCCACTTTTAATTGAAAAACCAGAGAAGAAAAAACAGACTAACGCTTTTAGCGTTGTTTTTCTCAGTGGGAACTTCACAAAGCGGGATTTTTACATTGATAGCGGAGCAAGTATGCACTTAATTGCAAATGAAAACTGGTTGAAAAAACCGCAATATTCACCAAGTTTGTCGGAAATTATTGTTGCAAATAAAACAAAAGTTCCTGTTTTATGTTCGGGTGACATAGAAATCACAACAAGTCACGATTACGTAGTTACCGTGAAGAATGTTTTGTGCGTGCCGAGTCTTACGACAAATCTCTTGTCGGTCAGTGAACTGATTAAAAATGGTAACAGTATCAATTTCGAGCCTAATAAGTGCCTCATATGGAACAAATCAGGTGATTTAGTAGCGGAGGCTGATCTTATTGATGGAGTTTACAAGTTGAACCTCAAATCAACACAAAGTTGTCTACTAACTCCGTCAGTGGCTGATGGTGACACATGGCACAGACGATTGGGACATCTGAACAGCAACGATATGAATAAAATGAAGCGTGGTTTAGTGGAAGGCATGGATTATCCAGATACATTCTCAACAAGTAAGTCAGAATGTGAGATATGCTGTGAAGGAAAACAATCAAGGTCACCCTTCCCCACTGGTACACGAGCCACAGAGATACTTCAAGTTGTAACCTCTGATATTTGCGGTCCCATGGAAATGAATTCCATTGGTGGTGCAAGATATTTTCTCCTGTTTATCGATGATTTCAGCAGAATGACTTTCATTTATTTCCTGAAGGCAAAAAGTGAAGCACTAAGTTATTTTAAGGAATTCAAGTCGATGGTGGAAAATTATCACAGCAAAAAAATTAAAGTCTTGCGGACTGACAATGGTCTTGAGTATTGCAGCCGAGAATTTGAAGACTTCTTAAAGTGTGAAGGCATAGTGCATCAAAAGACAAACCCCTACACCCCTGAACAGAACGGTCTTTGTGAAAGGGCAAATCGGACCATTGTCGAAAGGGCGAGGTGTCTTCTATTTTAAGCAGGTCTAGAGAAGAGATTTTGGGGTGAGGCAGCTAACTATGCCGTTTACCTAAAGAACAGGTCAGTCGCTTCAGGTGTAGAAAAAACCCCATATGAAATGTGGACTGGCAGGAAACCAAATTTACAAGACATACGCATTTTTTGGTAGTCCAGTCATGGTCCATGTTCCTAAAGAGAAACGGAGCAAGTGGGATAAGAAGGCCAAGAAACACATACTTATGGGAATCAATGAAAACGTCAAGGGCTATAGGATTTATGATCCAGTGAAGAATGTAGTGACTACTAGTAGAGACGTAGTTATACTAGAGCAGAAAAAGGAGCGAGACACAGTCACTATCAGCATAGAAAACACAGATTCAGTGGGGGAGTCAATGGAGGAATCTGGTGTTAAGTTAGAATCTATGGAACAGTCAAATTCAAGTGAGTCTGAGTCAGAATACCTGGATGTTGTAGAAGAAATAGTGCAGCCCAGCAATAGTGGCAAGCAGCAACATGTACAAGATGTACCAGACAGACCAGAAGCAGGTGATTCCCAAGTGCCAGTTTTAGAAGAGAAACAGAAGCGACAGAGGAAGAAACCAGAGAGGTACGGTTTTGCCAACATATGTTCTAGCTATGGAGAGGAAGATGAGATGACATATGCAGAGGCGATCAGTGGTCCTGAGAAACAACAGTGGTTGCAGGCGATGGCAGAGGAGCTGCAGTCATTTGCTGACAACAAAGTATGGGAAGTTGTCGATACTCCAGTTAACGCGAGTGTTGTGCAGTGCAAGTGGGTACTAAAAAAGAAACTAGATTGTGACAATAAAGTGCGGTATCGTGCGCGATTAGTAGCAAAAGGCTTTACCCAAAAAGCCGGAGTGGACTATCGGGAAACTTTTTCACCTGTGATTCGACACTCAACCTTGCGGTTGTTATTTGCTCTGAGTGTACAGCTAGATATGGATATTACCCATTTAGATGTCACAACAGCCTTTCTTAATGGTTATTTAAAGGAGAGCATTTATATGCATTTGCCAGACGGCTTTCCTGTTACAGAAGTAGACTCGAGTAAAGTATTAAAATTAAAAAAGGCTGTTTATGGCTTAAAACAGTCATCACTTGCTTGGTACCAAAGAGTAGAGGAAACACTGTGTAATTTAGGATTTAGCAAGAGTAAACTGGAGCCATGTGTATTTGTTAAAAATCATGACAATGACAAGAAAACTATTGTTGGAATTTATGTCGATGATTTTTTAATATTTTCGAATTGTAAGACTGAAACTGATTGTCTGATAAAAGCTCTGAGTCAAAAATTTAAAATAAAGAATCTAGGTCAAGTTAAAAAATACTTAGGTATGAGAATTAACAGAAATTCTAATGAGATTAGAATAGACCAGGAGAATTATATTGAGCAGTTGTTAAAGAAATTTGATATGTTTAATTGTAACACATCTGAGACTCCGATAGAGTGTAAATTAAATATTAAAAAGCAAATGTTTGTGAGGAGCAATTACCATATCAAAAATTAATAGGTAGCTTGATGTACTTGGCTGTAATGACCAGACCAGATATAGCTTATTCAGTAAGTTATTTGAGTCAATTCAATAACTCTTATTCACATGTGCATTGGAATTATGCTAAAAGGATCTTAAAATATTTGTTAAAGACAAAAGACTATTGTTTAAAATATTCCAAAGGAAAAGCAGAACTAGTGGGATTTGTGGATGCAGATTGGGCAAGTGACACCATTGACAGACGGTCGTACACAGGATTTTGCTTTATGAAATCTGGCTCTGCTATTTCTTGGGAAAGCAAGAAGCAACGAACTGTAGCTTTAAGCAGTTGCGAAGCTGAATATATGGCTTTGTCTGAAGCTGGTCGCGAGGCCATATATTTGCAAAATTTAGAGTGTGAGTTGATTGGCTCTTGTAATAAGATTGTTTTATACTGTGATAGTCAGAGTGCATTGAAGCTGGCAAATAATCATCAGTCGCACAAACGTTCCAAACATATTGATGTGCGATATAATTTTATTCGGGATATTATAAGTAATGATGTAATAGAAACTAAGTATTTGCCAACTTCCAGTATGCCCGCTGACTTATTAACTAAGGGTTTATGTGGGGTAAAACATTACAAGTTTATGAAAACTCTTGGTATTGTTCATAAATAAATTTATTTTCTTGTTTCATACTCCACATGTTAGTTATTAATTTGTTATTTTGATATAGTGGAGGTGTTAGAAATGATATCAAAATGAATGTTATTTTATGTATCTTTCAGTTAACGCCATCTACTGTAACATTATAGTTGTTTATCTATGGTCTTGAAGGTATATGCTATCTGTGGAAATAAACACTTACTTTTTTTACTTTGCAACGGATTTACTGAGTTTTATTACAGGGGACCGAAGAACTGGCAGCTTCCTCGGACAAAGAATTAGCTTAGCTATTCAAAGAGGAAATGCTGCCAGCATCTTCGGCACTTTGCCTAAGAGGACTAGCTTTCAGATTATGTTTTAGTTGTAATTATCATTATTTTATATTTTTGTTTTCTTTTTTCTTACTGTACATATTGTTTTTAGTCTAGGATAGTTGTACATATATAATATAAGTATTGTGTTGTAAATATATAATAATTAAAACGTACCTAGCAGATTTTACAATAAAAAAGTAAACCTTAAAGAAGTAATAAATAGGATCTGAATAATGGAAAAACTTTTTAAATAAATTTAGCTTCATTTCAGTTTGTATTTAGTACGAAATACAATATAATTGTTTCAGTTCATTGATATGAGCCACCGCAAAGTAACGCCTGATTCAATAAATTATTTTATCCAATATCGTCTATCTCAAGGTTTGCTAAATTTACAACGGGAATGTCAACTCAAAAACATAATTAAAATAATCAAACAAAAGTCAAATATGGTAGCATAATTAGATCAATAATTTAACCGAGCAATTTAATCAAAATTAAGCCAAACGATTCAAATTTCCGCTCTATCGAAACGAGAAAGAGTTCGGCCTCATTAATTTTTATCTCTAAATCAACAATAATGCGAAAAACTACCGTATATTAAATCGCCGACATAAAGAAATTAATTCGGATCCGTAATAAATTTAATAAAAACGCAAGCCAAATGTTAGTTGAATTTTTATTGGAGATCCGCTTATTTTATTTCGGATTAGATAATTTCAAAATGTATTACAGAAAATGGATCTAAAGCAACCATAAATAATTATTCTAAAGTGTTCCATGGCGTTTTTTGACATTTTACGTCTCCCAACCTTTTGTGTTCCGGCTATTTTGCCCATCATGATTGTTTGCAGAAGGAATTTCAATCTGGGACCCCTCAAAAGTTGAATGTCGTATAAAAAAATAATTTGTTAGAGCCTATACCGTTAAGTAATCATGACATCACGTTGGTCATAATGTCATTGACAAAGTATTTTGCATCTTAACCGTTACTAGCACATAATTATAACTTAATACTCCACTAGTAAGGTAAGACTTGCAAGAGCTGAATGAGAGTGGCCGAGGATCGTGCTCAGTGGCGTGCCTTGGGAGAGGCCTATGTCCAGCAGTGGACAAGCATAGGCTAATGATGATGAAGGACTAAGAGAGGAGAGGAGGTAAGATTTAAATGTTATGCGCTTTTAGTTCTGCGATGCGAAAATGATTGAAAAAATTGACACATTTTTAACGTAAAATTTGTGAATATGCCAATTTCGTGAAAACGTTTGTTACTTGAAAATCACATAATTCCTGCTGGATATCGATAAAGAAATATTTTCAGACGGAATCGCGAAGAACATCGTCAGTCGGCACATTTTAGTTTTTTTTTCTATCTCCCACTATCAGCGATAGTGACTTGCAATTAAAAATAGTCCAAAAATATACGGAACCAGTAATTTAGAAGCTCTTAAATAGGATAGAGAAATATGACACCAGCTCGTATTAAGGGCAAGGCACTCGCATAAAGCTGCGCCCACACACCCGTGTTTGTTTTATACATTTGAATAAATAACTAATTATGTTAAACCTCTAATCAGAGGAATTCTTATAGACTCTGTTAAACCAATGATGGGATAAAACGTGTAGAATAAATTGTTCGTCACGGACTTATAATGGTTTTCGTATAATTAAAATACTGATAAAACTAACCGGGTCAGTTTTAATTGACATATTTTTAATTAAAGTGATAGTTTTATCGTTGATTAAGCGTTTGTCGGAAAAATTCCCCGCTAGTGTGTTAAAAGTAGAGCGTGATTTTTCTATTTTAAAAGTACCTGTTTACAAAATATTTTGATATTACTATGAATAGCTAAATGTAATAGAAGCCTTTCGTGCAGAGGGGCATGGGTTCAAACCCGGGCTCGCTCCTCTGAGTTTTTCGGAATTTATGTACGAAATTACATTTGAAATTTACCATGAGCTTTACGTTGAAGGATACCGGCGAAGAAATTCAATGGTGTGTATGAAGTTCCCGAACAGCATTGTGCCCGCGTGGAAACTTCCGCCCAAGCCCTCTCATTCTGAGAGGAGGTCTGTGCCCTACAGTGGGACGTGTAGAGGCTGGGATGATGTACCGCAGTGTTCCGATACACCATCTAAAACTGTATATCAACGAGTTGCGTAAACCACTGTTTAACTTACAACTGTGACAATTAATTAGTTTTTGATTTATCATCTTCATTAATTACGATTTACGACAATTCTATTTATGAGCCGAATTTGAATACATTTATAACATCCCATTATTAGTTAACCTTTTGTTTGATGGATTGGCCAATTTTTTCAACATTTTTTTTTAATGAAAATACATTTCATATTAATAACAATGAGATATGATAGTTGCCTTGGAAACAACGGGTGGTCCTTAATTGGGAATGGATCGATGGGCGAGGCATGTTTTTTGGTCACATAATTGTTGTTTTCACGCCGCCGATAAATAATGTCTTATATTAAATGTAGTACAAGAGAGGTGCTAGTAAAAACTGACTCTTTCATAATGGAAAAATTGGTGAAACAAGCAATTGCTGGAGTCAAGGAAACTGAATCGCGTACAGGGTGGAACCTTTACACGACCAATTTCATTGATGGCGATTTTGGCAGATGTATAGAATGTCAACATTACATTTCCAATGAAATGGGTTACCTTATTTATTAACCATTTTGCTTCTCTATCAATTGTCGCATTGACGCCTTGTTGAGTGGTCGGTGGTCGACTGTTTTAACAATAAATAGGTAATAATAATATTTGCTACGCATATTCTCCATATTATTAGACAAAATATGTAATTTTTAATGTTTTTCATTTTTTTTGTTCATAAAATTATCAAGTATTAAATGAGCGAAAAGGCACAGACAGATTGTCTTGTACAGCAAGCACCTCAGGTTTCTGACAGAATATCAGCACTGCGGGTTACTGCAGTACATGCTGAGTCAGCGCCTATAAGTAACATCATCGCATGGCTCTTAATTTAGGGAATCTCTCCCTCTCCAGTCGTTCCCTCATGACTGAGGATCGTGGTCATCAACAAGTGGTCCACACTTGGAGTGAATTATCTGTTTCCATCGGCTTCTGTCCACCGCGGCCCTGACGACGGAGCTAAACCTCGGAGACCTGGAGTCTTTTATTTGGTCGGTCCATCTGGTAGGAGATCGGCCTCGGGCTCGCTTGCCATTTGTGTGTTGGTTTGTTTTTAATTTAGGGAATATGTAAGTAACAAAATTATTACATTAGTCTATTTTTTTTTGTTTTTGTTAATTTTCTGTGTAAATTAAATTATGTATCTTTGAGCTTTGTACGTGTTTGTTGTATAAAGGTTGTATCTATCTATGACTGTACATCAATCAATTAATGTAGGCCACTTTTAAAAAAAAACCCTATGTTTGGTTATTATTATGTAGGTAGATTTAAGGACTGGTCACGTGACAGGTTGTACTTCTACCCATATATCTTAGTCGGATTTAGTAACATGGTGAATAAACAACTACAATAAATACAAGCTCTGTATCAATTGTAGTTGTTTATTCACCATGTTACAAAATCCGACTAAAATATATGGGTAGAAGTACAACCTGTCACGTGACCAGTCCTTAAATCTACCTACATAATGGTTATGTTTGACCTATGGCCTCTCAAGCAGAGGGTCGTGATTTTAAGTGCAATATTTAAGTGCGAAATTACATTTTAAATTTACCATGAGCTTCATAGTGAAGGAAAACATCATGAGGACAGATCTTTGAAGAAATTCAATGATGTGTGTGAAGTTCCCAGTCCGCACTAAGCCCGCGTGGGAACTACGATTCTAGCACTCTCTTTCTGAGAGGAGGCCTGTGTCCTGCAGTAAGCCGTATATAGATTGGGATGGTGTATAATTTTACGTTTCTATACTTAGCAGTTAAGACAACCGGATAGCCTAGTTAATAGATAATCTGACTACAAAGCTTGAGGTCCCGGGTTCGATTCCCGGTCGGGGCAGATATTTGTGTGAAGAATACGAATGTTTGTGCTTGAGTCTTGGTAGTTTTATATGTGTTTAAGTTTTATATGTGCTTAGTTTGGGACTAGATTGATTGGTGTCAATCGTCCCATGTTTTTTTTTTACAAGTGCTACTTTCAATCCCATGGGTATTCCAAAGTTGTAGTTATCTGAATTGCAAATTTTCTTCCATTTAGAGATAAATATACAAGCCAAGTGTCTAGTCGGCCTATTATGGTTTAAAAGATGCAGTGACAGACGAATGAACTTACAACCGAGTGTATGGTTACTTATCGTATGTGTTAGTTACGACGTTTTATATACACCAAAATTACTCGTATGTGCATTTTGGCAACAAAACCTACTCAAACACATCATTTTATTAAATAACTGCAGAACTGCAGTCACTGAATTACCGCAAAACAACGCATAACGGAAGATGCAACTATAGTATTACAATCCAGCATCTTATTTCAAGGGCTTAAGGTTTAAAGTGAATCTAAATGTAGTTAAGAAAATTGAATCAACGTCAGCGCTGATGACAAAAAGTTTGTAAATTGATTTGGAGTAGCAAATTGCTTGCGGTGCCTTGGCCTTCATTACGTAATGCAAAGGGAATTTATTGAAACAAAAAATACACTTGCAGCCGTAGCGAAAATTGACGTGTTGAGGTCATTAAATTTTTCTTTTCGTGAGACGATTTAAATTAAATGTTTATCGCAGACGGGATTTGTTTAGTGATATAAAATATCATTCTGGTATGTGTTTTTGTGACATCTAAATAAAATAAACGAAATCCAGCAAACCGCTTATTTGTTTGTTTAACAATTTATTTTTTCTTTGTGTAATTTGTAACGTTAATCACTGGTTTTGATTCATGACCCTCTGATATGTTTGTGATATGTTACGACGCGAACTTCGGATTTCAAATTTGGTAGTACCTTCCTCACTATTTTATGTAAGGCGAAACTGTAATGATTTCTGTAGGTTGAAGCAGTTTTGGCTTATTTGTTTTTTTAAATCATTTAACGCATAGCTAAATATATAATGTAGATTAAAGGTTTAAGTTTCGCTTTTTTTTTCTATGCGCCTCATGGTGCTTACTGGTATAAATATTGTATAAGTAGATATAAGTTCTCATTAAGTGAAATTTAATAATTTTTTATGCAAAATAAAGTTCTATAAACCTAACAAATATTTGCGATGACATCCTTGTTCTTAATTGTTAGAGTAAATTAAGACAACGTTAAAAATAGGTATCTATCACACAAAATATCCCGAATTTTTTCATATAATAGTGAAAAACCCCAAACAAAATAACAAGTAGATACACGGTCACATTTTAAAACTGCTTGTTTTTTATTTAGTTGAAACATTTGATTTTAACCAGCTGGATTTTATGGTGGTGGTATGTGCTTTTTAACAATCTAAATATTTTGCGATACAACGGAGCATAGCGATGTTCACAAATTGTTTTGTTAACTGTAATATTCTTCATACATCGTTTTGAACGTTTCAAAACAAATTACTTGCATTATAGAGGCCTAAAAAAGGCCGCTGTTAGCACTTGTGTTGATTATTTTCAATGTTTACGAACCTCTTTCAAGCTAAGGTAATAATATGTCGTGAATTAGAAATTGCTTTAACATCTTAACATTATAGCGTTCAATTGCTATGAACAACTGACACGTAATAATTCAGTTCAATTGTGCAACTGCCATTAATCATTCCACGTAATTTAGCTTTAGTAATAATGATTTAATATTAATTTAATAATAATGTCCAGTGCTCCCGGCTTAAGAGATCATTAGGTCATCAGCCATCATGTAGCGTGTTAAGGATTATTTTGCTTTTGTTAAAATTCTGTAAGTAATTTGATTTTCGGGGTACATTAAATAATGTCAATAGAAGTGTTCAGTTAAATCTTGGTTCATTACCAAGCATTGCTTGGTTTATTAATCTTGGTTTTAACGACCGCTTTAGCCTAGTTGGTAGTGACCCTGCCTACGAAGCAAGAGGTCCTGGGTTCAAATCCCGGTAAGGGCATTTATTTGTGTGATGAGCACGAATATTTGTTCCTGAGTTATGGATGTTTTCTATGTATTTAAGTATTTATTTATCTATATAAGTATGTTTATCCGTTGCTTAGTACCCATAACACAAGCTTTGCTAAGCCTACTTTGGAACTAGGTCAATTGGTGTGAATTGTCCCATGATATTTATTATTTATTTATTATTATTACAGCGATAGACATTAGAATTGATCGAGATAACAGCTTCAACACACTTACTCGTAAGTACCAATATCTTATTCTTCATCAAAATATATTTCGAGTTTTGGCAAAAATTACAGCCTAAATTCGCACCATACGAGGACAACAGTCGTAAGTCATAATGACTTACATCCTTTCTCCATGAATTGCAAGACTTTAAGCTTTGTCTTAACGATAAAAAAATATTTCAACGGTCGTTTACACTTATTGTTTTTTAATTTAATTTCGCGATTGGCCAATGGATGATTCAAAAAGCTCTGCGTTGTTCTAACGGACCGAAAGTTTCAGTACACATCCGGGTTCGGTCACATGCATCAACATAACCTCAAAGCTTCCATACAACCTTAAAGTATGTCGCGTTACAAGAAATAAATAAATATTTACCTTGCAGCCCTCGCAAGTGAAAGCGCCGAAGTGGAAGCCGGCCGCAGGCTCCCCGCAAACTTTGCATTGTTGGTTCATCTGCAAAAAATGAACTCGATTACAATATAATGTCGTAAATTAAAATCAAAAGGACGTAAGTTTTTCATCCTATTTTCATAGAAATACAAATGTGGCTATACCGTGAAACATGTACGTACCAATACCTAATAGTTTGAAGGAAGAAATATGTTGGTCGCACTACTTTTGATACGAAATTCAGTGCCTACTGGAGTAGAATATGTTAAGCATTTTAATTTATGTTTCCATGGTTAAATTCTAAATGATAAAAATAATTTTCGCTAACGTTAAATAAACAAAGGGAATAATATCCGTGCAACAATAAAAAAGTTACCATCGAAACCACATAATATCTTCTTCTATACAGATTATGTGGCTCATAATAATAAACGTTGGAGTAAATTAATTTTGACAAAGACTGATTTAATGTATTAGGTTATAGAATAACGATTAAATTAAAAGAAAAAAATGACCGTAGAAATAATAATGTGAAAGTATACATAAGTTAACGCCAATCAATTCTATCTGCGGCAGTTAAGTCATCAAAGTAAATTGAATAAAAAAAGTGCTACAAAAACTAGAACAATTAAAATAAGATATTGCTGAAACCCATCATGTAGTAAACAGTCTTAATAAGTCTGCTCAACCAAGACGATATGGGTTTCGTGGAATCCCAAACTTCACTTTGGCAATAAGATATACTTTTCGATGAATATTACAGTCATAAAGAAGGAAGCCAATTTGGTTTTTGTTAAGTTATTTACTGATATTGATTTCACGTTTAAATATTGATGACATTTTTGTGAACGTCCAACATGTTTAGTACCAGTGCCATCTCGAGTTGAATTTATATTAGGTACATTTTTCAAGCAACAAGATACGGATTTGCATCGACGTTAAAATAAGAAGTTTAAATAATGTAAACATGTACAAAAGGAATTGAAAATTTTCAACATTTCTTTTAAATTTTGTTAACATTTGGAGTCGATACTGTGTCTTAAATAATTGTAAGAGACATTACTAGTTTCTATGCATGTGGACGAACTACGAACATAGTACGAGTACATTTTATTGTTACACATAAGATAGTAAAAGTAATTGTATTTGTTCCACTCTATGAAAAAATCCTTTAGGTTACCAACCAGCGCTTTTAAACGATTTAATATTTTAAAACAAAAGTGTATTTTTTTATTTCTAATAATAAAAGCGCCACTATCATTCTGACTTACATATTTTTTAACAAAATGCTGCAACGTAAAGCTGGAATGTTTGCTCCATAATAAAGTATCTTCATAAACTTCTACCGTTTTTCTCAGCTGTCCCAAATTTTCAATTCAAAAATCGATAACGCGAACCACAAAACCCTTACACGCGTTCACATTTTTTACACACTCCCCATATTTATCGACCATTGTCGCATCAGACACTTGGGCATGACAGCATCACTTCCTACTCGAAGCCCAGCACTCAAGTGTTATCTCACTTGAGAACCGATGAGCTCGAAAAATTGGGTGCTGCCTAAAAAATTAAAGCAAACATGGTAGTCACGATTGTAAAGTCAAGTGCCATCGAACTCGAAGGTCGTTCCGTTAATACAAGTACAAAATGTCAAGTTGGATTTGAAATTTTCTAGTTACCGTGTTTTGTTTGGTGTAAGTGGAGATACAACAATTTTGTAAGTGTGGTTCGTAGGAAATCGAAATGGATTTAAGTTTTTAAAGGTTGCATTGCACGTTCGAATTTAGTGCAATTAGCAAAATAAAAAAACAAAGTAGCTACAATAAATTTTAGAAATTAAAATTAAATAATATTTAGATCACTAGCAAACTAGAATAAATATCAATGATCTAATACAGTTTTTTCTCACGCGTTCTGCTTGTCAAGTGACACAGCAATATTTAGTTACGTTGAGTAAATAATTACGCGGTAATTTTGTCATAACCTAAGCTTTGAGAGACTTGAACTTAGCAAACATTGAGTATGTACTTGGTGCTACAACTTTGTTGGTTGAATCAAGATCATAATTACTACGTTTAATAGGGATGTTTCCTAGGTAAAAAAATAATAATTCTTATTAGTCCGTATTTTACATTAACAAAAAATATTAGACACGTAATTTTTCTTTTGACAATTAAACAAAAAATGACGAAGATATGGCGCGTTGAACTTCCGCGTGACGAGGCGTGACGTCACTTGTTCCTAAAACGCTCATACAAAGTGTAGGAACAAGTGACGTCACGCGAAACTTCAACGCGCCATATCTTCGTATTTTTTTGTTTAATTGACAAAATAAAAAATACGTGTCCAATATTTTTTGATTATCTAAAAGACTGACTAGTTAGGAAAGTAGCCTATTAAATAACATAAGTTCACTGATGTTACCATTTACTTACTAAAGTGTACAAAAAATTAAAAAATGAGTAATGAAGCTAATGACTCAAATACAGATGACGCATTTTGATGACACAAAAAAAAAACATTGGAATTTGACGCATATTTGCGCAGCAATAAAAACCACTCTGAAAATTACGGTAGTATGTTAAAATTATCTAACATAATGATGTTATTCATAAAAAATTCAAAAATGCATGCTGCATTCATATTCCGCAAATGGATGAAATTAAATATCTCACTCTTTAAGTTAACAGTTTGTTCATATATCGTAAACGCTTTAGTTTTAGTCACGTAATGTAGCCACAAGTTAAAATTAATTTTCTTACACCATTTTTCTAACATTGTAATGTCACTCAAAAACGTTGTAACTGTAATTGGAAAACCTCAAAAAAACAACAGTACCTGTACCATGAGTTTACACTAGTTTACGTGACCGTACTCGCTAGCGACGGCGTAAATTATTTGTATGGAGAATTGTACAGCGCCTCCATCGGTCACTTACGGAAGTACAATTCTCCATAGAAATCATTTATGCCGTCGCCAGCGAGTACGGTCACTGTAAACTAGTGTAAACTCATGGTAGAGGTACTGATCGTGATCGCGTGCGAACAATGTGTGTTTAACCAAACTGATTTCCTCGTCCACCTCAGAAACGAGTTCACATATTTATGAAAACAAAATAAAATGTGTTGCTACAATAATAATACGTTCGGTGCTAACAAGATGGCGTGACTGGACACTGTTAACTTATCCGATTTTTTTTCTTTTGTAATAATTCGCTCAAAGAGCTCGATGACGGATTGAGTGCAACCTGCGCGTAAACAAGACAGCCTGTGGACCGCTTAATGGGTTTCGTTGGAAATTCTCGATGAAAAATTTAAGTTTCTCATTGAACTGTGTAGACATAAATGTAGGTTTCTTTTAACAGTTGTAGAGTTGTTCTGTTTTGTTAACACATGCCAACGTATGAACTTTTTACTAATTTATAAAAACTAGTCAAGGTAGTTTTGTGACAAACTATTATTTAATTACAATGTATGTTGTAGCGAAGAAATTCTACCGGAAATTTTGGGTCCATGTCACAGGGAACCTTTAATTTTTTTGCTAGTTTTATTTTATTTTAAGTTCTTATGTAACTTAATTCATTTCTATTTGTGTTTGTAATTAGTTCAATATTATGCAAATCCTTTGAACGTTGTAATTTTGAATGTAGGTCTGTAATGTGAAATTGTTTAAATATATTAGCTTTGACAACCGTGCTTGAAATTTCTTAATTCACTTTTTTCACCTTATCTTCGCTTACACTGTTCAAACCTTTTTTGCAATTTGGTAAGAACAAACCAAACCAATCCATTCCAAAAGCATTTTTATTTATCTCATCATTATCCCAAGTACACTCAGCCCCAAAAACATAACAACTTAGTCCGCGTCCACTCCAAAATCATATTTATACGAACCGATAACTCAGCGTCCTTAATTTGTTCAGGGATCGATATACGACGTCAAACTTACCTTTTATAAATTGACCCGATTTTATCGCAACAACAATCTCCGAAATGACTGTATGAATGATATATCAAAGTCCAAAATTTAGGTTGCAATCTTAATAATTTTATCTGATTATTGCCATGCAAGATACGTCACTTTAATTAAGTAATTCTTTCGGCTGAAGTTAAATCATTGTTGATTGTATCGCGCTCATACTTAAATGCGCATTTTTGGTTGAAATACAAATGAATGGTATTTATCATGTGGTAACTATACCGTAATTATTGTTTTGATTGCGTTGTAAAGCCCGAATGCGCACACGCATATTTTACTTCACGCTGTTCCCTGATTTAAATATACATTGTTGTGAAGACCATTTTTTTTTGTCAAACATTTTATTTGGAGTTTAAGGAGTTTTTTTTACAGTTATTGCGTTTTTACAAATCAAGAGGATCTGCTTCCATTGTAGCGACACAGAAAGACGCAGAATCAAGCAATTACATAGATTAGCCTAGATTAGCCTTGGTTGGTTCACTTTGGTCTGCTCCTATGACAGCGCCCCTAAAGCGTTTCATAACTTTGCACCCATACAGCTGTCACTATTTTACTAGGACTTGAATGCACATATTTTCGTGAGATCTGTGAATCTTTTCTTGAATAGAGTTTGTAGTTTTGTAGAAGAAGACGGTATGTCATGGGGATGCGATAACTATGTGTTGTAGTGCAGCAGCATTAAAAGGAGTAAGTAAGGAAATTTTCTCGTGCAAAATGTCGTATTCTGAAAATTTACAATGGAATACAGGATTATAGATACGTTTTTTTATGTCTACTTAATCTTGAGTCATAGGATAGGTAACTTAGATTCACAAAACAGGGCGCAAGCTCGCCTAAGTTAAACAAATTAAAAATGTAACTAATACATTCTAAACTATCGTAACTGCAGTTAAACCCTTGTATAGAATACCATAAAGAGCTTGGAAACAATAGTCACAATACTTAATTCGAAGTTAAACAGAAAACCAGAAGTTGTTAAGCGCATGCGCCGAGGGCTAATCGGGTGGTTGATTGACGAAAACAATATGCAATTTGCAACAAGCGAAAGATGTAGGGCTGACGCGTGCAATAAAACATGCCAGCATGTTGTGTGGTGCAAAATATGGACATTATTTACTTTTAATACAAAAATGTCGTAACTGCTCTGAAAAATTCTCACGTTTAAAGAAAAAGATACGGTCGCGATTTTTTTACTCTGATAATGGAACATAGTTGCATGAAAAACAACCCGTGTCCCACAAACACAGTGTGTGTTTCACCCTCAGAAAATACAATAAAACAAATGCTGTAAAAAATGTTAATAAATAAAATTACCTTTATCAATATCATTATATATATTAAAATCTGGGAATTATCATGGACCAGACATTTTCCTGGTCAGCTCAGGTTGCTGAGGTCAGTCGGAAACTTTTTGCCTCACTTCACTCGCTCAGACGCTTGCAAAATTTCCTACCTCTCCAAACCAAAATTACCCTAGCTCAGTCTCTTTTACTTCCTTTGCTCGACTATGGTGATGTTGGTTATTTGGACCTTGCTGAGGGGTTGCTTGACAAGCTTGACCGCCTTCAAAACGTGTGTATCCGGTATATCTTTGGTCTCCGTAAATACGACCACGTTTCTCACTTTCGCGCACAGCTGAGGTGGTTGCCCATCAGGGAGCGTAGGAACATCCACGTTCTGTCCTTGCTTTTCAACACTCTTTTTAATCCTTCCGCCCCTTTATACCTTTCCGAGCGTTTCAGCTACTTGGCTGAAGGAAGCCAGCATCGTTTGCGGTCGAGTACCAATCTTCTTTTGGCCTGTCCTTCTACTTCTTCCAAAATTTACTCAAAATCATTTACTGTGCAATCTGCTAGACTGTGGAATCGATTACCCACCTCCATTAGGCAATCTTCCTCCGTGGTGTCGTTCAGGGAAGCTTTGAAGAAGATGTGGCTCACACCATCACTTTAATATATTGAGAACACTGCTTATTTATTATATGTATTTTGCATATATATGTTGTATATGGTAGTATATTTTTATTAGGTTTCTTTATATTATGAGTTTATGTATTGTATTTACTAAAAGTTGTATTGTAGCCTTTGCTTTGTCCGACTGTATTATTTTGACTTACTCTTTGTCGGTCCCTTACTAAATGCTCCTTTCATCCACTCAAGGGTTGACTGGTAGAGATCCCTTAAAGGGATAAGTTCGCCTTTGTACATGCATTTCAACGGTTGTCAATAATGTATTTCTTTTTTCCTTATTTTTGTACAATAAAGAGTTTACATACATACATACAATATGATAAGTATATCAAAAATGAGTGAGAAAAAAGTTCATAGCGTACAAGATTTAGCCCACGACTTCATACGCGCGATCGATTCATGAATAAAACAAATACGCCTAATTGGTCGTTTTAGTAACTTAAGACCATTTTCGCATTAATGAATTTCAAATAAAATTGGTTTGAGGCACATTAGTTGGATAATGTCAAAGTCTATTACGGACAAAGGTAGTTTTTTATTTTTTTACTTAATGTATGTATACAGAGTTAGTACCCCGCTTCCTCCTGTCACTCAAGCGTGGTCCAACAAACATCCAAAACGGCATCGATTGGCAACTTAAACCAATACACGTCATTGCAAGAAAGGGAATACATCGAAAAAGGCATTTCTAAACTTGGCCAGCCCGATCCCGTGGCGATTTGCATGTCGCGTCCAGATTTACAACGGATGGCGTAATGCAATACGGTGTGAAGAAAAATGTATATCGTCAATGAGAGGCGCCTCTATTGGCATAAAATTTAAAGTCCGAATTCATCATTTTGTCAGAATTTATCATTTCGCCGAACCCTTTTTTCTCAGAAACCATATTCAGGAATTTTGAAATGGATATCCTGTAGGACTATAGATAGAGGTTAGGTTAGGTTTGTTTTATAAAAATTCTGTACAATTAATGGATTCAGAGTAAATAGAGTTCGGCGAAATGATGAATTCTGACAAATGATGAATTCGGTCTTCAAATTTTATGCAATATTTATTTTATTTTATAATACAATATCACCCAGGATGGCGCTTGGATCAATTTGCCTTTGCACGACCGGATAGCCTAGTTGTAAGAGAACTTGACTAGAAAGCTTGAGGTCCCGGGTTCGTTTCCCGGTCGGGACAGATTAAGTATTTGTGCAAAAATTACGAATAATTTGTGCTCGAGTCTTGGATGTTTAATATGTACTTATTTGAGTATGTATTTATCTATATAAGTATGTTTATCCGTTTTCTACCCCCAGTACCCATATTACAAAGCTATGCTTAGTTTGGGACCAGGTCGGTTGTTCCATGATTTATTTATTTATTGTTTATTTTAACCGTCAAGATACATAAATACTAAGAGAGGTAGATATTTTATTGGGGCTCTGAAAATGAATCAAGGTAAAGGTGACAATTTTAGTCATTCCCTGTCCTTTTTTGTTGTATTAGCCTTGAGAAGCCATAGTTTAAATCACATGGCTAACAGACCAGGGCTTCCACTTCCACTCCAGTTTTGCATGACATCATCCAATTGGACCGCATCAAAAATGGTAGGAAGGGAAATTGTCTCACGTAGTGACGAACTGATGGTGGCTTTCTAAGGCATTACTTGTAAAAGTGTTGGGTACAATTCCCGTCAGGACTTGTATGGTCTGGGAGCAATGACATGCAAGAGACACGGAGTTTGTGCATAATTTATTTGTATTATATGAACAGGAAGATTGCTTAGTCGTCATCCCAACCTATATACGTCCCACGCGGGCCCAGTGCGGATTGGGAACTTCACGCACATAATTGAATTTCTTTGGAGGTTAATACAGATTTCCTTACGACGTTTTCCTTCACCGTAAAGCTCATGGTAAATTTCAAATGTAATTTCGCATATAAATTCCGAAAAACTCAGAGGTGCGAGCCGGGATTTGAACCCACGAACCTCTGCTTGAGTGGCCATAGGTTGAACCACTAGGCCACCACAGCTTTTTTTTATTGCTTAGTGATTTGATGTAAGTTTGCACTATTGCGAAAAACTCTCTTTACTGGAGAGGCGATAGGTCATAAACCAGGCTGCTACGATGTTTTGAAAATGGTTGCATCTCACGAGAAGACCTACCATTTGCCTCTATCGACCCAGTTTCATTTTAAGCTCAATCGTTAATGTTTGGGCAGGCGTGGTCGATGGACCGATACATCGCTACTGCCGCTACTCGCGCCAAATACATCATTACAGCTAAATGGCGATCTGCGATAGCAAAACTTTATTAACAAATGTGTTACGACTGTAACTGGCTGGTGGGATAAAGAAATTAATGTTTAAGTAATGAGAGATTTTTCTGAGAAAAATTAAAATTTTAAAATTAAAAAAGATAAAAGTTTTTTTCGATGTGCACTAGCAACCTGTGATGATGAAGAGTTTTTTAAATACAGTTACGACCTATACAAATTTTACCTTGAACGCGAGATTTTCTTCTTCTTCCCATTCTTCTCCTATCGGAGGTTGGGCAACATCTGCTAAGTGGCAAAAACAGTGCACTGTACAACTTGTAGCTTATACTAAATGTCAGTTTTTGTTTTTATGTGTAGAATTATCAAGGCAATATGGCGTCTCTGGGCGTTCAGGCTATTTTTGGTCGGCTTTTTCGTCGGGCATTCAGTCACGTATATATGCACAATTTTCACAAACACTCACAAAATGCTGACACGTTTCAAACATATTATGTGTCGCATAGAGAGAGAATGAAAGGGCTTGGGGCGTAGCTCCCACGCTGGCCCAGTGCAGATTGGGACCTTCATACTTGCTGCGCAGATATTTGCACAGTTTCCTGATGATGTAAATCTGTAGCAATTGTACGTCAGGGTTGTCACTAAATAATACGAACAAAATAAAAATAGAATGTTATTTAAACTATCCAATTTAAATGTAAAGAAAAACCATATTCCTTTTCTTGGTAGCTACTCGCTAAGTCTTGACCGCGTTGTGTTTCTTTGATTTTAAATTCACTGCACATTATGACATAAAAATATTTTGTTCGATGTTTCTAAGCACACCAATATTTTCAAGCATTAATTCCATATTAAACACGGAAAATACGTGATTTTATAAACAAAATGACATTCACATTGGAACGCATTTGAAATTGACATGTAAATTTTTTTTTGATAGGTAACTAAACAAGGTTACATCAAAAGAGGTTCAGCAACGGAGGCAGCTTGGTTTGGTAATTTCGCACGTTAATTCCGAAAAAGTCAAAGGTGCGATCACGGGCACGAACCCACGACCCTTTGCTTGAGAGGGCATAAGTCAATTCACTAGCCTAGTTACCATGACCACTAATGGCCGCTCTTTTATTTATACTTATAATAACATTTTTTTATGAATTAATCGCTATTTTATTTATACTAATAAGGAATCTATCGCTCTTCTTTTTTTATAATCTATGAACTTCCCTGTATGCAATCAATTAGTTTGAAGGCATTTTCCATTTAGGGTGATACCGTAAGATTATACAGTCTAC
Organism: Archips crataeganus; assembly: GCA_947859365.1. Lineage (NCBI taxonomy): Eukaryota > Metazoa > Arthropoda > Insecta > Lepidoptera > Tortricidae > Archips > Archips crataeganus. Next base: position 19,194,993 of record OX402058.1, read on the forward strand.
TGTCTGTTTGTCGCTGCCTTAAGATTGATTGATACGATACTCTTTTTGTGCTAATAATAACTGTCAAGAAAAACCGCATGTGAACTTACAACGTTTTTGTGTCAATTGAAAGATAAAGATGGTTTTGGCGCCTATTAGACGCGATTGAAAAACCGGTCAAGTGAGAGTCGGACTTAAACACGAAGAGTTTCGTATAACAGCAGAAATGAAATTAATTTAATTTTAATTAATTTTAACAAGATCGAATAAAATTACAAAAAAACTGGTTTCTTGCGCAAGGATACCGAAGATACCCATTTATTTTCAATTTTATTTCAATTTTGATTTTAGTATTTTATGCAACTGTTGTATAAGTAAGGTCTTAAAAGGCATGTGACGTGAGTTGCGATACGAGCGAATGCGAGTATCGCAATAGAAGACGGCAAGAGCCGTTAAGACCAAATTATACACCGTTGCATACAATATTTTTCCTACGACTATAAGTAGGTATTAAATAAAATACAAAATTAAATTAAAAAAAATATTTATGAACATGCAGATGTAAATTTTGAATACTATTATTAGATATGGTGATATTTGGAATGTTGGCAGAGGTTGAGTGATTAATATTTATGTCTGAGTTTTGTTCTATTATTTGTGATAAAGTAAATGGTCCGGTTGAAGAGGTTGCAGCTGCTTGTGTTTCAGGTGTAAAAGTTGGTGAGCACTATGCTTGACGGTCTGGTATGAATGTGGATGGAATAATCTTCTGTGGTACCTACTGTTTGTTCTATAGACGTCATGAGTAGATTAGAGACCTTTTTTTCTGTTGTTAATAGAGTTGTCTATATAACTTTCAGCCACCGTTGTGGACTTTCAGCCACCATGTCTTTTCAATGATGACAAATCTGCACCGGCATCTACTAATATTGTGGCTGATGTTCTCCTGAAACAGTGCCCCGTATATAGCTCCGCGTTGGGAAGACCAAGATAGGATGTATCAATTTTCCCCATTTGGCCGAAGGTGTTTATGCCAATAATCTGTCTTCTTCTTCGTCCATGTTTTGTTTTATTAAATTAAATTTAAGTACGGCAAAAGCAAACAGTTATTAAATTGAGCGGGAACGGGAAAATGTTGTTTGGCTTTATGTTTGGCAGATACGATTGTCTATGGTCTATGGCAAACTTTGTTTTTAATTTTGACGTTTGATATAAAGGCCACCACAACCCGGGAGCGCGGAGCGCCGACGGAGCGTGCCCACCTCTATAACACTGAATCAAATATACGGTGACACACACCTTTATAAAATAAGTACGTTTTTCTTATGTTGGCAGTAAAAATTATCTCGGAAAGTTATATTTTTAGTGCAAACCGCATGAATTCAGTTGCTTGTTTTAAGCTGAGTTTACACCTGAAAGAAAAATCGCGCAAGTCTATTGCGACTTACACATTTTTCCTTGCAGGTGTAACCCGGGCTTTAGTTTTGAGTGTAACCTACATTTAATAATCTGTGGCAGCTAGGTGTATCGTACTAATGACATTACGACACAAGTGCTGTTATGGAGAATAGAGTATAGACTTTTCTGAAGTCATATTATCTATGTTCTTATTTATCTGTTCGTGACCATGTAAAAAACAAATAAAAGTACAGGAGTAGGAAAATATTTAAATGGTACTGCCCTGTCAAGGATCGGCACATTGTCATTGAAGCTCTAAATATATTGGAAGTGTTTTAAAAAAATGTTATCAAACGAAACAAGTAGATAAAAGATTTGCCACTTGAACCGTCTAAAAAAAAATTAAAACAAAACTTAATCGATTGTAATGAAAGTTACCAATGTGGTTTCTTAGACTGACTGTTGCTAAACAAAAAATGCGATCGTGCTTTTGTTTTCATCAAGGCTTTAATGTATGTACATTTTTTTAAAACAACTCTCTTACGCTGTTATTAATGTCAACAATATATTAATTGACAATAAACAACATATTATGTACTCTTACATCATTATTTCACAGTATGTAAATGCCACATAACAGTTTGTATTTACAAAAAAATATGTGTAAATCGCATTGCAAATTGTAATAATTGGAGTCAAGTAAGTATTGTAATTGTTGTTGAAATTCCCCCATAATTATTAAGTCAAACAAAAACACCACCCGAAATGGAAGAATGGGGTAAGTGAAAAATATGAAACTTTTTATAACATACCTCAAAATAATGACGTTTCAATTAAAATATTCCGAATGGCGTCAACGCGTCGTTATAATTTCTCGAACTGGGAACGACTCAATCAACCAGTTTAAAAAAAAATAATGGTCCAATTAAACTCGTTATTTTTATTAACTTTTTCCCCTCATTGTCCTTTAGGGATTTTAATAACGTGAAATCGTATTTTAGATAAATAAAGGCGCAATTTTACTGTCAGACTTTAAAAGTTCCAGTTGAAACGCTAATTAGTGATCGCTATCGTAATTGAGTGAACTTCGTCAGTATAGATATTAACGCGGACGAAAAAACTGTAAAAGAGGCGTCGGGGGCAGGCAACGCGGCTCTGATTACAATTTTTATTTATCTTGATAAACCATACAGAAATTTGAGGTACTTTGGTTATAAAAATAAATAATAATAATCATGGGACTCTAGTGGTTAGAGAACCTGACTACGAAGCTTGAGGGCTCGGGGGCTCGTTCGATTCCTGGTCGGGGCAGACATTTGTGTGAAAAATAAGGCGTGCCTACTATAAATTTAATGACTAGGTATATCATGAACAGGGATGTTTGGGAATAATTCCGATCCCCATTGGCGATCTCTAGCCTAAAATAGCGTATCTACTGTGTTAAAAAATTTAGTTGTAAGTATTAAATACTTTCGATATATGTTATTTAATAACAATAAGATCTCTTTAAAATAATATACCTACATTTTTAAGTTTCTTGCCAGACTCTTCTCAACAGGGTTTTTTCGAACCGGTGATAGATTCATCGACGTTCAGAGGAGCATCAATTGATGCCTAAATTGAATAAAGAATTTTGACTATGACTTTGAAATACGAATGTTTGTGCTCGAGTCTTGGATGTCTAATATGTATTTAATAATGTATTTATCTATATAAGTATGTTTATACATTGTCTAGTACTAGCAATATAGTATAAGCTTTGTTTTGTTTGGGTCTAGGTCAATTGGTGTCAATTGACCCATGATTTATTTATTTATGTAAATTAATTGCCACAGCGAATTTGTTATGTAAGTACACCTATATTTATCCGAATTATTCCAACGAGTGTTTCTTTTTTTTGAAGTACGGATCCCTAAAAACACAAATTAACGCCCATTTACTTGCGCAGGAGTGCTGACAGCCCGCCATTACCCGTATCAAACCGTAATAACACGAAACCGCGCGAAATCAATGAAACTGACTTAACTTTTGTTTAATTTTAAAATTAATTTATTCTCGTCACTTTTTTGGGTGCAGATACTTTTACCAAGTTGACTTTGCGGTTGGATAGCTTTTGAAAGAATGAGAAAGATTTCTCAAAATGACTAACACCAATCAGTAAATAATTTAACAGCAAGAACTCATCTATTTCTATTTCTTAATTATATTAAAAATGAGAAAGTTTCGATGTTTGGATGTATATTATTCCGTCTTAAGGATTATAACCCACAAGTAGATTCATATACTTATACATATCTGAGAAAATGGTTTAATTCACGTGGTATAAACGAACGAACGCAAAGTCCGATATGACCTTCAAGCTTTCAAAAAAAGAGCGTACTCCTACCTAAAAGGTCGGCATCGCACTTGTGACTCTTCTGGTGTCGCAGGTGTCCATGGGCGACGGTAATAGCTTACCATCAGGCGATCCGTCTGTCTGCTCGTTTGCCCCCAATACCATAAAAAAAGTCGCGGGTAATTTATATAATCTTAATTTTATCAAAACAAACGTTGGTGACATAAAATGTCACTAAAGAAGGATCTTTACTCAGCGAGTTATTTGTAGCGCCATCTTTTTTAACTGCAGCAGTAACTAAGTTGATCTTTACATGTGAAGCATGTGGGGCGTCTTCAGACAGGTTCAGATGATATGATAGCTGTTGACTTTAAATAAATGATATGGTTAACAAGTGAAAGGCTTGAAGGGCTCTAAATTAAGTCCAGTTTATCGTTAACTGTGGGCATCGCTTTTTTGAGTTGGCATCTTGAAATGAGATTCCAGTCTTCCGGTATTATTGGCCGCAGTTTTAGGAGATACCCGGGTCCGCGACTATAGGGAGGCCTATGTTTAGCAGCGAACGTCTTTCGGCTGAAATTGTATAATACTAGCTGTTGCCCGAGACTCCGTCCGCGAATAATAGGGGTGTAAAAAATAGCCTACGACCTATTCTCAGACCTACCGAATACGGATAATAAAGTTTCATAAAAATCGGTCAAGCCGTTTCGGAGGAGTTTGATAACAAACACCGTGGCACGAGATTTGTATATATTAGAATTTAATAGAGAATTAATTTAAGCACGTGGCATTACACTATTGCACCATATTTCTTAATTACACTTATTCTAATCCGCGGGCGCTTGCTTTTGCATTCACCATCTCTTACTGTCACCATCTATACTGTTTAACAAAAATAAGCACCCGCGCGATAGACCATAAGCGTAGGTCGCACTCAGGCGCCGATGTCAGTAACGCATTGAGCTGTGTGAGGGCACGCGGTAGCGGCGAGTACAGCTACTTGCGCGGCACAGTGCGACAGTGATGATGATGATAAACTAATTATCTTGTTATTCATCATCATCATCATTTCATCCGTAGGACATCCACTGCTGGACATAGGCCTCCCTCATTGACACCCAATCACTACGGTTGGAAGCGGTTTGCATCCACTCTGAACCAGCGACCTTTAACAAATCGTCCGTCCATCTCATTGGTGGACGTCCCACGCTGCGTTTGCCATTCCGTGGTCTCCATTCCAGAAATATTCAGCCCCAACGGCCATCTTTTCTGCATGCTATTAAGCCTGCCTATTGTCGTTTCAACGAGCTCCGTTTGGCTATGTCGGTGATCCTGGTTCTTCTACGGATCTCCTCATTCCTGATTCGATCGAAAGCAACCCCGAGCATAGCCCTCTACATAGCTCGTTTCAGCATCTTACGCAGTACCAACTACTCTATATTCTTATTCTGTTACACTTTTTTACGGCAAAAGCAATTTTCCACTTCACGCCCCACTGTCACGGCTACTACAATCTGAGAATGCGTACCGTGTAACACGTTCTTTGTAATATTACGGTATGGCTACTAAACTGTATGGTCACAACACTAAAACAATGAATATTTGGAATTTGAAATTCTTTTGGACAAAACAAAAATAGACCGTCCAAATCATCCAGGGTTGTTGAACTAGAAGAATGTGCTGAATTTTATGCACCAGTTTCTTTAAGTTGGGATTTGTATTCATAAGAATCTTGGAGCTGGAGCAGTGAACAATAATGAAAAAAAAAAGACTGGTCATATAAAGCAAAAATATGCAGATTGACCGTTTTTGGCGGTGGTGAAAAATTATACATCATTATGTTGATATTTTACAAAGATAAGATAGGATAAGATTTTTATTACAAATTACAAGTAGATGTTTGAAGTGAGTCTTTAATCTTTGATTCCTTTTCTCTCTCTCTCCTCTCCTCACGTACCAAGATGCAAGTTTTTAGTGGTATTAAATACAATACACACAACCCTAGGTGTCATCTGTTAATAGGTACAACTCATTTACTGAACCGGTTGATAGCGCAAAAAGTTAAGGAATTAATTGATTCAGTCGTTACTTTTCGGAGGTTCATATGTGTGTGTATAAACAAGCTGTTGGTTCTCCATAAATAAATAAATAAATAAATAAACTACAATTAAGGATTTAAGGGTTTTCGTCGGTATTTTTGTTTTAAAATGTAGTCACCAGATTGTTGGTCCATTTTGTTGGGGACCTCCCCGCGCCACTTCTTCCGACTCCGGTTGTAACTCTAGGACCTTACCTACTGCTCCATTTTAGGAGTCGGTTCTAAGAGAAACGTGCCCTGCCCACTGCCACTTAATTCTGGCGACTTTACAAGCTATATCAGTAACGTAATATGTTTGAAAATCTCAAATTCAAAAACCCCAAAATCGTTACCAGAGTGTTCTATCACATTAAACCAGTGTTTTCAACCTTTTTCATGATGCGACCCCCTGGTATGAGAAAATATTTCGCGACCCCCCGACCCTTCGCTTTTTTATCATGTATGTATGTGTATGTTACAGTGTTACAAATGTTCATTCGATACGACCTCCTTTATAATCTTTATTGTTTATATACTTTAATGACTTTTTTTCTACCAGTGATTTTGGAAAGACCATGACTGCCAAGAAAAATGCGGTGCAAGAAACTTACAACAGTTATCATCATAATTTTATCCCAGGCTAAAATCCATGACATCCATTGGTACCCTTTACCAAATCATCCGTCCATCTCGTTGGAGGACGTAGCACGTTGCACTTGCCAGTCCGTGGTCTCCAATCATTAAGTATTTTTTCTAAAAAACACATGACAATTTTCAGTTACAAAACACAACATAACATTGATGGATCCCAGTAGGTATAGTATAGACCCACCAATATTGCTATCGACGTCACAGCCACCACATTGACATGTTGTAAAAGATAACAACGGTACATTAAACGTAGGCATCTCGTTAACCCAGTTAGTTATGCCGTGCTCAGATGTCTACGCGGTCGATTATCGTCTTAACTAATATGGTGATATGTGTTTTGACCAAATATTAACCTGCTTATACTGCTAGTGCAAATAACGAGTTCATTGCCCTTTTTCTAGACCTAGTTCCAAGATTTTGGAATTTACTGCACTTTTTGATGTAAGACTTTTTATTATTTTCTACAGCATCTACCTTTAGCATAGTCGTGATTACGGGTAGGTTATTTTTTCCGTCCGGGCTCGCACCTCTGAGTTTTCCGGAATTTCAAAGTCAAAGTCAAAGTCAAAATTCTTTATTCAATTTAGGCATCAATTGATGCTCCTGTGAACGTCGAAGAATCTACCATCTAATTTGTGTGCGAAATTACATGTGTAATTTGCCATGAGCTTCACGGTGAAGGAAAAAATCGTGGTATGAAACTTGCATACACTTGAGAAGAAATTCAATGGTGAACGTGAAGTTCCCAAACCGCACTGGGCCCGCGTGCGAACTACGGCCCAAGCCCTCTCATTCTGGGACGTTTATAGGCTAGGAAGATGATAATGATATTTTTTTTTAAAGTCGACAAAAAAAATCCAAAAAAATTGCCAATTAGAATTGGAGCCAATTCACACTGACAAAAAATCTAGAATTAACTGCATAGCACAGGCTTCCTCTCAAAATGAGAGGGCTTGGTCTAGTGTGGATCGGGAACTTTACATATTGGTTTTCTCACGTTTTCCTTCACCGCAAAGTTTTCCGCAATGCAGTTATGCAACGCAACGCAATGCATGTATGTGTATGGAAAATTGTACAGCGCCTCTAGCGGTCACTTACGGAAGTACAATTCACCATACAAATCATTTACGCCGTCGCTAGCGAGTACGGTCACTGTAAACTAGTGTAAACTCATGGTAGAGGTACTGGTTCGTAAATATACAGCGTTCATAAATCAGTTACGTCATTTTACTCGAAAGACAAATATGTATTTTTATTTGCATAATTATGCAGACAAACAATATAAGGATAAGTTAAATGACATTTTGATTGACAGGTTCTAAAGATGCCTGACATGTTTATGGATTTATGAGTGGAGCATTGTGTATGGCAATACGTTTTATGCGCAAGCGATTCTTAACGAAATCCGCGCCCACTAAGGATTATGTTATGATAATTTTGGAATTTATTGGATGAAATATGTTTTATGTTTGAGCTCATTTTGTTTTGAACTGCCTTTGGAATTTTATCATAGGTGAATATTTTAAAAATTTAATTAAATAATTCATCATCCCAGCGTAAATACGTCCCTCTGTTGGAGATTAAGAACTTCACACACACAATACTGAATTCATTTGCTGTTGTGTGCAGTTTTCCTTTCGACGTTTGCCTTCACCGTAAAATTCATGTTAAACATAAATAGTGAAAAAGTAATACGCACACAGGCTTTGAACACAACCAACTGTAATGATTGGGCATCAATGAGGGAGGCTTATGTCCAGCAGGACGTCCTTCAGCTGGAATGATGATGATGATGATACAGTAAAGGTAAAATATCGCTAGATGGCATCAGTATCGGGTTCGTTTGACGTTACATTCTTGCTTACGATTGGCTCATTTAGTTATAAACCAATGTCATCATCATCATTTCAGCTGAAAGACGTCCACTTCTGAACATAGGCCTCCCCAAGGCTCGCCAAACAGATCGGACCTGTACCATCCGCATCCAATGCGTTCCACCAACCTAAACCAGGTCGTCGCTCCATCTTGTTGGATGCCTACCTACACTGCGTCTTCCGGTCCGCGGACGCCACTCGAGAACCTTTCGGCCCCATCGACCGTCAGTTCTACGAGCGATGTGCCCTGATCACTGCCACTTAGTATTAGGGGTCCTTGCGGATACAATTCTACCCTAAGGGATCTTTTGTGCAACTTAAGTCTGGCGATCGGCCTGCCGTGAGACACAGACATATTTATAAAAAAAAAACAATGTCAAACTGACACTAATGTCAAATTTTATTGTCAAACAGACCTCACGGTACTAACACCACCTAGTACGTCATAGAAACTCTCAGTGCGTTGATTCCAGATTAAAAAAAAATTCTTACAGCTTAAGATTTAAGTACAGTTTACTTCAAAAGCTGTAAAACTTTTAAGGTAAGTAAAACATTTAAACTGGTTTCTTTTAAAAATCAGTCCATCCTAAAACACCGCTCGGGGGTTAACGAGATACTTTAAAATATTTTCGAATACAAAAATTCATTAATCAATTTCATATTCGTTGCATCGCCCGAAGGTGGCCGAAGTGCCGCGGAAACGCCGATCATTTACGACCATAGCCGATTAGTCACGACTGAAAAAATTAATAAGTTGAAATTCGATTATTAATATAGATCATTTTTTGTTAAAGTTGTTGGCTAAAGTCATGGTGGCCTAGTGGTTTAACCTATGACGTCTCAAGCAGAGGGTCGTAGGTTCGAGACCAGGCTCGCACTTTTTTATGAGCTTCTCAGAATTTACGTGCGGAATTACATTAGAAATTTACTAAGAGTCCTACGGTGAATAAAAACGAGGTAATCTGTTAGCACCTTCAATGAAATTCAATGATATGTGTAATGTTCCCAATCGACGATGATATGGAACGATGTGGAACACTTTGGGGAAACCTTTATTCAGCAGTGGACGCCTTTCGGCTAATATGAAGGACGATATTCTTAAATCAGATTGTTAATTCATAATCTATCTTTTTCCGTACAATTTAATCATAATTACCGCGGCATGAAAATATGCGGCAGGAATTAGAGATGTACCTTATCAAAGTTCATATCATTCAATTACATTCAATAACATTAAATGACCTTAATGTGTTAAAGTTCAGGCATTAACAAATCAATATGCGTCTGACATTATGTACTAGCTAACAAACGCGTCTAATTCCATTATTAAAGGTTTGATTCCAATTAAAATTAAATAATGCAATTAAGACTTGCACTTTGACCTTTTAGTGCCAATTATAAATTAAGCTTTCAATTTGATCGCGCTTTATTTAATATGTGGCTGATTGAATTAGATTTCGAAAAACACTTTGAAATTCCAAAGTTCAAATTTTAATTTGGACGGTTGTTATGGCATGTCAAACAACCTTCGCTGACATTACGATCTCATTTCTAAGCACACATGTATCATTTGCTCCCATTGTATGGTGGCCTCCCTTGCCCCTTTCACTGTGTACCATTTAAGGTAGGTAAAGTGGTTTGGCATTAATTGTCGGAGTTCCAGCATAGTTGGTCGTTGGCTGTCTGTCAACACTGGCAGACTAGAAATAAGCAATGTTTGTAGAAGCGCGTTCTTTATTCAAAATGTATTTGAACAGACTGGCTGTTTTTATTTTTATTTTTAAATAGTCTAATCAATGCTTTCTTCTAATTTTAAAAATGACATCTAGCAAGTGGGATCCGATTACGATACAAACAAATTGAGTTAATTTATAACTTTGCATCGATAATTATGTATTATGACGAAATGTTTTGATCAAAATACCGGCATATAATTAACTCGTCCGTATTAAATTAGGGACCTACCTTAACTTTAAATTCATATGAGTTTATGCGTAACGGAATAATAAAGTTTTATGATTTTCATTAAAATTTGCATTGAAATAATTTAGTAGAAACTAGTTAGTTCATCGATAAAATAGTTAAGTAACATTATTTATGAATATTCAAATAAACAAAAAAACTGTGCTAAAATAATTAAAAGAAATAGACTAAACCAATTATCAAAAAATATCATGATACCATATTAGTGATTTTGACCTATGGCCCCGCAAGCACAGAGTCATAGGTTCGAGCGCGGGCTCGCACCTCTGAGTTTTTGAAATTTATGTGCGAAATTACATTTGACAATTTACCATAATCTTGATAGCTCATATTTACACTCGCGTACGAGTGGCGAGACGAACTGCGAGACGAGCAACGAGACGAGAATGTGAATAGGCTCGCCTCGCGCCTCGTCACATGATTTGCAGGCCCGCGTCCGGAGCGAGACGACGACACGAAGCACGAGGCGAGGTACGAGGCGAGAGTGTAAATCAGGTGAAGGAAAACACCGCGAGGAAACCTAAACAAATCTGATCCACATTAAGCCCGCGTTGAAACTACGGCTCAGCCTTCTCATTCTGAGAGGAGGCCTGTGCCCTGCAGTGGGACGTATAGAAGCTGGGATAATGACGATGATGAAAGTATTACATATCAACTGAAACAATCACTTTGCTCACCCGCAAAACTTCTTGTCTTGTTTTAAGTCACGGGTGGGCAAAGTAATTGTTTCAGTTCATTAATATGGACCTCCGCAAAGTAACGCCTGGCCCTATACTACGAAGCGCGAAATTCGAACTTCGTTCCATGCCGTTCCGCTCACGCTAATGGTATTTATTACGAGAGTGAGAGGGACCGCACGATCCGAACTTCGAACTTCGAATTTCGTAGTAACCCCCCTGATTCAATAAATTATTAATTTGTAAAGTCAATGTTTTTTTTACCGCTGCGTTCGACCCGCTCGACTGCATCGTACAAAAGCTCGCGCCACTCAGCTGTGTGAAAAGCCAACAATGCACACAGACGCTACAAACGGACGGCAAATTTGCCGATACGCAATTGTACGGCAAACAGCGTCTAGAGTTCCGGTGAAATCGCTGTTATTCTACAAGATGGGTAACGATGTGCTACATTTAGTAGATCCCGGAAGGTTAACTGTCAATCTGGTAAACATCGCGGGACTGACTTTTGTAGATGGTAGGACGAAAGTCCGTCTGTATGGTCCCAAAGGTAGATCAGCGCCGTTCGTAAGATTGTCAATTTTTTGCTGATTTGGGACCATTTTGTGGCACACGCATGTTATTTTATCATTCGTTTTATTTTTACTTTTTTTTTTTTTATCTTTGTTATCTATTGTAACTATTTTTTATTGCCACAAATAAATGTTTCTTTCCTCTTTCTTTCTTCGTTCTAACGCTACCACTTTTATAACTCTGTTAATCTTGCCACCGAACAGAAGTGCTTACAATACTGCGTTCTGGCGTAGATTGTCATCCCAGCCTACTATGAGAGAGCTCGGGCCGTAGTTCCCACACAGACCCAGTGCGATTGGGAACTTCACACACGCCATTAAATGTATTCGCAGGTGTATTCAGGTTTTTATATAGAATAACTAGCTGTAGCCCGCGACTCCGTCCGCGAAGAATAGGGGTAGATATTATGCAAAACAATAGCCTAAAACCTATTCTCAGGAACCTGCTGAATATGGAGAAAAAGTTTCATTAAAATCGGTCAAGCCGTTTCGGAGAAGCTCGATAACAAATACCGTGATACGAAATTTTTATATATTAGATAGGCAAGCGGGTTCTGCATATAAACATGTGACGCATAGATGTACCTAGCTATTATATAATGCATGCCGTAGCAGAGAAGCATAAGATATTATTTTTAAAATCAACACGAGATTCAGTCCATTAAAACAAAAAAAAATCATTAATTGCGTCGGATAAAAATGCATATATTTTAATTTTACCGATGAAACCTATGTCACAATTATTTTATTTTGTGTAGATAATACTATCTATATACACATTTGAAAAGTAAAGTCACGTTAAGTAATTTGCGAGACAAAATTTAATAACGACGAACATTCTATCAAAATCGGATCGAACCGCCGTGCAAAATTAAAACGATACAATGCATTTAAAGTGTTATTAAACTTTAATTACAGTTACCCACAATTTAAATGAATCATCAGGGCCAATGACGGCGCGCGCGATCCATCAAACAGTATCCGAAGCGAATCATCGATTCATGGTGAATCGATTTTTTTCAGTCGGTTGAGCGTAAGCGGTTACGATGACTGTGGGTTCGAAAAATCAAAGAGGACGCTAGTCTAGGTACTTGTTGGTATAAATAAATAAATATCACGGGACAATTCATACCAATTGATCTAATCCCAAAGTAAGCGAAGCTTGTGTGATGGGTATTAGGCAATGGATAAACATACTTAATATAGATTAATACATACTTAAATAAATATTAAACACCCAAGACCCGAGAACAAACATTCGTATTTTTCATACAAATATCTGCCCCGACGCGGGAATCGAACCCGGGACTTCAAGCTTCATAGTCAGGTTCTCCAACTACTAGGCCATTTGGTCGTCAAGTATGGTATGTTTGTGTGATATCAGGTGATTATAAATGCGCTAGACCCCTTCACAGAACTATCTCGTGCGAATACAAAATATCCATTCCTTGTAAAGATCACAAATGAAATTTCTACGTAGAATTAACTTTGAAGGTCGTTGAGTCAGTCAGTCAGACAAGACTTCTTTTAATATAAAATCTAAATAATTTATTGAATCCGGCGTTACTTTGCGGAGGTGCATATTAATGAACTGAAACATCTACCTAAACATAAATAAATAAATAATAATATATATCACGGGACAATTCACACCCATTGACCTAGTCCCAAACTAAGAGCAAAATAAGCAAAAGCAGCAAGCTAGGTTTTTTAGCTTTATGAAAAATCCTCAATTTTTTTAATTATTACCACTGGAACCCTATATTCGACCACCTGCATACTGCAAGTAACGGACCGGCATCTCTCAGCGTCGACACCTTGTCGATATTCGGTTATTACGAACAATTACTCGATATCGATTTAAGAATCGATATAAGTATCGATTATGACCAGTGACAGTTGCAAATGCATCGCCGTTAGGACCGTTTTGATTTCGTACAACTCTTTATTAAAAAAATACATTGATTTTAAATTAAGAATTTTTCATCGATTGGAAATGCTCATAAATGTTTTATGTAACAATGAAATATCACCTAATAATAATACCTTAGCAGATAAAGAGATACCATCTCATTCACACTAAAAAAAATTACTATACGATACGGTATTATTTACACGGTATTATATTATACGGTAGTGTTATTATGATAGTAATGTTTACCAAATGTATGCCAAGACTCCCGATTCAAACTCAATATGGACCATTTCACCAAAAATATTTGCTTTAAGCTCAACAGGTGCGGTCAAAATACAATCCCGTATATGTCAACCGGAATGAGTGACCTGATAATTTCAAACCCTTATGGCAATAATAATGAGGCTTTGAATTACCAGATCGTACATATGTAGTTGTCATTCATTCCGGGTCAATAATTACAGGTCATGTTTTAATCGCACTAAACTCAACTATCCTCTTCATTGCTTAAACAGCTGCTTTGAAAATTATGAGTGATCCCTGACAATTATTATGGTATTTATTTTGTCCCATATTTATGGCTGTAATATATGCCCAACTCAATTGAAAAAAAAATCAGAACTTGTTTTCATTGTTTTGAATCACTGCCACCAATCAATCCGCGTGCAAATTGCTTCTGTAATTTAAATCAATATTAGGAATCCACAAAAAGATACCTCACTTATACGCTAGGCATTTTAATTTTCTTCAATTCATTCTTACCACCGGCCTTGCAATTCGGTGTTACGAATTCCAATGGTTCATTTGAATATTTTTTATTGATATTATGGTTATTAGATTTGGGGTTACTGATTAAACGAGAGCTAAAAGTAGCGTACAAATTAATATAACAACGTTTCTTATTGGATTTCGTAACGGCTTTCGAAGTGTTTCAAAGTGTTGGCAAAAGTGGCTGTGAGACGCTTTGTTGCGTGTGCATCATTTTCTTATTAGATTGGTAAAACCTCAAAAGTAATGATAAAAGTAAGAAAAAACAAATTATACGTAAGCTAGCTGTTCTCATAGTATTTATAGATACATACATATTAATTTTGTACTGAAGATTTAAACAGAAAATCAATTAATTATAAAACAAACAGATACACTAAGACGACGCTATCCCCGGAGATAATCCTTTAACATAACCAAGCAAAATAACTGGACTCATATACTTTGCAAAAAGGGTGTGAAACGTTCGCTTCATTCTCATATTTACTAGAACAACCATAAAGAGAATGGGTTGATTGAATTTTGCTCAAAAGAAACTTGCAAGAATAATTTGAATACGTTCTTCATTCTTTTGACTTATGACTCCCAAAAACCGCCAAAATCTGGACGAATGAGTGATGAGTACACGATCAGTAAAGGAGGTGTGTTTTACAACAAATGGAAATCAGTGGTGGCTCCACAAAAAGGTTCGCTACGTATCGTTAAGAGCTACTTCGTTGCCCAAAAAAAACCACGTGTCATTATTCAAAAGGCCGTAAACGCGATTTTTAATACGGTGAGAGCAGAGTGATAAATTACGCGTAATTGTAACCGAGTATCGGTGTTTCGAGAAAAATCGACGTCGTGTGAGCGTTCGTATCGGGCCAGAATCTAAGTTATTAATACTGTACGACACAGAGGGCAAGGGAAGCCGCATCAAGGTGCTACAGACGGTAAACTTATTTGGGTTTGATTAAGTTGGACCTGATTAATTTAAATTTTTATTTGTGCTGGAACATTAATGCGGAAAGAAATTCAGTGGGCTCTACAGCCATGAAGCAAGAACTCTAGGCAAAAATTTCATTTCGATTGATACGAGCAATTACATTTTACATTTAGGTAGTGTATTAATTGTTTCAAAATAGCGTGCATTTCTACATAGCGTAGCGGATTTTAACACCTAAATTTCCTTTTTCAAATTCAGGTAATGATTCTTATAAGAATCTTAGCAGTTATTCTTGCAATTTTGTGGCATAACTATGTACTAATGTATCGATCCAGGCGCGGAAGCTCATGTTAAAATAAGTGGTTTAACTTGCACAGGCTGTAACAATCTACGCTGCCTCGTCTTTATTTACGTTAGCCCAATGCACATTGTCTATCACATAAAAGTACTTCTCGGTGTTTTTTTTTTGTCTTTGTTTACCTTATCTTATACGAGGGGCGTTCAATATAAAGTGAGAATGAGATGAATTTTAATATTACGAAATTAAATACTGGCCGGTAAAGCTAATCTATCTAGCTGATTGATATGAAAAAAAAACTAACAGTCTTTTGTTTAAAAAATATACGGTAATTTCTTTGCAATGCTATTGAGTACGTAAGCGAAAATGGAGAAAATTGAACTGCGCGCCGTTATCAAATACTTGTATTTCAAAAATTTTTCTACGGACCAAGTCAATTTGGATTTGCGGGACACTTTAGGGTCTAATGCTCCTCCGTATTCGACAGTCGCACGTTGGTGCGCCGAATTTAGACGTAAAAGAACATCGACAATGGACGACCCCCGCTCCGGACGCCTACTACAGCAGTAACTGAAGAAATTGTGAAAAAAGTCGAAAACTCAGTTTTGGCGGATCGTCGTGTCACAGTTCGTTTTATTGCTGAAAATGTAAAGATTTCAACGGGGAGCGTGCATAATATTTTACATGAACGCTTGGGTACTAAAAAGGTATCTGCGCGTTGGGTACCAAGAATGCTTACTGACACGCAAAAACAAACTAGACTAGAGATTTGTCAAGAAGCTTTGAACCTGATGCAGCAAGACCGGGAACTTTTTTTGGCGCGATTTATAACAATGGACAAAACATGGCTCCATCATTACGACCCAGAAACGAAACTGCAGTCTATGACATGGAAAAGGCCATCATCTCCAACTCCGAAGAAATTCAAGGTGAGCCCATCTGCCGGTAAGGTCATGGGCTCTGTTTTTTGGGATGGTAAAGGGGTATTAATGATTGAGTATCTCGAGCATGGAGCCACTATTACGGGCACTTTATACGCCAAACAAATAGCAACATTGCGCAATGAGATCCGCGAAAAACGGCGAGGTAAACTCTCGAAAGTTGTGCTGTTCCACCAGGACAATGCCCCGGCACACAAGTCCGCCGTTGCAATGGCTGCAATTCGTGATGCTGGGTTCGATATCCTTAAGCATCCTCCGTATTCACCAGATCTCGCTCCTAGTGATTTCTACCTATTTCCGAGATTGAAACAATATCTGAGAGGCCAGAAATTTGAAGACGACGACGCGGTAGTCGCTGCAGTACAAGATTTTTTAAGTACTCAAGATGAGACCTTTTTTAAAAATGGAATTTTAAGTTTAGAAAAAAGATATACTAAGTGTATTATGCTAAAAGCCGAAAAATAAAATGACATTTAGTAAAAGTTGTTTATAACATACTCATTCTCACTTTTTATTGAACGCCCCTAGTATAAAATATCTTTGGTGACAATGTTGATGTAAAATATAATTTTTAAGGTCCTGCATTTAGTACCTAAAAACGCAAACCTAATGTAATGGATAAAGCAAATGACCTTAAAATTATTAATGGCTTACTGATTCATCTGCTGCCTTCGGCTGTGGCGGCTGGTTCAAATCCCTGGAGACGTGCAATTAGCTTTTTATCTTTTTATTATGTATCCATTTGCGAAGTGTTGAATGCTATCTAATTATTAATTTAATAGCCCTTTTACAGATAAGGGGCAGGCTCTTGTCGAAGACGCCATTAAAAGTAGATTTGGTTTTATGTGTTGGATTGTGAAGTTTGGATTGTTTACGATAGTATAAAAGTCAGTTTTGATATAAATATAGCGTGAAAATGAGATGGCTGGCGTTTTATCCGGTGTGATTAGAATCTATGTTCTGAGAAATTTAATTACGAAGTTTTCTTGTAAAATTAAATCATTAAAAAAAGAAAGCGTATTAGGTATATCAAATCTCTATGACACTTTGTATTTCCTGAAATATTTTTTTAGGTACGGTCAGCATCTAAAGTAGCAGGTCACTTTTGTACTTTGTCGTAATAACACAATTGTCAATCAAGTATGACGTTTTTTACTTAATTGTAGAGCGACAAGGTACAAAATTGACCAGCTTGTTTTGATGTTGACTGTACTATATAGTAAATTTATTGGTATAATTTTACATGCTTACTGCAATTAAGGAGAGTCATAATAAGCTTTTATAATATTAATCAGAAAACGTTGCTTAAACATTGTTACATAAATAAAAAGAAGGTAAGATTGACACAAAACTTTTCTTAAAATAACCTTATATTACGTACGATTCACCTAGGAGTGCCCATTTTTTCAACAAATAAGAAGACATACGTTTTCGATTTCTCTTCTAAAGATGCATCAGACTTTCGCGCACCGTGAGAACCCTATTGGTTATTACCAATGATACTGAGAATGTGTATCGTTTTCGGACATAACATGAGGCAATAGTTTCATGTAACATAACACCGTGCCATATTCCTCAAATTTACCGCCCGGTCCTAACCTAACGGCCATAGATGCGTCTCAATTCCTATGCGAATGGTAAGGGAATGATGATATTATTCCTATTGCTCGTAACCACCCACGAGGTTTGTGGTTCAAGTGAAAGCCAAAAGGCCTACTTAACTTCTTGAAATAAATATACTCGTAACTAGTTAAATTGTATTTAACGTGACATAAAATATGTGCTTCTAACTCAGTTAATGCTGAACAAGATAATGCATTGACTCAATTGTTTTTATTAGTCTTATTTTATTTGAGGTATCGATTTAATTCCAACAAAGTGTGAACATCCTAGATTTTATCAGAATAATTTTAATAATTGAGTTAATGCAATTATGCAGTCTGGAGTTAACTAAACAAGACACACTAAGCACGTCTAAACCACGTTCAAAATTTCATCTTGTATTAGCAAAATTTGGGTTTTGTTGATGACATAACAATATGCAATGTAATATTACTTCCAAGGTAAAGTACGGGCCTTAAGACTGAGCCTTGCGGTACCCTGCCAAATTTTAGTTAATATTCAAGATCAAACAAATGTTTAGTCTTTTTAGTGGTGATAATCCTATTTAAAATATTGATAGGCATAATAACTTGCACTGTGTATCTATCGTTTTTGAGCAAAGTTAACTCGCTGTCTTCAATGCCCTGCACTGCATCCTAAAGGTGTTACGGCGACAATATTCACAGGTTAACATTTACACCTATTTGTCGCCGAGTGTAAAGTTTAAAAGCAAGTTTTAGAGGCATGCTCGCCCATACGACTTGGACAATTTGTTCCTCAATACAAAGAACTGTGGCTCAAACTGTGTGCCATAAACTCTGTCAGTTTAACTGGTAAACGATTATGCACTGGCTTTTAAAGCCGCGTATTCAAGTGTAACTGATACATGACTGTTAAGATAGTGTCGTTTGCAAATCCAGTGCGTGTACGGTGTGTCACTGTTTTCATTGTTTTGGTTTTACATTTTAGATGAAAATCTTTAAAGGATTGACGGTAATCTTTCATCTAACATTTAAGTAGTGATATTGAAATATAAATTTCAATCAAAGCCTGAGTGCAACAGGTCATTTGAACTTTCATCATCCCCAGTCTATATGCGGCCCATTGTAGGGCACAGGCCTTCTCTCAGAATGAGAGGGATTTGTCCACAGTTGCCACGCGAGCTCAGTGCAGATTGGAAACTTCGCACACACCATTGCATTAATTCTTCGCAGGTAAAAAGGTAAAACTCATGGTAAATTTCAAATGGAAGCACATAAACTCCAAATAACTCAGAGGTTTGCTTAAGAGGTCTCTGGTCGAAACACTATAGGCTTGAACTTATTTAAGTGGAAAAAAAAACATTTTTTACCAAATGGCGAGAACCCAAATTAAGTTTCATCAAATAAAGGTGACACTACTATTGATAACAACATGTTAATCCAAATTAGGTTAATTTCTGAAGCGATTAGAACGCTAATGATATGATTTAGAAACCAGAACACGCACAAAATCTGCTACTTTAATGTCCCAATAAAAATCAAAGTTGACTGATGCTTACACCCGTAACGTTTTGAATTTATAACTCTCGTAAATAAAATGCGTAAAATTATATTTGTCTACCGGTACATAAAAACGTCAGTTGGTAAACTTGCTCTAATTTTGATGAGAAACAATATTGTAAGATGTCATCAGTATAAATTTTGTTTTTATATCGCGTGGGATTTTGTAACACCGTTTGCTCGACATTTGATATTATGACTATGAATATTTAATCCTCTTCGGGTATATCCTCGTGATCGAATCGCCATTTGAGATTGAATTTGCCTATTAAATAATCAGTTTCTATAATGAGAAATGTTTCTGTTTCGTCTTCATTCTTGCATAATATTACTTAACCTCGTCACATATTTAAACGCTTATAGCATAAGTGCCTTGGTTGTGGATGGTGACATTAGCAAAGTTCTTGACATTGAATCTCTCTCTTGACTTACTGTCTATATTTTTTTATCTTCTTATATGTTTGATCGTCACAATTAGCTGAGATTCAGACTTTCACTGGAAACCTATTTTGCTTAAAAATATTTATTGCCGTTGGCATATTTTACCTTTGTCATTACCTATAAACTTTATCACAAACTTTTGATTGTTCATTAAAATTACTCTCGAACACATCGCAGGCGCATTTTATTATATCTTCTATACTTTACACTTAGCCATCGCATTTCACCATAAACGTAGCGGTTACCTCAGTGTGACCACATCCAGTTTAATGTCACCCAACCGTAACAAGCTTTGACAGATTTAACGACTCTCTAATCTCGTGTTTAGGTATTGATTCTTTTAGCTCGCTTTTAGACTAGGTGGTCTGAATCGATAATCGTAACGGTCCTGTTGTGCTCGTAAATGTTCCAACATAAGTGTATTAGCACAGAGTGCGATCGAAGTCATAAAGTGTAGAGTAAAATGGGATTGCGAATTTGAGTTTACTGGCGCCATAAAAGTCAAATTATGTCACGAGGCTGATTTTACTGTATTGACATTTTGACACCAACTTTCAAGTAAATACGAACCTTTTATAAAAGATTGAAGTTAAAGGATATCTAAGGACGCATTGTTATTTGTCCTTTGAACCGCAAAAATCGTTTTTCACTCCCATTTAAACTTCAACATGATCATTAATAAGTATTTAAACCACATCTGTCCTTCGGTGACATATCAACAATAAACAAAATCTCGTGCGAGAATCAATGGTAACATTACTGATAGTAAAAAAGTAACTTTAAATCTTTAAGATAAGTTTGAAAATGAATGAGAGTAACACCATGATCGGTGTCAAATTTGGATTGAAGGAAAAGCAACGTTATACCTTGACAAAGAGGTTGGGATTCTTTTAAATAATAATGCTGGTGTTCGTGTGTGGTTAGAACAGAAGTAAGATTTTGATAAATGATACGTTTTGACACTGGGAGCTATGGGAATAATGTTGATTACATTATCAAAATGTGTTGTGTTTCCGCTTAGTTTTTTTGTGTTAGCTTGATGGTTCAAATAATGAGAAGCTGCCTCATTACTAGCAACAAGCCGTGGTAGGCTAGTGGTTTGGTCTATAGCCTCTCAAGCAGAAGATCGTGAATCTAACTTGCGGGGTTTGTCTGAATTTATATAAAAAATGTGTTTGAAATTTATCACGAGCTTTTTGGTGACACCTGCAAAGCAACTCGATTCTTCATCTTGCCCCCTCCCATTTAAACTAGGGTCGTACGTCGGTGCCAGGACGCTCTGTTCTGGGTTGTCGTTGGTGAGATATTCAGGGATTTCAGGTCCCTCTTAACATTGGCAAAGCAACTAAATTGTGTGTGTGAAATTCGCTATTCGCACTCTAGCCTTTTCAATCTGAGATAAGACTTCCGCCTAGAAGTGGAACGTATATAACATCGACGTGTACTGGACTAGTATTGTTATTGTTAAGATCAATTATTTTTGATTTACGCATCAATCTCCGCACTCTTCTTTTTTGCAGCATTTATTTATCTCGTCCATTGTCTCTTTCTGTTACCTGTTGAGATACCTACTTTTATTTTAATTGCAACATTTTATTAATGTTATATCAATGTTCATCTTATTTCAATGTTTATTATAATTCATTTGTAAGCACATCTTCAACTTCATTACGGCGATGTTTCACGCGTATCTCAACTTTGTCTTTATTCCTATCCATAAACGTTAAAGTGAGAGGGTCTCAACCAAAGGTTACCTTCTGAATAAATTTCTCTTTCCCTAAGTTGCTCAACTATTTTGCTCTTACGTACTTACTTTATTGCAATTCCAAAGCTTACGAGATAACAATCTTACACTAAATTAACATGTTACCGTGAGCTTTACAGCATCGCTGTTAAATTCTTCTGTTGAATAGGACCTTCATATAACTACGGTGTGACGCCTTATAACATTATGTGCAAGACTACCTTTATTGCAAAAGAAAATGATGCTTATCTCACATACTAGCTTCGACCTGTGGCTTCACGAGTAATATTTACAATCTCAGAGTTTGGTCTGAAAAAGTTTACAGGTACATTTTTAAAACGCAACTTTCGATTAGACAACGGAATCTAATTGATAGCAAGTTATGTTAACAGCCGAGTTACTTCAACTTTCTCGGACAGCTCCCTGTGCTCTTGTTTGAAATTAATATATTATCCCACTGGAACTTAGTACCGGGATATTAAATATTTTGTGCCTCGATCAAGATTTTATCTTAATCCTAGCAGCTGTTATTAAGTGAATATAACCCTCTTTCAGTAATTGGATGGAAATTTGATACAAATATGTAAATAAGATGACAATGCAAGTAAAGTTAACAAGTACACAGTGAAAAAAACCTCATTAAATGTGATTTTCTTATCAAAAACTTATTGCTGTTGTAGTCAATGCATTTTTTTACATTTGTTTAGTTTCAGCGCGTTCCCGCAACCTTAACTAGATCGTCGCTCCAT
The DNA here is from genome assembly GCA_947859365.1 of Archips crataeganus. NCBI lineage: Eukaryota > Metazoa > Arthropoda > Insecta > Lepidoptera > Tortricidae > Archips > Archips crataeganus. The sequence continues at coordinate 19,217,463 of OX402058.1, forward strand.
CTTGTTGGAGGCCCACCTACACTGCGTCTCCCGGTCCGTGGACGCCACTCGAGAAGCTTTTTGCCCCATCGGCCATCTGTTCTACGAGCGATGTGCCCTGCCCACTGCCACTTGAGTCTGGCGATTCTTCGAGCTATGTTGGTGACTTTAGTTCTTGCGTGGATTTCATCATTTCTAATGCGATCCCGCAGATAAACACCGAGCATAGCCCTCTCTGAGTGCCTTTGAGCTTCTTATGAGACCCATCGTTAGCAGCCACGTCTCAGTTCCATAAGTCATCACTGGCAACACACACTGGTCAAGGACTTTTGACTTGAGACATTGCGGTATATTGGATGACAAGATAATAATATTGCGGAGCTTCCCAAACGCTGCTCAGCCGAGTCGGATTTATTATATACAGCACAAGTAACATCTTAGTATGACTCGGATTCCCGGACTCGAATTGTCGTATTTACAATACAAGCACTTGCCCCTATCATGATTCGAATCCGGAACCTCTAAATTCACAGATAGAGACACTAACAACTAGACTATCTATCCGATCGTCGAATTGAAACAGATTTAATATTATCCAAGAAATAAATTAAATTTATCAGAAATATCGAGTGTAGAAGTAAAACTAGATTTGAAGAATTCTTAAACAAGCGAAGCAATGAATATAAAAGGCAGCTAACATAAACTTTAAACTAGGCTATAAAGCCTCGTTAAAACAATGTTTTTGTAATAAAACAGATATAAAATCACAATAAAATCTTCTATAGGTAATGTGCGGAGAAGTTGAGATTATCAATTTAAGCAAACACGACTCTATTATAATATTTTTTAGAACTATTGTTGCAGATATCATTTCGACGATCACGACATTGATTGTTAATTTAAAACGAGCCAAAGCAACGCTTTTCCTTTCAGATATATTATATCGCTGTTCAATATCATAAAATTAACAAAAAATATCGTAATAAAGTAAACCATGGAAACAAAAGTAACCCGGTTTCATTGAAATCGTTTTTAAAAGCAAATGAAATTAATGTTATAACAAAATTATGAAATCAGTAGAGAATAGGAGATTTCTACTAGTTCAGTTTACTAAGGAGCAAAAGACTTAAAATACTGTTAAAATTGCAGTTGATTTCGTAGATTGAGCTATTAATAATGCTACTATGTAATCAATCCAATAATTGTAAAACTTTCCTCTAAAGCTCGATAATTTAACATTCTAATCATTTTTAATATCTCACGAAATCAAATTAATGCGATTAAAGATCAGAAATTCATTAAAAAAGTAAGTTTCAATTCCAATCCTACACGTTTAGTAATTTCGTATTCAAATTCGTTCACAAATGTTTGCTTTCGTCGTTACGATGCAATGAATCAATTCCAATGTATCTTTTAATGAGGGGGGTAATTACGATCGGCTCATAAATAAAGGTGGGGTTATTCTGTGCGTTATTTTCTACCTTTTCGTGTGGGTCGTGCGATTGAGCAACAGTTATTACAAAGTTATCTTTGCTGCTACGACTGTCACTAGCTTCTACGTGGATTTGAAGTGTTTATATGACATCATGAGTTGTTGCTTTCCTGACTATCTTCAAGAGTAAGTTTGTAATCATTTTAATAAAAAATTGAGTTTGAATTTGGAGCATGAGTGAAGTGGTATAGTCATGAATGGAGATGATTTTAGAAGATGGCGTAGGAATAAGTTTTTATATTACAAAAAGGTATATAGTTTGCGTATATCTGATTTAAACATACATAGTAGCAAGAAATTTATTCTACAGATGATATCATGCTTCTGGTTACCACTAGAGTAAATGTAATCGAGAATCTATTGCAAATCGTTTGGATTATTATAGAGATGTTTCTCAATTTACATAATTTTCTACGTAGAGAAGTGCACAAAAGTCTGTGAAGATATTAAGCTAGATATGTGAACTGAACACGATGATTTTGTATTTAAATAGTCACTCTATAGTTGGTTCATTATTATGATGTCTAAAAATAATCGATATTTTTTTTTTTACTTTCACATTCTTACCTGTTTAGTTTATTGCGTAGGTATTAAAAATTCGTTATCAACATTATCACTATCATCATCAAAGCTTATATGTGTCGGACTGCCGAACACAAGCCTTCTATTAGAATGAGAGGGACTTGGGTCGTGGTTCCCACAAAAAAAAAACAATATTTAACAAAATTTTTTTTTTTTTTATTTTAATTTTACCTTTGCACGCGTATATCAACTATTGTCATTTAGATTCTTCCTTTTTTGGTATAAATACGAAACGAAAGCAATAACTCCAACTATTTACACATAAACCCGCAGCTCTTTCGTCCATTATATCAACTAGTTCGTTAGGCGCGGCGCGGGCGCAAGGTCGCGGTGCGATAAATACAGTGAACTTAGGTTAGGAGAAGATAGCGTGGAAACTGGGGCGAGCTTGCTCGAAGTATCAGGTGCTGCTTACAACATTATAAACTTCGAGATCTAAGTTAGAAATCTTACTAATATAAACGCGAAATTTTGTATGGATGGATGTAAAGATGTTTGTTAATCTTTCACGCTAAAATGGTTTGACGGATTCTAGTGAAATTTGGCACACAGATAGGTTATAAATAACCTGCAGGGTAATTTTGTAACTTTTTTGACACTCGGCATCGGATTGAATGACAGTTTTTGTGTGGTTGTGTCAGCTGGCTGTTTCTACTACCAATTGTCAGCCCATACAAGAACTGTCAAAATGAACGCGATGGTGATGGGAGTTAGACAATTAGCCAGCTGTACGCTTATTGTCTAAAGCTCTGACACTTGCTATCGTATTCACTATTTCTTTCTGTCAAACGGTATGGGACGGCGACAAAAAGAGATGGTGAAAGCTTACGGCCTCTGGATTATATAGGATACTTTTTATTCCAGAAAATTACATAGTTTCCGTAGGTTAGGTATAAAAAAACCTCACAGATGGAGTCGCAGGCAATAGCGAGTATAGGTAAAATTGTATTTCGCTGCACAGTCTCGAAATGATAATAAATAACTCATGTAGTATTCGTATTCTACAGCCTTTGACCACGTATGTAAAGAGCATGTTTCTAAACGAAAAAACGCCTTGGACTAGTTTTCCCGCGCGCAGAGCTGTCATTTGTCATTCTCGTTTTCGTGCAGCCAACGACCGTTACATTTTTTGCAATTATTACTTTCCTTCATATAAAATATAAACAACAATGCCGAAAGATAAAGAAAATTCGTTAGAATATATAAAGAAAAAGTTACGCAGACTGGAACGAAAACTGAATAAAAGAAAACGCTCGAGAACAAGATCCCGTTCTCCCTTAACCGAAAACCCTTACCACGGTAACGATTACGGAGAGGAGGAAGAGCCGATAACAGTGGAAAATGAAGAACCTATAAATGATCATATAGATCCTACGGAAAACGGTAAGTGAACAATGTTCACGTCATATCTAATTTTGGTGATGCGTTTTACCTCAAGGGTAAATACCTTCACTACTCGTACCCAATAAAAATGATATAGGTATGGTATAAGGATCACAATATCCTTTGCATTGCGGTATACTTAATGGGTATACTCTTTGCTGTTATCAAACATACAGTTAGCATTGCGGTGTACTATGTTGGGTACACTCCTTGCTCCCTAAATCATGGCGTTCTACTTCATGGGTAGTTCCCTGACTCGCTGTGTATGTTACTGCAAGCAAGAAACTTAAAATAGTTTTTCTATTTCAGCTGAATCTATAATTGTCAGTGAAGACATTCTGAAGCTTCTGGGAGAAGCTCCTGAAGAAGTGGGCTATGGGCCAGACTTAATCCCACAGCTATGTGCACGCTGGGAGGGGGTTATCAAGAAGGGATTAGATAAATCAGAAAAAATAAATATAATTAAGAAATATCCTCCCCCGGCTAATTTTAAATTAGTAGATGCCCCCAAATTAAACCCAGAAGCCCAGGCAGCAGCAGGAGAAAATGTAATGAAGAGAGATAAGGTAATTGAGGCCAAACAAAAGCAAGTATCATGTGCCCTAATTGCCATTGGGCTAGCATTGAACAAACTGTGCAAATCTCCCCAAGGTAATGAAGATATTATTACACTTTTAAGTGATAGTGGTAGGCTTTTGTGCGATTACCACCATGGGGAGTCGTCAACCAGGAAACAGTTCCTATTGACTGGATTGGAAAATAAAACTGCTCGTGAAGCTCTAAGAGAAACAGAGGTAAATCAGTGGCTCTTTGGTGAAAACCTAGCGGATAAATTAAAAGCCTCAAAAGCCATTGAGCGATCCAGTAAAGATCTTAAAGTATCTCATAACAAAGCCAAAAGAGTTCAGACCCCGGGCAATTTAAACTTCAAAGGCCCAGCAAACAATGTATTCAAACCAAAAATATTAGAATAGAACTTCACTTCAGGTAAGTTCGTTTAATTTCTAATAAATTGTCTAAATACGTTTCGCACAAAAAGCCTGCCATTCCTATTAAAAACAGAGCTATTTTTGTGGGCCAGTAATTTTTGGATTTATTGCTTGACCTTGTGCCGTAAAGCAATAAATCCAAAAATTACTGATCCACAAAAATAGCTCTGTTTTTAATAGAAATATGTTTAGAATAAAATTATGTTCTGTATCATCAGGTTTTGATTCCCACAGTTTTGACATGAAAATGCACTTTCAAAAGGTTGATTATTTTGATTGCGTAAACTAAGAAATTTTTGTAGATGGAACAGTAGTAGAGTACAACTACAATGTAAGATTTGACTCGCTGGATGACGAGCTCTTTCGGGACTTATTGCCATTGTTTAAACATTGTAATAAATCTAACATGAAATAAGACACCCTTCATTCACTCAAACTTAGAAAATCAAACAGTAAGATTTAAATCAATAATGATGAAGTGAAAATTTGGAATCAGCTTGCAGCATCAGTATTTCCGGACCGGTACAACATGGGGATCTTCAAAAAACGAGCCCACTCTTTTCTTATAGGGCCGGCAACTCATCCGTAACTCAACTTGTGTTGTGAGTGTCCATAGGCGGCGGTGATTGCTTGCCATCAAGTGACTCGCCTACTTGTTTTTCCCTATCATATCATAAATATATAAATATTATAAGCAAGCAAATAAATAAATACGAGGTACTTGACACTAATTTGACCTAGTCCCAAATTAAGCGACGCTTGTGTTATGGGTACTAGATGACGGATAAAAATACTTATATAAATTTCAATAGATACATACTTAAATACATAATAATCAAACAAACATTCGTATTTTTCACACGTTATAATTATCTGCTCTGATCGGGAGTCGAACCCGGGACCTCAGGCTTTGTAGTCAAGTTCTCTAACAACTGGCCTATTTGGACGTTATTTTCCTAATCCGACTCATATTATTATTACGGAATTCCGATCACGGGCCCATGGGGACCCGGTCATTTGAAAGGCATTCATGGGGCCAAAGCCAACATGAAGAGGCCTTTGATACCATATACTTAATAGAAATGAGATGGGCGCAACTAACTAACTATTATTATTATTATTATGTTGGTACGGATTTCCGATCACGGGCCCATGGGGACCCGGTCATTTGAAAGGCATACATGGGGCCGAAGCCAACATGAAGAGGCCTTTGGTACCATATAATATAAATGAGATGGGCGCAACTATGGGGATCTATCCCCTAATACACCATGAGGATGTGCTAGCGGACAGTCCCCCACAGTTGCCAAACTATTGCCAGGTAGGAAGCGACATGGAATTGGCTATGGGGTTGGGATGTTGTGGACAGGATTTATTATTATGTTGGTACGGATTTCCGATCACGGGCCCATGGGGACCCGGTCATTTGAAAGGCATACATGGGGCCGAAGCCAACATGAAGAGGCCTTTGGTACCATATAATATAAATGAGATGGGCGCAACTATGGAGGTCTATCCCCTAATACACCATGAGGATGTGCTAGCGGACAGTCCCCCACAGTTGCCAAACTATTGCCAGGTAGGAAGTGACATGGAATTGGCTATGGGGTTGGGATGTTGTGGACAGGATTACCGGGCTATGGAGTGAGATAACGGACACCTACCATTTCAATATCTCATAAACTGAACTTTTGGTAGGCGGTGACTCGCTGTTCACTAAATGGGCCCCTCAAACTATTGCCCGCTCGGGGCAACGAGGCGGCAACATTGGTGTGAACGGCTAAGGATGGAGAGGTGTCCCTGGACTTTAAACTTCAAAATGCCAACTCGCCACTTACGGCCAAACACATCCATCCTTCGAGCATGTAGCTCTTGCGCTCCACTCTAGGCAACCAACAAAGGCAAACTAGAGGCGGGGTGGGTGTGTAACTGTGTGTGAGTGTGTGTATAAGCGCATGTGTGTATGTGTACCCCTGGAGGTCTCGGGTTCGTGGTGTCGCTACGCACCAACAGCTCGCCACAAGCCGCCCTGCGATGACTGACTGCACTGGTGACACGACAACACCAGCGGGCGATGAGGTCATCACATCCCTACGCCTTTTGACTGACTGCGCTGGTGACAGACACCACAACACCAGCGGGCGATGGGGTCGTCACGTCCCTACGCCTTTAATTATTATTATTATTATTATTGTGTTGGTACGGATTTCCGATCACGGACCCATGGGGACCCGGTCATTTGAAAGGCATTCATGGGGCCAAAGGCAACATGAAGAGGCCTTTGGTACCATATAATATAAATGAGATGGGCGCAACTATGGAGGTCTATCCCCTAATACACCATGAGGATGTGCTAGCGGACAGTCCTCCACAGTTGCCAATCTATTGCCAGGTAGGAATCGACATGGAATTGGCTATGGGGTTGGGATGTTGTGGACAGGATTACCGGGCTATGGAGTGAGATAACGGACACCTACCATTTCAATATCTCATAAACTGAACTTTTGGTAGGCGGTGACTCGCCATTCACTAAATGGGCCCCTCAAACTATTGCCCACTCGGGGCAACGAGGCGGCAACATTGGTGTAAACGGCTAAGGATGGAGAGGTGTTCCTGGACTTTAAACTTCAGAATGCCAACTCGCCACTTACGGAAACACATCCATCCTTCGAGCATTTAGCTCTTGCGCTCCACTCTAGGCGGCCAACAAAGGCAAACTAGAGGCGGGGTGGGTGTGTAACTGTGTGTGAGTGTGTGTATAAGCGCATGTGTGTATGTGTACCCCTGGAGGTCTCATTATTATTATTATGTTGGTACGGATTTCCGATCACGGGCCCATGGGGACCCGGTCATTTGAAAGGCATACATGGGGCCGAAGCCAACATGAAGAGGCCTTTGGTACCATATAATATAAATGAGATGGGCGCAACTATGGGGGTCTATCCCCTAATACACCATGAGGATGTGCTAGCGGACAGTCCCCCACAGTTGCCAAACTATTGCCAGGTAGGAAGCGACATGGAATTGGCTATGGGGTTGGGATGTTGTGGACAGGATTACCGGGCTATGGAGTGAGATAACGGACACGTAGGCGGTGACTCGCCATTCACTAAATGGGCCCCTCAAACTATTGCCCACTCGGGGCAACGAGGCGGCAACATTGGTGTGAACGGCTAAGGATGGAGAGGTGTTCCTGGACTTTAAACTTCAGAATGCCAACTCGCCACTTACGGAAACACATCCATCCTTCGAGCATTAGCTCTTGCGCTCCACTCTAGGCGACCAACAAAGGCAAACTAGAGGCGGGGTGGGTGTGTAACTGTGTGTGAGTGTGTGTATAAGCGCATGTGTGTATGTGTACCCCTGGAGGTCTCGGGTTCGTGGTGTCGCTACGCACCAACAGCTCGCCACAAGCCGCCCTGCGATGACTGACTGCACTGGTGACACGACAACACCAGCGGGCGATGAGGTCGTCATATCCCTACGCCTTTTGACTGACTGCGCTGGTGACAGACACCACAACACCATTATTATTATTATTATTATTATTATTTCTTCAAAACAACAAATGTTTAATATTTATAGGCACACGTAAGAAATCCCCAGAAGGAGACTACCACAGGAATGGAACAAAAACAGTAAAGCGTAAATCCTAGTAAAATACAAAGGCATTAGCTAACATCATTAAACAGATGCTCGCGTAAAAAGCGTTAAGTGGAACAAAATGCGTCACCTTCGCAAAAAAAAGGATGAATATTATTTTGATCCCAAACCAGAATCATTAGTCAACTTTTTCACAAGCATCAATTTACAACTTTTTATCTACCGCGTCAAAATTTACAGCACTTTAAAATACGATCTTATCTACAGGTGATACGAGACCACTCGCAGTGAATTTATCTAATACAACAGCAGATTTATCTTTGCAATATTTTTGGTCACAACCTCGTATTGTAGCAATTGTCCCTGCACTATCTTTTGATAATAGTTCAGGAGTTACATCATTAATCAAAGAACACATACGGATCACTCTTTTCACTGTTTAAAACGTAACTGCATTTTGATTGTAAACTTTAATACCATCGCTAACGACATTGTCTTCCTTTCAAACAGCTTTCAACTTTATTGGAACGGAATTATAGTTCGAATTCGTGTCGCAAGGAAAAAGATCATTTATAATCATATTTGATCCCATATTTACTTGTGGATTTTCACCTTCTTATGTGGGAATATTCAATTTGTTTACGTCGACTGTTTTTGTTCAATTGACGCTTAAATTCTTAGCATGACTAATGATATCAATTTTGGATGGGAGCTTAACTTAACTTTGGACATTTTTAGTTTCTTTAATGGTAACGTATCCGGTGCCATCGGTTTCTTTTTTTTAAATGCCCTTATTGTGAAACCGTCCAAAAAAGTAATGTTTTATTTAAAAGTTTAGAAAGCGTGTAAAGTAACGTGGAACTGGTTCGATACCACTTTGTTTTAAGATAAAAGCTTAATTAAAAATACAATTCCATAACCAACAGACGACGTTACAAATCCATATTAATTACTAGATTAAGAACACTTAATATTCATTCAAATACATCCTGATCTTATCATCGACAGAAATTATAATGGAATCCAACTAATTAATACGATAAACAACTGTAAAATATAAAAAAACTTAGAAGCGAGAATAAATTAGACGGTGGAAAAAATGTAAAGGCATATATTTTATATCGGCAGATAAAAAGTCGTTGACGTTGATGGTAACATATACGGCTGCTGAATCAATTGCTGTGCAATTTCTTTCCCTTTATAAAACCAATGAATTGTATCAGATTTGAATCAGTCACGATCTTCATTGACGTATAACTCAATCCTTTGCCTTTAAAGGGTTCCGTAGCGGCAGATTGGTTCGGACTAATTTATGTTTATTTATTATTATTGCTTCATAGGTCTACTTTGAAGGGATAGATTTATTCGAAGCTGATATTGTTTTGTAAGGAATGATGATTTAGTTCTGGTTTTGTTGAGGTCTTTCTTTATGGTGCTTGGTGGTTCAGCAGATACGGTACGGCGAATGGGGTTCTGTTATGTTATGATATTTTAGATTAAATTTTTTTTTCTCAAAGATTGTTCTTTGTACCACATGAATTATTCAGTTGGTTAAAATGTTTCTTTGCAAAAAGTTCTTGACTCATCATCATCATCATCTCGAACTATACATATAAATACCACTGTAGGGTATTTAAAGAGCTCCTCTCAAAATGCGAGGTCTTGGGCCGTAGTTCCCACGCCCAGAATTGGTAACTTCAAACACGCTATTGAACTTCTTCGTAAGTGTGCAGGTTTCGTTACAAAGCTGTACCTCACCGAAAAGCTCACTGAAAATTTCCAACGTAATTTTATTCATGAATTCCGAAAAACTCCGTGCAAGCCCGGGTTTGAACCCACGACCCACTGCTTGAGAAGCCATAGGTCGTACGAGACTAACATAGCATACGGTTCTTAATTATTGAAAGTTAATTCAACGACTAAATGGTTTGGAAATACGAATACAATAATTTGGGTCAGAGAACTTGCAAACGAACATTACAATTTAAATGCAACCTTGTTATAAATTACATCTATGTTTAAAGACTTAAGTTTGTTTACAAGGTAATTCATGAAACAATAATGCAATATTTTATTCACAACTAGCGGTTGCCCGCGTCTTCGTCTGCGAAGAATGCGTTTATCTGTATCCCGTAGGAATTATGCAATTTTAAAAATCCTATGTCGTTACCAGGAACCCAGACAATTTCCATCCCAAATTTTACCTAAACTCAATTCAGCGGCTTAAGCGCCAAAAGGTAACAACCAGATAGATAGACAGATAGTAGTAGTATGCATTAGTATAGGTAAGTAAGGATAACAAAACAATCAGACATTGGAAGCTTATGAAAATGCACTTGTAATCTTTAGTTATAAGTAGATATAATAGGGTATTAAATATAAGACTAAGAGAATCAGATTTTTTGAATCAGAATTATGTTGTTTTCGTTATTTTTTTAGAAAACGATGATGCTTGACTTCAAAATTATGTGTTTACTTGAATTAAAATGTTAGCTTTTTATAGTCTGAATACTTAAAAGAGTATTAAATTTTACCGACAATAATAAAATTTGCTTGACCTTGCACCTTGGTAATATAAATGATGTCATTTTACTAGTTCACGAAAATTCTAAGAAAGCCTATGGGTATGACAAATTGACAAACATTTTTGTATGGTCATGTATTGTTGCAATATTTTGAAAATACTTAAAAAAGTCTATTCATACGCACACAAAAGCCACTTAAATATAAAAAGGGAGCACTTACTGTACTCGTTGGATTAATCACGCGTACCATTGTCAAGGATTTTGTTGGTAAACTTATATTGTGTGACAATGTCATTGTGTTTCTTTGTTGGGTTAAAAAAGGATCTCATTCACTGTCACTTTCAATTCGACGTTCTCAAATAAATTTGGTTTCTGCGATTACTTTTGTTACGTCTTCATGTGGTTTAAAAATTAGCTAAGGAATCTTAAATTTGATGGGCTTGATGTACCTGTTCTTATATGTATTATATGTATTATTATCATCGTCATCGTCAGCCAAATGGCTGTTGGACATAGGTCTCCTCTAAAGAGAGCCACATCGATTGATTGATTGATTGATTGATTGATCTTGCGCCCTTCACTAGGTCGCTTAGCTACACTTCGTTCTCCGGTACGGTAAGCGACACAGCCCGAAAAATTGACCAATTTAAGTGACAGTGGGCGAGGAACATTCTTTGAAGAATTGATGGTCGTTGGGGCCATGTTCTTGTTCATGAACTTCACACACACCCTTGAATTTCTTCTCAGGTGTATAATTGTTATAAATTGAGCTTTTTATATATAAAGAAAGTAAGATGATAATTTTGTTAACTTTTGATGAATCATAAACTGAATCCATCTTAAAAAATACTTTTTTAATCGTCATTTTCTGTTACAGTCCTTAAATACAAATTTTGCATAAATTTTAGTGCTTTGTTTTCATTTAAATCACAATTTATAATATCAGCCACATCCCCAATTGAGTCATTAAAATGATCATCAATATTTTCATCGTGCACTTATAGCGTCTCTAATTTTTTTGCAGCAAATTCTTCATTTAATTTATAATTGTTAGTATACTGAACTATATTGCTGACCGTTGCAAAATTTCTCTTACTTGTACTGTCTCTTAATGTTAGCCATTTTCCTTTTATCACTTAAATTCATTTATTATTTATTATATATTTATTAATATTATGATTGCCATTTATGAGAACATTGAATTGGATAGTTTATTGCCCCATTCAGCGGCTTGATGTCATTAAGTCAGAGTTTTCTATAGAAATACTAGATTGACTATTATTACTGGTCTTTATACTGCGAATCCAATATTGAATGAGGAATCATTTTAGAACTAATAACATTACTTTTGTAATGGATTGTACACTTTGTAGTTTAAAATTAGAAGCAATACATTATATTGACTAAAGAAAAAACCATTTCAGCCGAAAGACGTCCACTGCTGAACATAATGCCTCCCCTAAGGCTCACCAAACAGATTGGTCCCGTGCCATCCACATCCAACGCGATCCCACAACCTTGATCAGGTTGTCGCTCCATCTTGTTTGAGGCCTACCTACATTGCGTCTTCTTGTCAAAAAAAATACAATAACAACAACAAAAAACATCAGCATCAGCAATAAACAAAGAAATAAATAACAACTGTAAGGCACTAGTATTTATATATTTACTGTTGTGGATGTATCAGGGTTTCAGGTGATTACGGCTATTGGGGCAAATCACCTTAAATCATCAAGAGCCCATCACCACGTTCACTATTATAATAACATTACAGATCGCCAGGGTTTGTTTCACTTGGGGTCTAGAGATTCAACTGCGGCACTGCTTAAATATTGAAAATTAAATACTATTGTAGAATATGTTTGAAAAAATAACCTTGTTGCTTTCCTGGTTGTTCTCAACAGGGTTTTTCTGAACTAATATTTTTCGCCTTTTATAAGTGCTTGTTATAACAAGCTCTCTAAGAATCTACCAACGACTCATAAAAATCTTGTTTTAAAGCATCCGGCAAGAAACTCGACAAAGTATCTATTTTTTCCATATTTTTCATTTGGGTTACCTATCAAAATTTAGAATTATTTTTTTCCGAATATTTAAAATCCCGAATGCTTCATTTATCCGAATGCATTTTTTTCTGAAACTGTTAATATTTCAGGATTTTTATAAAACAACCCTAACCTAACCTAAAGGGTTCTACACGATGGTCCTGAAATAAATCCTGAAATATTTACAGTTTCAGAAAAAAATGCTTTCGGACAAATGAAGTTATCGGGATTCTAAACCTTTGGAAATAAAATTTTCTAAACATGGATAGGATCCCACTGTAACCTATAAGGTGGCATTTAAAAAAATCCTGAAAAATGCACGCTTCTGTATACCTATTTTATGGCAAAAGTTGTTATGTCAGATGAAATTCGGGCAAGTGAAATTCTGGCAAGTAAAGGTAAACGCAGATCAACAATTGAATTGGCAAAAAGAGAGAAAGACCCTAGATATTTGTTAAGAATATGGATGGAGAGTTACTCTATTATAATTAAGCGATGGAGATAGGTAACACAGACATGGATGTTATAGTTACAAGTAGATCACACTCCTCACTGAGCTACACATCCCGTTAATTCGCTGCTAATAGTATTTTTATATGTGGGAAAATGTCGGCAACCGGTATAGTGAGACATTGCGTGTATATTTATTTTGAACTTTGACGATTTCGTCGTGCCTACTCTGCTTTTTTTATTTTTTTTACGTTTTATTTCTACTAACATGATTGGTCAACTGACTATTTTCGTGATCAAAAATCATCACTTCGAACTTAACCTCTAGGTTAACTTTGTACAATTTTAAGTTTTAAGTATATCTACCCAATAAAAAAATAGCACAATGATACATTACAAAGAAATCCATCGAATATCATTGAAAGTCAAATGGCGTGACCAAAACATGAGACATTTTGACATGTTCTAAATCAACTAGCACTATTTCAAGCTCGTATCTCATTAATTTTCAACGCTATTATAAAGGGAGAATGGTTGCTTTTAGAACTGTATAGTAGTTAGGATACGAGGTTAAAAGTGAATTGTGATAATGTTTTGTCCAAGAATATAACTTATTGTGACATGCTCGGAATGATTTTGATCAGCGTTTGACGTTATTTTGTAACGGTTTTCAAAAATATAGTATGGTTTTTTGGTATAATTGTAAATAATGGGAAAAACGAGGCACAATGTACTCAAAACGAGCCAATGCATGATTTATTATTATTAGCGAATGTTATGAAATGAAATAGTTATTTTATGTGACTGTTGCAAAACGTATGAATTTTTTAACGAGTGTCGGTAATTTTAAAATATGAGCGAAGCGAGTGTTTCTACCGGTAAGAGTTGGGAACTGCAACATAGCATAGCATATAATAACTATGACATACGGTGACATATGTACGTTGAATGCAGGAGCATTCCATGTATTTTATACTAAGTGCATTATACGAGGAAACTAATTTACAAACTAAACGGAATACCAGGGTCTCGGTTCGATATACAATTTTGAGATCCTGGGGCCCTGAGGCACATAGTCTCATCAGAGACTTTTAAAACCACCTGGGTCGACACAACTCCCCGAGAACTATCACACTCAACGAATAAGCATCGCTATTCAACTAAAAATGCTGCCAGCCTTTCAAACACAATGCCACTACCATTTTTAGATTTAATTCATATCTTTAGTTTTGATTTAATTTTACAGTTTTCTCTTTCAATGTAAATAGTATGAAAAGTTTTCGACAAGATCGACGAAACCGTTGATTAATGAGGTTTTCGTACAAGACTTAAGTTTGTTTTGGATGCTAAGAAACTCTCCGTATCTGACGTGTAATTGGCCAATTTTAACATTATATTACTATCTTGGCATAAGTTCGCTTGGTAAAAAGGTATACTCACTATTCTACCCTATCTTAAATCAAACCTCACTCTTTTATTGATAAAATAATAAACTATCTTTGATCCAATTTAACAAAACAACCCACACAATCCAACAAACGTATCAACCATCAAATCCAACACAATAGAGATCCAATCTCGAATCCGCAATTCTTTAATCCAACAACTCATAATCTCGAACGACAACTCCAGATCTAAATACGAGCGATTACCCTCTATTATAGTGACAGATATAATTTACTGTCAAAATTATTCATACGGAAGCTAACAATACACCTTTGAACTCAAAACCGGCTCAAACAATGGTAGCACTTCATGTAAGTATAACATTTATTTAGTAGCGCACTTACAAAAAATAGCCAAATGTCAGATACTCGCGCGGGTTCCGTACAATTTCAAAAGCAATAAATAAGTTTGTTGTTCAAAGTGTTTATTTGTAAGTATAGCTCTGGATAGGGGCATGTGGATTTCAAGAGAGGCCTTCGCCCAGCTGTGGGACACAATCAAGTGCTAATAAAAATAATATATTTATTTCTACGATATTTTAAGAAAAAATAATTAACAGAAATAAAAATAAATAATGAATATCTCGGGACAATTATTGCTGACACTGATGACTAATTGACCTGGTTCCAAAATAAGCAAAGCTACAATGGGTACTAAGCGTCGGATAAACATACTAATATGGAAAAATACATACTTATAATACATTTTAAACGTCCGAGAATTTCCATATTTTCGTTTAATACTGTTTGGTAACAAAATTTTCCAGTACGCCAGCTGTTCCCGTAGCCTGTTACGAAATTTGGGTTATATTGATTTTGGTTTGAGTGAGTGTGCGCAAGAATTACATAATTTAATTCCTCCTACTCCATTTTACCAACGGACATCCAGGCGGGGGAGCATTATGTGGCTGCTATTCTACTGGCCCGTACGAAGCGCTTCGCGTCATCTTTCCTAATGCGAACTGTTAAGGGATGGAATTCGCTCCCGTCGTCTGTGTTTCTAGATAAATACAACCTAAGACTCTTCAAGGCTAGAGTAAATAGGCTGTTACCGAACCAGTGAGGTACACCTTTGGCCTCATCTTCACTTTCAATCAGGTGAGTTAGTGGTCAATCACGGGTTGGTTTTATGTAAACAAAAATATCTGCCACGACCAGTGTTCAAGCCTCAAGCTTTGTAGTCAAGTTCTCTAACCACTAGGCTATCTGATCGAAAAAAGATTTAGTCTTCAAAAAAGTACCTATTAACAAATATTAACTAATTATAATAAGTTAATGTAGTGTTAATGAAAGTAAGTTGTTAGTTTATAATCTTAAAATTTAAAAGATTGTACTGATAATATTAATAATTAATTTGTATTTTTATGAAAGAAATAAACAGTTTAATTTTTTTTTTATTACTATACTATAATATAATATTATGCTTTGAGTGCTTCAAACAGCAAGCACTCATAGCATAGTAAGTAAAATCATTTATTTTTTACAAGAATGTAGTTTTACAAAACTAGGTAATTTTTTTTTCGAAGAAGAACCCTATTGGCACCTTTTTGGTACGGGACCCCGAAACACACCCTAAAAACAGCGACAGAGCACTAATATTTTAATGCCGTAGCGTAAAGTTGAAAGTGCAGTGTCACTTTTTTGTTAAATAATGGTCCATTATTATAATATTACGCCACTTAACTCACAAAGATGAACATACCAGAAGTCAATTTTGGACTGGTTTGTCTTTAATGGTCAATGTTTGGGAGACAATGCATTTGATTTATTATTGTATGGTAATGTTTATAGAGGGTGTTGTCTATGGGAACTTTTTTTTAGTATCATGTTTTGTCAAACGAGTTTTTTGCGATGAAATTGTAACGTCAGTTTGATATAGTACTTCATTTGTGGCGTGTGTTGCGATCGTTTGGATTAGAACCTGCATATAACGGTCATATTATTTTACTAGCTTTTGCCCGCGACCTCGCCCGCGCACAATTGGGGATGTCTATTTTTTTGCAATGTATAGTAAATCGAAAACCATTTCGAGATAAATGGTTTTTAACTCGTTTTCTGTAGTTATTTAATTTTAATATTATATAATGAATTTATTACATAACAAATAAGCAATGACCTTCATTTGACTTTGGTGTAAATTGCGTGACCGGTCCAAGTCGTACTTTATTCTGTGTGGTTAGAATTCTTCACAAATTTACGCGTGGATTATAACTACGGAGTTTGATTTGGACCCACTGCCTGACATCTAGCACTTTGACAGCGCCAGTAAAGTGACACTAGTTACAGTGTACCACCACGCAAAAAATAATTAAAGGGGTTGCCTTATCGTACGCATTTAGATAGATTTAGAAATTTGGCAGTGTGGGAGCCCTCAATTACAATCTGACGTCATCAACCAAAATAGTTTCAATAATTAATTGTAAAAAGTAGTGAACTAAGTGACAAAATATTGAAATTAGTTTCTTATAATTGACTTTTCTATACAAAAAAAATATAAAAACCACTGGTAATTTTTTTTAGACATTCCCAATTTAAATTTGTGGTAAAGCTTCTTAATTTATTTCATTGAATAAAGCATAAATCCGACAAAATGACATCCAAAATCTATCATTAGGTATAATCATAATCGGTATCATCATTCAGTCGTCAACAGCCGTGGCGGCCTAGTGGTTTGACCTATGGCCTCTCAAGCAGAGGGTCGTGGGTTCAAATCCCGGCTCGCACCTCTGAGTTTTTGGAATTTATGAGCGAAATTACATTTGTAATTTACCACGAGTTTCTATGGTGAAGGAAAACATCGTGAGGAAATTCAACGGTGTGTGTGAAGTTCACAATCCGCACTGGGCCCTCGTGGGAACTACGGCCCCAGCCCTCTCATTGTGAGAGGAGGCATGTGCCCTGCAGTGGGACATTATAAAAGCTGGGATCATGATGATGATGGTCAGTATCTAAAACTTTAACGTGAGTTGTCAAATTTTTCCTGGTCTTGGGGATTTGTATGTTGAAAGGTTGCTATAGTATAAATCTTCCCAGGTGAATTTTTCACTTCGAGCCTTTACATTAAATTTGAACCTTAATACTATAACGATACCGTTTGTTTTGAAAGATAAGGGCTCGAAGCGAAAAATTCACCTGGGAAGATTTATACTACAACAGGAAACCTAACTTAACTTGGTTTTAAAAGGTTTGATATACCGACTTCAAGATCACAAGCCTTTCTATTCTCTTCCAGAAGATTAAAGGTCACTGACCCAAGAGCCGAGCATCGATCGTTAACTTCCTATCTGAACCGATACGGCGCGGCAGACGCTCTTTATAAAAAGACTCATAAATACTAATAAAATTAACATGGAATGACAATTTACAAGTGCCCGCTCTAACGGATGGCGGTGAGGTTGAAGAATATAGACGATTGGCTGTAAAGCAGATGAATTACTGTTATTTTACTATGTAAAATTTCTAGCAGTGTCAATTGTTACTAAGATGTCAAAGCGCCCGTTGATGTTTTTCCATAGAAATTGGCAATGTCAAATGAAGGTTGAACTTGGATTGAACTGTTGTTTGGTTTATGTGTTTATCTTGTTATAAAGTTTTATTTAAATATAGAAAAATGATAGTTCATTGTCATTAATTTGATGGTAGACTAGATTGTATTCAGTTATTTATATAAAAATTAGTCGTAAGCCTAGAATGGACGGTTTATTTTTTTATTATGTGTGACTTAGGCCATCCGTAAGAGCCTTAATGACATTTAAAATAACCAGTCAAGTAAGAGTTGGATTCCCGCACTGAGGTTTCCTGCTTACCGACCATCATCATCATCATCATCATCATCATCATCATCATCATCATCATCATCATCATCCCAGCCTAAGTTCCACTGCAGGTCACAGGCCTCCTCTCATAATGAGAGGGCTTACCGACCGGATCAGTGTAAGTTAAATTTAGTATTTTTTTGGGATTTTTTCCACCCAAATCAGAAATTTGACATGAATACATGGATTGTCATAGTAGCCATGATAGCTTAGTAGTTTAACCTATGCCTTCTCAAACAGAAGGTCGCGGGTTTGCGCCCGGGCTCGCACTTCTGAGTTCTTCGGAATTTACGTACGAAATATTTGAAATTTACCATGAGCTTTAATGTGAAGGAAAACTTCATGAGGAAGCCTTCTGCACACTACTGTAAAGAAACTGAATGGTGTGAGTGAATTTCCCAATCCACTAAGCGAGCGTGCGAGAGAAGGAATCCCGCGTACAACTTTTGAAAAACTCACAGCCTTTGCTTGAAAGGCCCATAAGTAAAACAACTAGCCAACTTTACAGTTCTTAAGTTACTTCTTTGAAGTTTATCATCATCATCATCATTTCAGCCGAAAGACGTCCACTGCTGCACATAGGCCTGTCCAAGGCTCGCCAAACAGATCGGTCCCGTGCGTTACGCTACCAACGCAATCCTGCAACCTTATCCAGGTCATCGCTCCATCTTGTTGGAGGCCTACCCACACCGCGTCCTCCGGTCCGCGGACGCCACTCGAGAACCTTTTGCCCCATCGGCCATCATTCTACGAGCGGTGTGCCCTGCCGACTGCCACTTGAGTCTGGCGATTCTTCGAGCTATGTCGACTTTGAAGTTCAATGTTAGATTTATTTTAACTAAAGTCGTCTGCGCATAGCCTAATGTGGCTTATCTATATTTTATTACTTGACTGTCTCAAAAACGGCTCCATAAGTCACCGACCAATCAGAGAGCAGCATGACTCATCTCTAAAATTCAAACGCCGATTTCGAGGCGTATTCAAATTCAAATTACGAATAAAAGAATGTCTATAATCGGATTTGCACTAATTTAGTGTCAAGTTTTTTTTAAATGTTAGAATAGTTTTTAATTATGACGTTGCTTTAGGCGGTTATGTTTTAGAAATCTAGTTTTATTAATCATGCTGTGTTAGGACATTAGTTCTACTTAAATCATGTAAATCATGTTCATGTGTCACACATAATAAATAATAAATAAATAAATAAATATTCGGGGGACAATCTTACACAAATCGACCTAGTCCCAAACTAAGCAAAGCTTGTACTATGGGTACTAGACGACGATAAACATGCTTATATAGATAAATAAATACTTAAATACATAGAAAACATCCATAACTCAGGAACCAATATCCGTGCTCATCACACAAATAAATGCCCTTACCGGGATTCGAACCCAGGACCTCTTGCTTCGTAGGCAGGGTCACTACCAACTAGGCTAAGGCGGTCGTTAAAAAATAGTTTAAAATATAGCACTATAGTTTCCGCATGCATCTTCGTACGCGCAGAATGAAAATTTTTGGTAAAGCTTCTTCATCCTTATCATCCCAGCCTATGTACTTCCCGCTGCAGGGCACAGGCCTCCTCTCAGAATGAGAAGGCTTGGGCCGTAGTTCCCACGCGGGCCCAGTGCGGATTGGGAGCTTCACATATTCCATTGAACTTCATCTCAGGTGTATGCAGGTTTCCTCACGATGTTTTCCTTCACCGTAAAGGTGATAAATTACAAATGTAATTTCGCACATAAATTCCGAAAACTCAGAGGTTCGAGCCCGTGCTCGAACCCACGACCTTCTGCTTGAGAGACCATAGCTTAAGCAACTATGCCACCACGGTTTCAGCTTCTTCATTACTTTCATTGAATAAAGCAAAAATCCATCCATCATCATCACCTTTGGAATTATTCCATCATTTCAGCCGACAGACGTCCACTATTGAACACAGACCTCCTCCAAGGCTCGCCAAACAGATCGGTCCCGTGCCATACGCATCCAACGCGATCCCGCACCTTAACCAGGTCGTCGCTCCATTTTGTTGGAGGCCTACCAGTTCACCATAAAAAAACTACAGTTCTTTACTAATTAAACTAATAATTACTAAACAGGTACAACCAGTACAGATAAATTTACCAGTAAAGTAGCATTAGCATAGAAGCCCCGCACCAAGTAAATTCTATAAAAGCAGCTAATAATGTTATCTAAAGCTGTTATCAAAACCTAGTTATTTTAATTCGAATCGCTTAATTTATCTCGAAATCTCTTACGCAGTTTTATTAAAATAGATCCAGGCTTTAAGTGCATTATTAACTTTTATGACTTCATTGAAGTTCGAGATCTCAATGATAAAGATGGTTTAAAATGCACTGCGACGCCAACCATAGAGCTAGTAAATGGCTAAAAAGCCTCACTCAGGATTGTTTTTAACAGGAACAATAAATTATAACAAAGGTAGGTACTAGGTTTTATTCACAGGATGTCACAGGCGGACTAGTCCATAAGTTCAGAGTCGCTCAGCGTGTTGTGGAGAGAGCTATACTAGGTCGGTATCTCGTTAAGCGATAAGGCCCGCAACGAGCATATATTAGACAAAAGACGAATGTCGTTGACATAGCCTGACGGATAAGAAGCTTAAATCGCGGTTAAGGGTCATTATTTGAGCGTTTCAGCTGTCTTACTTGAGCACCTTTGAAGCTTCTGTAGTGTGCGTAAAGATCTCAAACTGCATGGGCATACCCTCTTGTTCTAAGGGAAGGCCAGTCAAGACAGAATATAGCACGAGAAGCAAAACAGTAGCAATATCGGCTTTGCAAAGAAATAAAAACGATGACAACTCTATTTCTTTTATTGCCAATTCTGTGGTGTCACCTCTCTTCTCTTTCTTAAACCGCGAGTTGGAAAAGGACGAATAGATGATCTCTCTATTTTTAGTAGGTGTTACTACATCTAGATAAAACATTATTAGCAGTTTTAGGATTTTACCAAGAAGCTATCGTGTGAATTAATGCGCCATTACTTTAAGCTTCTACATTTATATGTCTGTTAGCTTTCTCTGTTTTACAACCTTTCGACCTCCTCTTGAATTACTTCCGTTTGTCATATAAAACTATATTTTATTTTTATGATTACAAGTGCTTTAATTACGATTAGTTTTATTTGTTGGAGAATGCTAAAATGTAACCGTGTTACAAAAAATATGCGGGGCGTAATCGTTTAGTGTGGAGCGATTATTCCACAACTATTACCAGATGAACTAAAACGTCGAGATAGCAACGGCGAGACTGATCTTACTATCAAATATTTCTACGGAACGCTACCAATAGTGAAATCACTTCCAAAAAACTACAAAAAATAAGTACTTATAACATTATACTATTGCCGATATTAAAAACACTTACGACAACCAATCATAACGGACGTACATACTAACCTATTATTTACTAAGCTTAACCTATTACCTACCTATTATTGTTGAACGAATGTACATACCTACCTACTTACTATGTTAACTTTTACCGACAAACCGATCTTGTTACTTATATTTCATAATTTTATTAATAAGTGATAATTTAAACTATTGTTCTCATGAAAGTGATGTAATGTCTTATATGGGAATAAATGTCTTTAAACCTAAACCTAAACCTAGATATCAAAAAACTTTATACTGATATCGAAAGTACGTTATCTAATGAGTAAAGTGGCACCAATAACTTGTTAAAAATAAAACAAGAAATATCCAAAATTTTGACATTAAACATTTGTAATCAAAGCAGTTGTTCCACGCGACGTTATTTTTGTCCTTACTTATAGTGAAAAAAAAAGAAAATAAATACATTTATTTACAACATCACAAGACACATCATCAATATTTTTACAAAAAAAAAGACAACACAAAAGCTAAAAATAGAATGTGTAGTGCTGACATTTGACACACGTTTCGTTACACCAAAAAAAAAATGCTGCGATGTGTGCGATGGCGAATTATTTCAATTGCACTCCGAATACCTCTGATGTTTAAACATTAAATTTGACATTTAAACTTCGAAAAAACTATCATACACGAAAGAAATGTAACCTTATTGATTTTTGATATCAATAAAAAATTAATATACGATAAAGTTGAGAAACGTAATTTGCGTGTAACGAAACATTAGAGAATCCTTTAATGACAGGACACAATCTACCACGAGTTTATCGATAATTTCGTATGATATACTTCGTATTATATTACGTTTTCGGTCTGTCATACAAAAAATATTGCCCTAATAATTTCTAGTTTTACATTGCACTCAACTCATTGGTGAAAAAGTTGAAATTTCATTGAACAAAATTTGACGTGGGCGGCAGGAGGAAGAATTGCAGTAATTAGCTTACTTTATAATGTGATTTCATGAAATAATCATAAATTAGTAATTAATGTTATTAATTACACATAATTGCAATTTTCAATTAATGGTTTTACCGATTGAAGTTTTAAAGGTTTCACGTCCCTAGTCCGTGGTTTTGATAACTGTAACTGTCACCAGTGAAAATACTATAGTCGGAATAGTCGGTGGTATTAAACGAAATAGTGATTCAAAAGACACCACCGGTGTTCTGGTGGTGTCGATTAGAACGATCGTGTGACACTTCTATTCGTTTTTAAATAATTTATTGAATCAGGCGTTACTTTACGAAGGTCCATATTAATGAACTGAAACAATTACTTTGCTCACCCGCGACCTTACGATAGTTACGTTTATGCAAGAAACGTGTGTTCATGCAGTTACTCCACCTCCACACTGTACGAACACACACAAATCACACATTTGGTGGTTTAGCATACGGTTGTGGTGCTCTGAGGATGAGCTCTGGTTGAGTTCGAAACGCGTCTGTGTAGTTTGGTGGTGGTGGTGGTTGGGTTTGTGTGATTTGTGTGTGTTCGTACAGTGTGGAGGTGGAGGAACTGCATGAACACACATTTCTTGCATAAACGTAACTATCGTAAGGTCGCGGGTGAGCAAAGTAATTGTTTCAGTTCACTTCTATTCGTCTCAGACGTTATTGGTCTATGACTTTGGCGTCATCAGTTGTCAATAGTTCCATTCCACATTTCGCCCGTTTAAAGGGATAACGCTTGAACCCGTTAGAAAGCGCGGGTCGAGCGCATCCTCGGAACTGGTCGTGTCACCGGCGCGCGCGCAAATAACCTTTCTATACCAATATTGGAGCTTCGCTCCGCGACCTTTGGCTGCGACACTGGTTTGAGATTGTTTGAAGTCTTTAGGGTTCCGTATAAAAAGAAAATAACGTTCATAGAGTCACTTTTTTGTCCGTTTGTAGCTTTTTCTCAGAAAGGCGTGGATCAAGTTGAATTGTATCAAAAATAAGTTTAAAACTTTACGCGATCGAAAGATACCTATACCTATACCTTGACAAGCTCGTGCGCGGCGCTCGGCGGAACCCTGTCGCAGGGAGCCTCTGCTGTCCCAAGATTGTTTTTAATATGTGCGACAAATACTGACTGCGACAGGGTTCCGCGGAGGTTATACTAGATTTATTTTAATCCCCACGGGATATTCACTACCTTATTATCAACTAGCTTTTGCCCGCGACTCCGTCCGCGTGGAATTAGTAATTTGGGCAGCTTATTTTTTTTTATCCAATTTGCTTTTTCATCAATTATGGCTCTCCTTAGTTCCTCGATATAAAAAAAAATTCCCGCCCCCGCCCCCCCCCCCCGCACACCCGCGTTCACATTCAACACTGTACTCCCAAGTCAAGCGTGCCTATAGAAGTTTTACTTCAAAAACCCCCGATTTTGAAACATTCTTCCGCTCTGCTCCGCTCCTATTGGTGTTAGCGTGATGATATATAGCCTATAGCCTTCCTCGATAAATGTGCTAAATATCACTGAAATAATTTTTCAAATCGGAGCTGTAGTTCCTGAGATTAGCGCGCTCAAACAAAAAAAACCTGTTCGATAAATTCTTAAAATAGACGTATCTTTCTTATTTGTGAACCGATTCAAATGAAACAAACACTAAATATTAATCCCAAAAAATACAAACATATCAGTGAAAACCGCATCCTTCTAGGTTAAGCCGTTTCTGAGATTAGCGCGCACAAACGCACAGACAAACAGACAATAATTCTAAAAATCATTGTTTTGGGTTCTATTGTGCTAATAAATAGCCCTAGTGACAGTTTTTCTCAAATATCTTCAATGTACAGACACGGACTTGTTACAGATTTATTATATGTATAGATGACGATGGATTTGGCTCTCTTATTTTTCCCAAGTAATTTTTTTCTGAAACTTTAAGTACTTCAGGATTAATATAAAACTAGTCTTGCGTAACTTATAATTTTCTACAGGATGGTCCAGAAATAATTCCTGAATAGCTTACAGTTTCAAAAAAAAGGAGTTGGGAAATAAATCAGTTTTGGCAAAAATATGGTCGGCGTAAAAGCATGAGCCTGATAGATTTTTGGATGTTACTTTACCCGATGTTTGATTCAATGAAACAGATGAAAAAGCTTCATCATCATCATTTCAGCTGAAAGACGTCCACTGCTGAACACAGGCCTCCCCCAAGGCTCGCCAAACAGATTGGTCCCGTGCCCTCCGCATCCAACGCGATCCCGCAACCTTAACCAGGTCGTCGCTCCGTCTTGTTGGAGGCCTACCTACACTGCGTCTTCTTCCTCAAAAGCTTACTAGGTACTTATTTGAATTCTGTGCGGACGTACTCGCGGTCAAAAGCTAGTACTAACCTGATTTATGGTAACGATGAGAAAATGTTCACTTGTAAGCCGATCTTAATAAACACATATCGCTCATGTAGAAGAACACTGACACAATTACAAATTATTGTCATTTCAAAACTATACTTTTTTTACATAAAGTTTAGTTTTTAAATGACATGAATTTGTAATTGTGTCGGTGTTCTTTTACATGAGCGATATGTAATTCCTTTTTCATCATGGTAACACCGGCTTAAAAAGAAACGCTGCGTCGCACTTTCCACGCTGAATAGAATCATCCCTTTGCATTCCAATTTAAAAAGCTAATTACGGCCGGTGACACGAACCTCTGTAAACAAACGCTAACCGTAGATTAACGAGTTCCCAGGCCCTAGGTGCAGAGGTCCGGTGCACCCGGTAGCTAATTAACTGTTAGTTAATTGTTCTGGAAGCAGTTATAGCGCGGCTGGCTGTCACGAGAGGAGTTTTCTAATTAGTTTGGTACATTTTATTTTATGGTTAACTATTTGAATGCGATGGGTCTCGCTTTTAAGGACACAATTGGGATTCCGGGATTTTACTAAACTGCTGCGGGTATTTCTAGAAATTACAGGTACTTCGTAATTTTCGTAATATTTGAATGAAAGAAAGAAGAAGAATATCGGTATAAAAACTACAAAAAAAAAGATGAAATAAAATTGAACCGAGTAAAAACAAAAAGCGTGATAAAATAGTCTTACTACTAATCGGTTTGAAGTCGGTGCCTCAGCACGAGCTAGCAGGAGTGGTAGAAACCCAATATATAGAATGTAGGCAAGGTAGGGTAGGTAGCTTTTTGAAGGTGGTTAAAAAGTAGGTTTTGTAGAATTTCAGCAAAATCGTTCAAGTCGTTTACTAGCGTGCAAAAGTTTGCATGTAGATACGAGTACAAAAGTGCATAAAGACGCACTTCACAAAATCCGTACCTGTAATATTATAAACGCAAAAGTGTTACCACATCTTCGTAATATTTGCAGTTACATTGCAGTCATAGACGACCAGATGGCCTAGTGGTTAGAGAACCTGACTACGAAGCTTGAGGTCCCGGGTTCGATTCCCGTGTCGGGGCAGATATTTGTATCAAAAATACGAATGTTTGTTATCGGGTCTTGGGTGTTTAATATGTATTTAAGTATATATCTATCTATATAAGTATGTTTATCCGTTGCCTAGTACCCATAACACAAGCTATGCTTAGCTTACTTTGGGACTAGGTCAATTGGTGTGAATTGTCCCGTGATATTTATTTTTATTTAAAGTCAAACCACTGGGCCACCACGGATTACCATGAGCTTAACGGTGAAGGAAAACATCGTGAGGAAACCTGCAAACACCTGAGAAGAAATTCAATGGTGTGTGTGAAGTTGAAATCACACAGCCCTGGAGCCGCGTGAGAACTACAGCCCAACCCCTCTCATTCTGAGGAGGCCTGTGCCCTGCAGTCACATGAATAAATACGGAGCAGAATAAAAGCTACCGAACAGAGCTCGAAATTCTTACCTATTATCATAGGGTTGTCGCTCGGTAAAAAAAAATAATTAAAAATCAAAATATTTTATTCAAACAAGTACCTAAGTGTCTAAAATCTGTATATCTACAAACACTACAACAGGTAGGCATCTTTAAAAACAACGGAACACCCAAACTATGTAGCTAAACGCTAAACGGTCGCGTCGTCGCTGGCGGCACACCTGAACTTTGTCTACTCACTGAGCTAGTTCAAACCGGTTTGTCTCCGAGCGGGCGCCGGTGCACGCCCCCCCCCCCCGTCTTGTCTGTGACAGGTCACGCACACATATGTTGAGCGTGTAGTAGTGTAATGCGTGCGCGACGTTGTTTGAACTTTTTATTCTGCTCCGTATTTATTCATGTGCTGCAGTGAGACGTATATAGGCTGGGATGATGATGATGACATTGCAGTTGAAACGCAGTCCATCTGTGATTGTCTACAGTTTACCTCAACACCAATGCTTACAATGGTTTCGTAAGCCGCCAGTGAAATTGTCATGAATGGGTCGCCATAAAGCAGCTGTCACTTTCTTCCACGATCGTAAAATGGGCAGCAGTTAAAGTTGTGTTCTGAGGAAATGGGTTGGGTAGAAACCACATAGCACTTATCACAAGAGTTGACATCAACTTATTTTTGAGCGACATTTTTCTAAAACTAAAAGTAAGAAAGTCACCAGACAACTATTAACAACACACTGACTTCTTTTTAAACACCTTGTTATAAACAATTCGTTAAAAAAATGTATTTAATTTATTACCACCACCAGACGGCCAGTCCAGACGTTTAGACGACCAGATGGCCTAGTAGGTAGAGAACCTGACTACGAAGCTTGAGGTCCCGGGTTCGATTCCCGCGTCGGGGCAGATGTTTGTATGAATAATACGAATATTTGTTCTCTGGTCTTGGGTGTTTAATATGTATTTAAGTATGTATCTATCTATATAAGTATGTTTATCCGATGCCTTTGTACCCATAACACAAGCTATGCTTAGCTTACTTTGGGACTAGGTCAATTGGTGTGAATTGTCCCGTGATATTTATTATTTTTATTTATTTTATTAATGGTAAGCGACTTTATCTATACACAGCTTCTTTATTGTCAATAACGATGCATTAACGAAACACGGTTACATAAAATAAATATGACGCACAAATTCAAAATGTCCTAATACAAAAAAGCGCATTACCGACTCCTGTCGTGAGTCCTCTAATATAGAATCCGCTTTATGTTTACCGCAAAAGTGGAATTTTGCGTTAAAATGTAATTTCACATGCGAAACTGAACCTATCGTTTGTCAAATTATAATGCATAGTCGATTAAGAGAGGGTCGTATGCAACCCTATCTCATTAAGTAGCAAGATACTGGCTTCCTAGGACAGCAATTCCGGAGCGATACAGCTTGTAGATCTTTAAAACCGGCCAAGAGCGTGTCGGACGCGCCCAAGATAGGGTCCCGTAGCAGGTACGAAAAAATCTTTGCATACCTTATTAATGTGGTTGTTTTGGTCCCAACGTCGGCGGTAATGCGGCGGTGCAATGGCGTTTAAATTACGATCTTAGTTTAGAAATATTTATTTACAAAAACTTAAAAACAGCTGAACTGATTAAGTAGAAAATAATTTTCCTAGAAAGTTTTTATTAAGTTTAACTTACGTGATTTTTTTCATATTTTTTAGACGTGCAGTTCAAAAGTTAGAGGGGGGACACATTATTTTGAACTTCCGGAGTGAATATCTCCGAAAAGATTATTTTTATCAAAAAATAATCTTAGAAAACCCCTATTTCTTTTTAAATACCTATCCAATGATACCCCACACAATAGTCGAGAAAAAAAAAACAACCCCACTTTACGTCTATGGGAGGTACCCTAAAAAAATTTTTTTTAGTTTTTTTATATAATTACTTTGTCAGCGTGACTGATATATATATATTGATGCCAAATAACAGCTTTCTAGTACTAACAGTCTCTGAACTTAGCCGCGGACGGACAGACAGACAGACAGACAGACGGACAGACATGGCGAAACTATAAGGGTTCCTAGTTTACTACGGAACCCTGAAAAACGAGCCTATCAATCTCTCAAAGGGCCAGCAACGCACCTGTGCCACCCTTAATGTTGCGAATGTCCATGGGCGAAGGTGATTCCCATCAGGTGACCCACATGCTCTTTTCCCCTTTCATATAGAAAAGATATGGATGGAGACAAAGGTTGGACAACATTAAATGGTAGTTAACTTTTTGCGGAATAAATTGTTTTTTTTTCATAACTAATATTTTTCTTTCAGACTCTGCCCCACTAAAATGGCAGTGGGCAGGGCACATCGCTCGTAGAACTGATGGCCGATGGGGCAAAAAGGTTCTCGGGTGGCGTCCAAGGACCGGAGGACGCAGTGTAGGTAGGCCTCCAACAACATAGAGCGACGACCTGATTAAGAGGGTACGATGCCCACCATTTCTCCATACAAACGTAGTCCCCTGTTTCCTCCCTGGATAATGGCTTAAGAGCCAAATTTTTTTTACTGTGTAATCTGTATCTACCACAGCTATGCCCCTATGTTTCGTTTTTTTCCATATTTCATTTAACATAAGAAATATGAGCTTTCAAAAACTGAAAAATTGCCCAATTTCAACGTCATTTTCAGACACTCATCAGAAAAGAATCCCTGATATAAACAAGAAAAGGAAAACATAGGGGCATAGCTAAATCTGTCCTCTAATTATTTAAAAAAAAAAATTTTGGTTTGTTTTCGAGTAGAAAACAGGGGACTACGAAATGCTGTTTTGATCAATTTTACGCGCCTATTAACGGTGTGAGCTGCAGTTGTCCCGCTCTCGCTTTACTGACACGGAGGGGTTCGGGCGAGACAGCGACATTTCATTAAAATACCTATTTCTCAAAAGTCTCTCAGCTATCGTACCCTCTTAAGGTTGCGGGATCGCGTTGGATGCGGATGGCACGGGACCGATCTGTTTGGCGAGCCTTGGGGAAGCCTATGTTCAGCAGTGGACGTCTTCCGGCTGAAATGATGATGAAGACAATGCAAGTTATTTACAGTTACAAATCATAATAATGATAATGTTTACTACAACCGCATAGATGTGCCTTAGAATTATAACATAAAATGTAAATGAGTTAAAAAGATATAAATCGCAAGAAATTAAGTCAGTCTTGTGCTATTTGTACATGATTTCTTGTTCTATCCAAGCATAGATCTACCTACTTAGTTCCGTGTTATTTAAAATAATTATACAAAATGGCGTTATATCGTAAAACCAGGGTAAATACTTTGACCAAATGGAAGTTTACTTTGACCAAATGGAAGATAACTTTGACGCAAATGAAAACTAGATATAGAAGGGTCTAATCATCCTAATCATCAAACAGAACAGTACCTCTACCATGAGTTTACACTAGTTTACGTGACCGTACTCGCTAGCGACGGCGTAAATTATTTGTATGGAGAATTGTACAGCGCCTCTAGCGGTCACTTACGGAAGTACAATACTCCATACAAATCATTTACGCCGTCGCTAGCGAGTACGGTCACGTAAACTAGTGTAAACTCATGGTAGAGGCTCAGGATGCACTAACGCCCGATGCAACGTCTGTGATCACAAAATTCAATTGTAGCAAACAAGTATCTAAGTAATCACATCACACTAATATTATAAAGGCGAAAGTTTGTGAGTGTGTATGTTTGTTACTTCTTCACGGTTTGACGGATTCCGATGAAATATGGCACACAGATAGTTTATAACCATGATTATCATATAGAATACTTTTAATCCCGGAAAATTGCATAATTCCCGCGGGATAGCGATAAACGAATTCTTTGCACACGGAGTCGCGGGCAGCAGCTAGTTAAAAATAAACTACTTTACTTATTAACTAAATCCAAGTCTAGGGTGAATGAGCATTTACTAGGCAAGCGTCCGCCATCGTAGGCCTCATATTTGTTTTTCATCAGGCGTGATTGTGGTTTGTATGAAATAAAAACTTATGGCAGCAAAAAGAAAGACCGAATCTTCATTGAAAACTTCGCTTTTATACTTTTCCCATTGGCGCACGAGTCCGACTCTCAAGCCATTTTTTTTTTAAATTGACCACCTTTAACCTAAGATAAAATATATCACAGCCAACGCGATTCCCAGCATTCCTACAAGCTATTTCATTACATGAGATGCTCGCCAAGATATGCCATTTAGCTAGTTACCATACGGCCGTGATATATGTGTATGTATGGTTACAATATGACTTCCTGCGGACAGAGTGGCATAGGGTTATATGACATAGTGGCTGAACCTGGTACAAATATGTGAGCTTGCATCCGCGTACATACCTATAAATAGGTGTGGTTAATTTATACAGGCAATGCGTCTGCTGTATGCGCTGTGTTTTTATGAAGTAAACTAATGTTTTTTTATTATTTGATGTTTTTTTACCTGACTACGGTATACTAAAAGAAAGGATTATTATTTCAACAGTGTGTGAATGTATAGTTAACTAATTGCTTTCATTTTATTTTTTTTTAAATTTTGGAATCAGTTGCTACCTAATTGTTAAAAATTGTAAAAATTTAGTTCCTTCTTTATCAACGAGCTATGGAGCGCAGCATGTTGGGTGTGAAGAATGATCGTATTCGGACACTCTACGCTCCAGAACTCGAATAGCCGACGTGGGAAAAAAGACCGCAAAGCTCAAATGGGATTGGGCCGGGCATGTGTGCCGGATGCATCCTCAAAGGTGGGCGCACTCAGCCACGTGGTGGGTGCCGGACGGCGGTTACCGGCGGCGTTTCAGGCCCATGCGCAGGTGGCGAGACGAGCTGGACGCGGAATTAAGCGATTGGCTAGATTTAGCTCAGGACAGGGTGCTATGGAGGTTCAGAAGAGAGGCCTTTGACCTGCTGGGCGACAATAGGCTACTTTCCTAACTAGTCAATCTTTTAGATTATCAAATAATATTGGACACGTATTTTTTATTTTGTCAATTAAACAAAAAAATACGAAGATATGGCGCGTTGCAGTTTCGCGTGACGTCACTTGTTCCTACACTTTGTATGAGCGTTTTAGGAACAAGTGACGTCACGTCTCGTCACGCGGAACTTCAACGCGCCATATCTTCGTCATTTTTTGTTTAATTGTCAAAAGAAAAATTACGTGTCTAATATTTTTTGATAATGTAAAATACGGACTAATAAGAATTATTATTTTTTTACCTAGGAAACATCCCTATTATAGGCTAGTAAAAAATAGCTCTATCGATTCTATCGATGATTCCGCCCATGTTGTTAACAAATATGCTATAGGTTTGCTGTGTGTAGTAGCTTCTGTGTGCGATGACAGTTCCTACATAAAAAGAAAAACAAAAAGCTTATTGTACACTTACAAACACACAAAAATACATACGGTCAAACACACTTTTCGCTTTTCACTCAATGTGCTGCCACGGGGCGAGCCGCAGCGCTGGTTTTAACATAGAACTAAACGTACAAAACTAATTAGTCTATACTTTTCCGCATAGTAGCTAGTCATCAAATGTTATTTTTAACTCAGATTTTTTCCGAAATCATCCATACACTACGGTGCGTGGCAAAAACAGCGTCCGATTGTAAATGAGGGCTTGTCAAACTTGCTTCTATAGCGTTTAGATAATTTAAGTAATGACGTTTTTTGGACGGTCAATTGAAGAACTCGCAGCATAAATACTGTCACTCTTGACACAAAAAATGGGATATTCCAAACTCGTACTTATTCCTTGAGGTACAAAGTTTATTCTCTGGTTATGGCGAGTTAATTTATTTCAAGTCTGTTTGATGTGAGTGCTACAAATTGGCAATGACGCAATTTTACGTCCGTAACGATGCTCGTGCGGCCCTGTGGTCTCGTGAATGTGTTTAATTTATTTATTTAATTTAAATGCGTCAAGCGCGAGTGCGGATTAGTCGGGATTCCGTAAAGAAGCTTGATTCACAGACACTTTACAGGAAAGAATGAAAATACATTTTTTTACAGCGACACAAGACCCATCAACATTATTATTATTACAAATACATAAATAAAAATCACGGGACAATTCACACCATTTGAGCGAAGTAAAAGCAAACCAATGCAAAGCAATGGATAAACTTATATATTTAGGTATATACTTAAATACATATTGAACACCCTAGACTCGAGGAAATACATTCGTATTTTTCATAAAAATATCTGACTGACGCGGGAATCGAACCTGGGACCTCAAGCATCATAGTGAGGTTTTCTAACCACTAGGCCATTTCGTCGTCCAAATAGACAACACAATCCGCCGAAAACAAACGCCGGAATCAATCTTTTTTTTAAAACTTTATGTAAGTAGTAGGTACTGTCTTGTGTTTTTACTCAAAGAATTTCGTAATTTTGTTAAAGAACCCTAAATGCTAAAGTGTTCGGGACGGTCAAATTAACTCGTCTGTCACTAACGGGCATTTTGACATGTCATGTCAGAGCGTGCGTCAGGATGACAGTTT
Organism: Archips crataeganus; assembly: GCA_947859365.1. Taxonomy (NCBI): domain Eukaryota; kingdom Metazoa; phylum Arthropoda; class Insecta; order Lepidoptera; family Tortricidae; genus Archips; species Archips crataeganus. The sequence continues at coordinate 19,250,554 of OX402058.1, forward strand.
AAAAAAAGTTAACTTGTTTATGGTTTTGATGGGCAGTGTTGTATACAATAAAAATGTGTTCAATTTTAATGAAGGTATTGTATTGATTTATAATATTATTAGAACCTTTTATTGGTAACGGATTTGGAAAATATCGATTTTTATTTCGTTTACTTGAAAAGTCAACACATTTTTGGTTGAACTTTGAAGCGTTCTAACCGTCATCGTCATCATTATCTTAGTCTATATCCATGGGCCATATCCATCCATTGGCCATAAATCCCATGCGGGCCCAGTGCGGGTTGGGAACTTCACACACACCATTGAATTTCGTCGCAAGTGTGCGCGGGCTTCCTCACGAGGTTTTCCTTCACCGTAAAGCTCATGGTAAATTTCAAGTGCAATTTTTCATATGAATTCTGAAAAACTCAAGAGGCGCGAGCCCGGGATTTGAACCCACGGCCCTCTGCTTGAGAGACCATAGGTCGAACCACTAAGTCTAAATCTAATTTAGTGCATGTAACTTGTTACGAAGCGAACGATTATGTTTATTTATACTTTTAATTATTGTTCTCATGTAACTGACTTGTGTCTTTTTTTGAGAATAAATATCTTTAACCTGAAGTCAATACGCCTTTTTCCGTAGGTACCCCATATAATATGAAAATCTATACATATAATAAATCTGTAACAAGTCGGTGTCTGTACATTGAAGATATTTGAGAAAAACTGTCACTAGGGCTATTTATTAGCGCAATAGATCCCGAAACAATGATTTTTAGAATTATTGTCTGTTTGTCTGTTTGTCTGTGCGCGCTAATCTCAGAAACGGCTTAACCTAGAAGGATGCGGTTTTCACTGATATGTTGGTATTTTCTTGGATTAACATTTAGTGTTTGTTTCATTTGAATCGGTTCACAAATAAGAAAGATACGTCTATTTTAAGAATTTATCGAACATGGATAGGACATAGAACAAAAATCCAACATAAAATGAGCTGACAACAATATAGTAAACTATACTATATAGGGTTCATCTTAAGTTGGACATTCACACAGGTTTGTTTGTTTGTTTAAACGCGCTAATCTCAGGAACTACTGCTCCGCTTTGAAAAATTCTTTCAGTGTTAGATAGCCCATTTATCGAGGAAGGCTATAGGTAATATCATCACACTAACATCAATAGGAGCGGAGCGGAGCGGAAGAATGTTTCAAAATCGGGGGTTTAAAACTTCTATAGGCACGCTTGGCTTGCGAGTACGGTGGTGAATGTGACATGTGTGTGTGTGTGCGGGGGGGTTGTTGGGGGGGGGGGGTTTGGTGGGGTTGGGGTTGGGAGGGGGGTGCGCGGGGGGTTGCGGGGGGTATTTTTTTTATATCGAGGAACTGAGGAGAGCCATAATTGATGAAAAAGCAAATTGGATAAAAAATAAGCTGCTCAAATTACTAATTCCACGCGGACGGAGTCGCGGGCAAAAACTAGTACACAATATGTTCATCATCATCACATTAGCCGAAAGACGTCCACTGCTGATTATAGGCCTCCGCCTCGCCAAACAGATCGGTCCCGTGCCATCCGCATCCAACGCGATCCCGCAACCTTAACCAGGTCGTCGCTCCATCTTGTTGGAGGCCTACCTACACTTCGTCTTCCGGTCCGTGTACGCCACTCGAAAAATGTTTTGCCCGATTGGCCATCAGTTCTACAAGTAATGTGCCCACCCACTGCCACTTGAGTCTGGCGATTCTTCGAGCTATGTCGGTGACTTTGGTTCTTGCGCGGATTTCGTCTGCTGCGGCGTGGGGTCGCAGAATTGGAATTGATTTTAGTTCAAAAACATTATTCCTAGATTTTCGTTATACATGGGACACGGCAGTTAAAACGCTTTAAAGCTTTACCCTTTTGTTTTATTTACATTTGGATTAAGTAGGTATTAAATAAAATTGCAAATACGACACGAAATTTCAATACCAATAAACCTTAATGGTTTCGTGAATGCAGCAGAAAAATAGTAAACATTATGACTGTCATTGAAATTAATAAACAAAAATTATATTTCTTTGTCTACTTACATAATAGAAAACAATATTCACTCACTCAAAATGATATACCCTAAAAAACAAAAGACTAAAAAACGGAACGCTCTTAATACTTTAATTAAGAAAAAAAAACACACGATCTCTATGCTCGTGTCATGATCCGGGTCGCATCACTCGACCTCTGACAGATCACGTCACGCGTCATACGTCACTGGCAATTTGAAATTCGAATTGGAGCGTTCGAATTTGGGATCGGTTTAATTTTTTAATTGGCTTATTAGCGGTTTGTAATTGCTGGCTGTTTTTTTTTGGGATATTGTTCGTTGGATTTTTAGTTAGTAATTTGATTTAAAAGATTAATTTATTGTTAGTTTTTTTGACAGACGGTGTGTTATGGATTATGAATAGTGAAGATATTTTTAGCTCATACTGTCATTGCTATAGTATTAAGTAACTACATTAAGAAAAAAAACTTGTTAGATCTAGTATGGTTCCATGTTTCTTATATTAAGTAGGTATAAATCCTATTAATATTATAAATAAGAAAATTTTGTGATGATATTTGAATGTTTTGAATTTTTTGATGTTTGTTAATCAATCATGGAATATCAGCTGAACAGATTAAGATGAACAGTACAGTAGTGATGTTACAGTACTTAACCTTTTTTCAGAGCAAACAAACGAAGCCGCAGGTTAAAGCTAGTAGTTTTATAAAAACATTCGGCTTCTTTGAAACAAACATCGTATAATGTCATTATAGTAAAATGAAAATTAAAAAACCCATAAAGATAGCGCAACCTAAATTGACGCTCCGAATGAAAATCGACATAAACAAATAAATATAAATGACGCAACTTCATAAAATAAAACGACAAATTAAATATGATTATTTGATATTTTTACGATTAGGCGGCGATTTTATTAGATAAACCGGTGGCATATTTACATTCCGGGCTTCAGACGAAAGCTTGCGAGAGCTTATTTGGTAAAAGGTTGGCTAATAAAAAAATAATAGGTTTTTTACTGAGGGAAACAGCGTGATTGTCGTTAAAGTTGACGTTAGAGATGATTCCGTGATATCAACTTGTATGAGTGTCCAACTTAGTTAGACGGAATGAAGCGATCGTTTAATTTAAAAATGTGCAGAAGCAGTACCTTCTCTGAGCAATGTTAAATAGACTTTTTTCCTTTCCAAAATTCCTTAAAAAAAGAAAAGTTGGAATTATGGTATGTATGTATTTAAACTCTTTATTGTACAAACAATAAGAAAAAAAAACAAAACACTATTTACTATTGATTAATTGCCCCTTTTTTTCTTATTTGTAAGTAGGCGATCTATTAAAAATTATCGAGTCGGATATTAAAAATTAAAATAGTGGTGGATGGACAGATTTATTCTTAGTTATTTTTTTAAGATCACGTATTATTTAATTCTGGTTTGACTGACTGACTATGATGCCATCATGCGCAAAAAGACTGCCTGGGTACTCATTAGGTTGCGGGACGGTCCCAATACAGATGGTACAGTATGGTAGCCAGCTTTATAGGTACTTTTTCACAGGGACAGAACTTCGGCAAATTGTAGATAATCATCATCATCATCCCAGCTTATATACGTCCCACTGCAGTGCACAGGCCTCCTCTCAGAATGTGAGGGCATGGGCCGTAGTTCCCACGCAGGCCCAGTGCGGTTTGGAAAGTTTCACATACACCATTGAATTTCTACACAGGTGTATACTTACAGGTTTCCTCACGATGTTTTCCTTCGCCGTAAAGCTCATGTTAAATTTTAAATGTAATTTCGCACATAAACTGTACATAATAGTTAGGTAATTTAAAAAAAAACTTATTTACAATATTCCTAAGAAGTAAAATAAGTGTTACATAGTATATTATAATATGTAAAAATAATAAATTTAGAAATTTCAAAACTGTAAATCTCGTGATTTTGCATCATAAAAGATTTAGTTATTGAACCTAACTGGTAGCCCGAAATCTAAAATTAGGTAAACTTTTTTTTTAAACCGGTTGGCATTTTCTTTTAATGCATTTTTAATAAGGAGGTGTATAATTTTAAGTGTTTCAAAATAACAGCTCTTCTTTTTACGGTTATTATCATATGATAGTGTTTCGTGAAACTAGATATAAAATGAATAATTAGCGAATTTCCTTTTTATTGCAAACTGATAACGATATAAAATCTGATTAAAATAAGCTAATTTATGCAGTTATAATTCATATTTTTTAATGAACTGTGACATTTTGGGTTGAGTCCATAGGTTAACTGGCCATGACCACCCAGATCGGAAAAGTTATTTTGTAATATATTACTGCTATTTTTTTAATCACTTTATTATATTTCAGTTAATATAGCTCTAGGATTACAAAACGTATTATTTTTAAAATTTGTCATCATCATCATTTCAGCCAAAAGACGTCCACTGCTGAACATAGGCCTCCCCCAAGGCTCGCCAAACAGATCGGTCCCGCGCCATCCGCATCCAACGCGTTTCCGCAACCTTAACCAAGTCGTTGCTCCATCTTGTTGGAGGCCTACCTACACCGCGTCCTCTCGTTCGTGGACGCCACTCCAGAACCTTTTTACCCCATCAGTTCTACGAGCGATGTGCCCTGCCCACTGCCACTTGACTCTGGCGATTCTTCGAGCTATGTCGGTGACTTTAGTAATAATTTAGCAATGGTTTAATTTTTAGAATTAAAAAGTAATTTTATATTAGACGGACATTTTGTGTTATTTTTTTTTAATGTGATTACACACTCGCGGAGTAATTCAATGGTTTGTGTGAAGTTCCCAATCCGCACTGGGCTTGCGCAGGAACTACGGCCCAAGTAATTCCACTCTGAGAGGAGACCTGTGCCTTTGCAGTGTTACGTATTTAGGTTGGGATGATGATGATGATGAATATTCTTTTTAACTTATTACCAACAGTAAGATAACCTCACGAGAGTTCAAGTAACTTTAATAACCCTACGAGGTAACTTACGAAATAGATGGCATATTCTTAGCCCGGTTTATTTTCTAGGAAACTCATAGTGCATTGGATTACTTAACGCCGTGCGGTCATCGCGCGTAATTGCAAAACTGGGCTCTGTGTGCTACGTTTACACATGCCAGTACTAAACACACTTGCTGTTACTTACTCGTAACTCTTGCACTTGCTAGTACGAAACTCTTACATTTAAGTTAGGATATTATCATAATACTTCACCGTAAAGCTTATGGTAAATTTCAAGTAATTTCGCACATAAATTCCGAAAAGCTCAGAGATGCGAGCCGGGATTTGAACCCTCGGCCCTCTGCTTGAGAAGCCATAGGTCAAATCGCTAGGCCACCACGGTTTTTTTAAACGAAAATATCGCGAGGAAACCTGCGTACAGCTGCGAAGAAATTCATTAGTGTGTCTGAAGTTCCCAATCCGCACTGGGCCCGCGTGGGAACTACGGCCCAAGCCCTCTCATTCTGCCTGTGCCTGTGTGTGTGTGTGGGACGTATATAGGCTGGGATGATATGATGATGATTATCATAATCATCATGATTTCAGCCGCAGGATGTCCACTGCTGGACACAGGCCTACCTCATCGATACCCAATCACTACGGTTGGAAGCGGCTTGCATCCACCATGAACCTGTGGGGTTCACCAAATCATCCATCCATCTCGTTGGTTAACGTCCCACGCTACGTTTGCCAGTCTCCATTCGAGAACTTTTCGGCCCCACGGCTATCTGTTCTGCGTGCTAAATCATCATCATTATGAGGCGATAAATGTTCTAGAGTGGCGACCGCAAACCGGAAGACCGGAAGGCGCCCAATAAGATGGACAGACGATCTAGTAATGGTTGCAGGAACAACTTGGATGCGGACAGTGCAGGAGTGATCGTTTAAGGAATATAAAAACAGGTTAAAAAACTACTAACAGTAAAGTTACTTACTTATTACATAATAATTTCTCATATAAAGTGACATTAAAATGTCTGAGAACACTAAGATTCAATGACAATATTTTTTATTATTTATTGAAAGCATTACTCGTAGTGGCTATATTTATATGAGTCCCATACTATAAAATCAGTATTTTAATTTTGATATAAATCTTAACACACAAAAAGAAAAGTCCCAACCGATCGACTGACTCATTGAGATCTGATTGAGCCCAAACACTTTTGGGGGTTTAAGTCACTCGCGTCCGTAGGTTTACCCTTGAGACCCTACACGTGACCCCTGGGTGGTGCCAAATGAGTGACACACTGGTAACGTGGGAGAGCCACGCTTCGGCACGAATGGGCCGGCTCGACCGGAGTGATACCACTGCCTCACAGAAAACCAGCGTGAAGCATTACTTGCGTTTCGCTGAGTGAGTGAGGGTACCGGAGGCCCAACCCCCCACCCCCCAACAAAAAAAAAATGATGATGGCGCGGCTGAGTAACAGACTACCCCAGGAGGGTACCAGCTGCGCTAGCGCTGGAGAATCCCTCTCTGGGCTGCCATGCTCAGGTAGCATTGTGCCTCAGCGTGGAAGCCCAGACTCTGCCCCATCGTACTCTGGGGGGGGGCAACCCAACTGCGCTCTTTCATAATTCCACATTTGCTAGGGGCGAGAGCATAGCAGTTACGGCATCCCCTGTCACGCTGGCCGTGGACTTCTGCAACATCAGGGGTTTACATTCCAACCTCAATGCTGTTCATCACCACCTTGAGACAGCTAAGCCGGCCTTGCTCTTTCTGACTGAGACGCAGATATCGTCTCCGGCAGACACGTCTTACCTCTCTTACCCTGGGTACGGATTAGAACACTCTTTTGTACCTAGGGCTGGGGTGTGTGTGTACGTTAGAGATGATATCAGTTCTCGTCACCTCAGCAATCTTGAAGGTAAGGACCTCTCCACTTTATGGTTACGTGTGGACAGCGACGACCATCCACGCGTCTATGCGTGCCTGTATAGGTCCCATAGCGGTGACAGCGAAATTGACCGACTCATGGAGCAGTTCCAAATGGCTGTGGACTCCGTGCAACAGCAGGTCCCTTCTGCAGAGATTGTGATACTCGGCGATTTCAACGACCATCACGTCGAATGGCTTGGCTCTGGCAGGACCAATCATGCAGGGAGATCTGTTCGCGACTTTGCTCTGGCAAATGGCCTGACGCAACTGGTTACTGCGCCTACGCGAATACCAGATGTGCAGAACCAGGAGCCTTCTCTGCTTGACCTTTTGCTGACTTCTCATCCGGCAGGCTACCAAATCTCCGTTGAGGCCCCTCTCGGCTCCTCGGATCATTGCCTGATCCGGAGTAAGGTGCCACTCACGTGCCCGCTGCGTCGGCGAGTTGCTTGTAGCCGTCGTGTGTGGCATTACAAGTCAGCAGATTGGGATGGGATGCGGTCCTTCTTTGCGTCCTACCCTTGGAGGCATGTTTGCTTCAAGCTGGATGATCCCAACGTCGCTGCTGACTCTGTTACTGACGTGGTGCTGCAAGGAATGGAACTCTTTGTTCCTTCCTCAGCGGTCCCCGTTGGTGGCAGATCCCAACCTTGGTTTGGTCGATCTTGTAAAATGGCTTCTCGCCGAAAGCAGGAGTGTTACCAAGCTTGGGTAAATGCAGCGAAGGTTCGGGATGTAAAGACCAGTGTTTTAAAAAAGGAGTTTAACTTTGCCTCCAGGTCCCTTAAAAGAGACATTGCCAGAGCTAAATCGTTGCACATTGGTAGAATTGGCGAGAGACTAGAGCGCCTCCCTTCGGGAACTCGTGCGTTCTGGTCTCTTGCCAAAGCTATCCAGGGGAATTTCTGCACGCCTTCTTTTCCGCCTCTACACGCGGGTAACGATTCTTTGGCCCACGACGCAAAGGAAAAAGCCGATCTTCTAGGTAAATTCTTTGCGTCCAACTCGACTTTGGATGACGGGGGACGCATGCCACCGACCATACCGCGTTGTGAGAGCTGTATGCCGGATATCCGGTTCTACCAAAGCTCAGTGCGTAAAGCACTTCTCTCCCTCGATATCCATAAGTCCAATGGGCCTGATGGAATCCCTCCGGTAGTGTTGAAGATGTGCGCTCCTGAGTTGGCTCCGGTTTTAACGCGTCTTTTTCGGCTCTCCTACTCTTCTGGCGTAGTCCCGTTCTCATGGAAGTCTGCTCTGGTCCACCCGATCCCTAAAAAAGGTGACCGCTCTAATCCATCTACCTATAGGCCAATAGCCATAACTCCCCTGTTCTCTAAGATAATGGAGTCCGTTATCAACCGCCAGCTCCTTCGATACCTTGAGGACCGACAATTGCTCAGTGACCGTCAATATGGTTTCCGTAGCGGCCGCTCGGCCGGCGATCTACTGGTTTACCTGACACATCGTTGGGCACAGGCGATTGAGACAAAGGGTGAAGCATTGGCTGTTAGTTTAGATGTGGCGAAGGCCTTCGATCGGGTTTGGCACAAAGCGCTCCTCTCAAAACTTCCGTCCTTTGGGCTTCCTGAGAAATTATGCGGATGGATCAGCAGCTTCCTAACGGACAGAAGCATAAAGGTTGTAGTTGACGGTGCATGCTCTGATTCCATGTCTGTGAATGCTGGTGTCCCTCAAGGCTGTGTGCTATCGCCTACGCTCTTCCTTCTGCATGTCAATGATATGCTGCCATCCGGCGGCATTCACTGTTATGCGGATGATAGTACGCTTGATGCCTCTTACACCGGCCGCGCTGGTATTTCTCGGGAAAACGTTATAGAGTGCCGAAATAAACTTGTGTCTGAAATTGAGACTTCCCTAAAAGAAGTTTCAGAATGGGGTCGACTTAATTTAGTCCGTTTTAACCCCACTAAGACACAGGTTTGCGCGTTTACCGCAAAAAAGTCTGCGTTTGTCGCGTCACCTCTTTTCGAAGGCACTCCCCTTGCTACCACAGCCAGTATCGGAATCCTTGGTATTGACATCTCGAGTGAAGTCCAGTTCCGCGACCACTTGGAGAGTAAGGCTAAATTAGCCTCGAAGAAGCTCGGCGTGCTCAACAGATCGAGACGGTATTTCACTCCAGCCCACCGCCTTCAGCTTTATAAGGCGCAGGTTCGCCCACATATGGAATACTGCTCTCATCTGTGGGCGGGGGCTCCCCGGTACCAGCTTCTCCCTCTGGATCGCATACAACGGAGAGCGACTCGAATAGTCGGCTGCCAACGAACTTCTGATGGGCTTGATTCCTTGGCGCTGCGTAGAGATGTAGCTTCACTGTGCATCTTCTATCGCATGTACAACGGAGAGTGCTCCGAGGAGTTATTCGGGTTGATCCCTGCCGCATCCTTCCGCCACCGCCCTACGCGACAACACTTCCATCCTCACCATCTGGATGGTTGGTTGTCTTCTACTGTGCGTTTTTCCAGAAATTTCTTGCCTCGCACAGCAAAGCTCTGGAATGAGGTTCCTGCTGCGGTATTCCCGGACCGATATGACCTTCAAGCTTTCAAAAAAAGAGCGTACTCCTACCTAAAAGGCCGGCAACGCACTTGTGACTCTTTTGGTGTCGCAGGTGTCCATGGGCGACGGTAATCGTTTACCATCAGGCGATCCGTCTGCTCGTTTGCCTCCTATATCATAAAAAAAAAAAAAAAAAAAAAAAAACACTCGACCTAAAAGCTAACATTTTTAAATTCACATTATAATTCTGAGACCCTAGTGAAAAAGGGGTTAAGTCTGCAGAAATTAAACAGCTATTTTCTATTTTATGTGTAAAGGGGGTTAAGTCGAAATCAGCTGTTCAACTTCTGCAGAATAAACCCCTTTTTCACTAGGGCCCCAGAATTTAGATTCGAAACAGTTTATGTTTACTCTAAGGTAAAGCCGCAAATGTGAAAGATAGTAACATATGAAAATGAAAGCTAGAAAACACAAACAGCTTCCTATGTAGCGTTAAGGTAACATTGCGAGGTAGTGAGGCGAATGAGTTTTAAGTGGCCAATCGAGCGCAGCAATGTAATGCAACTTGCATGATTTTTCTTGTAGGCCACTTGGCTTTAGTAACTCGCTCAAGTACTACCACAAACCAAACGGGGCTGTGAAATGAAAAGTCCTCAGCATACGGAATATTATGTAGTGCTGCGTTTAGACGGACGCGCGAACGATGCGCCTGCGCCTAATGCCTAATGTTTGCCGACTTTATAAGGGCCTGGGCACACTTGGGTGTTTACTTAAAGCAAATGACGAAATCACCGTGAATTGGAAAATGTCATTTCATGAATATTTAACTTCTTGTAGTCTTATAGTCAAACGGCTAACAAAAGTTACGATAGCTATAAATATAAGCGGGACTTATTATTGTAAAAGGAATTTTCAATTTAACGTAACCTTCTACAGATTTCCTTATCCACTCTGAACTTTTATGTTTTAAGCTTTCGTGATTTTCTTTCATAAATATCCCATAAACGGGACTCGTCGTGCAAAAAATATTTACCTCGATAAAATGTGTACTAATTTTGTGAATTTGTAACTTTTTGTAACTTTTGTATCATCATTCAGATCCCAGCATAGCCACGCACTACTGCAGAGCACAGGTCTCCTCTTAGACTGAACGGGCTTTTGTATGTTGGCAAGTAAATAAAATTGTATTTTATTATTATTGTTTCTAATACGGAGGCAGCCACAGCATAAAGCTAGTGTTATTCTTTCGGACATTTGAAATTTGAAATACACTGACGAGCAAAAATAAAGTACGGTTACAAAAATGACGATAACTACAAAACCCGCTGTGATAGCTTCTTCGAGTAAAATGAGTTTAGTAAAAAGTTTTATTCTCAATTAAACTTTTCTTGTTAAGAATAAAACTCTTTACTAAACTCATTTTACTCGAAGAAGCTATCACAGCGGGTTTTGTAGTTATCGTCATTTTTGTAACCGAACTTTATTTTTGCTCGTCTTTGTAGTTAACGAGACGAAGGGGGCATCTTGGCGTATCGTTCATTGAAAATACTCGCTGTGTGCCCCAGCCCTAAGTGTTCTGCTCCGTTTTACAACCAACATTATGTCGCCGTTTCTTTAATACACATAATACTATATTATTATTGCTTTATATCTCGTATAAATCGCTGCAAATTGAATTAAAAGTCATTTATTTTAAAATGACTACTGGATTTCTGCGGAGTAAAACTTTCATTACTTTTAGTATTGAATAGAGTGTTTAAATGAAGGCTGTTTGCATTGAGTTGGGTTTCCTGGATATTTATAACTATATGTACTACAGCTCTGGGGCTAAATTCAGGAACGGGCCTTCATGGCTTTGATAGCGGTAATTCAGTCGTTTGGGTTGGGTTTGGTTTGAACTGCTATTCAGGAACGCCAAAAATCACTGGTTTGCGAGAGGTTTGGGCTGATTTGGGGATGAGCCTTATTTATTTGTTTGTTTATTTATTTACAATGCGAATTAACAGGAAAATATTACAATACAATACAATACAATGACTCTTTATTGTACACCAGGAATAATAAGCAATACAGAAAACAGGTACACAGAGAGTAAGTTACAAGGTAAGCAATAGGCGGTATTAAGGCTCATCCTAAGCTCAACCCATTCCTATCCTCTCCCAAACGATTGAATCACCGCTCGCAAACCGTGTTGGGCCGTTCCTGAATTGATCCCCAGGTTACACATACAAAAAATATGTGCAAATGAAGAATCTGTTTACTTGTTGGTAGGGTTTGTGCCTAGTTGGTTTGACCTATGGTCTCTCAAGCAGAGGGTCGTGGGTTCTATATAACCCGGGCTCGCACCTCAGAGTTTTCCGGAATTTATGTGCGAAATTACATTTGAAATTTACAGACGTTGAGATACAAAGGCGGACTTATCCCTTTATTGGGTCTCTACCAGTCAACCTTTGAGTGGATAAAAGGAGTATTTAGCAAGGGACCGACAGTGAGTCGTGTCGTATGTCGTTGTTGTCGTGTTATTTTTTTTATTCCTTTAGTCAATAGTCCTCAATCTTTCTTGTCAGCGATCTGGAATGTGACAGCGACATACCAGGAAAAGCATATTGCAGCGTGAACTCGCTCGCCTTGGACTAAATGTCAATAAAACTATCTCACCATCAAAATTACGAGTACAGCACTAGGTACAAAAGAAAGTTGTTTTTAGTAAATGCTACTGTACATAGGTACATAAAAAAAATCTGAATAAACACTTATGTATATATGTATGTATTCCTCAATAAAGAAAAACTAAATAAAATAAATATATTTTTCTTACAAACACACATCATTTCCAATTTCATTCCATGTCCGTATTCTTCACTTAACCCAGTTCCAAATAAATGCCAATAAAACTATCTCACCATCAAAATTACGAGTACAGCACTAGGTAGGTACAAAAGAAAGTTGTTTTTAATAAATGCTACATAGGTACATAAAACAAAATCTGAATAAACGCTTTAGTATTTTTCACCCGACTGTCAAAGGAGAGTTATGTTTTTCGAGCGTATGTATTTATGTATGTATGTATGTATTCCTCAATAAAGAAAAACTAAATAAAATAAAGATATTTTTCTTACAAACACACGTTTTCAATTTCATTCCATGTCCGTATTCTTCACTTAACCCAGTTCCAAAGCTTATTAGTTCTCCTAAATCCCATATAGTTCTCATTAGTATACAATCCCGGGTAGTATATCACGGTAGACACCCACAACATACGATTAATAACGCCACAGTACCTATCTTAGATCAGTGTCCGTAGCACATGAATAAATACGGAGCAGAATAAAAGCTTCCGAACAGAGCTCGAAATTCTTACCTATTATCATAGGGTTGTCACTCGGTAAAAAAAAAATAATAATATTTAAATATTTTATTCAAACAAGTACCTAAGTATCTAATAATAGTAGATATACATCTACAAACACTACAACAGGTAGGCATCTTTAAAAACAACCGAACACCCGAACTATGTAGCTAAACGCTAAACGGTCGCGTCGTCGCTGGCGGCACACCTGAACTTTGTCTACTCACTGAGCTAGTTCAAACCGGTTTGTCTCCGAGCGGGCGCCGGTGCACGCCCCCCCCCGTCTTGTCTGTGACAGGTCACGCACACATATGTTGTGCGTGTAGTAGTGTAATGCGTGCGCGACGTTGTTTGAACTTTTTATTCTGCTCCGTATTTATTCATGTGTCCGTAGTTTTCCCTTTTTTTAAACAGCTATCCGGTAGTGATAAATTAAATTGGTCAACGCATTTCGTTTTGGAGTCCCCGTTTGATTACCAGAAGTGCTTTAGGTTATCTATATCTATACATATAATAAATCTGTAAAAAGTCGGTGTCTGTACATTGAAGATATTTGAGAAAAACTGTCACTAGGGCTATTTATTAGCACAATAGAACCCAAAACAATGATTTTTAGAATTATTGTCTGTTTGTCTGTGCGTTTGTGCGCGCTAATCTCAGTAACGGCTTAACCTAGAAGGATGCGGTTTTCACTGATATGTTGGTATTTTCTTGGATTAACATTTAGTGTTTGTTTCATTTGAATCGGTTCACAAATAAGAAAGATACGTCTATTTTAAGAATTTATCGAACAGGTTTTTTTGTTTGAACGCGCTAATCTCAGGAACTACTGCTCCGATTAGAAAAATTCTTTCAGTGTTAGATAGCCCATTTATCGAGGAAGGCTATAGACTATATAAATCATCACGCTAACACCAATAGGAGCGGAGCGGAGCGGAAGAATGTTTCAAACTCGGGGGTTTTTGAAGTAAAACTTCTATAGGCACGCTTGACTTGGGAGTACGGTGTTTAATGTGAACGCGAGTGTGCGGGGGCGGGTATTTTTTTTTTATCTATATCGAGGAACTAAGGAGAGCCATAATTGATGAAAAAGCAAATTGGATTAAAAAAAAAATAAGCTGCCCAAATTACTAATTCCCCGCGGACGGAGTCGCGGGCAAAAGCTAGTATGTACTATGTACAGTCGACTACAAAAAAATCGATACGGCCAAAGTTACAAAAATATGTATACACGACCTTAATGTTAAGTCAATAAGGGTACATATCTTTGTAACTTTGGCGGTATCGATCTTTTTGTAGTCGACTGTACTATAGCTAGACCGTTTAAATGAGTCCCCGCCCGCGTGGTTGGCTATAATATTAGCAGGATAAGAAGGCTTAAGGCGGGCTTACGCAGAGTTACTATACGAGTAACAACCGAGGGCGGGGGCGAACTCACTCAGAGGGCGATGGAGAGGGCTATGCTCGGAGTTTCTCTGCGGGATCGCATTAGAAATGATGAGATTCGCGCAAGATCTAAAGTCACGGACATAGCTCGAAGAATCACTAGACTTAAGTGGCAGTGGCAAGGCACATCGCTCGTAGAAATGACGGCCGATGGGGCCGAAAGGTTCTCGAGTGGCGTCCGCGGACCGGAAGACGCAATGTAGTTAGGCCTCCAACAAGTAGGAGCAACGACCTGGTTAAGGTGGCGGGAACGCATTGGATGCGGGTGGCGCAAGGCCGATCTGTTTGGCGAGCCTTGGGGAAGACCCATGTTCAGCAGTGGACGTCTGTAGGCTGAAATGATGATGATGAGAATTTTCTTCTTCGTCATTTTCTTTGCTCGGGTTGCGGGGTTCACGGTGAGTCTGCAGCTCCTAAACCCAGGCAAATACTTTTCTATAACGAATGGTGATGAAACTGATGAAGTACTAATCACAGATCGACTAAGGCTTTAAATGACCGCATATGCCAAAGCTTAGCAAGCCTAATCAACGTCAATTCAAATCAATTAAATTTTGCAATTGCTTCTCTAAAAGTTCACACTTTAGCTTAATTTGTACTTTTCCGACGCTCTTACATTTAAATGACCTACTTTATTTAAATCGGCGGAAACGAGCAAAAAAAATACGACGTGTGCAGCTTACAGTTGAGAAACCGTTAAATATAAAGTGATTTAAGTGTTAATATGGTATTTTTCAATATAACTAGAACACAGGTGGTGACCATAAGGCTGGTTCTTTCCTCGGTCAACGTATCGGCGTTGCCATACAACGAGGAAACGCAGCTAGCATTATTGGCACCCTGCCCATTAGCAGCGATCTGGGAGATATTTGTAAATGCAGGTTTTTAGGTTTAGATTAAGTTAATTTAAATTTTTTTGTTTTAGTCTTTTAAAATGTGTTTCTGTAAATATGTATACATATTTTACTAGAACATGTAACGCTTTTCTGTTTAAACATAATAAATAAAATAGCTCACGCGCGCGTAATGGAATTATTTAATTAATTCTCAATTAATTAAAAAAAATAATAATAAGTGCAATTTAACATCGCAAATTTTCGCGTAAGTACCTTATAAAGCACATATCCATCGTGATAATAACTGCTGCATGAACTGTATAGAATAAAAATTTCTTAATGAAAGGAGAGCTTTGTTCGTAGAAATCACATCCAAAACCACAAAACTGGGTTGTCTCAGGTCAGTCTGTAGTTCTGTTAAGAAAAGTCAGGACTTATAGTATCATTCTTCGTAATCAACTTTAGTCATACAGTGATTTATTTCTGAAACAGTATTTTTTCAGGATTTTTTTAAATGCCATCGTATAGAATGCAGTAGAACGAACTGAATGCAGTAGGTTAGGTTAGGTTTGTGTTATAACAATTCCGAAAAAAGAAACCGTTTCAGAAATAAATCACTTTAAGACTAATGTTGATTATGTAGAACGATACATTATCACAAGATCCGTAAAATATATTGTGACATTTTTAAAGTATAGTTCGTATGACGTACCTGCGGCCAGTGACTGTAAAGCGATATATAAATATACTGGATCACCTTATCCACCTAGCGGATTTTTTTTACCAGTTTGTTTGCATTTGACGACCAGATGGCCTAGTGGTTAGAGAACCTGACTATGAAGCTTGAGGTCCCGGGTTCGATTCCCGTGTCGGGGCAAATATTTGTATGAAAAATACGAATGTTTGTTCTCGAGTCTTGGGTGTTTAATATGTATTTAAGTATGTATCTATCTATATAAGTATGTTTATCCGTTGCCTAGTACCCACAACACAAGCTTGCCTAGCTTACTTTGGGACTAGGTCAATGGGTGTAAATTGTCCCGTGATATTTATTTTTATTTTTTTATTTATAGTTCAAACTATGAATGCATATTACATGATATAATTCCGCCGTCTCAATTTTATCAACGGCTTCTTCAATTATGTGATCAGTATTCCATTGGTCCGTACAAAGCGGTTCAGTTATTTTTTTCTAATAAGAACTGTTAAGGAATGGAATTCGCTCCCGTCGTCTGCAGGCATTTCATAATAGATACAACCTAGGGCTCTTCAAGGCTAGAGTGAATAGGCTGTTACTGAACCAGTGAGAGTTCAACACCTTTGGTCTCATCTGCACTTTGCATCACTTTGGGATTAATTATGGGTCAGTTTTACGTTAAAAAAAATCCACTTGTGTGCATCTGTATGCACCTCGTCATCATCCCAGCCTATATACGTCCCACTGCAGGGCACAGGCCTCCTCTTAGAATGAGAGGGGTTGGGCCGCAGCTCCCAAGCGGGCCCAGTGCGTATTGGGAACACACACCATCAAACTTCTTAGCAGGTGTAAGCAGGTTTCCTCGCGATGTTTTCCTTCACCGTAAATCCCATGGTAAATTTCAAATTTAATTTCGCACATAAATCCCGAAAAACTCAGAGGTGCAAGCCGGGATTTGAACCCACGACCCTCTGTTTGAGAGTCAATAGGTCAAAGGTAGGTAGGTCAGGTAGGCCACCACAGATTCTATATTTGTATGTACACGGCTTTACTTTCCCAATCGAAGAGCTCCGTATTTACTTTTTATTTGGTCTAACTCTTAGACTAAAGTAGTAAACGCACTCGGAACCAGTAAAGTAACAAACTTCACATTCTAAGGCATTGTCAACACCATTAGGTGGCCCATAAATACCTCGCCTTTGTAACCCGAGAGGTGAAAACATCATTGACCGCAGACACACCCTATTGTAAAAACCTTTGCTGTTTCGAAACTTTCTACAGTGTGTGTGTGGCTTAAGGTAAGAGCGAAAAGCGGCTAACCGTACTTGAAGACGTCTGACTGCCTCTAAAATTACTAACTGTTTTTATCAAATTCGTAATCTTGTTTTCACGGATTCGCTCTTAGCGTACTAAATTTAGTACATATACATACGTCATTCTTAATTTATGACGGCAAAGTTAAAATAACAGACAATAACTTTTTGGAACTCTAAAGGATCTTTTACAATGATTCTGAACTCAATATATACTTATTATGTAAGAAAAAAAAAATATTTGGCCAAAAAGTTAATTATCATGTAGTTTCTATCGATAATAAGCTGTTTGTCCGACTCTGAATACTTTATTATGCAAAAATAAAGAAAAAAAAAACATAACTGACGATCTTTGAGATACATGTACGGTCAGGTGCATCTGAGGCTACAAAAAGGAACTCATCCGTTTAAGGGATCTCTACTAGTCAATTTTTAACTTGATGAGAAGAGAATTTAGCTAGCGAAGTTAACGGATATTAAAAAAAATACAGTTTTAGTATACTTATACTATCTTCATGAATTCAGCCAGCTTATGACTTGAAACATTGACTTACTACATTATGACTTATGACACGCCGTGCGGTCTGCCAGTCCCATACGTTTTGTGCTAAAACTAAAAAGGTCAGCGTAAAGAAATTCTGCAACGATACACATTTTTTCATAATTTATGACTTACCACAATCTGACATAGATGATGCAATTATTACAGACGAATTACGCCTTTTGTGTGCGTGCGGTAAATAGATTAGCCGGATGTTAGCGTAACTATTGCTGGGAATCAGGGCAGACCGCAGCACTCAGAAACGGGATCCTATCGATGTTTAGAAAATTTTATTCCCGAAGGTTTAGAATCCCGAAAACTTCATTTGTCCGAAAGCATTTTTTTCTGAAACTGTAAATATTTCAGGATTTATTTCAGGACCATCGTGTAGAACCCTTTAGGTTAGGTTAGGGTTGTTTTATAAAAATCCTGAAATATTTACAGTTTCAGATAAAAATGCATTCGGATAAATGAAGCATTCGAGATTTTAAATATTCGGAAAAAAATAATTCTAAATTTTGATAGGTATAACCCTCAGAAACGCGGATGTTTATTTTTAACCATTTTATTCGTCAAAATTACAGAATTTTTTAAGGAAGCGATAGCGATAACTTCATTATTTGTCTATAAAAAACTAGAAATTTTGAGATGAATACTGTGTTTCTGAAAGTACGGAATGTCAAGGGATTTATTTGGAGGTTCCAAAACGAGAGTATAAAAAACGAAAACTTAGAAAGAAAGAGCGATAACGGTTCAATGGAAATAGGATGACACTGAAACTGAATAGTCGTAATCAAAAAAATAGTTTGATGTATAAAGTTGTATGTGAACTTAGAACCTTTTACATTGCTAATCACAATAAAGTCGTTAAAAGGTGTAACTCACTAATATGGACTATCGAAAAGAAATGCCTGAACTGAATCAATCCATTAATATTTTAATGGCAAAAAAAAATATATATATACACGTCGAATTGAGAACCTCCTCCTTTTGTTTTCGTCGGTTGAAAAGCTTTTAAAGAAAAGTCCAGGCTGACTTTTTGATATTTCAGTGAGTTTGCCAACGCCTAATCTAAGCCTTGCAACAAGAAAGGAAAAAAAATCATGTTAATTCCGTTTATGATTCGAAGAGGAGTGAGGACGAATATTTCGAGATTTTTAAGGGATAAAATCCAAAGGCGTAAGCTCATTTCAAATCCTTAAAACATTAAACTTACTTCAACACAACGAAGAAAAACATTATATCGCATTAAAAAAGTTATCTTAGAAACTCCACTGCGCAAAAAGTGATGTAAGTCAAATCCTTTCCTGTTTCTAACAAAACATTATTTTGTAATCTCAAACAGAAACATCCTTGTTTTTCAATCCATTACTATCAAACTGACATTTTGAACCGCAAACTAATTAACTCAAATTGAATCTCAAAATTAATTGGCATCAATATAACATTGCGTTATAAGTTATAATGACCTAAAGAAGCAAGGTCTGCCGGTGAGTAGATTCAAAACAGCGTAAGCGTGTTAGTTAATTGAAGCCACATACGCCTTTTTGCATTAGCATAAAATCATCTTCAATTCGGACAAAGTTATGATGTGTAGTGGTCAAATCTTGAATTTAAGCAATTTGTCATTTATTTACTTTAAGAAGCGACTACGGCGCTATAATAAATAATAGAAAATGTAACTTTGTAGCCGTTGTAGACTGTAAATGCCTGTTTTTATCCACCAGCTATAGTTTTTCAATGCTGGGCAAAGGCATCTTGACATCGTAGCGTGCCTTAAATTAAGGCAATTTTAAAATTAAGTACCTACCTGCGTTTCTTTGCACATTTGTTGGTCATAAGTATCATAGTTAGGTGCGACTTTAAAAATTTAAAAAAAAAATAATTGCGTTTGATTTTTCAAAACACAATAAAAATTAAACTGCGGGTCATTTAAATCATTTACCTTGTATTACGTACATCATTTTTCAGCCGTAGGACGTCCACTGCTGGACATAGGCCTCCCTAATCGATTCCCAATCATTACGATAATGGTATTGCATACATTTCTACCTAAATAAAATAGAATGGCTGTATTTTTGCGAAAAACTGCCAACTGCCCGCTAATGCGTCTTTGGAACAATCTTCACTGGCCGATATCGCATCAAATTTTTTTAAATTACATCATTGTTGTTATCCTACTTTATTTTTCCTCGATTGTGTCTTTCTATTTCTACAATATGATACTTAGTTTTAAGTCAAACTTGTTACCTAACTTAATACGGAAGAAGCTCTTGAAATAGGTACATTCATTTATTATAATTAGTAACTTGTTATTTTTTTTATAGCAAACATAAAAGTCACTTAGGTCCCTATGGCTAGCTGCTATAAAAGATAGTACATTTCATTAAATACCCGAATCTTTGTTTTGCTCGCAACATAAACATATAATTTGATTAGGAAATACGTATGATCAATCACTCATGTGATATATCTGACGCATGTGAGGGATCACACAAACATATTATATTTATTACGTTTGATTGCATCGGGGTCACGGTTTGACTCCGGATTAAAAAGTAACTAGAGGTTAAGTTTTTTTGATACTCGGTACATCTTATGAGATTAAAGGGTGTTATCGATACACCCTTGAAGTAAAATTGGAGAAGCTTTACAATAGCATGATGGTTTGTTAATTTTGAAAAGCTACTTAGTAGAGCGTGGTTATTGAGAGAACGTGCTAATGATGACTATTTTTCTACTTGGTACGCTCAAAAGGATGCTTATTGGTACAAGTATACATAGGAATACTTTCTTGAATGCTTAAGAGGATACGATGCGCACCATTTCTCCATACAAACGTAGTCCCCTGTTTCCTCCCTGGATAATGGCTTTAGAGCCAAATTTTTTTTACTGTGTAATCTGTATCTACCACAGCTATGCCCCTATGTTTCATTTTTTTCCATATTTCAATTAACATAAGAAATATGAGCTATCAAAAACTGAAAAATTGCCCAATTTCAACGTCATTTTCAGACACTCATCAGAAAAGAATCCCTCATATAAACAAAAAAAGGAAAACATACCCCTATGCCATAGCTAAATCTGTCCTCTAATCATTTTAGAAAAAAATAATTTTATTGGTCCAGTTTTCGAGAAGATCAATTTTACGCGCCTATTAACGGTCTGAGCTGCAGTTGTCCCGCTCTCACTGTACTGACACGGAGGGGTTCGGGCGAGACAGCGACATTTCATTAATATACCTATTTCTCAAAAGTCTCTCAGCCATCGTATCCTCTTAAGCTATTTTCAGCACCAGTAGGTAACTATTTTCTGGTATCTTTTTGTTTGGAGGAAGTTGCAAATTCAATGCTTTAAGAGTATTCATTGTGTGTCAGTTTTTGTTTAACGTTTCAATGTATAAAAAATAATTATTATTATTTCAGAGCTGAAGTATCCATCGATAACATTAGGCTACAATTTGCCAATGATTCAAAATGTTTAACTTAGCTATTGTAGTCAGCTGGTTAGTTTAGTGACTTTAGTCCAAGAAGTATGTGACTACCTAATAGTAGATTGTACAAGAGCATAAAACGAGCCACTTTACCCGAGACGTTCATAAAGGATAGACACGTCGAGGGGAAAATGGGTTTAATGCTCGAGTTTTACACTCTGCTTTTCACTTCGATTGCAAAAAAATTAAACAGCAATATTGGAAGTAAAATTGTCAAGCTCTTATTTTTCAAGTTTTGCAATTTCTGTGGTAATGTACTAGATATACCTAGCTTTATTAATTTTGTAATAGACAACACCTATGTGATTATAACAGACTGAAGTGTACGATGTATGGGAAAGATTCGTCGCTAACTTCTAGACCAGTGATGGTGTAGGGGTAAGCACGCGGCACGGAACGCTGAGGACCTGGGTTCGATTCCCAGCATTGGTCTTTTGTCTGGGGTTTTTTCTGTGCATCTATATTTCAGTTTGTATTTAGTTTGAAATATAGACAACACCAGTTACATAAAAAAAACAAGAAACTTAAAAAAAAACTACTGTTTGCGGCTGCTTGCGCCTGATTTCCTTGGTCTTAGACGAAGATTTTACTGTAAGCACTAGAGCATAAAAATAAATTTTATGCAGTATTCTCTCGACGTAAAGAACAACTTTGCGAGCAACAAGTGAAAAATTTTTTTAAACATAGTCGTAGTCTACAGATACCTAGACAAGCGTAACACCTACAAAACATAAGTTTGTATATTTATTTCTATTAAACTGATTCTATCTTAGATACGTTGTTTGTTTATACAACGAACACACATGTTTGATACTTTGAGTAAAAAAAGTTGTTATTTTCAACTTATGACACTTTAGCCTCCGGCCTTAAAACAATAGGGGTGTTTGATAAGTTCGGTTTGCATGTTAGTCATGTTAACATAAGATAAAAAGAGCGTAAGGAACTCGAATAAGTTTTATCTTTTTTTTGTGCAAATATAATCATAAATTAACGCTTTACACATGTCCAGACTTAGTTTAATGATAAATTAAATACCCAAGTCTTAGATAAATTGAATGTTGAAATTGTAAATTGATAACCTGTCTAACTAAAGACAGTTGAGCTACATAAAATATCAGATTTAAAATTCATTCTTAAAAAACAGCTCTATGTTGATTCCGTGTTTAAAGACTCGTTAACACTGTGTACCTATATCGACGACGTATTGATTGTCAGATATAAGAAAATTGGACATTAGAAATATGAGCATCGCAATTTCAAACAATGTCATTAAATCATAAGGTTTTTAAAAAAAAAAAAAAAAAAAACTTACCTTGCGCCGCCTAAAATCAGCTGTTCGCACGATCCCTTAATTTTCAAAATCATACAAATAACGGTCCACTCAGCTACGAAACTCCTCCATCCTTACACAATACACATCGACACAAATCACAATTAAAAAAAAACTCTTCAATTTTTTTTTATTAAAAAAAGTTGCGAAGTTCGCAATATCGTTGCGTGCGCGCAGCCGCGATTCGGTTCTCTCGCCTCACTCGAAAGAGGTCCGTGTGTGACTGTAAACCCATCTTGCACTTCACGATCACCGAAGAAGATACATCTCGCGTCTCGCTCGTGCGCGCGCGCACCCAGTACCGCTGCGCTGCTCTCTCTTATTATCAGGTTAAGCTCGGCTCATCTGTCAGTTGGCACGAGGCGACCGGGAGGGAAGGTCGCGTCTACAACCGTTACTTTCTCTAGGTATACCGATAATGCACGTTGTCTATGGTAGGTTTACACTTGGATTTCATTACGATGCGCTCTCATGTATTTGCACCTTTACTATTTTTTTTTATTTGAGAATATAGGTTTTTAAAATTATGTAAAACTAGATGTTAATGATGACTTGTTTTTTATTAGGTCACGTTAAAACAATAAATCATTGTAATAAAAATCCCAACTAAATTATGTAGGTCGAAGTTTAAATTATCAATAAATTATAACGATTTTATGATCTACATTTTATCACTCCGAATTCGCTCGACCAATCGGGTGGTCGCGAAATGACAAGCGAGCTAGATCATTCGTTTAGATCATTGGCATGCGCGCGAGTTACTACGCGATTGGCGTTTCACGCGGTGGCCACGCCTGGTACCGTTATAGGGGGGCAATGACTGCCCTAAAAGTGGGGGTTTTTAGATCAATCGTTAAGTGGTGGGGACATTGGTAATTGTTCTCGCGTTGATTGGAGTTATTATAGTACCATTAGTAGTCACACTTTCATACATGTTTAGGTATTTTTGTTTTATCAAGACACCGTGTTCGTGATAAAATTACAGCAGTAACGTTCTGTTTTTGTCTTAAGTTTGGAGTTAGTTAAGCTTTTGTTTATTTGACTGTGTTAATACAATACACATTGGAAGTGATTACACTTATTATTAAAAAAAAAAAATCTAATTTGATATTAAAACTTATCATATTCTTAGACGGAAAAGTATAGACAACGTAATGTTAATTTTGGAAATTAAGTCATATCGAAAAAGTGACAAAAGAGTAATTTAATTGAGTCAAGGTGTAGTTCGTTTGAATTATCTGCTATGAACTGTTTAATACTCAGCTAAAATAAGAAATAGGATTTAGCTAGATCGATTATATTAGTGTTTAGTAATACATGTATAGTCGACCAAGAAACTCCTTTGCCACCCTAAAGTTCAATGTCAGTTGTATGACTTAAGACATCAAAGGCTATTTTCACTAACAAGTCAATGTGACAATCAGCCTTATTGTTTTTATTCTGATGTAGAAACTGTCACAAAAAATGGTAAACCACTTACTTGGTCGACTATACAAGAGGCGCTACATTCGTCCCGTTTATGACGACAAAGTCTAAGATGGCTCAACATTTTAAAGTGTAACTTCAAATTTTATGTCGCAGCGCAAGTCGCCTCACTTACTGACTACAACCCTTACGCTCTGAAATAGACAATACTGCCTAAGCTAATTAAACTCATTGAAAAGAAAACTTGGATTTCCAACTATAACATTGCTTATAAATCATACATTATAATATTATTTAAACACTCTCGAGGCACGGCCTAATCAAGAATGGCTTCCAAGACCGTCCGCTGACCGCTGTTTGTTTTGCGATTCGAATTACAGAATAGTATAGTTAAAATTTTATAAGCTGGGGGTTTAGGACTGCAGAACTCATCTGGTAAAGATAAAATTGTTCTCGTTTGTTCTATTATGGACGTTGGACGCACTACAACGCGGACGATCCACCTGAGTACCGCTTACAATGACGAAAGGCCTTTCTTAATGGGTTAAGCTTTTGCAATTTCAACCTTGTAACTTAGAGAAGACGGTAGCTATTTGTTTGCATTTTTTGTTACTTGTTCTGATTTGTTATTAGCGGTAGGCTTGACGACAAACGAGAACAATGTTATCTTTACCTGATGAGTTCTGCAGTCCTAAACCCCCAAATTATAAAATTTTAACTATACTTCAAATTTTATGTCGCAGCGCCAGTCGCCTTACTTTCCGTACGACCGACAATAACATCAAATGTCATAGGTACAGTACAGTAAACCAATTTGATTCCTAGGCCACTAAAGAACCTTGTCGCATTAACTACAGACAATTACAACGTCAGTGCGAGTCGAAGGATTACCAACTTTCCGAACTCAATTTGCAATTTTTATAAACGTAAAGAGTTTATAAACGTTTTCGCTCCAATACATGAGAGGAAAAAGAAGTTTTGACGGGTGCCCCTTGTTTTATAGACAAATATTTCAAAGAATTTCGTTTCATAGAAAATGTTTCACATAAAATTCGGTACATATATTTTCATTTCTAATATTATTTTTCAAGAACTATTTGTTTTAGTGAAACTTATTTCATAGAAACACAATTCAATGAATTTGATGATCTCATATTTTCATTTCACAAAGTTATCAAACAGTAGAATTACCTATTTTTTAAAGAATATTATTTGTTCGATGTATTTTGAGTAGTGTTTTAGTAGTTCGAGTTTTTTAACCAAATGTAAGCAAAAGGGGGGATTGGGGGGCGGAGACCCCCACGAAGAGGGTTCGGGGGGCGAAGACCCCCGTAGAAAAATAACTAAATGTTCCTTACTCCTGTAGTACTAGTAGGTTAGGTTAGGGTTATCTTCTGTCTCTTAGCGTGGAAATAGGCACCCCGCGAAGCGGGGTGACGTCGACGCGCTGACGATCAGGTTGGGTTAGTTAAATAACATAATATTGTCACTTCAATTCAATATCAAATTATAGAATTATTTTTTTAAAGAATGTTATTTTTATAGGAAGTTAGGTATGCGTTTTGTTAAGCATAATGAAATTAATCATTTAGAAACTGTCATTCGATAGAAAGTGTTTCTTGGTAAAAAGTTTTTTATAAACTAAACAATATGAGGAAAGATATTATTTGAATTAAAATTCTATGATGTGAAATTCTTAACATTAATTTTATTTGAAACAAAAATCAAGGAACTAAAATTCTTCAAAATAAATACTTTACCTATTGATTATTCTACGAAATGATAATATGAGAAACATTTTCTAAAAAAAATGAAAATCTATGGAATATTTGTCTATAAAATAGCGTACACCCCATTTAAGAAGTCATCATCATCATCCCAACTAGTGTTAGGTAGGAAATGACTTGAAAAAGAGTTTGTAAGAGTAGCCTCTTTTTTCACTCAACTAGAACAATGTCTTTCTTCAAATGAGGTGAGGCGTTCGCTTATACGTTTGAAGTTAAAAGTATAAGTACAGGGGTGTACGCTATTTTACAGACAAATATTTCATAGATTTTCATTTTGTAGAAAATGTTTCTAGTTGAGTGAAAAAAAGAGGCTACTCTTACAAACTCTTTTTCAACTCATGTCCTACCTAACACTAGCTGCGATGACGATGATGACTCTTCAAATGAACCCGACCAAGTACCTAGTAAACTGACGACTATGCCAGTCTTTACGAAAGAGCCAGCTCAGACGAGCTTCTCGTTTAAGTGAATTTAAATAAGTACTAATACTAATGTAAGTTCGTCTCGCAAGAGGTCGTGCGGGTCGCGGCGTTTGCGATACACAGCGTTTACTGTCAGCAATCTAAACTTTGACCAGTCGTTAAAAGGAACGAATGTGTCGAGAAGCAAACATTCGCTTCAGTACCTATACATCGTAACTTTTTTGCTTATGTATGCCGCAGTGAAATGGTTAAAACGAGGATTTGAACAAAACTCTTTGCGTAGAAAAATTAGACATTTGATCGAATTCCTGAATCTGTTAACCGAAGTGGCGAACTTAGCCAAAAGGCAAATTGTTTTTTATTTCACTAGATTTTTTTAGCTACATATTTGATAAAATCCCTGAAACACGTAAGTGAGTTGACGAAACGAACTCGCGAAATAAACTCGTTTTATCGTTTAATTAAAACCTACCTATCAATAAGCACAAAAAAAAGACCTTAAAAGCCAGGAATCTGAAACTTATTGACGACTATTATGCAACTAAACTAAAGGTGCGTGGATAATGCGACGCGTAAAAGTCAATTACAAATATTGCATTTGGCTAGTTAACCCGACGCCATAACCGTTGGTTGTTGTTGACAGTTGAAGTTTGTTTCATTCAGTTAAGTATCTAAATCTTTCTAGTATAGGAGTAGTTAAAAAACAAGAAAAAAATCTTAAATTACTTTTTGATCGAACATCATCAGTCTGTGTTAGTCCACTGTTGGACATAGACTTCTTCTACAACTAACACGCCTCTGAGCTTAATCTTTGGCTCTCCTCCCCTTTTTTACTGCTTTACGAATTATCAACACCATGTTTGTTTTTGCTTTCTTACCGGTTCTTATAAGATACCGTTCTTATTAGAGTTGCATTGAAACAAAAACTCAACATCAAACTTTCGTACTTTTCCTATTTATAAATATACTATTACTAGCTTTTTCCCGCGATTTCATTTGCGCTGAAGTAAAAATGGACAGCTCCCGTTCTCTATTCTGCGGGGAAAATCTCTAATCCTAAGAGATGACATCTGCCAAGAATCAACTGCAACTAGACTGCAACTACCGTAAACTGGGGTTACTTTGAAACGCGGGGCTACTTTAGAACACAGTTTTTACGCCGTGTCCTTATTTTTTTAGACCATCTGTGGCAGTGAAATAACTACCTTGATAAGTTACCTAATTTTTTACGTCATTTGCTCAATCGAGCTATGAATATTTGCGTTTTTATAACCATTTTAAATCTATCAAAGTAGCCCCAAAATTTACTTAAGTAACCCCACTTTACCGGTACCATTGGATGCGGATGGCGTAGCACCGGTACGTTTGTGAACCTAATTACAACGTCAGTGCGGATCAAAGGATTATCAGCTTACCGATCATAACATCCAATAAACTTAAAGAGTTTATAAACGTTTTCACTCCATGACATGAGAAAAAAAAGAAGTTTTGACAGACAGTGACAATTCAAGTTATTATTACATAAGCAAACTCATTTCCAGGAAATATGTTCGCAAAGATCCAGATGTCATCACAGCATACTTCACGCAATAATCACTGTCGTAGAATATAAACAAATTAGTTCATTATGACATGGTTCTATAGTGGCCTAAGAATCAAATTTGGTTGACTGTATGTTTTTTTTAACGTTTATTGATTTTTATCAAAATATTGATTATTATACCTTGGTCACATCTTTTTAGCGCCAAAAGGTTTGTTTTGAAATAAAACTCAGATATTTCCTGCCCCTATTGATTAATTAACCACATCATGCGCAAAAAACCTGCCACTAAGCAAACCCGATTCCATAAGTACTAATAAAAACTATCCAAGGAGAGCCATTATGAAATGGTTCCAAACATGGCAACAGGGATGGCGGTCTGATATTGATTAAACAAGAAATCGATTCTTGAACGCAAGAAGATCGGTTTTTATTCAAGGATTAATCGATTCAGAAAATTAATAAACTATTTTAGATTGACTAAGCTAATTCACTGCTTCGTTTTACTATTTAAATCATATTTACTAAGGTATAAAAAATCATTTCTACTTGCTGCTACGTTTACTGTTCTCGTCTATTTAGTAAATATAAACATTCATTTTCTAACATAATTTTCTACAAAAAGGTATATAAATTATATGTATTTTGCGTGAATAAATATTCTATCTTTACAAAAATTCCATTCCTTATATTAGTAGGAAGGGAATATACAAAAAAAACCATCGATTAATCAAAAACCAGACTTTGCCAATTAAATCAAGAATCAGTCCCTTCCTCCCGAGCATTTGATTCGAATCGATTTGGAGCTCGACTTTGCTGCATTCGATTTGAATCGATTTTTTTCCAATCGACATCCCTAGATGGCGCGCAATCTGTCGCCGCATGTAAGGCTATATCGGCGCAGGCGCAGCTCAGCTACAAATTGCCGACAACCTGACGTTTTTTGCGCGGCCCGGTTCGGGTTGTGAGAGCGTATTCTGGAATTTAGTGCGATTGTTATACGATATTGCAATCGCACCTGTGATTTTTTCCAAATTTATGTGCAAAATCACATTTGAAATTTAAAGAAATAAATAAATAAATATTAGGGGACAATCTTACACAAATCGACCTAGTCCCAAACTAAGCAAAGCTTGTACTATGGGTACTAGACGACGATAAACATACTTATATAGATAAATAAATACTTAAATACATAGAAAACATCCATAACTCAGGAACAAATATTCGTGCTCATCACACAAATAAATGCCCTTACCGGGATTTGAACCCAGGACCTCTTGCTTCGTAGGCAGGGTCACTACCAACTAGGCTAAAGCAATCGTATTTGCTATGAGCTTAATGCTGAAGGAAAAAATTGTGAGGAAACTTGCACGCATCTGCAAAGAAATTTACTGTGAAGTTCCCAATCCGCACTGGGCTCTGCAGTGCTACTCTTGGCTGGTTTATTTGTTAACAGAAAAGTACTGATTGTAGAGGTGAGAAGACTTATTTAGATTTGGCGTTTAATAAAATTTACAAAATAATAAATAAAATATTTTGCGCCATGTTTATGACGACATCGCCAAAACCGTTACTGATAGTAAAATCTTAGAACATTTATAAAAAATAAGATACAGTGGATACAATTTTAATTTTTTTGGTGGTTAGGTATAGATTTTGTTTCTTTCAATGAATTATGTTTGTTTATATGTATTTATAACTCGTTATTATATATAAAACACATGAAATTAACAGTTAATAAGAGAAACAGACATATGAATGTGAACTTATTCCTTTTAGGGATCTCTTCCAAATGTATACTTAAACGAAAAGTTCTGCCTGATTGACTCATCAGTACTTAACCTAAATCCCAGGACCCGTAAATTTGAAACGTGATCTAGATAATTTTATTTATTGTAACAAGGAAAACAATGTTTTATTTATTCAGGAAAGATATAGGTTGTCCAAAATCTATTAATAACTAGATCGATATTTTTGGCATGTATTTATTAACAGTTATATTTTATTTTATATCATTGTCTCACCTGTATTCTTTAACTCACATTAATGTTTTGTAATGATTTTTAGTTTTCATAGATAGGAGTATAAAAATGGCCTACGACCTATTCTCAGACCTACTAAATATAGACAAAAAATTTCATATTTAAAAGTCGGTCAAGCCGTTTCGGAGGAATTCGATAAAAAACACCGTGACACAAGATTTTTATATATAAGAAAGACAGGCACTGTAATAAAGTAACTTCACTTTATAAAATTGTACTTGATTGAACTTCCCTCTTATTTTCTTATTAGAATTAGATATTTTAACCTTTTACTGCTTCTTACGCAAAACAAATCATTCACAATCTAAACAAATCATTAACGACCGCTTTAGCCTAATTGGTAGTGACCCTGCCTACGAAGCAAGAGGTCCTGGGTTCGAATCCCGGTAAGGGCTTTTGTTTGTGTGATGAGCATGAATATTTGTTCCTGAGTTATGGATGTTTTCTATGTATTTAAGTATTTATTTATCTATATAAGTATGTTTATCGTCGTCTAGTACCCATAGTACAAGCTTTGCTTAGTTTGGGACTAGGTCAATTTGTGTAAGATTGTCCCCTAATATATGTTTTTTATTTTTTTTTAAATAATACAATTGAAACAATACAATCTATCTTTCCCGGTCAAACGATTCCAATTCTACATCGCCGATTCCAATCAGAATACGGCTATTCAAATAAGTTTGGCGTGGTGTCAACTAATGGGATTTATCATGATAGCGTGTCCGGGCGACAGTTGCTTTAACTAAAGCTTAAGCCTTACTTAAACAGTGAGAAATGTAACTGATTCAATTACATTGCGGGGTCGTTAGGTTGTGGGTTTAATAATGAGCGTTCGAGAACGGCGATGGAATATTTACATGTTAGTTTTCACGTCGTATTGGGAAGGTTTAGTCTGATTTAAAATCGAGTTGTAATACTTATACTTATGATAAATTTCAAATATCGGAACAGTGTGAGTAGGAATGTTGGTTGAAGGCTTTGCAGGTTTTGTTGATAATACGGAAAAATAATTTAAAACATCCAACTGTAGGTACTTTTTAATTACAATGCTTGCAATGTTGTTATCAAAGTTAAGTTACACGTACCAAATTTCTTGAAATTAATCGGAGATGGATAAAAGGTCGGACTCGAATCCTTATCCATAAGTTCAATTCAAGTTGAATCCATAGTTTTTAATCCAAAAAAATATTAAAAGCATGACTAATAAATCCTTTACCTACTAAACAAACTAACACAAACGCTTAATTATTTTTTTCAAATTTAAAGGAGTTAAGTATTCTGAAGAACTTGGTCTTAAAAAATGAATTAAACTTGAAATCGTAAGAATATTTTCTTAATTCGTAAGTACCTAGATTATGTTTACACGCACTACTGTTATCACACAGATTTTTTTAACAAAACATCACTTTACCGCGTCATTGATAGCAGCTGGTGCAAGGCTGCGCGGGCGCATACAGCGCGCTTGCAACCGTTCTTGGTAGTTCCGGACTTAAGGGAAAGATGGCGCTGGCAGTATGATTTAGCGAAGCGTAGGAAAGAATAACTCTTCCTCTTCAAGGCAAACGTCATGGTTAGTTTAAATGATTTCTTGAATTTCTCACTGAGTGACTCGTCAACGTTTTAAAAAGACTTTCTCAAGAAGAAAGTTTGCCTCTGGATTTTTTTAGGGGCCTATTATAATATCCCCTATCTAAAGATATAGAGAAATTATTATTAGTTGTAAAGTAGATAGTTTTTGCTACCTTTCTTTTGTTAGATTTTAATTTTAGGTTACTATTTTGTTTGGTTAAATTATATTTATAGTAATTGACAGATTTTTTTTGACTTGTATTTTTCACAGTGTGTTTATTTATTTAAAGCTTATATTTTAGCTCTTCCAGCCTGAAACACAGGATATCCTAGTTCGGGCTCATGAGTTATGGTTACTTAGATTTATAAGGAAAGTTTTTACCTATTTAAGTTATTCTGTAACATTCAAATTTTGAATAAATTTATCTTTATCTTTATAATGTAAATGGGCCTTTACTCCAGTTAGCTTCATCTGAACTTTTCATCGGGTGAAATAGAGATCAATCACAAGTAAGTTTTATGTACGAGTAAAAGAAAATGTGATAATTCTTACAATTTATTACTTCTTCATGTAAAAACAGGTAACGGATTTTCATGAAATTTGTTATACAGAAATTTTACAGTTCGGATATACTTTCATGTCCAAAAATTCCATAGTTTTCGTAGCATAACAATAATTAAAAATACTTACAGACGATATTTAAGTTTCCATGTACAGGTTGTTCAAATTTATTCATTGTTTTAAGGAACACGCGTGATAATAAAACAAAAATAAAACTTGAAATAAGCCATGACTTAAAAGTCATGACCAAGTAAAATTATCTTTCATCGTTCCTTAACGTCTTTCCTTGGAAATCTGTTAAAATTAAATTTGCCAAGTTTACAACGTATACGCCATTTGAGGTTTTTATGAGAAAATACGTGACAGACATACCAACCACTCAATTGAACGTTCTCGGATTATATCTGGCGTAAACGAACCTAATTTCTAAAATAAACATTCAAAGGCAAAGTCAAATCTTTATTCAATTTAGGGCTAAGCACTTAAGAATGTCGAAGAATCTACCACTGGTTCGTAAAAATCCTGTTGAGAAGAATACGGCAAGAAAATCAACAAGTAATCTATTAAGATTATATAGGTTCATCGCTCAACGAGCTATGGAGAGAGCTATGCTCGGGGTTTCTCTACGGGATCGAATCAGGATTGAGGAGATCCGTAGAAGAACAAGGGTCACCGGCAAAGCAAATCGGATAAGCTCGTTAATATGGCAATGGGCAGGCCATAATTAGCACGCGGAAACGTTGCTGTTGGAGCCGAAAAGTTCTCGAACGGAGACCACGGACTGGCAAGCGCAGCGTGGGACGTCCACCAACGAGATGGACAGACGACTTGGTTAAGGCTACAGGTTCAATGTGGATGCAAGTCGCTTCCAACCTTAATGATTGGGCATCAATGAGGGAGGCCTATGTCCAGCAGTGGACGTTCTACGGCTGAAATGATGAGGTTCATAAAGTATTTCATCATCCAAACTTGAGAGTTAGCTCATCCCTCCATCCATCCATCCATTATCCATCCATCCATCATCCAGGAGCCATCTCCTTGACCTCCTGGTACGTCCCTACACCGGTTTTTTTCCTTACCAAATTCATGTAGGTACGCCTAGGACGACCTCTCATCATCTAAGGCGTTACAGCCGCGGGTGGGCCTTAGCCTGGTTCAGTAAATCTCTCCAGTCCGATCTATTTGCAACCTCTCTTCCCCTCAAACTTTTCTTTTAAAGTATTTAGCACTACTTCATATTTAACACAGTAAGTAGATATGCTATTTGAGACCATGGACCGCCAATGCGGATCGGAATTATTTTCAAACACCCCTTTCGTTAATATGATCATTAATTTTTTAATAGGAAATATGAAGAACAAAATTATTCTTTCTCAACTTATATACCTGGACGTCTTTTGACTGAAGTGATGATGATGATGACTTTTATACCAGACCTCAGTGCAGGAGTCTAACACTCATTTGACCGGTTTTTTTGGCTGATACGGAAGGTATCAACAACCCAAAAAACCTCAAATAAAATAAATCAAATTCAGAACAAAGGGTGGATCAGGTCGTTAATTCTAATGACAGATCGCGCTCCATATTCTTATTGTGACCCAAAATGCGGGTTGGGATTAAAAAACTTGTCACGAATATTTGGGGATCCGTATTTGGGGATTTGGATCACCCTATAACTTAAGTCATGCATTGTTGTAATTATGAATATATTTCGCACACAAATTCCGAAGAACTCGGAGGTGCGCGCCCGGACTCGAACGCACGACTCTCTGTTTGAGACGTCATAGGTCAAACCACTAGGCCGCCACGACTTTTCAAAGTCTAGTAAAAACTATAAAATAAACGCACATACAACCTATCTACTTAGTAGTGTCGTTATGTCACGACATACAACTAAGTTATGTTTTATTTCGGTGAACTTCTACTGTTTCTTTAAAAATATTATAAGTATCAATAATGGTGAACAATTAACGCCATATAAACCTAAAAAATCGGAAAAAAGCAGAAGGTAACGACGTCATACTTAATTACAATACAATACAATACAATGACTCTTTATTGTAAACCACAAATAACAATAATAATATAATAATAAATACAATACAGAAAAACAAGAACATGAAAAAAAAGAAATAAGGTAAACAATGGGCAGCCTTATCGCTGCGAAGCGATCTCTTCCAGGCAACCATTAAAATAAAAACAAAAAAAATTACCAGTTTGTAAAAAATATTTCTCATTTTGAGAGGAGGCCTGTGCTCTGCAGTGGGACGTCTATAGGCTGGGATGATGATGACGAAACAACAGTTGCAATGAATAAACGAATAATAAAAAATAAAAGTTTGTTTTACTTCATTATACATTTTGTATATCACCAAAATTTGATTCTACTCGCGCTTGACCGAAAAAAACCGTCCACCCACGCGCATTTTTTGCGCTCCACATTTTGATTAATGCCATCGATTGTAGCTATTGAGTTTTATCGTTTTAGGAGCAGACTTTTATTGGAGCGCGGAATATTCGGGATCGCTGTCAACGTTTTGCATTATTTCTTGGTAGTGTTTTGGAATGTCATTTGTTTTGTTATGCTTTTTTTATTTTAGTCCGAATTTTTTGGAACAGCCGTTGGTGTTTTAGAACACAGGGTGTTCCAAAACTGAACGATAACTTTGTAATTGACGAGAGTTTAGTAATACCAGTGCTGCAAAAAAAATCCATGTCGCGTATGTAAGCGATTAAAGAGTCACTAAGAGGATACGATGCGCACCATTTCTCCATACAAACGTAATCCCCTGTTTCCTCCCTGGATAATGGCTGTAGAGCCATATTTTTTTTACTGTGTAATCTGTATCTACCACAGCTATGCCCCTTTGTTTCGTTTTATCCATATTTCAATTAACATAAGAAATATGAGCTTTCAAAAACTGAAAAAATTGCCCAATTTCAACGTCATTTTCAGACACTCATCAGAAAAGAATCCCTGATATAAACAAAAAAAGGAAAACATAGGGGCATAGCTAAATCTGTCCTCTAATTATTTTTGAAAAAAATAATTTTATTGGTCCAGTTTTCGAGAAGAAAACAGGGGATTACGAAATGCTGTTTTGATCAATTTTACGCGCCTATTAACGGTCTGAGCTGCAGCTGCTGCTGTACTGACACGGAGGGGAGGGGGAAGGAGGGGCGAGACAGCGACATTTCATTAAAATACCTATTTCTCAAAAGTCTCTCAGCCATCGTACCCTCTTAACATTCAGTATTAGGTACATATTTTCAAAAAATATCTATTACCACTTAGTGGCATCTTGGATTTCGTTTTCTTATTTTTTCCTGAAATGTTATAGAAAAAAATTTATACCAGCGATAATTACATTATTTCCAAAAAATCAAATACGTATTAAAAGTAAAATCTTATGTGACTCTATTGTCATTCACCAAAGTGACAAGCATTTTTTTCATATTTTTTACTGAACTGTTATTACTTGGGCTTTCACCCGATACCAAGGTTATGGTCGAGTTTTGAATCAATCTATTATAGATAAAGATTTAGAAGTGATAGAAAAAAACCTGAACCGTTCGGGGCACTTTACCCTATGGCTTATTATAATATCCACAAAGATAAGGCTCTAATAAAACATACAAACGTGAGCGGTCAACTGCAACCAACCATAATGTAGCAATGAACCATAATTTCAATGCAGTAAAATAAGAAAAAAAAATACAGAAAATTTACAAAAAGAAATCTACGGCTCTAGATCTTGTGCTAGGAATTGGGAGAAGGAGCTAGGAGAGAGGAGCAGAAAAAGATTGTCTTAAGACCCAATCGACAACACCAAGCCATACTAAACTTTATCAAACTATATTGAAACCGTCGGCTATAAATAAATCAGTGTAAAGCCCATTCAAAACTGTTTAGAAATGCCTCACACATAATTGAACCAGGACATAAATAATTGAAAGTAATACGTTGCGTAGAAAAAACGTTGTTCAAGCACCTTGACGAATACAGACGCAATGGTACAATGGCAAGCAATGGCAAACCGATGGCAATGATAAGATGTAATCAGTGACACGATCTTCACAATATTGGGTGGTTGCAGCTTTTGGGGCCCAAGGGATGAGCGGGAGCGCTAAAATCAAATCATCATCATTTCAGCTGAAAGACGTCCACTGCTGAACATAGGCCTCCCCCACGGCTCGCCAAAAGGATCGGTCTCGTGCCATCCGCATCCAACGCGATCCCACAACCTTAACCTTACTCATGTATGTAATAGACTAAGGTCAATACTCAGTAACCTCAGTATATTGAAATATAAAATGCCATATAATACTCTTAGATTGTTGTATCTGGCACTGGTAGACTCGATAAAAAACTATGGTATTTCTAGCTATGGTAGAACCTACAAAACATATTTACAGCGTATTTATAACTTACAAATAAGAATATTGAAAACAATAGTTCTCCTCAAAGTTAAATACCTACACAGAAGTATAACTATAATAAATTGTTCCAATATTGTCGAGTCCTGAGTGTATTTGATAAGGTAAAATTAGCTGTGATATTAGAGTATAAGAACCAAATAGAGAAACTTGATAGATATACAAGACTAGCCAACCTCCGGCACTTAACCAATCAACCCTATTTCAAGATACCTAAGAGCATAAATCAATATGGCAAAAGAGTGTGGTCAAATTACTTGCCACATATCCTAAACAGCGTCCCTAACAATACCATAAATTGTATACTTAATAAGCCAACACAGCAGACTAAGAGTATTGTAAAAAAGTATCTATTAACAAATATTAACGAATTATAATAAGTTAATGTAGTGTTAATGAAAGTAAGTTGTTAGTATATAATCTTAAAATTTAAAAGATTGTACTAATAATATAAATAATTAATTTTTGTATTTCTTATGAAAGTAATAAACAGTTTAAATTTTAATTTTAATTTTTTTTTTAACCAGGCCGACGCTCCATATTGTTGGTGGCCTACCTACTCTGTTACTTCTGATCCGTGGACGCCACTCGAGAACCCTTTTGCCCCATCGGCCATCAGTTCTACGAGCGATGTGCCCTGCCCACTGCTACTTGAGTCTGGTGATTCTCAGTCGGTGACTTTAGTTCTTGCGCGGATTTCATCATTTCAAAAATCATATTTAAGTAATTATTTGTTACTGCTTTATTTTTTGTATTAATTTTTGTATACCTGTAGGTATGCTTATTGTCTAATGCGCTGACACTTGCTATCGGATACACTATTTCTTTCTGTCAAACGGTAGGAGACGGTGACAGAAAGAGATGGCAAGCGTCCACCCGCTAAACAACATGGCCTCTGCTTACTACTTAAAAGTCATTGTAACCAGTCAAGTAGCTAATAAGTATCTGTTTATCTTTTTATCACATACCTATATTAACTTTATTTGTAAGAATGTAATTATTTATTCAGACTTTTTCTTTCACTTTTGATGATCTGATTGACTTGAAATTTGACATACGTAATCAAATCAAATCAATCAAATCAAATCAAAAATTTTATTCACTAAGAACACGGTAGGTAACAAGATATTGTAACAGCAGGAGGTATCACATGTTCTGCCGCTATTGCAGCGTGTAAATATTAAAAACAGTAAAACTATAAATATGAGAAAGGACAAACAAAATCAATTATCATGCATAATCAGAACAAATATCTACCCTAACAGTAATAACAAACTAAACAAATTTACCCCAGCTACCTATAACCATTCACTGCAACAATGTCACAAAATAAATACAATGACAATAATAACAAATAAAATTAATAAATCAATGTAAGTACGATAATTTTTCATGAAATCATTAAAAATTAAAATCTAAAAGTATATTATTATGTCAGTAATAATAAATCAGACCAAATAATTAACAACAATAATAATAAAATATACGTATAAGCTCTAATAAGATTTAATAAACAAAATTATCGTCTACAAAAAATGGTGTATGTAGGTATTAAAAATGTTTCATTTCCAAACTTAAGACCCTAAGATAGACAGTAAAATCGTAAAAAAGACCCACAAAATTCCTTAGGAAGTTAATAATCAAGATTACACCGCTTAGCGCTTCCACTTAACCCACCAAAAGTCCTCGTTAGACGACGTCAAGGGGTCGGTGCGACCCCAAACATTGTGAACGACGTGTCAATACTTTTGGACAATGTTTTCGTTACCATTGTGGTCGGTGAAGATAAATTGCTATTGCTTTTTGTGTAATGTATAATTTGTAGGATTATTTCGGTAAATTAACTTAGTGAACTTAGCGTGGACATGATTTGGGATTTGGTTAACAAATATTAAAAATACATGTCGGGAAGGCACAGAAAATTAGTAAGTTTTCCATTGGGTATTTGAGTTCATTCACCGATAATTTCAACAATAAGTTCTAATAAAAATACTTTATTTTATCCAGGCAACCAGATTATTGTGCAATAAACTTTACAATTACAGTTTACTTTAAAAAATGTTTGTCAATTAAGGTGCTAAATGACTTTACAGCTTCCTATTGATCAAGTAATTAATTTACACTTGAAACTACCCTGAGACTCACTCATAGTGAAAATAAACTCGTTTTAAGACGTGAGTGATCCGTTTATTTTCACTAAGTCATTAAAAGCACTAAACTTCTTCTACCCAATTTACAATTTTTTAAATTAATTTGTTTGCTGTGCGTGGGAACTACGGCCCAAGACCTTTCATTCTGAGAGGAGGCCTGTGCCCTGCAGTGGGACGTATGGCTGGAATGATTATGATAAATGTGTGTTTAAAAATGTGATGTTTTGTTAAAAGCAAATAGTATTTACATATTTTATGTTATGTTTTTATGCATTCGGATGCCGCCAAAAGGAGCATGTTGATTTTCTGATGGGTAGTACACACCATTACATATAGGTGGTATAGACATTACAGCACTAGATGATTGCAAATGCGTTGTCAGCCTAGAATCTGGCTCTGATTGTTTTTCAAACTGTGGGTCAGAGCCCCTAGGTGGGTCGCGAAATCTTATCCAAGGGGTCCCGGGTAAAAAAATGGCAAGAAGCGATCAATTTTTTTTTCAGTTTTTAGTCAACTTAGATTTTGTTTTATTTTGACTCTAGGGGGTCACTAAAATACTTTGAGTTGTTAAGGGGTTGGTATTCAAAAATATTGAAAAACACTGGCCTAGAGGTTAAAATTGAACACCTTACCTAGTAATAATAATAAGAACTTCAAAATTTTGCTTTTCACTTCCTAAAAATTAAAAAATTAAAAATCCTTTATTTCAGATTTTTTTCTAAAGACGTTTTGTAAAGTCATATCCACAGCATCCAAACTAACTACTACATTAAACCATGTCCTTACTTACCGCTAACCGTTCACGAGTCACCGCCTACCGAATTTCCCATTGTCACAAACCATCTGTTTATCCCATTTATGAGGGCCCAAACGACCAGGTGGAGATATTATCTCGCAGCGTGCGGAGGGTTATGATTGGGAGACAGTTGCTATAAATATTTATCTGATTTTTAGACAAATCGATGACATTTACGATACTTTTTTTTGTTTATTGGTCGTTTGTTGGTCTGAATTATTTGTTTGAAAAATATGGCCGAATGGTTGATGTTGATACTGATTTGCCTTCTTTAGTGTATTACTAAATGTGTAATGGCCAAAGTTTGTCAATATTTGGAGACAAAAATGGCCTAGTCCAAAATTAAGAAAAGCTTGTACTATGGAAACAAGATAACGCGCGGATAATTATACTTACTTACGTAGATAAATCCGTTATTCTCTACGCTTGTAAGTCACTATGCTCTTTATATGAGAAAACTTGAAATAAGTATTTCTTTCCTTCATACACGTCTACGTCTACTTCTTCTTGTGTTCTGAGAGGGAATCGAATCCGGGACCTCAGCTTCTCTAGTCTATGTCCAGTCCTTCAATTATATTTACAAGCATTTCCTGGTTTCTTATAGTTTGCCCGAATTTATTGTGCAATAAAGTATTATTTTCCATAATTTTCACGTGTCAAAGTGATTTAACTTACTGTTTTCTAAGATGATATTTTAAAAGTCTTAATAATAGGCAGCACACGTTGTTGGGCCAATATTTATTTTAATGAACTGAAACAATTACTTTGCTCACCCGCAAAATCAAAGTTAAGGTCACGGGTGAGCAAAGTAATTGTTTTCAATTCAATAATATGGACCTCCGCAAAGTAACACCTGATGCAATACATTTTTATTTCGCTGTTTTGATTTTTTTTTGATTTGGAAAATTTTATGTGATTTCTGATTAGAATCACGAGATTTTTCGATCCTATTAGGAGAAAAAAAGTGCCCAAGTTTTTTTCCGTTGAGTTACCATTTTTCATAGACTTTATGTTATAATCGTAACGGAATGGAAGAACCGAAAATTATATGGAAATTTTGGTACACTTTTTTTTCTTAGTAGGATCGAAAAGCTCGTGGTTCTGAGCAGAAATCAAGATAAGAAAAAAAGTCAATGCTGTCAGTAAAATAAAAATATGACAAACGAAATTATGACAAAAGAATTTATGAGAAACGAAGTTTTACGGCATTTCCTTTAATTTCAAAGCTTAAATAACATCTTTTAATGGTATCTAAAATTAATACCTGGAGCCCAAAGAATATTGTATATCTTCAATATCCGCGTCAGAAATTCCTTCCCAGTCGTGAGTGTGTATGCCATAAACAAAGCCATTAAGGTTAAACGACTTAGCAATGAAATGCGGCGAAGGGCATGTAGGTGTTACTAAAAGCCTAGCCATTGTTCCTAAGTCTAGAACAAGTTATAGTCGACCAATGCCATTGCCAAATTGTGCGTCATACGCCAAAACACAATCTAATTACACTTTGTGAGATTCAACTTCCAATATTTGACATTTGTCTATTGAAGTTTGTAGTGATGAGGCAAAGGCAAAGATGTTTGTCAAACCTAGCGATTATTAGTGAATTATTCGAATCGATTTTAAAGTTGATTTTGACACAATTATGACTTATCTATGACAGTCTCCTCAAGACAACAATGTGTTACTTTGTGTATGTCATAATACACATCATACATCATCATACACATCCCAGGCATATACGTTCCACTGAAGGGCACAGGCTTTATTTTCCTACATCAACCAACCACAACACACAAACACAGCTAAGGAGTGGAATTCCTTACCTGCGACTGTGTTCCCTGAATCTGGCCGCTTTCAAGTCTAGGGTGAATGAGTATTTACTAGGCAAGCGTGCTCCATCGTAGGCCTCATCTTCGCGTTCAATCAGGCGTGATTGTGGTCAAACGAAAAAAAAAAGTTGAGACGCGGAGACCTTTAAATTTCACGATGTTTTCCGTAAACGTAAAGCTCATGGTAACTTTAAACATGAAACTACCGTGAGACTCACTCATAGTGAAAATAAACGGATCACTCACGTCTTAGAACGAGTTTAACTCGACATGTTTCGGGCTAATCCGTAGCCCTTCCTCTCGGAGTCTCGGATGAAAAACTTTTCTCTCGCAAAGAAAAGAAAAGTTTCTTTGCTAGAGAAAAGTTTTTCATTCCGCGGAAGGTGCGTGAAGCCATCGAGATTGGTCGTCATCCAAATTTTAACCGGGATAGTGGTTGGTCAGTACCCCCGAGTTGGAAAACAGTGTTGAATGTTCGTACTGCGTCAACGGTGAGTGTGAGCGAACCTTTACAAAGTGATGTGGTTAGTGTTGTGTGCTACCCTACATTTGACAATGACAATAAAAGTGATGATGAAAACGGGGGTAGTTGTGTGTCGCTGTCAGTTGCGTCGAGTAGCCGCGCGACCAGGGCGTTAGCACGCAGTGCATTTTTGGCAGCCGCCGTGACGTGCGACTCCGAGAGGAAGGGCTACGGATTAGCCCGAAACATGTCGAGTTAAACTCGTTTTAAGACGTGAGTGATCCGTTTATTTTCACTATGAGCTCATGGTAAATTTGAAATGTAATTTCGCACATCAATTCCGAAAAACTCAGAGCGAGCTCAGGTTTGAAGCCACGACAGTATGCTTGAGAGGGCATAGGCCTTTGAACGTAGTGGTTTGCCTCTATGTAACCACGACTTATCATCATCATGATCCACCAAAAGCCTTCCCTGCTGAACCTCAGTCCACAACGATTGGTCCCTCATTCAAGTATCCAGCTGCGACCTTTACCATCTGGTCTGGTCTGGTCTGTTCTTTACGATCTCGGTTTATCTTGGGTGGGGCCTTCCCACGCCACATCATCCGGTTCGCGGTCGTCACTCTAAAACTTTACTGCTCTATCGGCCGCACTTCCCCTTTCTAGAATTAACGTTTGACATTTTCGAATTTCACATGCGATAGCACAACCCGATCTTGTGGGTACTGTTACGGTACATCAAATAAGTCATCTTCACCTGTTTTAAATTAAAAAAAATATCACCACCCTCCCTCTCTCTCTCTCCTTCATTCCCTGTCTCTCTTTTTTGTCTATTTCATCATCATCATCCCAGCCTATATACGTTCCACTGCAAGACACAGGCCTCCTCTCAGAATCCTTTCAGGGCTTGGGCTGTAGTTTGCACACGGGCCCAGTGCGGATTGGGAAATTCACACACACCATTTAATTTCCTTTCAGGTGTGTGCAGGTTTCTTCATGATGTTTTCCTTCACCGTAAAGCTCAGGCAAATTTCAAATATAATTTCGCACATAAATCCGAAAAACCCAGAGGTGCTAGCCCGGATACGAACCTACGACCCTCTCTCTGCTTGAGAGGCAATAGCTCACGCCTCCACGCCTTTTTTGTCTATTTGTTTTTAGTTAATTCGTAAAACCTATTTTATAACATAGCTGACCACCTTTATACAAAGTTTCATTATTAGGCTCTCTGTATGCGGAACCCTTTGCGCAAGACTCGCACTTCATCATCATCATCATCATTTCAGCCGAAAGACGTCCACCGCTGAACATAGGCCTCCCCCAAGGCTCGCCAAACAGATCGGTCCCGTGCCATTCGCATCCAACGCGATCCCGCAACCTTAACCAGGTCATCGCTCCATCTTGTTGGAGGCCTACCTACACTGCGTCTTCCGGTCCGTGGACGCCTCTCGAGAACCTTTTTGCCCCATCTGCCATCAGTTGTACGACTCGCACTTAAATGCCATAAAAATACAAACATACAGTGGTTCTAAAATAATACACTGTGGGAAGCGTCAGACTTTCGCTTCCATATATTCATATTTATAACACCACTCCTCCTGTTTTTAAAGTCCGTTAAATATGGAAAGATATTTCTGACCCACGCCTTCTAGTTAATGGTGTATAAAGAGAAATATAATGCCTAGGCAAAAACTGGCGAGGAGTAAAACTATGTACTAACGAAGCCACATTGTTGGTACGGATCTGCGTAAAATCGAACACACAGGGCTTGTGGGGTGTGGCGTAAAGAAGGGACTGCAGCGGTATTAAAAGAACTTTTGCATATTTTAGCCTAGTGACAGGAAAATGAGAATTGTATGGTATTGTTTAACATGCAATATAAAATACTGTTAAAGCCGTAGAGTGATTTGCACTAAGTTAGACGATTTACAATGTCAACTTACGTATCTTATCGGAAATTTCAGGATTGGTTTGATATTGGATATCGCTGTAGTAATTTTGTACAAATCACTCTTAAATACATATTGTTTTATATACATAAGACATCTATTATTATTTTAAGTAATATGAAGATTTTCAACGAGATTATTAGATAACCGTTTCGTGTGACAAATATCCCTCAAATGTGATGATATAACCGCTTTGCAGAAAGAAAAATTGGAGAATACCTCAAAATATGGTACAACTTTAGTTTAAAAACCCTCTCACAGAGCACCGGTGTGAAGCAGCAGTACTCCTGCTGCATTTCGTACGGTCAGTGAGAGCGCTGGGGACCCAATACCTCTCCCCCTCCCTCTCCCCCTCCCTCTCCCCTATTCCCTCTCCTCTTTAAAGGCCGGCAACATATCAGTGACTCTCTTTGAGTTGTTAATATTTATGGCCGATGGTGATGACCTGCTTGCTCGTTTAACTTCCTCTCAAAATAAAAAAATAAAAAATCTTACTGGTGTTATCCCATCGTACTAAAAGAGGAATAAGTTTATTCTTTCAAAAAACTCGTGTAAAATGAACCATTTAATTGCACAATCCATTGACAACATTTAAGACTATAAAGTCGGAAACGATTTAACAAATATTTATACTCGTGAGTACCGTTTGATTTTTATTACTATCATAATTAAAATATGTCAGCCAAATTGCAAGCGTCTGGCTCTGCATCGTCCGTCACTTTTCTCTTTTAAAGGCATAGACAAACCATACCTTATAAGAGTTTAATGATACTAAAGTAGCCTCTATATTGCTCATTTTCTTCCTCATTGAATAATTTATCTCTTCTTCTTATAACATAATTTTCCCGCTACCCGCTTTTAATAAAAACCGCACGCCAACCAATCCGAACAAAATCGAACTGCCACCAACAATGGCTCGTCCTCAATACAAAATTGACAATAGGGAGAGCAAGAACCGAAGAATTTATCACCTACTGTTTCTTGCAGACGCACCACTGTGACTAAATCGGTGCGCGCGCGCATTGTAATGATCGTCGTATTGTCGGCGTATGAGTGTTTCTGAGTGTCGAATTTGTTGCTTTGAAGTTTCAAATGGGGATTT
The DNA here is from genome assembly GCA_947859365.1 of Archips crataeganus. Lineage (NCBI taxonomy): Eukaryota > Metazoa > Arthropoda > Insecta > Lepidoptera > Tortricidae > Archips > Archips crataeganus. The sequence continues at coordinate 19,295,077 of OX402058.1, forward strand.
GTTTGTATGGTTGATACAGTTCGTCTATTTTAACATTCGTTTGTGTGTTTTTTTAACTTGTTAGTAGTCACGGTCAGTGTCAGCAGTTTTTTATTTAATAATAGTCATAGCTGTTGTTTTGGTATCAAAAAGGAAATTTATATACAAATCATCATCAAAATCTCAGCCTATATTATGTCCCACTGCAGTGCACAGGCCTCTTCTCAGAATGAGAAGGCATGTTTTCCTCACAATATTTTCCTTTACCGAAAAGGTGGTAAATTTCAAATATACTTAATTATATCCTTTTGATGTACAGAACCCTAAATAATTATAATCAAATGTTAAAATTTGTTATTTAACTACGTTTTCTATTATGACGAAATTTAGTATGAGAAAAGCCTAATAATATTTTACTACAATGTAAGTAGTACCACGGGTATAATTTTCTTCCCATAGTACTACTAGATTGCTTGGTAGTACTTCGGGAAGGTACGGGCTGCCCGTGGTACCACTAGTAAAAAAAAACGGTAAAAAGTGGTACGGGCAAAAAAGGATTTTGCGTGGACATAGTTGAAGGGCTGGAGAGTGACATAGGCTACATTTACAACGGGAAAATATCTCATCCCTACGGGAAAACACTTCTTAATCTACTTCAGTGGGGACGAAACCGCGTGCATTAGCTAGTCTGTAAATATAAAAGGCAACCGTTGCTGACTGATCTTTCAACGCACAACTCAAACCACTGAAAGGATTGTGCTGAAATTATGACGTAGGCATCCACTAAGAAGGGATTTTTCGAAATTCCCATGGGATAAGAAAAAAAAACGGGATTTATATAAATATATTCAATTCAATGGGGCCCTATCTAAGTAACTATTGCTTTAGAATGATAGAAGTGCAGTAAAAAGGGATTTTTGGAATTTCCCGCGGGACTGATATCGGGTATCAACCATAAATTTAATTTCTGCGTGGATGAAGTCGTGGGAAAAAGCTAGTGCTGTATAAAATCCTTCAATTCTCTCTACGATTTATCATAACTGTAATTTCAACAGCTCTAACCTTGGTAGCCATGATTTACTCCTCGCACACCTCATTACCATAGCGAGCTTTAGTGACTAACGCTCTGATTACAACACTGCTAACAAAGCTTTAGAGTTTGTTTTATTCGCATTAAAGACTTTCACATTCTTTAATTATTAAATGAAAGCCATGGCAGCCCAGTGGTTTGATCTCTGAAGCAGAGGGTCGTGGGTTCGAGACCTAGGACTCGCACGTCTGATTTTTTGGGAACTTAGGTGGGGTGGGTAAAGACCAAAAAGTTGCACACTGTTAAAGCTGCGTTAGCAGGTAGTTAAAATTACCATTAACTTTTTCCATTGTGACACGAAAATTATCCATACAACGTATGGTTAATCACAACATAATAATTTTGTATCAGGTTTTAAAATTTCGCCACGTGTAGATGGTGTTGGGTATGGCTACAATAGGGATGTTGACACCACCAATCAACTGACGTACTTTTTATGAGCTGTCAAAACACATTTCTAAGCAACATATGACGTCACTTGTTCGCATACTCAATTAACTAACTATTTATTTGTTTTAAAGCAACAAAAAATCTAATTTTGCAGTTAATCGAAAATTAATCTGGGTTTCAGGGCTAAAATAAAGCGTTTTTTTACTGGAGTCGTGTCTTCGAATTATTTTTTAATGGTGTCAACATCCCTATTGCAAACCCATACAAATGTATTGTTAATTTAAGTGTCACATTGGAAAAAGTTAATGGTAATTTTAACTACCTGCTGATGCAGATTTAACAGTGTGCACTTTTTGGTCTTAACCCAGGTACGTGTTAATATTGTGCTACAAGTAGAAGTGTATAATTCAGTAGCACAACAATACGTAATTCTGTATTAAGGTTAAATTTTATAGGGACCAGTAGTTTGTTATTGTCAAATAAATTAGTCTAGTTATTTCAATGTGACAATTAGGTACAATGGTTAAATGTGAAATATGGTTCAGTTATCCGGTCTGTGTTGTTGTTGAAATTTGGGTTGGAGATTATTGTAATAATGTCGCTTTGATTTATTTACTACAACTGAGATTATTTTGATTGAGTTTATTAATCCTAATAACTGATTCGACCATAAAATCATCATCATCATCATTTCAGCCGAAAGACGTCCACTGCTGAACATAGGCCCCAAGATTCGCCGACTAGATCGGTCCTGCGCCATCCGTAAAAAACATTTCGTAACAACTTTGAAAAAACCTCGTATCTCAAATCAATACGTGAACCAAATTGAACCTTTATTTACTTTTAGTAAAGTTCACTTGGCAGATTTTAGATTTTAAAATACGAGATTTTTTCAAAGTAGTGACGTTTTGTTCATTTACTATTTTGTACGGTTAATTGGGATTCTAACGTTGTTATTTTTGGCCTCTACCCAGAAAGCAATAGTTCTAAATCCACGCCATTTGAGTTCTAGCTATTTACCGCTTTGTAATTCCGAACATCATAAATGTCAAATACTTCATCAAAACCTTATTTAAAGCGCTACAAATCGAAAAACGCTTTTGTCGCGCCCTTCTTAAAAAAACCGGCCAAGTGCGAGTCGGACTCGCGCACGAAGGGTTCCGTACCATTATCTAAATACAAAAACGCCAAAAAATCACGTTTGGTGTATAGGAGCCCCCCTTAAATATTTGTTTTAATTTAACTAAATTATTTATTTTTAAAGTGAATAACTAAATATTCTGTGAATATTTCAAGCGTCTACTTGTTGCTGTTATCAATTTCGAGCAAAAACGAGCAAAAAAATCACGTTTGTTGTATGGGAGCCCCCCTTAATATTTATTTTATTCTGTTTTTTAGTATTTGTTGTTATATCAACCGCAACCGTAACCGCAAACGAAATACATCATCTTTGAAAATTTCAACTTTCTAGCTATCACGGTTCATGACCATGAGATATAGCCTGGTGACAGACGGACGGACGGACGGACGGACGGACGGACAGACGGATGGACTGCGGAGCCTCAGTAATAGGGTCCCTTTTTACCCTTTGGCTACAGAACCCTAAAAAGCTTTTGTCGCGCCCTTCTTTAAAAAAAAACTTAAATTGCTACAGTTCTGTTCCATACATTTATTTATAGGCACTTAAAAGACATTCGAGAAATTTCGCTTTTGAAATATCAACTTTATTTCTCTGCCAATATGATGCAGAGTCGAATAATGTTACTATTGAATGGTGATACAGTGTATTATATTGCAGTTAAATACAGGATCATGCTTCATAAATAAAATTAGCAACTTTAATGTGTGCTACCCTAGTTAACCCGTAAATGTCGGGGTGACAATATTTTGACTTTTGTTTAGTAAAAGCCAAAGAAATATTGTACTGGAAGAGCTAACTGGCAATACATTTTTGATATGAAATATGTTTATGATAATAGCTGTTGCCCGCGACTCAGTCCGTGTAAAATTCGTTTATCGTACGAGAACTATATAATTTTCTGGGATAAAATAAAACTTATTCTATGTCCTCTTAAAGTATCTCTATGGTAAATTTCATTTTAGTGTGAAGAAGTAGACAGTCAGACAGACACAGTTTCGCATATATAGTTTTAGTATAGATTCATATGATTATTACTAGTCTGAAGTGATAACATTTTATTTAATTGCAGGCATACTTTAATGGCAGATTAGTTGCAGGTATAGTTTCATAACAACACATAAGTAACATCACCCTTCCTACCGCCGGTCGTACCAGGTCCCTGCCCATCGGATCCCGGTAGCGACCGCCTTAGCCTAGCTAGTTGGTAGTGACCCTGCCCACGAAGCAAGAGGTCCTGGGTTCGAATCCCACGAATATTTGTTTGAATATTTGTTTGTTCCTGAGTTATGGATGTTTTCTATGTATTTAAGTATTTATTTATCTATATAAGTACTAGGTCGATTTGTGTAAGATTGTCCCCTAATATTTATTTATTTTATTTTTATTTTATTATGGGACGAGAGAGTGAGTTTGCATCAGCCCAGCCCTACTCACTTTAAAAATACTCTCGCGCAGACGAACTTTGGCTCGTGTAAGGGTTCAGAGTAAAAGTCCTGTGGTGATGGGGCGATAGCGGAGAGAATGCAGATCGTGGTGACTCCGGTTCTTAGCTGTTTCCCTACACATAGGCGGTCAGCGGGCGCTCCTGAGCTCGATTGGGACGGGCGTGCGGGTACAGCAGCACATCAGCTGATGACATTGCGCACTTTGTAATAAAACATTCAAAACAAAGTTTGGCCACAACATAGAAAACATCTAATTTATTGAATCAGGCGTTACTTTGCGGAGGTCCATATTAATGAACTAAAACAATTACTTTGCTCACCCGCGACCTTACAATAGTTACGTTTATGCAAGAAATGTGCGTTCATGCAGTTCCTCCACCTCCACACTGTACGAACACACACAAATCACATAAACCCAACCATCACCACCACCAAGCTACACTGACGCGTTTCGAACTCAACCAGAGCTCATCTTCAGAGTTACCACAACCGTATGCTATGCTACCAAATGTTAAACTAACAAACCAAAACAAATGTTTTAACAAAAAACAAATAAATAAATAAATAAATGTTGACAAGTTAAAACATTTGTTTTGGTTTGTTAGTTTAACATTTGGTAGCATAGCATACGGTTGTGGTAACTCTGAAGATGAGCTCTGGTTGAGTTCGAAACGCGTCAGTGTAGCTTGGTGGTGGTGATGGTTGGGTTTATGTGATTTGTGTGTGTTCGTACAGTGTGGAGGTGGAGGAACTGCATGAACGCACATTTCTTGCATAAACGTAACTATTGTAAGGTCGCGGGTGAGCAAAGTAATTGTTTTAGTTCATAGAAAACATCATCAATATAGGCTATTTTTTTATATAAAACTGACCCGTGTTTGTCCACTATCTCACCTGATAAAAAATGCAGATGAGGCCAAAGGTGTATCTCACTGGTTCAGTAACAGCCTATTCACTTTATATTTCGTACTAAATACAAACTGAAATATAGATGCACAGAAAAAACCCCAGAAAAAAGACCAATGCTGGGAATCGAACCCAGGTCCTCAGCATTCCGTGCCGCGTGCCATACCCCTACACCACCACTGGTCTAGAGATTAGACACGAATCTTTCCTATACATCATACATTTCAATCTGCTAAATCATCACCTTATGCAGTGACAAGCGCACATCTATGTTACACCCTCATCGAGAGATTTTAACACTCCTTCGGAACTAACCGCTCACCTGGACAAGAGATGGCGCTACTGTGCAACTTTAAACAAGTTAGCTATGAAGTATCTTTTTTTTGTACTTATTTTTTCAACTTCATTTTTTTATTACTTTTACGGTCATCCCGTGAAATCATATATTTCGTACTAAATACAAACTGAAATATAGATGCACAGAAAAAACCCCAGAAAAAAGACCAATGCTGGGAATCGAACCCAGGTCCTCAGCATTCCGTGCCGCGTGCCATACCCCTACACCACCACTGGTCTAGAGATTAGACACGAATCTTTCCTATACATCATACATTTCAATCTGCTAAATCATCACCTTATGCAGTGACAAGCGCACATCTATGTTACACCCTCATCGAGAGATTTTAACACTCCTTCGGAACTAACCGCTCACCTGGACAAGAGATGGCGCTACTGTGCAACTTTAAACAAGTTAGCTATGAAGTATCTTTTTTTTTTGTACTTATTTTTTCAACTTCATTTTTTTATTACTTTTACGGTCATCCCGTGAAATCATATATTTCGTACTAAATACAAACTGAAATATAGATGCACAGAAAAAACCCCAGAAAAAAGACCAATGCTGGGAATCGAACCCAGGTCCTCAGCATTCCGTGCCGCGTGCCATACCCCTACACCACCACTGGTCTAGAGATTAGACACGAATCTTTCCTATACATCATACATTTCAATCTGCTAAATCATCACCTTATGCAGTGACAAGCGCACATCTATGTTACACCCTCATCGAGAGATTTTTAAGATTCGTGTCTAATCTCTAGACCAGTGGTGGTGTAGGGGTATGGCACGCGGCACGGAATGCTGAGGACCTGGGTTCGATTCCCAGCATTGGTCTTTTTTCTGGGGTTTTTTCTGTGCATCTATATTTCAGTTTGTATTTAGTACGAAATATATGATTTCACGGGATGACCGTAAAAGTAATAAAAAAATGAAGTTGAAAAAATAAGTACAAAAAAAAGATACTTCATAGCTAACCTATTCACTTTAGCTTGAAGTGCCATACAATCATGCCTCCTTCTCAACAATGGGGTAGGCAGAGACTATTTGTTTCCACCTGCTACGATCCAAACGATCTTTCACTTCCACTACACTCATTAGTCTTTTCATACATGCTCGCCGGTTTCGCGTACTCTTGACCTGATCTTTCTCGAAGACATTTCCAATCCTCAATCAAGATTCAAAAAGAAATACAGACGTTGGAAGTGAATTCTATACCTCACTCAGCAGTTCGTATTAGGATGGATGAACCTGAAGATAATAATTTAATTAAATGAAACAATTACTTTGCTCACCCGCGACCTTACGATAGTTACGTTTATGTAAGAAACGCGTCAGTGTAGTTCGGTGGTGGCAATAGTTGGGTTTGTGTGATTTGAGTGTGTTCGTACAGTGTGTAGGTGGAGGAACTGCATGAACACGCATTTAAATAAATATTAAATATTACGGGACAATCTTACAAAAACCGACCTAGTCCCAAACTAAGCAAAGCTTGTACTATGGGTACTAGACGACGATAAACATACTTATATAGATAAATAAATACTTAAATACATAGAAAACATCCATAACTCAGGAACAAATATTCGTGCTCATCACACAAATAAATGCCCTTACCGGGATTTGAACCCAGGACCTCTTGCTTCGTAGGCAGGGTCACTACCAACTAGGCTAAAGCGATCGTTATTTCTTACGTAAACGTAACTATCGTAAGGTCGCGGGTGAGCAAAGCAATTGATTAAGTTCATTAATTATATATATTAATTAGACGACCAGATGGCCTAGTGGTTAGAGAACCTGACTATGAAGCTTGCGGTCCCGGGTTCGATTCCCGTGTCGGGGCAGATATTTGTATGAAAAATACGAATGTTTGTTCTCGGGTCTTGGGTGTTTAATATGTATTTAAGTATGTATCTATCTATATAAGTATGTTTAACCGTTGCCTAGTACCCATAACACAAGCTTTCCTAGCTTACTTTGGGACTGGGTCAATTGGTGTGAATTGTCCCGTGATATTTATTTATTATTTATTTATTATTAGACGACCAGATGGCCTAGTGGTTAGAGAACCTGACTACGAAACTTGAGGTCCCGGGTTCGATTCCCGTGTCGGGGCAGATATTTGTATGAAAAATACGAATGTTTGTTCTCGGGTCTTGGGTGTTTAATATGTATTTAAGTATGTATCTATCTATATAAGTATGTTTATCTGTTGCCTAGTACCCATAACACAAGCTTTCCTAGCTTACTTTGGGACTAGGTTGATTGGTGTGAATTGTCCCGTGATATTTATTTATTTTATTTATTTTTATTTATTATAATGGACCACTGCAAGGTAACGCCTGATTCAATAAATTAGTTTTTTTAAAATCATAAAACAAACATTGCAATGTGGCCGTTACGCTGAGGTCATTTCCAGTGCACAATATACTTAAACATAAATCACCACACATCGTCGCCCCTCAATACTAAAGGTATGAAAGCGACGCACAAAGCTATGATTTGTAACAAGCCAGCACCATAAATAACCTACGGAATGTAGATATTCTTGAGAAAAAATCTTTATTTATTACTGGGATTTGGGGAGATAACATCTTGGATCGGTTATTTATATTTTTGTCAACGCGCCTAAGTGCCGGGAGTTATGGAGTGATTATAATTGAACGTGTTCGGATTTTTGGCTGGAATATCAGTGTAAAGTTTTTCTCACGAAAGGAATTAAGGTTTTTTTCGAGTACTACTTAAATAACTCAATACAATACAATGACTCTTTATTGTCCACCACAAAGAAAACAATACAGAAAAACAAGTACATGGAAAAAAATAGGTAAGCAATAGGTGGCCTTATCGCTTCGGAGCGATCTCTTCCAGGCAACCTTATAACAAAAGAATGACAGCAAAGAATAACAGGCAGAGCAGCAGGTGGTGCAAATTTTTAAAAATAAATAGTAATATAAATAAACATTATACGAAAACAACCAACAACAACAAACACACATAGATAAAAACAGTATACTTTTGTTTCTTTGTTTTTGGTCTCCGGTCTCGGTTACACTTTAAGTCTGGCGTCACTTCAGCCCATCATGCTGGTTTTCTGTCGTTTACAGCGGATTGACGAATATTATTTAAAACTAGCTTTTGCCCGCGACTCCGTCCGCGTGGAATTAGTAATTTGGGCAGCTTATTTTTTTTTATCCTATTTGCTTTTTCATCAATTATGGCTCTCCTTAGTTCCTTGATATAAAAAAAATTACCCGCCCCCGCACCCCGCCGCACACCCGCGTTCACATTCAACACCGTGCACCGTACTCCCGAGTCAAGCGTGCCTATAGAAGTTTTACTTCAAAAACCCCCGATTTTGAAACATTCTTCCGCTCCGCTCCGCTCTTATTGGTGTTAGCGTGATGATATATAGCCTATAGCCTTCCTCGATAAATGTGCTATCTAACACTGAAAGAATTTTTCTAATCGGAGCAGTAGTACCTGAGATTAGCGCGTTCAAACAAAAAAACCTGTTCGATAAATTCTTAAAATAGACGTATCTTTCTTATTTGTGAACCGATTCCAATGAAACAAACACTAAATGTTAATCCAAGAAAATACCAACATAACAGTGAAAACCGCATCCTTCTAGGTTAAGCCGTTTCTGAGATTAGCGCGCACAAACGCACAGACAAGCAGACAATAATTCTAAAAATCATTGTTTTGGGTTCTATTGTGCTAATAAATAGCCCTAGTGACAGTTTTTCTCAAATATCTTCAATGTACAGACACCGACTTGTTACAGATTTATTATATGTATAGATAGATAATATTTAATTTTCATAAGTTCGTCAGTCCGAAACGGTTAAACACAATAATTCTCTCGTCATTCGGACTAAAACGATGGACTGAGCTGACGCCAGAATTCACGTGTAACCGATTTCGTGCATCTGGAAATACAGACGATGGAAGCGAACTCCATTCCTTGGCAGTTCGTACTAGGAAAAATGAAGCGAAACGCTTCTTGCGGGTCAAACTAAGTAAAACGAAACTCCAATCTAACACTGTTTGCACTCTAATTTAACAACAAATGTTTAGTCGGATACTTGTAAATACTTCATCAACTGACGCTAAGTGACAAACGGAAGTCATAAAAAAATCGCATTTTAATTTTACTTTCTAACTCACCAACTTTACACATCTCATTTAATTAAACATCAATAAGCCTTGTTCAACAAATCGCTCAGCAACTCTGCATAAATTACAAAATATATCCGATCAAGAGCCAAACATAAATCATGGATGGTTCGTATAATAAATCAATCGATCTATCAATCGATTGAACCGATTCGATTCATCACGCGATTAGAGCAATTTGATGCGGTGCGAAACTATCGATATACGAGCTTAGATCGATTGTTCTGATTCTTGAGGTCAGGGTCGTTTTTTGTTGGTCGGAATAAATTGTTACTGATATGTTTTTGTCTATGGTCTGTACATCTAAATGTTATATAGATGATTGACTAGGCGCCTCAGCGTAGTATTATTATTCAAAGTTACCCTTTCCTGTTGGTTCGTCTCCGAAGAAGAATTCCTCTATAAAAATAAGGCTCATCCCAAGCTCAGCCCAAACCTCTCGCAAACCAGTGATTTTTAGCGTTCCTGAATAGCAGTTCATCCCTATCCTCTTGCAAACGATCGGATTACCGTTCGCAAACCGTGTTGGGCCGTTCCTGAATTTAGTCCCAGTATGACGCACGATAGAACGATCAGCTGTCAAACAGCCCATTACCACTGATGAATGCCGCGCCGCGCAGGCGCATTACTAATAAAAATCAGTAACGGCCGCGCATTGTCTAGCCCACGCTGGCTCTGGATAAATTATTAATAGTGAATTTGTAATGCGGGCAAAGATTATGCGGTAAAAGGGAGTAGAATACTATTCATTAGGTGAACAGTAGCAGATTTGGGGAGGGATGTGGCGTCTCTCTGCATAATTATACCGTTTTAATCATGGGGAGTGTTCTGATGAACTGTTCGAATTGCTGCTTGCGGCTAAATTCCACTAATCGCACTTCAAGGAACCATCCTCACCATCTTGATGATGGGCAGTCTAGTACCGTGTGTTTTAAGCGAAACTTCTTTCCTCGCACGACGAAGATCTGGAATCAGCTTACTGCGGCAACATTGCCGGAGCGTTACAACTTAGGGATCTTTAAAAAACCGGCCAAGAGCGTGTCGGACACGCCCAAGGTAGGGTTCCGTAGCCATTACGAAAAAATCAAGTAATATTTTTCTAAGGATTTCGTATGTGTACGGAATCATCCAAGTTTAGGTATGTTTTATACCTTAGGCTTCTATTTACTCTTAAACTACAAATAATTTCCAAGCAATCTTAGCCGCTATAATTTTCGTAGTAAATTTGACATATTTACTACCCTTCTGAATTTTTTCAAATTTTTCCACCCAACAGTATAGATTTTAGAGGGGGGGGGGGGGACGGCCGATTTTAATGAAAATTTTCACTTTAAAGTTGAATATTTCGCAAACAGATCACTAAATAGAAAAATCATGTTAGCAACCCCGCAATGATTTTAAAAGACCTATCCAACGATACCCCACACTATAGGGTTAGCCAAGAAAAAAAATATCTCCCCACTTTACGTCTATGGGAGGTACCCTAAAAAAATTTTTTTTACTTTTTTACTAACTAATATATTTATTGAATCAGGCGTTACTTTGCGGAGGTCCATATTAATAAACTAAAACAATTACTTTGCTCACCCGCGACCTTACAATAGTTACGTTTATGCAAGAAAAATAAAGTGGGTACTTGAGAAGTTACAGTGACAAGTTAAAACATTTGTTTTGGTTTGTTAGTTTAACATTTGGTAGCATAGCATACGGTTGTGGTAACTCTGAAGATGAGCTCTGGTTGAGTTCGAAACGCGTCAGTGTAGCTTGGTGGTGGTGATGGTTGGGTTTATGTGATTTGTGTGTGTTCGTACAGTGTGGAGGTGGAGGAACTGCATGAACGCACATTTCTTGCATAAACGTAACTATTGTAAGGTCGCGGGTGAGCAAAGTAATTGTTTTAGTTCATTAACTAATATATGTATTGATTCCAAATTACAGCTTTCAAGTACTAACAGTCTCTGAGCTTAGCCGCGGACAGACAGACAGACAGACGGACAGACATGGCGAAACTATAAGGGTTCCTAGTTGACTACGGAACCCTAAAAACGAGCCTTTTATAAACGAGTGTTTATATGATGTTAATGTCTGTGATCAAAAATTCTTACACCTATGCCAGTGATACGTAAGCGTGTCAACAGAATTCTTACTCCTATGCCAGTGACACTCTATCATGACATTTCGGCTGGCATAGGGCTCAGCGGAACGGCGCCAGAGCCGAATGTGTTAAGGCAGTTAAGTATTTTTAGTGGTAAAGTCTTGTGGAGAATTCTCATCATCATCATCATCATCATTATCATCATTTCAGCCGCAGGACGTCCGCTACCGGACATAATCCTCCCTCATTGATACCCAATCATTGCGATTGGAAGAGGCTTTCATCCACCTTGAACCTGCGGCATTTACCAAATCGTCCGTCCATCTCGTTGGTGGACGTCCCACGCTGCGTTTGCCCGTCCGTGCACTCCATTAGAGACATTTTCAGGGCCAGACTCGTGGTCACACCAGGTTCTTACACAACTAATAGAGACTTTTATCCTTTCGCTTTCGTCGGAAATTCGTCAGAAATCATTTTTATTCCGCAAAAGTAGGTAGGTTGGGTTCGTTAGGTGTCTATAGATGCCCCAAGGCAAAATAGGCTAAAAACAGGAGCCCTGCCATCGAATAGCAATGGTGTGACAACCAGGGGCTAAATTCAGGAACGGGCCTTCACGGTTGGTAGCGTTAATTCAATCGTTTGGGTTGGGTTTGGTTTGAACTGCTATTCAGGAACGCCAAAAATCACTGGTTTGCGAGAGGTGTAGGCTGAGTTTGGGATGAACCTTATTTATTTGTTTATTTATTTATTTATGTACAAAGAGAATTAACAGGAAAATCTCATCCCAAGCTCAACCCATTCCTATCCTCTCCCAAACGATTGAATTACCGCTTTGCAAACCGTGTTGGGCCGTTCCTGAATTTAGCCCCTGGTGTGATGATTTAGTCTGGCCCTAAACTTTCGGCCCCAACAGCCATCTGCTGGGGCCGAAAATCTGCGTGCTATATGGCCTGCCCGTTGCCATTTTAATGAAAGAGGAATTTTATTAGTTAGTAATTTTGTTTGGAATTGCCACTCCGTTCTGTAGTAGATACTCTTTGTCGCTAGTTTCGGCGAGTGCCATATAAAGTAGTTAGTCATAGCGCACAATGCCGGTCTGTCTTACGTTGCGTACGTATCTATCAGCACAGATTTGCATAATTTTCTGGCGTCTACTACAGAGCTCGCAAGTCAACGGGTTTTTCTTTGTAAATGTAGTAGAGCTTGTCTAATTTAAAATGACGCGCCCCACCACCGCATTTGACATACAGGATTTCAAATAAATTAAATTAGACAAGCTCTACCTACAAAGTAAAAATCTTTGACAAACAAAATTCATTTTTTTTTTCTTAGATATTAATTATTAATTTGGACGACCGGGTAGCCGATGGAGTGATTAGTGAACCTGTATTCAAAGATTGAGGTCCAGGGTACGATATCTGCTCAGGGCAGATACTATTTATAAATATACAAACGTCTGTTTTCCAGATTTAGGTATTTAATATGTAATTTATATGCATTATTACATATTTAATTTACAACCACCTCGAACAAAGAATTAGTTTAACTATTTCTAAGGGGAACATTGCCAGAATCTTCGGAACCTTGCCTAAAGGGACTCCTTTTCATAATAATGTAAACGACCGCTTTAGCCTAGTTGGTAGTGACCCTGCCTACGAAGCAAGAGGTTCTGGGTTCGAATCCCGGTAAGGGCATTTATTTGTGTGATGAGCACGAATATTTGTTCCTGAGTTATAGATGTTTTCTATGTATTTAAGTATTTATTTATCTATATAAGTATGTTTATCGTCGTCTAGTACCCATAGTACAAGCTTTGCTTAGTTTGGGACTAGGTCGATTTGTGTAAGATTGTCTCCTAATATTTATATTTTTAATGTTTTAATTTATATAATTATTTTTCTTAAGATTTTTAGGTTTTTAGTTTTAGGGTATATACAATATAAATAATAGCCTAAATTTTATAAATATTCTACGATACATCTATTTAAAAGTATGTTTATCCGTTACCTACCCACAACACAAGCTTTGTTTACTTTAAACCGTGGTGGCCTAGTGGTTTGACCTTTGGCCTCTTAAGCAGAGGGTCGTAGGTTCAAACCAGTGTTCGCACCTTTGAGTTTTTCAGAATTAATCTGCAAAATTACATTTGTAATTTACCATGAGCTTTACGGTGAAGGAAAACATTGCAAGGTAAGCCGCTTACACCTGCGAAGAAATTCAATTAATTATTAAAAAAGCGGAGATTGCTATGTCTGCACTATAATATTTTTGTCATTATATAATACTGAATAATATGTGGATAATGTCGTTGACTGTAATACTAGTACCCTATAAATAAATAAATGAATAAATAAATATCATGGGACAATTCACACCAATTGACCTAGTCCCAAAGTAAGCTTAGCAAAGCTTGTGTTATGGGTACTAAGCAACGGATAAACATACTTATATAGATAGATACATACTTAAATACATATTAAACACCCAAGACCCGAGAACAAACATTCGTATTTTTCATACAAATATCTGCCCCGACACGGGAATCGAACCCGGAACCTCAAGCTTCGTAGTCAGGTTCTCTAACCACTAGGCCATCTGGTCGTCTGGTGGTCCTATGCTTGTTAATTTTATTATACTACCTATTGTACAGTTGTTTGTTATCCCTAAAATAAATAAATAAATAAATAATTGTAGGTTTTAAGGGCCCATGTGGGAATTACAGCCCAAGTCATCTCATTCTAAGCGGAGGCCTTTGCCCTACAGTTGGACGTATAAGGCTGAAATGTGAAGGACTTTTTCGGTGTCATAGTACGAAACCCATGAGGAGCGAGTCTGATTCACGCTTGGCTGACTTTTAAATCCTTTTTCAATCGTCGGTTTATGATTATTTAAATTCTATTAGTGCATAGTATGATCTAAGCTTGTCTGACCTTATACGATGAATCACGTTAATGATTAATCTAGATGTTTCTTTATTATGTTGGAATCATTGTATATTTATACACAAGAAAAAACACACAGGAACTGAGGCGCTACTACGAAATTCGAAAATCAAAGTTCGTATCGTATTATCCCTCTCACTCTCGTGTCAAATCATATTAGCGTGAGCGGGACGGCACAAAACGAAGTTCGAATTATGCAGTTCGTGGTAGGGCCTCTGATAAACGGGTCGCCTTGTTTCACTACCTCCCAGCCTATACACCGTGAAATTTTAGTGGTTGTTTTCCCGAAACGAGGTGATTTAGTATCGATTGTACAATCGATTTATAATTACTATTTTGACTAGAGTCAAAAATCCAATTGTGAAAAACGAAAGTCGAAAATGTCCGCAAACCAATAGTAACGCTTCGTTGGTACCTAACCTATCGTACGATCGTACGCTACTTGTACCAACGAAGCGTTACTATTGGTTTGCGGTCATTTTCGGCTTTCGTTTTTCACAATTGGATTTTTGACTCTAGTCAAAATAGTAATTATAAATCGATTGCACAATCGATACTAAATCACCTCGTTTCGGGAAAACAACCACTAAAATTTCACGGTGTATATACGAGTGTACGTCTAAGGCGTACTATAAAATTAATGACTATATCATGGACAGGGATGTTTGGAAATAATTCTGATCCGCATTGGCGATCCCTAGTCTCAAATAGCGTATCTACTGTGTTAAAAAATTTAATTGTATTAAATACTTTAGATTGTAATTTAATAACAATGTAGATCTGATTGAAAAAAATATACCTTGTTGAGTTTCTTGCCGGTTTCTTCTCAACAGGGTTTTTTCCGAACCGGTGGTAGATTCTTCGACGTTCATAGGAGCATCAATTGATGCCTAAATTGAATAAAGAATTTTGACTTTGGCTTTGATTGTAGGGCACAGGCTACCTCTCAGAATGAGAGCGCTTGGGCCAGCGTTACCACGCGGGCCCAGTGCAGATTGGGAACTTCACACACTCAACTTAGCTTTCTTGCTTATTTATTTTTTTAATTTATAAGGACTATTTTTAATTTTCCGAAATCTTCCGAAGCCGTGGTGGCCTAGTGGTTTGACCTATGGCCTCTCAAGCAGAGGGTCGTGGGTTCAAATCCCGGCTCGCACCTCTGAGTTTTTCGGAATTTATGTGCGAAATTACATTTGTAGGTATTTTACCATGAGCTTCACGGTGAAAGAAAACATCGTGAGGAAACCTGCATACACCTGCGAAGAAATTTAACGGTGTGTGTCAAGTTCCCAATCCGCGCTGGGCCCGCTTGGGAACTACGGCGCAAGACCTCTCATTCTGAGAGGAGGCCTGTGCCCTGCAGTGGGACGTTTATAGGCTGGGATGATGATGATAATGATGATTTTTAATTTTTGGTTAGGGTGCAGTTGAATGACCTGATTGATTATTCAAACCCTTACGGCAATAACATAATAATATATTATATATTATATACCAGGCGTAGGGTATCACACTGTCAGATTCTGGGTGGCCGCCAAATAATTAAATTATTATATTTACCTTCCTTATTAATACGAGTAGGTACTATATTTATATTTTTTTATTATTATATTTATATTTATTTAATTTGTCTGACGTAAGTCGCGCAGTATGCTGTCCCGCACACCTCACTGGCTCTGCAGAAAACCAGCGCCGTTGACAACGCTAGTCGTGCCAACGGCATTGCTGAGTGGAGACCATTCCGGCTTCACATCCTTATTTGTTTGTTTTTGTATTCTTTCTTATTTTGTAAATTATTTTTTGTTGTGATGTGTTGTCTGAATAAACGTTTTTCTATTCTATTCTATTCTATATTTGCATTTGACATTTTGATTTTGACAAAATACAGTCGAATTCTGCGCTACTCCCATGGGATAAGTAGTTATTGTGATGGAAGCGAAGCCGAAAGCGTTAGCTAGTGTAGAATGAACGCAACAAAAATCCTTAAAAGGATCTAGATTTAGAATGACAAGAAAAAACTAGTTTTTATACGTGTTAATGCCGAGAATCTATTTTTCAAAAATTAACGCATTCAATTTAATTACCATAATCCCTACTTAAAATATTTTTAAGTCAAACAGAATCTAAGAAATTGCGTCATTTAATTAATTGGTACATCATCATTTGACCTTTCGTGTTTTTCCCATAATTCGAGACATTAGTTTAAGTTATGTCTCTAATATTATTATGTCGCCTTAAGGTTTATGAGGCGTGGTTCCAAAATAGCGTGTTAACTTCTTAATTTATCTGATTCATAATTTTATTGACCGTGAAAAATATCATCGGCATCAACCACAAAGCACTGTTTTAGGATTTTGTTGAAAGAAAAAGACAGCACTTTTTGTTTTTACACTTGAATTTTATTTTTTTACTTTATTTTCAGAAACAAAATCTAACGTTTTTTTTTAAACAACAAGTGTTTGCCCCTTACACAATTAATTAGAGGTATTGATTGGTGTATGCAAGCGATCAAGTTTTTCGAGCAGGTTGGTCGGGCACGCTATGGTGCAACTGAATTTGACATCGGCGAAAAGCTATCCTTATCTTTATCAAAATTATTAATAGCACAAGCCGTGGCCTATGGCCTCTCAAGCAGAGGGTCGTGGGTTCAACCCCCGGCTCGCACCACTGACTTTTTCGCAATTTATGTGCAAAATTACATTTGTAATTTACCATGAGCTTTACGGTGAAGGAAAACATCGTGCAGAAACCTGCATACACCTGCAAATAAATTCAATAGTGTGTGTGTGAAGTGTTCAGTCCGCACTGGGCCCACGAGGAACTACAGCCCAAGCCCTCACATTCTGAGAGGAGGCCCGTGCCCAGCAGTGGGACGTATATAGGCTGGGACGATGAATATCACAAGTAGGTTTGCGCACTACATTATCCATACGTTTCTTTACGTGAATGACCCGTTTTTTTTTATTTTACTAATGAATGACACACACTTTTAGAATTTTTCAATGATATTTACCTTAACTCTTTAAATATTGAAGCAAAATAAAATTAATATATAAAAACAATTAATGACACCCACCATTAAAAAAACATGGCTGTATCTCTAAGCCGTAACCTTACCAATCTGAACCCATTAACCATCCTTTATAATATACAGTGTGTTACCAGACTGGCGAGCGAACGCTATAATGGAAACAACTGATTTCTTCTATGATCACTTTGTATAATAATTTTAGTTTGCCCTGAAGATGGTCACGGTAACATTTTAAAGCACAACATTCGCTCGGACAACGCCATCTATTAATTGTACACGAAGTTAAAGCGTCATCTTTAAAGCCGAGGTACTTCAACGTTCGTAGATAGCGCCATCTATTCTTCTTCAAATTTAAAATATAAAGCTACGAAAGCATCACCGGGATGATATGTACCTATCCAATGTTTCAATCTAGATTTTTGTCTATCTGTAAGCCAAGTAAGATACAAATCCGTTCAGCTGTCATTGCGTGATTGACAAACAGATACCCATACATCTTCATAAATCTCATTCTCAAGACAACCGGATATCCTAGTTGTTAGAGAACCTGACTAGGAAGTTTGAGGTTCTGGTTTCGATTCCCAGTCAGGGCAGATATTTGTGTAAAAAAAACGAATGTTTGTGCTCGTGTCTTGGATGTTTAATATGAATTTAAGTGTGTATTCATGTTTATCCGTTGTCTAGTACCCATAATACAATTTGTTTAGTTAGGGACTAGGACATTTTGATACCAACTGTCCCATGATTTTTTTTTACTAGCCTATAATTGTGTCCCACTGCTGGGCAAAGGTCTCCCCTATGGTCTTCCACAGCTCCCTGTCCTGAGCGAAATCTGGCCAATAGTTTAATTATTTATTTATTTATTTAATATTAGTAAGACTCCTTTGGAGACTAGTTTAAATTCTTCAATTTTTTCATACAATGTACCTATATTATGTATGTGCTCATTAAACTAAACTAAACAATTATTCTCTGCTTGAAAGGTCACAAGTCAAACCACTGTACCACAGCTTTTTTAACACACTGTATATGCACTATCAGAATGAAATATTGAATCACATTAGAACTTATTAGCACAACGGTCTCTGGATACGAACAAACAGGCACACAAACAATGGCCAGCTGCAGAGACAATGACAGAAAAAAATCGTTTAATCCAATTATAATGATATACATGAGACCACAGGACAGCACAACATGGACATGCCTATTAAGAACGTTGAACTGGATAAACTAAATCATTTTACTGCCGTAAGGTTGGGTTACTTTGGTCCTGAAGAGTAACTTTGCCCATTGGGATTTACTTAGTTACTCACAATGTCATAATTATAATATGGTTGAAAAAACATTAAAAATGTGGGCACATTTTAATGTTTTTACTAGACATTTTTATATGTGGTTTTCATATTATGAGCAAAAGTTAACCTTATGGTACTTATTGCCAAGCCTTTCTACCATGATTTAAAGTAAAATTTAATGTTTATTATTTTAACGACCGCTTTAGCCTAGTTGGTAGCGACCCTGCCTACGAAGCAAGAGGTCCTGGGTTCGAACCCCGGTAAGGGCATTTATTTGTGTGATGAGCACGAATATTTGTTCCTGAGTTATGGATGTTTTCTATGTATTTAAGTATTTATTTATCTATATAAGTATGTTTATCGTCGTCTAGTACCCATAGTACAAGCTTTGCTTAGTTTGGGACTAGGTCGATTTGTGTAAGATTGTCCCTTAATATTTATTTATTTATTTATTTATTTGAATGTTTTTACTAGTCATTTTTATATGTGGTTTTCATATTATGAGCAAAAGTTAACCTTATGGTACTTATTGCCAAGCCTTTCTACCATGATTCAAAGTAAAATGTTTACTCTTTTATATAAAATATGGCTCTTAAATTTTTTTCAGAGTTTCCTGTCTGTCCTTCAAGATCCTTTTCACAAGTTTTTATTTGGCTTGTGATGTTTTAGAACTAGTTGTAATTTTAAAGATCAAATTGACTTGAAACTTGGTATGGATAGTCAAATTCTGGTGGTACACCCAAAATCATCTTTGCTCTAGGGAACTCTATAACGGTTAACAGCAAATGACAATTTATTACGGAGGCGTAATATGAATGACAAAAACAGAACAGACAGATAAAGTACAGTCACCAAAAAGTTAAGTAAGAAGTCTGTATTGAAAATATGTTTTTACTAAAAACTTATTCTCCGAAACGTACCCGTATCAAGTTGGAATTGTTACTAATGAAAAACTCAGTCTATAATCACGTTAGGTCTAAGTTCACGTAACCAAAACATAAAATATAAAATCTTTCAAAACTTTTAAAATTTTCATATAAGAACCTACAAAGTATTTTGTGTTGCAAGAAGTAAAACACCAGAAACACACACCACACACTTTATAACACTAGGTACATGTAAAGAAAAATTCCGAAAATCCCTGATATAAGTTATATTTAGCTGATTTTTTTATACAAAACCCTGTGTGCACGACTCGGACTCGCAGTTAACTTTATTTTTAAGCAAGACGTATCCACTATCATCTGTCGTGGTCAAAGCGAGAGTTATTACCGCAGCGCGTCGGCAAATGGGTGGTCTTGTTACCATTTTATCATCACGACTCGATAAGTCAGCTTATAGGGTTCCGTTCCGTGGCCGTGGAACCCTTCGGTTGGTGTGTACCTGTGAAATTTTAGTAAAAAATGCTTCACGAAACGTAAGAATACAGAGCAAAGATAAATATATCCAAACTTCCCAACTTTTGCATTAACAATTTTAAAAATATGATCCTTCTTTTCAAATTAGTCAAATTGGCACATAAGTTTAATTTAGCGCACAAAAATTTGATATAGAATACAAAAAAAGGTTATTTCAGTTTTTTTTACTAGCTGTTATTTACAATGTTCGTATTTACCAAAATAAGTTGCCGTTTAAAAATTTTCAAACTATTTTAAGACCACTTTCTGGTATCTGATTGGGATAAGACATACTTGTGTAATTTCGGGGTGGAAGGGCATCGCCTCCGTTGAAGAGTTATTCCGATAGGCTACCAGAGAGGTGTACAGGAGGCTTACGGCCAACCTTCAGAATTGAAGAGGCGCTAAAAGAAAAGAAAGAAAGAAAGAAAGAAAGAAGACATTTATTCACTTTTACAAGACACACAAATACAAGAAAGTACACACAAATTCATACAAATAAACAAGGTTCACAAAACAACGAAGTAATATATACACAGATCTGCATGTGTGTCCATGCAAAAGTGAAACGGTCGCTGACTCAGCATTATGCTGAGGCGTTAGACGCCTGCAGCGCTGATTTTCTGCCAGAACCGTCTGTGACTCACGGAATGATACACAAATATACTATATAAACTACTTAATAAAAAGATAAATTAATAAAAAGATAATGAATTAACAAACAATTTAGATTTATTATTGCGTAGCATAATATGTAAATAAATAAATACAATAAAGAAAAAGTAAACTGCGAAAACATAACCCTGTAAAACAACAGGTTGGCATATCAAGTGCTGGTTTTATAGGTAGGATTTTTGGAGCGTTAATAAATGATCCTAAAAAAAAAAAAACTAGAAGAAAAAGAATGTAATTTCGGGGACAATAGGGTCGTCTCCGCCAGATGGAACTTTTTAACGGTTAATATAATACTCATTAACCGTTGTAAAGTTCTATCCTGCGCAGACACACACAAATAGAGACAAATGCAAATACAGTTCTTAGGGCGCCACACCTCTACTCCACGCCCCTACTCCACGCCACTGGTATTCCCAAAAAACAAATGATTAGGTAGCAATAATTAAACTATTTACGATCGGAATACACGCTGCTCTTCAAAGCACGCATTCCTGATATGGGTGCCAAAGCTGCCAAGTTGAAGTTGGACTGGGGAGCTCCCGCCAGCCGCATGGTTTCGAATCGGTCAGCTATATTGGCCACGGACTGGATACCACAAGATGGTGACGACGAGGTTGGCCCAGGAGGCGTTGGCGGGACGACCTAGACGTGTACCTTAGGGATTGGAAGGACACCGCTCAAATCGGGATGAATGTGGAAAATGGGGCCTTTGCCCAGCATTGGGACACTTTTCCAGACTAATTAATAAAAAAATATATATATATTAATTAGCCTGGAGAAGTGTCGCACTGCTGGGCAAAGGCCTCCCCCCATTCTCTCCATGTACCCCGATTTTGAGCGGTGTTCTTAAAAAAGATACAAAAAAGATACAGTTACAAAAAGATTTAAGCAGTTCAGTGGACAATGTCTGTTTCAAACAAAAAAACTCATTTAAGTGTATTAAATCCCACTCTATTTCGTATCAATGACTTAACAGAATTACATTAAAAACTCAATTTATAAGCCATAACTTATCACTAACACATTTAATATCGCATCCACTTCCAACAATTACCCATTACTTATACAAACTATGTATAAATAACCAGACGTCGCTCCGGCGTCGTTACAAAACATCAATTTACATGCTAAAACACATTTACTGATCAAAAACTGGATTCCGAATCTATAACAGACTATTTAGCTGATAAGTTCGGACAACTGACAGCTCATTCAACCAAAACAAAAACGAATCATGCGCAAAACAAACGAATCCCATTCCGGATTCAAATCTGCTAGAATCTAAGTTAAAATTCGAACAGTTCCCGCGTCGTTTGCGACGTTTTGCTTTTGTTTTTGTTTAGGTGACATTTTGGATTTGAATTTGTAGGTTGGCATGACCTGTGGGTCTCTCAAAGCGCACATAAAGCGTGAATGGTCTACTTTAGATAAAGCTGTGCATTAGCTGCTTGTCTAAATATGTCTGACACCTACGGTTGGAATGTGATCGGGGTATTACAAAGTGTATTTCTAAATAAAGAAGGTATGTTTATCCATTATTTAGTACCATAAAGGGCACTTTGACGCAATGAACGGTAATTTTGGCCCGTATGTGAAAATCTTAAGGAAGGATCTGATAAAAATCATATGCCTAGTTATAAATAATAAATAAATAATAAATATCACGGGACAATTCACACCAATTGACCTAGTCCCAAAGTAAGCTTAGCAAAGCTTGTGTTATGGGTACTAAGCAACGGATAAACATACTTATATAGATAGATACATACTTAAATACACCCAAGACCCGAGAAAAAACATTCGTATTTTTCATACAAATATCTGCCCCGACACGGGAATCGAACCCGGGACTTCAAGCTTCGTAGACAGGTTCTCTAACCACTAGGCCATCTGGTCGTCAAAAGTTATACTTTTTACATATAATATATTTTTTATGTTATTTTCTCACAATCCCGAACACACATGTTTCGCCTCTCTCTGAAGAATCATCAGCAGCTGTCGATCCTATGACGGCCGATCAAAGAACCCTTAGCGTTGGTTATTATTATTTTTATTTTTTAAGCTGAGAGTTGGCTGGAAAATCACAAATAGCATTATTTTCAACGCAAACGAAGATTAATTTTATGACCCTTAACTAAGCAATGAAGGTTTTGAGCCCTGAAATGTGTTATTCCAGACACCCTGCCGTCTAAATCTCATTTCATCTAATTTTATCTCATTTCATCTCATTTTATCTCATTTTAACTCATTTTATCACATTTCATACCACATTATCACATTTTATCTTATTTTATCTCGTTTCATTTAATTTCATACAAATCCTTCTAGCTGTTTTAGCGTGAAGAAGAACAGGCACACACATGTACACGCACACACTCAGAAACTTTAGCATTTATAATATAAGTGAATTAAGGTAATTAATCACAGTTGACTTTACAGCTTTCCAATTTATTAGAAATATTTTACCTCGCTCATTGCCTAAACAAGTGCTAATTAAGTTACTACCTTAAAAGCTTCGGTGGCCATTAGTTTCATTAACAAGTTAACGAATTATCATAAATTTCACTTACTTAATTTAGTAAATTGCCCAAAATGTTTATTGTCCTGTTAGCTATAATTATAACGGTAAATATGCTAAATTAGTGGATTTTGTATTTCTATGCAAATAAATGATAGATTGTTGTAATTATGATCTGAAGTGAACCATGTATAAGCTGTTGGTTTTATTTATCGTTTTTTCCTACTTTAATGTGAAAGGTTAAGGTTATCAATTTTTGCTTCATTTTTAGGGTTCCTTACCCAAAGGGTAAAAATGGGACCCTATTACTGAGACTAACGCTGTCCGTCCGTCTGTCCGTCTGTCACCAAGCTGTATCTCATTATTGCTAGACAGTTGAAATTTTCACACATAATAAATACTAAAAATAGAATAAATAAAATAAATATTTAAGGGGGCACCCATGCAACAAACGTGATTTTTTTGCTCCTTTTTGCTCGATATTGATAACGGCAACAGATAGACGCTTAAAATATTCACAGAATATTTAGTTAAATATTCATTTTAAAAATAAATAATTAAATTGAAATGAAACAAATATGTAAGGGGGGCTACCATAGAACAAACGTGATTTTTATGCCGTTTTTATAGATAATGGTACGGCTCTTCGTGCGTGAGTCTGACTTGCACTTGGCCAGTTTTTTTTACACAGCAGTTAAAAAATGATAAACTGAATAATGCTACGGTAGTGACTTCCTTCTGATACTTAGTTTATCGATGTCTTTCTTATAAGTGGCATTATATCAATGTGACACGTTGAAAATAAAGAAACAAACCAAACCGAATCGATGTTATTATGTCAAAAACTAATCACACTTCGTTTGTATGTACCAGGAAAATCTCAAGGTATAATGAATAATGATTTGTGTATGCCCTGGTGGCCTAGTGGTTTGACCTATGGCCTCACAAGCAGTGTCGAGGGTTCAAACCCCAGGTTGCACCTCTGAATTTTTCGGAATTTATGTGCGAAATTACATTTGTAATTTACCATGAGCTTTACGGTGAAGGAAAACATCGTACACCAGCATACACCTGGGAAGAAATTAAATGGTGTGTGCTAAATTCCCAATCGGCACTGGATCCACGTGGGAACTACGGCCCAAGGCCTCATATTCTGAGAGGAGGCCTGTACCCTGCAGTGAGCTGGGATGATGGGATGAATGATTAAATGTAATGAAAAGATTTCCAGCTTCCCAAAGGATAGATTTTCCATCCCACGACAAGGTTAAAACTGCAGGAAAAGCTATTTTATTCAACGGACATAAACATAGTAATGTTAATAAACACAAGCAAAAATGAGGTCGAATCTATACTAGTTTTTGCCACTTAATAATAAAACGCATCATAATTTTAACATTATATGAACAGGCATTCGTGGTGATGACCAGCCTTGCAGGTAAAGAGACTATCGGATCAATATTACTATAAGGCTTTAATACACATGCTTTTAACCCGACTGCTGCAAAAATGTCATGTTTTTCGAGCGTATGTATTTGCGTATGTATTGAGCGTATGTAGTATATTCCTTAGCACACATTTCAGTTTAAACAGCTTGATGGAAATTAAAGTGAAAGGTGCCATTAGATTTGTCTCAGTTGCGAGAATGTAATACTAGTATTAATTTTCCCGGAATTCCCGTGGGAACAGGAATTTCACAAGAAACACGGATTTACAACACTTATGCGATTTCAAAACTTACCGTTGAATTTGAGTTAAAATTTGGGGTTAAATAAGAAAATAAGTTTTACCTACGCAGTCAGGTTTTCTCCTTTTTTTGAAGTCGGTTAAAAAGGATCAATACGTAAGGACCACCAATGGAGTAATACAGATGGATATGGCGAAACTATGATGGTTACGATTTTGCGGTTATGACTACGGAACCCTAAAAATGACACTCAAACTTTTGCGTTTGTATTTTTGGTGTTTATTTGAGAATATACTATTCATATTTGTATTCCAGAAGCAAATGATACTGACTTTTTTTATTTATTTTCTTTACACACATACATAATATCATGACTGTAGGGCTGTGGGGGTAGGCAAAGCTCACAAACGTACGTTTCGAGTTTAGATTCCAGATTTTTTTTAAGTATCTTCAATTAAGTATTAAAGTCAAGATAAAAAGACAAAGGAAGGAACAATTATGTTGCAGAGATAAACAATGATCGGAATTTAATATTTTCACTACGACCTGACCCGGTTAAGGTTGCGGGATCGCGTTGGATGCAGATGGCGCGGGGCCGATCTGTTTGGAGAGCCTTGGGGGAGGCCTATGTTCAGCAGTGGATGTCTTTCGGCTGCAATGATGATGATGAATATTTTCACTACATAAAACCGTCGGTTTTTAAGGTTCCGTAGTCAACTAGGAACCCTTATAGTTTCGCCATGTCTGTCCGTCTGTCTGTCTGTCTGTCTGTCCGCGGCTAAGCTCAGAGACTGTTAGTACTAGAAAGCTGTAATTTGGCATGAATATGTATATCAGTCATGCCGACAAAGTGATTAAATAAAAAAAACTAAAATAAATGTTTTTAGGGTATCTCCCATAGACGTAAAGTGGGGGTGATTTATTTTTTCTCGACTAATCCTATAGTGTGGGGTATCGTTGGATAGGTCTTTTAAAACCATTGCGGGGTTGCTAACATGATTTTTCTATTCAGTGATCTGTTTGCGAAATATTCAGCTTTAAAGTGAAAATTTTCATTAAAATCGACCGTCCCCCCCCCTCTAAAATCTAAACTGTTGGGTGGAAAAATTTGAAAAAATTCAGAATGGTAGTAAATATATCAAATTTACTAGGAAAATTATAGCGGCTAAAATTGCTTGGGAATTATTTGTAGTTTAAGAGTAAATAGTAGCCTAAGGTATAAAACATACCTAAACTTGGAAGATTCCGTACACATACGAAATCCTTTGAAAAATATTACTTGATTTTTTCGTAATGGCTACGGAACCCTATCTTGGGCGTGTCCGACACGCTCTTGGCCGGTTTTTGATGCTTCCGTGATTAAAAAATTTAAGGACGAATTTTTGTGCTAAATCTTAGACAGGTAGCATTCACCTCATCGTGTAGAACCTGCCTAGCCTCAAAGCGACGCTGGCGGTAATGATGCAGCTAGGATTATGTCAAATTATTTCATAGATCGAAAAGTCAAGGAGAATGATTGTGAACCGAGCGGTAATGATTGTGAGACGCCGAGCTGGGAAAACTGTATGATGCGGTAAATTTTACTGTTTATTTTGACGGGTTGAAGTAATTTGTAGTCGTCATCATCATCATCATCATCATTTCAGCCGAAGGAAGTCCACTGCTGAACATAGGCCTCCCCCACGGCTCGCCAAACGGTTCGGTCCCATACCGATCCCTGAACCCTAACCAGGTCGTCGCTCCATCTTGTTGGAGGCCTACATACACTGCGTTATAATTGGAGACTCTCCGCTCGAAATTATTGACGACTATATCTACCTGGGACACCCAGTTCAATTAGGTAGGTTCAACTTCGAGAAAGAGGTCAATCGAAAAATCCGGCTCGGCTGGGCAGCGTTCGGGAAGCTGCGCAATATCTTGCCATCCAATATACCGCAATGTCACAAGTCAAAAGTCTTTATTGCCAGTGATGACTTATGGCACTGAGACGTGTCCGCTAACGATGGGCCTCATAAGGATGCTCAAAGTCACTCAGAGGGCAATGGAGAGGGCTATGCTCGGAGTTTCTCTGCGGGATCGCATTAGCAAAGATGAAATCCGCGCAAGAACTAATTTGTTGTGTACGTCCCTAAATATGAGTAACGCTTTCGCATGCTTGTTATTGGTGCATTAACGGGGGCTCTAACTTGGAATATTATGATTTGAAATGTTTTGTTTATTTACTGTTGGCATGTCTAAATAAATAAAGTTTTACTGTACAGTGGAATATTTTAGAGAAATCTATCAGGTGGTAGCTACATTTATTTTCATAAACAGCTGTCAATTATATTTTCGCTATTCGACGCTAGGTGGCAGAAAATTATTTGTAATTTTAACTTACATACTGCAAAATTAGACTCTCAACAATATATCACTGTCGTAAAGTTATTAAAGGTTCCGAAGTTATTCATCATCTCAGCTTATTTATATGTCTCACAGCAAGGCACAGGCTTCCTCTTAGCACAAGAGGGCTTGGGCCGTAGTTCCCAAACACACTATTGAATTTCTTCGCAGGTGTATACAGATTTTCTCACGATGTTTTCCTTCACCGTAAAGCTCAAAGTAAATTTCAAATTAACAAGCCGTGGTGGCCTAGCGGTTTGACCTATGACCTCTCAAGCAGAGGATCGTGGGTTAAAATCCCAGCTCGTACCTCTGAGTTTCTCAGAATTTATGTTTAAAATTACATTTGAAATTTTTTGCCGCATCCAAAATTCGACCATAGCTAGGTAGCTCCAGGTTTAGTCTTAACCATTGAAATTAGTGACATAAAACGATCAGGCAACTGGATGTGTCCTTAATCTTAATCTGACATTAGCTCGTGTCACTTGCTCCTGTGACCATGATTTTTGACATTTGAAGACCACTCTAAAACATGAAACTACTTGACTCACTCATAGTGAAAACTAAAGGATCTGTGAGTTGAAGACTAAAATCTTCGAAATTATTGAGCGAAATTATGAACTCTCGACACAAAAAGAGGGGTGGAAGTTTGACCGCTATTTGTGTGTGTGTGTCTAGTGTGGTATCATAGCGGGTGAATCGATTTGGATGCGGTTTGTTTTTATTTGAAAGCAGGTTTCTTGGCGATAGTTCTTGAATATGATCCATCAAAATTGGTTCAGCTGTTTCAAAGTTTTCAGCTCTTTTGCTAGCTAATGCACATTTAACGCATAATGGACATTTATTTTATTTTCAAACATTATGAGTGACGTAATTGCGTTGGGGGTATATAAATTTTAATTTATAGTTTCCTATTTTAAGTTTGCTGCTGTCAGGAGTCATTGAGAGTAGTGGTAACGGGTCTGAGTAAGTAAGTAAATAAGTAATCCTCTTTATTTGCGTTTAAGGTGCTTAGCAAAAGGTCTTGAATATAGAACCAGATTTGTGCACTGTGGAGGCACTGGAACTCCCTACATGTGGAGTCTACGGGGTCTGTGTATCTAATAGCCAGCAGATTAATTATTTTCTAACATCGTCAGTCATCTTGGCTTGGTCGTCTTCATTAAACTGATCAAAAAAGTTTCTGTTGTCAAAAATCATGGTGACCACACAATGACTGATCGACGCGACCTCTGACGACGTATTTGCGGTGGCATCATTATCCACCATCTTGTTTTAACACCAGCCATTGTAATTTGTAGTGCGATAGTTTTTTACACGTTCAGCCTTGAAGAAATTGTTGTGGGTTTGAGCCAACGTTTGGCGTGTGGCCCAATGTTTATTACAGTTTGTTACGTGTCGTCATAGTCTCATTTTTGTAATAGGATAGATTCTTAAAACAAATTAGTCCGTCAGTTAGATTGTCAAAAATATGGGACACGTGTTACGTTTATATATTTATAAGTTTACTAGCTATTACCCGCGACTCCGTCCGTGAAGAATAGGAGTATAAGAAAAAATAGCCTACGACCCAGACCTACCAAATATAGACAAAAAAGTTTCATGAAAATCGGTCAAGCCGTTTCGGAGGAGTTCGATAACACACACCGTGATACGATCTATTATCTATTATCTATGTGTGTTTTGTGACGAGTATTGTATATTAGGTTGTTTTTATGTAATAATGTTTATATTAAAAAAAATATATATCACGGGATAATTCACACCAATTGACCTAGTCCCAAAGTAAGCTAGGCAAAGCTTGTGTTATGGGTACTAGGCAACGGATAAACATACTTATATAGATAGAGACATACTTAAATACATATTAAACACCCAAGACCCGAGAACAAACATTCGTATTTTTCATACAAATATCTGCCCCGACACGGGAATCAAACCCGGGACCTCAAGCAATATATATATTTTTTTTATATTGCACCACCTGCTGAAATCCATTTCGTGCTGTTTTTCTTTTAATACAATTGTTGCCTGAATCGGTTGGAGGCGATAGGGCCACCTATTTCATACCTTGTATATATTAATTGCTTACCACGTTATTGTTATCCGTTATTTCTTCGTGGTGTACAAAAAATAATTTTTGTATTGTATAATAGTACAGCTAGTTTGAAACATTTTCAACAAAAAAGCTGTTTTGTGTAACCTTTAATTAATGAACTAAAACAATTACTTTGCTCACCCGCGACCTTACAATAGTTACGTTTATGCAAGAAATGTGCGTTCATGCAGTTCCTCCACCTCCACACTGTACGAACACACACAAATCACATAAACCCAACCATCACCACCACCAAGCTACACTGACGCGTTTCGAACTCAACCAGAGCTCATCTTCAGAGTTACCACAACCGTATGCTATGCTACCAAACGTTAAACTAACAAACCAAAACAAATGTTTTAACTTGTCACTGTAACTTCTCAAGTACCCACTTTATTTTTCTTATTCTCAAACTACCCCACAAAAATTAACTTTTATTGACATATTTAAAACTACCTTGAATTTTTTTTGTTTATTTATTTATAAGGCATATTTAATTAATACTAACTGTTCAAATTCGACCCAAGCCGCAGTAAAGGAGAAGATACTAAATTTACCTGTTCATTAATAATAGACCCCATAGTGTTGTACCTAATTATTTCCATGCATTCCAGAGCATCCAGACGCAACCCCTTGCCGCAATAATGTAACACTTCATAAGAATCTGAATCTAACAATGAATGATTTGATTCCAACAAATGTTTTGCAAAATTCGATCTATCTGGATGCTCATTCCTATATGCCGAAACATGCTCTTTAAATCTAGTATTAAAACCTCGGCCTGTCTGTCCTACGTATATCCCATTGCAGTCATTACAAGTAAGCTTGTATACCCCCGATCTAGTTCCCTTATCTACCTGTTCTTTGTGGTTACATAGCCTAGAGTACAAAGAGTTGTTTAAGAGTAGATCGGGGGTATACAAGCTTACTTGTAATGACTGCAATGGGATATACGTAGGACAGACAGGCCGAGGTTTTAATACTAGATTTAAAGAGCATGTTTCGGCATATAGGAATGAGCATCCAGATAGATCGAATTTTGCAAAACATTTGTTGGAATCAAATCATTCATTGTTAGATTCAGATTCTTATGAAGTGTTACATTATTGCGGCAAGGGGTTGCGTCTGGATGCTCTGGAATGCATGGAAATAATTAGGTACAACACTATGGGGTCTATTATTAATGAACAGGTAAATTTAGTATCTTCTCCTTTACTGCGGCTTGGGTCGAATTTGAACAGTTAGTATTAATTAAATATGCCTTATAAATAAATAAACAAAAAAAATTCAAGGTAGTTTTAAATATGTCAATAAAAGTTAATTTTTGTGGGGTAGTTTGAGAATAAGAAAAATAAAGTGGGTACTTGAGAAGTTACAGTGACAAGTTAAAACATTTGTTTTGGTTTGTTAGTTTAACGTTTGGTAGCATAGCATACGGTTGTGGTAACTCTGAAGATGAGCTCTGGTTGAGTTCGAAACGCGTCAGTGTAGCTTGGTGGTGGTGATGGTTGGGTTTATGTGATTTGTGTGTGTTCGTACAGTGTGGAGGTGGAGGAACTGCATGAACGCACATTTCTTGCATAAACGTAACTATTGTAAGGTCGCGGGTGAGCAAAGTAATTGTTTTAGTTCATTAATATGGACCTCCGCAAAGTAACGCCTGATTCAATAAATTATTATGATTATGATTATGATTATGATTTTTTTTTTGTATTACGTATCAAAACCTCAGAGGTCACGAGGAGAGCAATGGAGAGGGCTATGCTCGGAGTTTCTCAGCGGGATCGCATTCGAAATGAAGAAATCAGTGCAAGATCTAAAGTCACCGACATAGCTCGAAGAATCACCAGACTCAAGTGGCAGTGGGCAGGGCACATCGCTCGTAAACTGATGGGGCCAAAGGTTTTCGAGTGGCGTCCACGGAGCGATGACCTGGTTGAGGTTGCGGGAAACGCGTTGAATGCGGATGGCGCAGGACCGATCTGTTCGGCGAGCCTTGGAAGAGGCCTATATTCAGCAGTGTGGACGTCTTACGACTGAAATGATGATGATGATGATTAAAACCTGGATCAAACCGCCGTTCAACTAACACAGGGCTCGCGAAGGTCGCGCATTATACAGCGATCAGCTACCAACTCCCACGACACAGAGTTCAGAGTCAAATGAAATCAGATGGATCAATCACAATATGTGTGCGTGTGTGTGAATTGGGTCGTGTATTACCGAGATTGTTGGGGATTTGGGATTGCATGGTTGGTATGGACATTGCTATTCAAGGCCAGTGCTCATTGTACGTATAGGTATTAAGAAGGTGGAATAAATTAAAAGTACCTTTAATAATGAAGATGTCAAATCAGACAAAAAAAAAAAGAAAAAGAAAGCAGACTTTAATGCATTTTTGAAGATAATGAATACAAAATTCATGTGTTTTTGGAAATTCGCCTGTCGTAATCAGGAATCAAACTAGTCAAATATTTAAAACACTGTGTTTTATAATATAATACTTACAGATGGAAAAGGTTATTGATCAGTGTTATTTCTTATCTAGATTCAAGTAACAAAGTGGTTCAAAACAAAGAAAAACTTTTAAGAAATAATAATTTAAAAAATCTGTAATGATCTTTAATGACATACGATTTTTTAAAATTAAATAATGCTGCACATTTTAATTATTGAAACAAAGCTTTTGAAAAACAATTTATTGATATATTCCCTATTTAAGCATTGCCCATTGCTTACCTTATTTCTTTTTTGTCATGTACTTGTTTTTCTGTATTGTATTTTTTGTGGTGTACAATAAAGAGTCATTGTATTGTATTGTATTAAGCACCTTTCCTCCGAGACCCATTTGGAGGCACCGTAGTGCCCCCGCCAAGTCAAGCATTAGTTTTATTCGCACATTTTCACCCTTATCATCAATCACTAGTCTATTATGAAACACATGGTCATAGATGTGCACTTCTCAAAAAATTCTCATATTTCATTTTCAACTTCAATTTGCAAAAATAATTGCTAGTAGGCAGAATTATTGAAATTTAGCTTAATTACTTAACATACGCTTCCAAAGTATGTCAAATGGTTATTTTTTGTGACAATCAAAAAAAAATTAATAAATTTATTCATAAAAAAAATACAAATATTAAAATCATTTCCTTCCACCTCTGTTGTTCACGCAGACATATCAAGTTAGATCATATTTACAGCATGCCTCTAAGATCTCGAATAATATAACAAACCTCTAATAACAGTACTCCGGTGGTATCAGACAATTTTGTGCGCATACGCTCAGCTATCTAGACCCTTTCGATGTGTTCCAAGTTCAAGAGAGGACCACGGAGGAGGTAAAATGAAGAAGGTGCTCCATTAATTGCTAGATGTAACTGTCACTGAAGCTATTTAGCGGGACACTTGAATTACTCGTTTATTTTAGCTCCTAAAGACATAGATACATGGTACATGCTATTGTTAGGATTATTTTACATTGTTCGTAGATCTGCTTGACGGGGCAGTAAGATTTAAGAGTAACGACTGTCAACAGGAAGACGTGACGTGGGAAGGTACCTGACACTATGGGTCGATAATTTGCTAAAAGTCGCAGGAACTACTACCTGGATGCGGGCAACACAGGAGCGATCGTTGTTGAACTCTTTGAGGGGAGACATTTGTCCAGCAATAGATGTGTTTCGGTTGATTATGACGATAGTGATGTTTTTTAAATCTGTTTGTTATCAGAAGGTTGAATTTGATAAAATATGCTACAAAGGTCAATAATTGTTTTTATTTATTATTTTATTTGATCACTAAGAGAAGTTTTACAGTAGATATATGAATTACCAAAGTAGCGATGAAAAACATTAATCCCATTACTTAAGAAGAAAAAGATACTTCGTCTGTCTTTTATTAGCTTCAATACGCAACTTCAGCATGCAGCCTTCATGGTATTTTCAACAGCTGTGCCGCAACTCCTTGTAGGCCATCGTTCCTATTACTCACATGCTCCTGTAAAAGTAACACACCCATCACAAATTGTGCGTGCACTAATTTACATTTATTAATCCTAAACTGAGTTAAACTTGTGATTCAGACTTCAAACAAGGGATATACACCTTATATAGATACAAATACCTTCTTGAATGCAAATACATTCAATTCTAAACAACAGTCATCAACATTCGTACTCAAGTTTTATAGTTATTCTCTACCTATAAATCCATCTGGTTATTCATAATTAAAAGCTCTTCTCCACTCCTTCCCACCTCCGTGGCACAGCTGGCCTGCCCACGCGCACGAAAGGTCGGCGATGAGTCGCACGCTCCGTAATAACCTGGGGGCCGATTTTTGAAATAACATCTGCGAAAATACCATTCGAAAATACTGTAAATCTGTGTAATGCTACAAAAGTATCATCATCTTTGGTCTATATAACGTCTTGCTGTTGGGCACAGGTGTCCTTTTAGGACGAGAGGGCTTGGGCTGTAGTTCACTCGAGCCCAGTTTAGATTAAAAACTTCACACATATTAGGATTGATTTGCAGTATTGAACTATTAGGTGAAGCATCAAGAGGACTCCATACCAATTTAACTGTCTGAAACAAGAAAAGTAATATTTTATAAAAAAACGCCATTTGGCATTAAGCTTTTAACTAAGAAAAAAAACTATTTTTCTTTAGAAAGAGAACTTATATAAACTATTCATTTCTTCTAATCTGTTTGAAGTCGGTGCCTCAACAAGACCCAGTGTGTGATAGAAGCCCAATTATAGATAGTATGTAGGTAAGGTAGATAACTAGGCCCACTCCTTCTGGCTTGTGCTGAAGCACCAATTTCAAACCGATCAGAACAAAATTAGTTTTGTGGTTTTTGGAGTCAGTTCACTTTTTTTTAGTATCGCACAGCCTTAGGCCCTACAGTGTAACAAAACACTTGCGATTTTCCTGGCACCATGTTTATAGAACAAGAGTTTCTAGCAATACAGTTACGGCTGTCGGTCAAAGAAGCGTTACGCGCAAAGTTTACGCGCAACAACAGCCCCATAAGGAACCTCGTTACGGCCATTATTTACGCGTACCGTGACAATGTAAGAAAGCAACGAAGCGTTACCTTGGTTTTAGAGAAGACGGGTACGATACGATTTGTAGGGCCGTGAAGAGTTCAACAGCCGTGTCCGGTATGTTACCATCGACTAATACTTAGTATAACGTCAACTAAAATTCGTTAAGGAAAATAAGGCTCATCCCAAGCTCAGCCAGTGATTTTTGGCGTTCCTGAATAGCAGTTCATCGCTATCCTCTCGCAAACGATCGAATTACCGCTCGCAAACCGTGTTGGGCCGTTCCTGAATTTACCCCCTTGTGACCACCACGCATGACCCTTACAACGTATGCCGAACAAGAGCGAAAACTAAATGCTTTTCAAATGCGTTGCCTCAGATCCATATTAGGGGTTACTTGGAAGGATCATATCGACGGTTAAAAGGCAAAACGCATGGAGCGACGTTTTTTGAACTTTAAATGGAACCCGGCTAAAACGACGGAGAAAAATTCGCTGATTTCAAATATATATATAACTCATTTTGACAAAATGTGTCGCTTCATTTGTTTTGCCTTTTAACCGTCGATATGAGTAATGAAACTGAGCTATCTAAAACGCACTGTCCCTCTATAACAGCAATCCTAAAACAAAGAAGGCTCACTTGGCTTGGCTTTAGATTTTGGTAACACAGGGGATATGGCAGTTGAAACGCTCCGCACCTAGGTACAATAATTGGAAGCAGAACAAAAAAAAGACAAACTTTGCAATTTTGTGTAGGTGTCTCTATGTAATTCACCGTAAAGCTCATGGTAACCAAATGTAGTTTTGCATGTGAATGCCGAAACACTCGGTGTTGTCGGGTTTAAGCCTAAGACCCTCTGCTTGAGAGGCTATAGGTTAGGCTACAAAGGTTTTTATTTTACGGTTTTGCTGTCCGTCCGTCTGTCTATCCGTCTGTCACCAGGCTGTATCTCACGAACGGTGATAGCTGGACAGTTGAAATTTTCACAGATGATTTATTTCGATTGCCGCTATAACAGAATATTACTAAAAAACAGAATAAAATAATTATTTAAAGGGGATCCCGTACAACAAACGTGATTTTTTTGTCGTTTTTATAGATAATGGTACGGAACCCTTCGTGCAGGGCTCCGACTCGCACTTAGCCGCTTTTTATTTTTTCCTTCTGATAACGTCCCGCAGCCAGCTAACGGTGCCATGCGCCCCACTTCACTCTGCTCCGGACCCGTTTACTTGCAAACTACCCATAAATTTTAATTTAACAATCCACGTAGCTAACACCCCTACTTAGGCGTAGTAAAAGCGAGATTTAATGTTACGAGCCCTTATTCTGAAATAGTGCCGGCTAATTTGTCATAAAAATGATTGTTTATTTATCAATGAAGCTTTTTGCTTAGTACAGAAAGTACAAGCAAAACGTTCAGCTACGCCATTTGATTAAGGAGAAATAAAAGTACAATTTTTTTTTAAAACGGGTCCCTATTACTGAGACTTTGCTGTCCGTCCGTCTGTCACCAGGCTGTATCTCAGGAACTGTGATAACTAGACAATTGAAATTTTCACAGATGACGTATTTTGTTGCCGCTATGACAGAAAATACTAAAAAACAGAATAAATATTCAAGGGGGCTCCTATACAACAAACCTAATTTTTTTGCTCGTTTTTGCTCGATATTGATAACAGCAGAATATTTAGTTACATATTCACTTTAAAAATAAATAATTAAATTAAAATAAAACATACATTTATTTAAGGTCGACTTTTGCTTGTAGGGTGAGTGAGGGTAAGATAAATAATTAATAAGAGTAATGAGGGTAATTTTTCATCTTACACTGTTGTTCATCTTATTTTCATCTTACCCCCCCCCCCCCCCCCCCCCACTCACCCTAGACGAGTTGTTGACGCCATGGAGTTACACGGAATTGACAGAAGCTGTTTACATGATCTTAGTTTTAGCCATCGTAAACGAAAAAAACTTATCACTACGTTTAAAAAATACAGGTTTAACTAATTCATAATCAAGAAACATATATCGGTTTGACTAAAGCACAAACTGCTATATTGCAACACTGGCGATTGCGAGGGAGTTGACTGTGACTTTCTTTGAGTTGCTGATATTTATGGGTGGTAGTGATCATTTTCCATCAGATGACCCGCTTGCTCGTTTGCCTCCCTATAATAATAAAAAAAAAGAAATAAAGCTGCTTACACCTGCGAAGAAATTCAATGGTGTGTGTGAAGTTCTCAATCCGCACTGGGCGTAGGAACTACGACCCAAGCCCTCTCATTCTGAGAGGAGACCTGTGTCTTGCAGTGGGACCTATATAGGCTGCGACGATGATCAAAAAGTCCAAGGTGTTCAAACTAGATGAAGTATCAAATGTCGGGCATCCCAGTTCATAATCTTTAACCTTTGAAACACCAGATTTCGATCGCGGTACGCGGTAAATAATACTTATTCGCAAGTTGAATAGAAGGCCGAGAATTCCTTCAAATGTTTGTATCAGTTATAAGGGGGTGGTGCAAGTTATGAACGAGACCGGTTTCATGGATTGTTTGGTTTTAATTACCACTATTTTGCTATCATTTAGATTTTATATCGTTTTTAAAAAAATAACAGGTTATCTGGGGAACAGTTTTTGCATTCATGTCACTCGAGTAAAGAAAGTCGCAAAAAAAAAATGGTCAGAAAATTGTCTAAATGCAAAATTTGACTTTTAGATGACAAATGTTTTCATCCCGTAACTGAATTTATTAGAAAATTACAATCATGATTGATCTTTTCAATTCATTTCGTAGTTTTGTTGCAAAATACAGATAATAATATGTACCACTTCCCAGTGACATTTTAATGAGATATGATTCCAAAAATCGGCCATCTAGTAAATAAAATCTAGAACCCAAAATACAAAATATCTGTCTGATAGCTGACATCTTTTTCGTTTTTATGATAGGAAAAAAACGACTAGGCAGATAGATGCTTTGTTATCTAACGCACTCAGAATCATAATCGTTTAGAATAGAATAGAATAGAAATGATTTATTTCTTAGAATATGGTAGGTACAGATATTCACTACTTAACGGAGAGCAACTCGAATAGTCGGCTGCCAACGAACTTCTGATGGGCTGGATTCCTTGGCGCTGCGTAGAGATGTAGCTTCACTGTGCATCTTCTATCGCATGTACAACGGAGAGTGCTCTGAGGAGTTATTCGGGTTGATCCCTGCCGCATCCTTCCGCCACCGCCCTACGCGACAACACTTCCATCCTCACCATCTGGATGGTTGGTTGTCTTCTACTGTGCGTTTTTCCAGAAATTTCCTGCCTCGCACAGCAAAGCTCTGGAATGTGGTTCTTGCTGCGGTATTCCCGGACCGATATGACCTTCAAGCTATCAAAAAAAGGGCGCACTCCTACCTAAAAGGCTGGCAACGCAGTTGTGACTCTTCTGGTGTCGCAGGTGTCCATGGGCGACGGTAATCGTTTACCATCAGGCGATCCGTCTGTTCGTTTGCCCCCTGTAACATAAAAAAAAAAACTTTATTCACTACTTTCCGTTACACGGTATAGTATAATGAGGGTAGAATGAGATAGCTAATGACAATGACAATGTGATCACGAGCGCCCGCGCGTTAGACAATATGACCTCAAACAATCACTACTACCACTGCCCATGGCCACTTCCATAAATTGAATTATTTTACGAAAGGAGTTGACACGATACTTTAAAAAAATTTTATCAGCAAGCTTCCAAGTTTTGTTAGTCAATCGCGGTCAGCTTCAGACTTAGACCACACCCGGCGCATGAGCAAACAGACAAACAAAACAAAATGGCGTGCAGGGAACCGTGCGCGATGAATGGAACATCGCCCATTCACGGGAATCGAACCCCGATACCATCCTTACTAGGAGACGTGGACACGGAATTCCTATCTTTGAGGAGTTTTGCATTTCATTGTTTTAAAAAGTTAGCTTGTCTTTTTTTTGAATACAAGTTGGAATAAGTTTTGATGAATATATATGATTTGATAATGCGTTGGATTTATATGCATGCACTTAATTTCAATTTATTTATACACAAAACGAACGAACGTTTTCGAGTGTTGCTGAAACAAAATTATATAAAAAAAAATTATATAAAAATTTTAATATGTCAGGATCGT
This sequence comes from Archips crataeganus, assembly GCA_947859365.1. Lineage (NCBI taxonomy): Eukaryota > Metazoa > Arthropoda > Insecta > Lepidoptera > Tortricidae > Archips > Archips crataeganus. Next base: position 19,333,879 of record OX402058.1, read on the forward strand.
GGCAGGTGGAAAAAAATAGTCTCTGTTTAACCCCTTGCTGGGAAGGAGACGTGATTGTATGTATGTATGTATTTATACAAAAAATTAAATATCCCCCAAACTAACTCAACACAAATTTATACTAAACAAGCTGAAGCTCGCGGCTTTGCCCCCGCTGAAGTAGATACGAACGTGTTTTCCCGTGAGAATGACATATTTTTCCGTAGTAAAAAGTAGCCTTTGTCACTCTTCAGTCCTTCAACTACGTCCGTTGCTCAGTTTCGACGCGAAAGAAGGACAAACAAACAATCACACTTTCACATTTATAATAATAATATTAAAGTATGAGTTTTTGGCTTAAAAAACCTGAAAAATCTGTTTTAAATGAGGGTTTTCTATGAGAGGCTATTTGGCGCTAGTATCGTCAGGTCCGTTTGACAACTTTGACATTTGTTGTATGGGTGTAACGTCAAATAGACCTTACAATACTAACGCCATCTAGCGATATTCCACCTGTCAGAAAACCCTCATTATGCCGAGTTACTCGTCGACCCTCATCCTGAGAGGATGCCTGTGCCCTGCACTGGGACGTATATTAGGCCGGGATGATAATGATGATAACTCGTCTACCACTGAGTGGCGCGGCGGAAAATTTTTCAAGTAAAGCCAACCTAAAAATCTCATTTACCCTCTTCTTAAAAGTGCAGTAATGGAAAAGTAGCGTTTGGTAACTTCAAAAGTTTAGTCAAGGGGGGGGATCGGGTTGTCAGTACCCTGCGCCACACTGTGTATAGTTCCCTATGGCCAGGGAAATCCGCCTAAATCGTTACAGATTGACCGTCCGCGCATTGTTGCTGTAGGTACTGTGGCCCGGCGGAAGACCAGTGCTGGTTTTTAACTAGCAACATGCTGAGCCGGGTCCCTTTTTGTAGCAGCACTAATATGTACATTTCTATGTCTATGTCTATACGTATGTTTGTACTCTTATTTTTGCCTGTGTATGTGTTATTGTTGTTATAAAATAAATGTTTTTCTTTCTTCTTTCTTTCTTTCTTTCTTTATTTCATTGTTGTCCCCCACTCACTCGCAGAATTGATGGCTCCGCGCTCCACGCACTTTGCTGAGCTTTAAGTCTTGTTCCGCGATTCTTATAAATAGGTTTAACACAGATAAGGCTGGTTCATATGACGCTTTATGTAATTAGAAGATTAAAATAATTTTCTTTATACGCTATAATTTTTATTTAATTTTAATTGAGATTTGCAGAAATTGTTTACTAGGTTAAACGCGAGAAAGGTGCAATTTTCCGGGATACTAAGTATCATCATCATCATCATCATCAACCGGAAACCCCCTCTCCCCGTTAGAATGCCACGATGTATGGCAACTCGCTACATACGTCCACTTTCCATCCTTAAAAAAATATACAAAACAATAAAATACCATGGAATGAGTCTTTATTAAACACCACAAAATAAACAATATTGAAAACAGGCACGCATATAGAAAACCCACAAAAAAAGTAACAGGTAAACTTATCACTTCAGAGCGACCAAGTCCATGCCAACAGAAAAAAATAAAAAATGACTACAGAAACACAAACTTTCACATCTACAATATGATTATTTCAAAGAAACAATATTCATCATCACCATCATCCCAGCCTATACACCGTGAAATTTTAATGGTTTTTTTCCCGAAACGAGGTGATTTAGTATCGATTGTACAATCGATTTATAATTACTATTTTGACTAGAGTCAAAAATCCAATTGTGAAAAACGAAAGCCGAAAATGACCGCAAACCAATAGTAACGCTTCGTTGGTACCTAACCTATCGTACGACCGTACGCTACTTGTACCAACGAAGCGTTACTGTTGGTTTGCGGTCATTTTCGACATTCGTTTTCAACAATTGGATTTTTGACTCTAGTCAAAATAGTAATTATAAATCGAATGTACAATCGAAACTAAATCACCTCGTTTCGGGAAAACAACCACTAAAATTTCACGGTGTATACGTCCCACACACTGGAGGGCACAGGCCTGTCAGAATGAGAGGGCATGGACCGTAGTTTCCACGCGAGTCCAGTGGGGATCAGGAACTTCACACGCACCATTGAATTTCTTTGCAGATGTTTGCATCAAGCTCATGATAAATGTCAATTTCAAAAACTAAGAAGTGCGAGCTCGAACCCACGACCCACTGCTTGAAAGGTCATTAGGTACCACCAGGCTATCACGGCTTAAGCAAAATTTTTAAGAAAAAAAAAAACCAGCAAAAACCCTTTTTCGGTGACAATTGGTGCCATTGCCACGATGAATGTCTATTAGATAAATAAATAAATAAATAAATAAATATCATGGGACAATTCACACCAATTGACCTAGTCCCAAAGTAAGCTTAGCAAAGCTTGTGTTATGGGTACTAAGCAACGGATAAACATACTTATATAGATAAATAAATACTTAAATACATAGAAAACATCCATAACTCAGGAGCAAATATTCGTGCTCATCACACAAATAAATGCCCTTACCGGGATTTGAACCCAGGACCTCTTGCTTCGTAGGCAGGGTCACTACCAACTAGGCTAAAGCGGTCGTTTAAATGTATTAAATGTTATTTTCTAATGTTTGGTGGTGGTACTTTTGAAACCGTAAATCAAATAGTTTTCTTTTTTTCAATGTTCCATGTAAGCGTTCCCTCTGGCCATTTAATGGCGTGCGATACGTCACAAGATGACGATAAGACCACCGCATGCGCGCGCGATACACGATAAACGCGTTAACCGCGCGTATGAAAAATATTAACGTCCTGTGATTGTGCGATATGGATAGCTGTTTGTAGCAATAAAGGATCGGCCACACCTATGCTCGTACGCTGAATCACTAAAAATGCAAGGGCATAAAATTAAAAAATGGCAAAAATAAATTAAAATCAAATCAAAACTCTTCTGCGAGTAGGCCACAAAGGTCTTGTTTACATGTTAGTTTTTTTTTAAACTGCTGACGCTTTCGAAAGGACCATCATTGCCAAGAAGAATGCGCCGCAAGAAACTTGGCAGCAAACATACAATTGGGATTGTTCATTTTTTCTAACCCCCACTTTTTATATTTTTTATCGAAAATATAGAGCATTTTAAGAAGCTAATTTGAATATTTCAGCTATTTATCACTCCAATATTTTTTTATAATTTATTGAAAATATGAGATGCGACTTCTCGTAAATTACATGCCGCGGCTGAATCTGTGAAACCACAGACATAATGACAAAAAAATGTGTCACAATCGATGGTTAGTTGTCATCTGACAATGCCACTTTACATTACAATAACAATAACACTAAAGTTGCCGATTCTTCCAAGAGAATAGGTATAAAAAACGATTTACGGCTATAGTATTTTTGTACGTATAAAATAAAATGGTCAGGAGTGTTCCCTTGAAAGTTCTTTGGCGGATTTAATCCATACTTACATTAAAATGATCCTCGCAACAATAAGTAAATCGTGTAAACTTTGAATTAACTTCGCGGCACCACTTCTCTCGTAAATCTTCTCTAATGCGAACAATTAATTTGTTTGGGCTATTGACAGAATCATTTTCACAAGTAGGAATGAAACACTTCCTGTATAAATCTATTTTAAAATATGAAAAACGCGAAGAATGTTTTTCAAAATAGTATCCTTAAACTGACATATGATAACTACGTCGAAGTGACAGAGAATAGTATAGAGAAACTAGACGGACGGCTTTTTTTTTCTTGTTGCAAAGAATTTCAAAGTTAATGCCCACCAGAAAGGTCAAACAAAGGACAAACATTATTTTGCAAAAATACGCACGATCATTTAATATTTTTTTACTACAATGTTATAAAATGATTTAATAAACCTATTCCTCGAAATGGTTTTGGAATTAGACCGCATTGTAAAAAAGTGATCAATGCCAATTGACGGTAAAAAAATAAAGAAAAATTATATATAAAATACATATAGCTAAATAACTATAAATTAAAAAAATTTAGAACCCCCTACGCAATTATGTCATACGTGTGTTTGAACATAAAGTAAATGCCCATTATGCGTCTAAGATCCCTTTACTAACAAAAGAGGTGATAACTTTGGAACGGCTGAACCAAACCATTGCCAAGAAACCTGCTTTCTAATAAAAGAAACCGCATTCAAATCGGTTCACCCGTTTAAGAACTATGATGCACAGACAGACAGACATACAGACACACACACACACATAGCGGTCAAACTTATAACACCCCTCTTTTTGTGTCGGGGGTTAAAAAGTAAAACTTTACCTACATCTTAGCTATATTACGTTCAGTGGAAGTGTGACAGACAGACATACAGACACACACACACACATAGCGGTCAAACTTATAACACCCCTCTTTTTGTGTCGGGGGTTAAAAAGTAAAACTTTACCTACATCTTAGCTATATTACGTTCAGTGGAAGTGTAGAACGCTTCTACAGTTAAAAAAAAAGGAAAACAAATACAAAATTGTACTAATTGTCTATGATTTGGTAGTCAGATACAATTTACTACTTACAAACAGAGCTTTTCTCGAAGAGCCTACTAATTACAATATGTATTATATATATTTATTTTATTTCAGCATTTTGAGAGTAAATTCTATACCGTGACAGGATATCTCGGACGCATTGACGCTTCCTCAAATTGCTACGAGATCACTTCGTTGCAGACACGCGTCGCTAGGGGCGCTGCCAATTTTCCCACTAGTTGAGACATTAGCCGGAACGCGTTCAAAACGTTTGCTGTATCTAAAGATGATTATTATTTCAAAGATGTTTGAAAGAAAGAAAGAAATATTTTATTTGTGACAAAATAGTTATTAACATAGATAAAAAATAATAAAAAAACCGGCCAAGTGCGAGTCGGACTCGCGCACGAAGGGTCCCGTACAATTATCTATAAAAATCACGTTTGTTGTATCGGAGCCCCCCTTAAATATTTATTTTATTCCATTTATTAGTATTTGTTGCTATAGCGGCTACCGAAATACATCATCTGTGAAAATTTCAACTCTCTAGCTATCACGGTACCCGAGATACAGCCTGGTGACAGACGGACGGACGGACGGATAGCGGAGCCTCAGTAATAGGGTTTCCGTTTTTACCCTTTGGGTACGGAACCCTAAAAACAAAACAATAATAAAATAAAATGCGTGTGTCACAAAATGGTCCCAAATCAGCAAAAATTTGCCCATCTTGCGAACGGCGCTGATTTTTCTTTTAGACCATGTTTGAGGCTGGGAATATGTTTTATATGGCATACAAGCTTTTACCAGTGGTTTTGCTCGTATTAACCTTCAGACATGACATTTGAATTATAAAAGCCCAAAATCAAAATATCGGAATTTTCAAAAAATGTAATATTTAAAAATTAACTTTGCGGTCTTATTAGTGTTGAAAAATAAAGAGCTCTAATTTCATCTGTCTGTGTCGTAAACTATCGCATTACTGAAATTAGTAGGATTGAAAGCTCGTTTCATAAATTTTACTTTTTTTTTTTATTGTTTATACTCTAGAACACAAAATATTAAATAAGCCCAAAAGGAAGTAATAGTTATCAATAAATACTGCCTCTCAACACAAGTAAATAAATTTTATTAATTCTAGTATAATGGACATAATGGATGTATATCAATATTCTACAAATAAAACAGATTTTCATGTTAAAAAATAATAGTAATCTTAATTCGGAAAAATATTAATTTCAAAAACAACTTTCAAATAAATTTCTTATTCTTATTCTTAACTTTGCTTATTATACAATAGTATTATTGCTGCAATTTGTTTTTTATTAAAACTATTAGTTCATCAGTTCGATTCGCACTTGGCCATTGTCTTTTGTCTGTTACAATTACATTAATGCAGTAATTAAAAAAATCTTTTAAATTTGAATTCCAAAGTATTCATGAAGCAGTATAAATAAGATCATATTGATGTTTCAAATTTAATAACCAATTAATAATAAAATAAATGACATCAAATCGAATATCTAATGTAAACAGACACGATTCCGAATCATTTATGATCAAATTACAATAATTTACTTTACCTAATTTCGTTAAAAATGCTTTAATAAAATTATGTGAATGTTTTGAAAACCGTCGAATGTTTACCTTAGGATTCTGTTGACACTTTTATCGAATTATGATAATTTTATGAAAATCGATACGCGTTCCGTGTTAGAAATAATCTCGATCGATGTTGTGGTTTTTCACACGGTGTATAACGGTTTTTGGTATAAGACCCAGTTTACACCAACAAGAAAAATATGTGAGTTGCAGTATATTGAAAGGCCACAGGCCTCCTCTCAGGATGAGAGGGCTTGGGCCGTGGTTCCCTCGCGGGCCCAGTGCGGATCCCGAGCTTCGCATACACACTTCGGGACTAGGTCAGTAAAATTGATGTTGTTTGATGTCAAATACAGTCATATTTTTTATACCTACCTATTATTATTTTTTTTATAAAGTTTTTATTTCGTCCGTTACATCTTCTTAATCTAAACACTATTTTCAACCGACGAAAACAAAAGGAGGAGGTTCTCAATTCGACGTGTATATATTTTTTTTTTTATGTATGATCACGCATAACTTTTTACAGAGTAGTCCGATTTCGATGATTCTTTTTTTATTGGAAAGTGTATACCTCGAGGATGGTCCCATTTAAATTTGGGAACAATATTCCTACCCTAAGGGTAGAAAAACAGGGGATGATTGATTGTTCAGTTACTGATTGTACTATATGACCACGCATAACTTATTACAGAGTAGTCTGATTTGATGACTCTTTTTTCATTGGAAAGCGTATACCCCAAGGGTGGTCCCATTTAAATTTGGAAATAATATTCCTACCCTAAGAGTAGGAAAACAGGGGATAATTGACTAACTTTTTACAGAGTAGTCTGATTTTCATAATTCTTTTTTATTGGATAGATAGAGGGTATACCTTGAAGTTGGTATTATAAATTTGGAAAAAAAATTACTCCAAGGATGGAAAAAAAGTATAAAATAAAAACTTTTTAACAAAAAATTAAACCGCCGAAAAAACTGAAAAGCAAAAAATAATACCTTTTTTGTTTGACCTTAATCTAAGTACCAGTTTGAAGTCGGTGTCTCAGCACGAGCCAGGAGGAGTGATAGAAGCCAATCAGGTAGACGATTATAGGTCCACTCCTCCTGGCTAGTGCTGAGGCACCGACTTCAAACTGGTACCTAGATTAAGGTCAAACAAAAAAGGTATTATTTTTTGCTTTTCAGTTTTTTCGGCGGTTTAATTTTTTGTTAAAAAGTTTTTATAATAGCTCTTTTTTACAGAAAAATTAAAAAAAAATCTTGTATACTGTAGAAAAAGAATTTCCAACTTCTTTTCATGATCTATCTTTATTTGTCTGTCAATCCTTAGCAGCAACATCCAGAACCATATTTCCTCGCAATTGACACGCTCGGGTAATTGGCGGCCGCACGGTTTCTGTGTTCCTATGAATGCTCCGGGCACCCGCCGTGGGAACCTGGGACTTTGGCACTAGCTTTGTTCCTTGAAACATATAATATATTATTGTAATGATAATATACTCAGTTTGAATGAAGTTTTAAGACAGTCAAAAAAAATAGGTATATTTTTTTTACTTTTAAAATAATATTACAAACATCACACTGTTGGGCAAATTACGAGCTAACAAACGATTGTTTTTACAATTTGCATCTTTTATGTCTCTTTTCAATTTTAATGTATGAAATACACTATAATATTATTTTCATAAACAACTGTTTAGACGTTTATACGTGTCTGTTATCAGACAAGTTTGAAGTTTTTGGATCTAAGTTCGTTGTTGTCTTTTATATTGAATTTTACAAAGTCAAATAAAGGTCATTTTGTTTTTTTATACATTACAATGTTTATTAATTCTCATTTTACGATTAAAAGAGTTTTTTAAGAACCGTTAAGGTGTATTTTCAAGTATATTCATTGAAAGATATTAATTAAACAATAATAAAATTCCATTACAAATCTACACGCGTTGAAGTCTTTTTTATTAAATTCTACCAAGGTCAAAGGAAGATCTAAGTCTTTTTTTCTAAAAAAATTCTAACCCAAAATCAAATTGAATATTCATACTGAATTCACACAGAATGTATGTTCATAAATAATACATTGTATTGTCATTAGATTCCGATACGAAAACACGCAATTATATTCACGTGAGCGCAGCCGCGTGGCCGCGCTAGTAAAATAATATGATATTGGTTTAATAGGACGTCGTGAGTCGAGTCCGGGGCTGGCACGACAGGTAAGGGCGGCTACATAGTAGGCGTTTTAGACGTTCGAAGAAAAAACGTGTAAAGTATTGCGATTTTAACTTCTAAGGTACTACAAATCTCGAGACTTTCCATTTCTCCTTGATAAGTTTTTGATTGTTTGTAAGGTTGTGATGCGCAAGTCGTTTGCGACACTGAATTTTTTGGATTTTGTGTCCGTAATTGGGAATATCTAAAAAAAGTTACCAGTAGTTTTTATATTTTTTTTGCATAGTAAAGTCAATTATAAGAAACTAATTTCAATATTTTGTCATTTAATTCACTACTTTTCTCAAATTAATTATTGAAATTATTTTGGTTGATGACGTCAGATTATGATTGAGGGCTCCCACACTGTCAAATTTCTAAATCTATCTAAATGCGTACGATAAGGCAACCCCTTTAATTATTTTTTGCGTAGTGGTACACTGTAACTAGTGTCACTTTACTGGCGCTGTCAAGGTGCTAGATGTCAGACAGCGGGTCCAAATCAAACTCCGTAGTATAATCCACGCGTAAATTGTGAGTAATTCTAACCACACAGAATAAAGTACGACTTGGACCGGTCACGCAATTTACACCAATGTCAAATGAAGGTCATTGCTTATTTGTAGTGTAATAAATTCATTACATAATATTAAAATTAAATAACTACAGAAAACGAGTTAAAAAGCGTTTATCTCGAAATGGTTTTCGATTTACTATACATTGCAAAAAAATAGACATCCCCAATTTAGGTACTACACTTAAACATTTTGGTGTGAGTTTTTCGACTAATGGAACTACGTTAGGGAAACTGCGGACCAATTCAAACACTGGAATTGCCTAGGAATTTTAATCTACCAGTGGTATTTGGGCTGCAGATAATTAAATTCGTTTTTTTTTTTATTTTTGAATGCAAGAATTTTGATACTAGTTTTTTTTTTTATTTATGTTGACTCTGTTAGCGTCGTAATCCAAATGTTTCAGCCTCAACTTTGAATACCACCTTTTAATTTTATTTTTAAATGTAGAATTTTCAGAAGTTCTTATTTAAGACTGGGTTTGAATTATGAACTTTTATGAATTTTGCCAATTTTAAGGTTAATAAAATTTAATTTGCAAGAAAACTTAACCCAGACAAGATAACTTAAAGGAAGCAAGCAAATTTAGTATATTAAGTTTGTAATAAAAAAACTTAAAAAAAAAACGATCGTTTCGAACGCCACGTGTGCAATACCCTTGCTCCATCAAACTTGCCATTCCCCGCGGTATCGGACGGAAATGCGACATGAACGAGGATCGTGGAACTTTGCGTCTGCACCAAAGATTAATATGGCAGAAAGGCCAAAAGTTGTAGCAGTTTTACAAAACGTTATTTACAACACAATACAATACAAATATTCTTTATTGAGCACCAAAAAAAGTACAGAAAAAATAATAATAACAATAAAAAAACCAGGCAGACAATAGGCGATCTTATCGCTCAAAAGCGATCTCTTATTATATTGGTTATTTATTGGTAAATTATAAATAAATAAACAGCCTATATACGTCCCACTTCAGGGCACAGGCTTCCTCTAAGAATAGGAGGGCTTAGGCCCAGTGTGGATTGGGAACTTCAAATACACCATTGGTTTGCTTGGCAAGAGTGTGCGCGATGAAATTTGCGAAAGATACATTTTGTTTTTTTTTTCGAAACTTTGTATCTCTCCTATTAAACACATAATTATAATTTTCGAAAAAAAAATGATGATTGGTTGAAAAATACAATCATACATGTAATATTTGTTTTACACTGCGCATTTTTTGTATTTTTAACAGAAGGAAACAATCTTGCTTATTAATATTAATTGAAAAATAATGTACAGTCAAAGAAACTCAATCGCTTAACAGAGAGGAATCTTTGTATTTTACATGTCATTTAAGTAGTAAAGCATGGGGCAAATTTCAAATGTCGCATGTAAATACTGGAAAATTCAGAGGTGCGAGCTAATCTCGAACTCAAGGCCCTTTGCTTTCCCGACTTACTACCCAAAGCCCACTAATATTTAGTCCCCTCTCTTTCCAATAATATAAATAATCTTTGCCCCCAACTCATGAATGTTTTAATGTGGCCAGCTTCACGCTGCCGGTGATAATTTATTTGGTCGGCAGGAGCGTGGATCCGATCTTATTTGAAATTTAAAAATGTTACCAGTTCACGGGGTTACGGGACGGTTTGGGTTTATTTCAAACTAGGTGTTGCCTGTCTGCGAATAATTAGTTCATGGCTATCTCGCGGGAAATATAGCCATTTAAAAAAATTTTTTTCAAGTAAATATGGATGTTGACGCCATTCAAAAATAATTCAAAAGCACGACTCCAGTAAAAAAAACCGCTTCATTTTAAACCTGAAAACCAGATTATTTTCGATTTACTGCAAAATTAGTTTTTTTGTTGCTTGAAAACAAATAAATGGTTGGTTGATCGAGTTGGCGAACAAGTGACGTCATAAGTTGATATTGCCATTCAAACTTTATGGGAAAATGTGTTTTGACAGCTCATAAAAAGTACGTCAGTTGAGTGGTAGTGTCAACCGTTTAGTTTCATTTCGTCCACATTCCCACTTCGTCAGCAATCCCATTTCGTCCACTTCCTATTTAATTTGTCAACATTCCCACTTCGTCCACATTCCTACTTCGTCAACATTCCCATTTCGTCCACTTTCCCATTTCGTCCACATTCCTACTTCGTCAACATTCCCATTTCGTCCACATTCCTACTTCGTCAACATTCCCATTTCGTCCACATTCCCATTTCGTAATAGTAATGTAATGAAATTGGTAGTGTATCTGAATAGTATTGACCCGCACCGTGCTTAGCAAGTATATAAAAAAAAAATATTAGGGGACAATCTTACACAAATCGACCTAGTCCCAAACCAAGCAAAGCTTGTACTATGGGTAGTAAATACTTAAATACATAGAAAACATCCATAACCCAGGAACTAATATTCGTGCTCATCACACAAATAAATGCCTTTACCGGGATTCGAACCCAGGACCTCTTGCTTCGTAGGCAGGGTCACTACCAACTAGGCTAAAGCGGTCGTTTTTCTTAACATGAATACCTAAATCACAAAATAAAATCTTCCCTGAGAAATAAGCTAAGTGGTAGTCGGATCGACATGAAATTTGGTATACTCATGTAGGTTGGATGACAATGCAAGAACAGTCAACAAAAAGTACAGTCAGCGAAAAAGCTTGCATTTAAAATGATTTTTTTAACAAAAACTTATTTTCACCACGAGTGAGTCTCACGGTAATTTCATGTTCAAAATACCTCATCTCTATCGAATAGTTATCCACTTCGTCTACTTTAAAATTTAACGTCAATGAAACCGTTACCTAACTTCAGTAACGTGTCATTAACCGTGTGAACATCCAGCATTTTTATAAATTAACCAGGTGTCAAAAAGGAAGTAATGCGACCCGTTACTGACCCGCTTCCGGCTTCTCGCCGATGATTGTGATGGGTTTATAATACGGTTTGATGTGATGATGTTATTATGATATATATCGAATGTGGGAATTATTTGGTTTTTTTTTCTAAATTGTTTGATGGACATGGGATTCTATTGCGACGGTTGAATTTTTATGAGACCAAAACCACTGGTATGAGCTTGTTTACTTATGTCGCTAAAATATTTTATTAAAAACAAAAAACTAAAAACGGATTAGGTACTTAACGGCCGATTAGGCCAAAAGGTTCTAGAGTAGCGTCCGCGGATCGGAAGACGCAGTGTAGGTAGGCCTCCAACAAGATGGAGCGACGACCTGGTGAAGGTGGAGGGAGGGGGCCGGTTCAAAAGTCATACAATTTTTTAGCATAATTCATCATTTGTCAGAAATTATCATTTCGCATAACTCTTTTTCCCAGAAACCATTGATTATTCAGGAATTTTGAAATGATTATCCAGTAGGACTCCATAGGTTTTAGGTTAGGTTTGTTTTATAACAATTCTGTACAATTAATGGATTCAGAGCAAAAAGATTTATGCGAAATGATAATTTGTGACAAATGATAAATTCGGACAATAGTTCATATGACGATTGTAAGGTGAGCAAAGTAATGGTTTCAGTTCATTAAATAGCTTTAGTAAATTGCTTTTAATTTAGCAATGACACCTCATTACCTAAGGATAGACGACAACACCTAAGCGTTAGGTAGTACCCGAGGGTATCAGAAAAATCTACTTATTCCTTAGTATTAGGCACTAGTTAGTTTCATTTAAAATCGTTTAGCTTATTGCGCGATTGACTAACACAAATTCAAACATCTAAACATCCTTACAAACTTTCTCATTAATCCCCCCCCTCCCACTTACTGGAGCATACTAACACAGAATCAAAAGCAGCTATCAAATACATACCTGACAAAGGATATTTTTAAATCTAGTCGTATTTTCAATAATTACAATGGAAATTATGAGGTATATCAATAAGGTTCAATTTCCAATTACACTTAATAATAATATGAGTAAATCTCAGCGTTTTTTTTAAAGTATAAAAATATTTTATTGAATCAGGCGTTACTTTGCGGAGGTCCATATTAATGAACTAAAACAATTACTTTGCTCACCCGCGACCTTACAATAGTTACGTTTATGCAAGAAATGTGCGTTCATGCAGTTCCTCCACCTCCACACTGTACGAACACACACAAATCACATAAACCCAACCATCACCACCACCAAGCTACACTGACGCGTTTCGAACTCAACCAGAGCTCATCTTCAGAGTTACCACAACCGTATGCTATGCTACCAACTGTTAAACTGTGTTTGAGTTTAACAGTTGGCAGCATAGCATACGGTTGTGGTAACTCTGAAGATGAGCTCTGGTTGAGTTCGAAACGCGTCAGTGTAGCTTGGTGGTGGTGATGGTTGGGTTTATGTGATTTGTGTGTGTTCGTACAGTGTGGAGGTGGAGGAACTGCATGAACGCACATTTCTTGCATAAACGTAACTATTGTAAGGTCGCGGGTGAGCAAAGTAATTGTTTTAGTTCATTATAAAAATATTTACGGTGCCTCTACTCCGATCTTTTCAAACTTCTCAAAGCTATGAAAAGAAAAAGTAAATCTAAGTAGCCATTGATCTAGCTAAAGACATAATACGTATAAATGCAGAGACGCGCATGCGCAAAGCTCACATAGTTACGTATCCATGGTAACGGGAAATTAGTGTGGATAAGAACTCTAGGAAAATGTCGGCACCACCATAAAATCATCATCATCATTCCAGCCTGTATACGCCCTAATGCAGGGCACAGGCCTTATCTCGGAATGAGAGGGCTCGGGCTGTAGTTCCCAGGCGGTCCCAGCTGTATGTAATGTTTCCCTATACAATTTTATGGTAATTTAATGTGTCACAACGGAACTTTTTCCAGCCAATCAATTTATACAGTTAACTACAGTTCAACTTATTCCTACATCTTAACTATCGCCTTCTCCACAAGAAACAAAAAGTTTTTGGTCGCTATCCTAGTAGAATATACAACGTTTTTGGTCTCTATCCTAGAAGGCTATAAAAGTTTTTGGTCGCTATCCTAGTAATAAAAAACATTTTTGGTCTCTATCCTTGTAGGATATAAAAAGTTTTTGGTCGCTATCCTAGTAGAATATACAACGTTTTTGGTCTCTATCCTAGAAGGCTATAAAAGTTTTTGGTCGCTATCCTAGTAATAAAAAAACATTTTTGGTCTCTATCCTTGTAGGATATAAAAAGTTTTTGGTCGCTATCCTAGTAGAATATACAACGTTTTTGGTCTCTATCCTAGAAGGCTATAAAAGTTTTTGGTCGCTATCCTAGTATAAAAAAACATTTTTGGTCTCTATCCTAGTAGGACAAAAAGTTTTTGTCTTTATCGTAGTAGGATATAAAAAATTCTTGGTTAACCTAGTAGGATCAGTCCCAAGGGATGATTTGGGACCAGTGTAATTATTTATTTTCTTTTATGTTATTTTTCTCCTAATTTAATTTTGCTGTCTATGATATTGCAACGGAGGTTGATCCACAGTATACCGCCATTTGGTAGCATGGGCGGCGCGGGCGCATCGTAGAGATAGCATTGTCATGGGAACACTGGGCCACATCCGGCCGCTATCGGCTTAACTTGTGTGTCTGCCACTATATGTAAGTAAACATTTGTCTGTAGAAATTAAGAATAACTTAAATAGCGTGTATTTGAAGTGCCCAATCTACACTGGGTTCTTAGGAGCTGCAGCCCAAGCCGTTCTTAGAAGACGCCTGTTTCCAACAGTGGGACGTATTTAGAGGTGATGATGATGATTATGATGATGATGGTGGTGGTGGTGATGATGATGAAATAAAAAAAACAATTGATTTAAAACGTTTTTGGTTTCTTTTCTAGTATTATTACAACAGAGTTGATCCACAGTATACCGCCATTTGGTAGCGTGGGCGGCGCAGGCGCATCGTAGCGATAGCATTGTCATGGGAACACTGGGCCATATCCGGCCGCTATCGGCTTCACTTGTATTATTTATTTTTTAGTTATTTTATTTCCGTAACTATTCTACCATTACAGATTTTTTCAACTTAATGCGATTGAATATTAAAACTATAAATTAAAAATTTCAAAAAACCCCGACGTCACTTTGGTCACACATATTTTGAAAATAAAGTAAATGCCTATTATGCATCTAAGATCCCTTCCGCAGTTAGCAAAAGAGCTGATAACTTTGAAACGGCTGAACCAATTTTGATGAAACATGTCTGAGAACCATCGCCAAGAAACCCGCTTTTAAATACAAAAACCGCATCCGAATCGGTTCACCCGTTTAAGATCTATTATACCACATACATACACATAGCGGTCAAACTTATAATAACCCTCTTTTTGTGTCGGGGGTTAAAAGTTTACATGAATATTTTTTTTTTTACTAATTTAAGTAAACCCTTTCGCAATGCTGCTTCTTGTTACTCATTTCTTTGAAAATTACGTACAAATTATTATAATAAAAAATAACTATCGTTTTAATATCCCTCTTCCGAATAACCCCAACAAACAAAGCAACATTCTTGATTGCAAATCGTCTTAACTCGTAATGAGATCGTGATTTCTCTCAACCCGCTTAGTTTGAGATGACATTTGACATTTCCTGTCAAATGTCAGACGTCACCGTTTCGGGATGGTTATGAATTTTGTAATCTAGGACATAATTACATTGTTTTGATTCCGTTCACACAGCGTTGGTGCTGTTAAAGTTCACGGTGCAAATATGGCAAATGATATTAACCCAGTTTATAAACGCTCGTTAAGTTTCTATTATATTTTAATATATATATATTTTTAATAATTAAATAAAAATATACAAATAAAATTTTGGTGACCTTCGTCTGACCTTGCTATTTTCTGTATAAAAGACACCAACGCGTGACGTAGTGTAATGTTGAACTTACTTAGATAAAAGGTGAAGAAACAAGTTAATTAAGGTCCTGATTACTCTCGGGCTCTTCGACAAGTTCCTGATATTTTATGTAACAGATAACTGAGTTACTGTCTCTGTTTGTTTTCTTGAAACAAACACGTAGATGGCGTCACAGCTCTATTTTAAGGAAAATTTCCCTTGTCCTTTTGTATCTAAACAAGTTCATTTTTTTTAACCACCAAGGCGTTGATCTCTTTTATACTGAAAATGGCAGAGTCAAATGAAGGTCACTAAAATTTGTTGGAGGTAATTATTATAGTACTTACTTCGTATAGGTACAGACATACAAAACTTAAAAACTATACATAAATAAACCAAAGACAAAGTCATAAACCAACTAGTCTTTACAAACTCGACTTAACAATGATTTAACCAAATCGTTACATAACAGATGATTCACTGATTATCCTTTAACCTTGTTTGCTGGATTGGAAAGCAATTACTTTGAGCCATAAGGCCCACTTGACGCCCACGTTCGGAGATGGTTAAGTACCTGGTTTGAGTGCTCTTTATAAATTTGGGCTTAGCGGGGAATTTCGACTAGTTTCGACTTTCGACTATTCGATTTTTTCTTAGCTTTGTAAGTTGGTTTCTAATGTTGCTAGTCGAATTTTAGAAACACTTAATGATCAGATTGACTTAAAATTAAAAGAGGAAACTTAAAAGCTAAATTGAAACTAACTAGAATAACTTATTATCCCAGCCTATATACGTCCCACTGCAGGGCACAGGCCTCCGCTCAGAATAAGAGGGGTTGGGCCGTAATTCCCCCACGGGCCCAGTAACGATTGGAAACTTCACACACACACACCATTGATGTTTTCCTTTACCGTAAAGCTCATGAACTCACTCACTTGAATTACTTATATTAAAGTAAGTACATAATATTAAACTAAATCTACAAAAACCTATCGTATTATGCCTACAACCAGTAACTATATCACTTGAAATTTACACGTGTATGAAACTAAGACGATAATACATTAAGTATAGTTGGGGTAAGAAAAGGTTCGTCATTTTCGACCTTAATTCGTTGACATAGAGTCGAAAAGTGACGAACCTTTTCTTACCCCGACTATACCAATCAGCACAAAACCTGTTAACGCCATGGATTTGAGTATTTATTTTTGGCTTCTGATATAAAACAAAAAAAAAACTTATGATAACTTTATGAATATTTTCAATTTTCAATAGAATGATGTTTTTTTTTTAATATATTACCACACCATATTACCTTTAACTGCCACATCCAAAAATAAAAATTTGTTAGAATATGTCATTTTGAAACTTTCATGTTTTATTTAGGTTAACATCTCAAACAATTTAATGACAAAATTAATACAAGTAACTAAAAAAAGTTCGAAAATCGTTATCGAAAACAGAACTATACCCGTTAACCTCCCGAATTTGTTCACTGAGAAGCGCATCCGACATATGTTCTGTTATTGAATTAAACTATAACCAATATCTAGCAGTCCATAGATAACCCTATAACTCTTAAATCAAGGTATTAAGTATCAATTTCGTTTACATTTAGTTTTAGTGAGTGTATAATTATAATGGTTTTTGAAGGTGTTTTTTAGTACAATGGAAATAATTAATCCAGTACAGTTCAAGGTCGATCTTCAGATGTTTAATTGGTACAACTGTTGAGTTGTTAACGTGGGTGGTACTAAGTTTGAAGAAGGTACTAGTACGTATAAAAGCTTGTTGCATAAACCTCTATAAAAATGGTCAAGTGCGAGTCGGACGTCTCATAAAAATCAAACTGGCTAGGTCAAGATTATAATATGAATGATGATATGATTTATCATCATAAGTTCAGCCGAAAAAGTTCGAAAAAAACCGGTCTTGCGCCACTTTTTTAATTTTTTAATTTAGGATTATAAAATTGTACTTGTATGTGAAATATAAATAATGGCATTATTTCTTAGCAATAAATATTTTAACCACTAAAAAAAGAAATATTCATAATTTACATTTTTTTATTAATGAACTAAAACAATTACTTTGCTCACCCGCGACCTTACAATAGTTACGTTTATGCAAGAAATGTGCGTTCATGCAGTTCCTCCACCTCCACACTGTACGAACACACACAAATCACATAAACCCAACCATCACCACCACCAAGCTACACTGACGCGTTTCGAACTCAACCAGAGCTCATCTTCAGAGTTACCACAACCGTATGCTATGCTACCAAACGTTAAACGTGTAGCTTGGTGGTGGTGATGGTTGGGTTTATGTGATTTGTGTGTGTTCGTACAGTGTGGAGGTGGAGGAACTGCATGAACGCACATTTCTTGCATAAACGTAACTATTGTAAGGTCGCGGGTGAGCAAAGTAATTGTTTTAGTTCATTAATATGGACCTCCGCAAAGTAACGCCTGATTCAATAAATTTTTTTATTATTTATAAGAGGCAGGAAAACGAGCAAGCGGGTCATCTAATGGAAAACGATCGCCACCGCCCTTAAATATTAACAACTCAAAGAGAGTCACTGATCTGCTGCAAGCCTTTAAAAAGAGAGGGAATAGGGGAAGGGGGGGGAGAGGTATTGGGCCCCCGGCGCTCTCACAGACCGTACGAAACGCAGCAGGAGTAACTGCTGCTTCACGCCGGTGTTCTGTGAGAGGGTGGTACTGCCCCGGACGAGCCGGCCCATTCGTGATGCAGCGGCTAGTAAAATGGCTCTACTACTACAAAAATATCATATATATATATTTAAACTTAAATTATTTGAACATAAATCATATGAACATAATATTTTTGTATATATATATATATTATATATTATTGTTTGACTTTTAAAGTTGTACAGTACTCTCGGTGCGCGAGTGCAATTCGCACTTAGCCGGTTGATTCGTCACCTTTTACATTTTGACATGTGATTTGGTATACGTAAAAGAGCATGTATAATATATATATATAATATAAATCACATGTCAAAATGTAAAAGGTGACGAATCAACCGGCTAAGTGCGAATTGCACTCGCGCACCGAGAGTACTGTACATCTTTAAATATCAAACTTACTATCTCTTGGTAAAAAAATAATAAAATAATAACTTCAGATTAAATTTCAATACTAAATTTCATATATATTTGTAGCTATAAAAATAAAAGGAATATATGTCTACTTTCAAATACATCTACTTAAATCAAATACCCTGCTTTCCCATCTTAGTAAATGGAACTAAAAATAATTATGATAATAAACTCGGGAATTCAAAAGTACTCAACCACCAAAGCGCAGGCAATTCTAACTTTACTCCTCTTTTTGTACCCGACCATTTAATTGTCTTATATTCTGCGCGTGCGCGTATTGTCTACGCCTGCGTAATGTTCCGAACCTATATTATCTGATATAGAGTTGTACATACTTTCTACTAAACTTCAAAATTATAGAGATCTTTAAAGGTCGCACAAACCATTTAAATGCAGGCAACGTAGGACCAATTAGTCGTAAACTCTATGAGGTAGGCCTTTTCCCAGCAGTGGAAGTCTTTTGGCTGATATAAATAAATAATATAATAACTTAGTGGGTAAGTAATTAGTGCGATGGCTCCAAAACTGGGAAGTTCAAACGATCGCATCGTGAATTTTTTTTATCGAAATATGTCTAAAATAAATAGTCACACAAAGCATTATACTACGCCACATGGCCCTTAGCAAAAGTACTTATCAAAGATATTTTCTTCACATCTGTTCTTGTACTGATTTGCTTCGAAAATAAATGTATTGCCATTGAAAGTACATTGAAATAAAAGACAGAAAATATTCCTTTTACTCTACCAGAATCTTGGCATCTACGATTCCAAGAGTTGCAGTAGTTTGAGGTAAAAACTTTATATTCCCAGTTGCATTTAATTAACTTACCAAACAAAACCAATAGATTTATTGTAACTAAAAATAAAACAATTAAGAAAAAATACTAACTATTACTAACTAAATTAAATTATAAACTAAACGAGATCTAAAAAAGGCCCCTGCGGCATCGTGCCGAAGATGCTGGCAGCATTAAATTTCCTCGTTGAATCGCTGGGATAATTCTTAAACCAAACAATAAATAAGTGCGTTAAAAAAACATAAAACCTAATAATGACGTACTTCTTACAACACCCTTTTTCACCTTTCACTTGTTAGTTGTTGGAAATACTGTTTCTTTCTAATCGTATAATAATCTCACTAAAATAACACAGTCACACCTAACAACAGCTCCAACTACTCCCAACATAATTGACCAAAAAATCCTAAAAACCAATCACGGCTTCTCAATTAACAACCATGTAGCCTTTCAACAGAGTCCACTTTCCCATAACCCTTTAACAATCTTAATACCTTTAATGTAACTTTTATTAAATGAACAGAAAAGCCTAGCTCTGCCCAGGCGCAGGACAAATCGCTAATTTACATATAACAAATTCTGGAGTCACGTTTTCAGGAGTCTTTAGTTTGCGCAAGAGTTCTGAGCGTGTCGGGGCCGCTGAGAAATTGTAGGTCTATTTTTGACACTTCAGTTAAAGAAAGAATAACGTAAACTTACTCTTTTTAGAGTTCCGTACCTCTATAAGAAAACCGGCCAAGTGCGAGTCGGACTCGCGCACGAAGGGTTCCGTACCGTTAAGTATCTATAAAAACTGCAAAAAATCACGTTTGTTGTAATGGTAGACCCCCTTAAATATTTATTATATTCTGTTTTTAGTATTTTTTGTTATAGCAGCAACAAAAATACATTATGCGTGAAAATTTCAACTGTCTAACTATTACGGTTCTTGACATACAGCCTGGTGATAGACGGACGGACAGCAGTCTTAGTAATAGGTTCCCGTTTTACCCTTTGTGTACGGAACCCTTATAGGATCAATTTGTTGTCCGTCTATCTGTCAAGACCCTATCAGAGACGGGTGGTGATATAAAAAAAAATGTCTTTAGTCCCTTGACGTTCGAAATATAGTTTATCGATACATAAAATAGTACAGAATCGAAGACACAGCTCGGAGTGGACGACAGAAAGGGTCCTTCCAATTAAAATTTAATAAATAATGAACCAAACTACTACGCAAAATGTAATAGCGAGTTTCAGGGAATAAATCCCAGATTTACCGCCAAACTATTAAACTATATCTAGTTTATAAAAACCTCGGTGTTTGTTATCGAACTCCTCCAAAACGGCTTGACCGATTTTTATAAATTTTTTTCTCTATATTTATTTTGGTAAGTCTGAGAATAGGTCGTAGGCTATTTTTATACCCCTATTCTTCACAAACGGAGTCGCTGACAACAGCTAGTAGTTTAATATTTATTGGAAATAGGCTATGTAACACATTACCATTTTATTTTAATTTTCTAATCTCAAATACAAGAGAAAAAAAAAACTTTTCTGTACGAAGCTATACGAAGGAGCACGCAGACAAAATCGCTGGGAACAGCCCCTCACAGCATAATTCAAATAACCTCAACTTGACCCAACAGTTAACTAAGTAATCCTGGATTAACAATATGTTATTGTCCAGGAATGTTGATTAATAACTAAATAGCGCGGACGCCGACGGTCGCGGGTCAGGACGGGCATTAGATATTTCATACGTGACGCGGGCCACAATGGTTACCCATTACCAGGCTGGAACGGATTCTGAACCAAAACGGTTAAGAACTTTATGCCACTAATATTAAAACCGGCCAAGAGCGTGTCGGACACGCCCAAGGTAGGGTTCCGTAGCCATTACGAAAAAATCAAGTAATATTTTCTAAGGATTTCGTATATGTACGGAATCATCCAAGTTTAGGTATGTTTTATACCTTAGGCTACTATTTACTCTTAAACTACAAATAATTTCCAAGCAATCTTAGCCGCTATAATTTTCCTAGTAAATTTGATATATTTACTACCATTCTGAATTTTTTTTAATTTTTCCACCCAACTGTTTAGATTTTAGAGGGGGGGGACGGCCGATTTCAATGAAAATTTTCACTTTAAAGTTGAATATTTCGCAAACAGATCACTGAATAGAAAAATCATGTTAGCAAACCCGAAATGGTTTTAAAAGACCTATCCAACGATTCCCCACACTATAGGGTTAGCCGAGAAAAAAAAAATCATCCCCACTTTACGTCTATGGGAGGTACCCTAAAAAAATTTTTTTTACTTTATTTTATTCAATCACTTTGTCGGCGTGACTGATATATATATTCATGCCAAATTACAGCTTTCTAGTACTAACAGTCTCTGAGCTTAGCCGCGGACAGACAGACAGACAGACGGACAGACATGGCGAAACTATAAGGGTTCCTAGTTGACTACGGAACCCTAAAAACGTGAAAGTTTCAACGGATGGGATGGATGTGTGGAACACAATAAAATAAACATGGCAATTACACCATTATTTACTACAAAAATCTAGGGTTATGAAAAGTATACTTTAAATAAGGAAAAATAATCAGTTTTTTAATAATGTAAACTGTGTTTATTTACAAACATTAAATTTATAGTTAAACGTGGTATAGTTACAAATTTAAATTTAAAGAAATACATGTTTTATAAGAAAATACAATATTAATTTAATTAGTCACATCCCTTAATCCTATGTTAGTACTTATAATAAGTATAAATAAAAAAAAAACAACTACACAGAAAAACACAGGCTAAAAAAAGAGAACTAAACAAACAAAAGCCCATCGACCAATCGATCGATTTTTAATTATTTTGGTTTTCATAGAAAGTGGCAGAAAATCGTTTACAAAAAAAAGGTGGCTGACCCAATTGACAAATATAATCGTCGTTTTATCATATCGATACCAGAATACGGCCACGCAGCTATCGCAACTAGTGCCTCGCCGTGCAATTAAAGTTTAAGCCCATATGAACTACGGCTTTATTTGCGGACGTTAGCATTTGCATAACAACGAATATAAAGCAATCCCACCTCGGTTTTAGTAATACACAAATCTAGGGAATAACCGAAGTAATAACAAGGAATTATACAGACACGCCTTGAAATAATTAATGTCTTTGCTGTAGGAGTGAATAATAAGAAGAATTATAAAAATAATTAATAATAATTTCTCTAATGGTTTACTAATGTTTCGCAAATTACGTTTCCCAAACTGATTCACTTGGCAACTTTTCTGAAACTGTAAACTTTACAGGATTGTTATAAAACAACCTTAACCTAACCTAACCTAACCTAAACTACAAAATGGTCCTGAAATATATCCTGAATAGTTTACAGTTTCAGAAAAAATAAACATTTGGGAAATGAAACATTTGCCAAATGAATCAGTTTGGGAAACGTAATTTGCCAAACGAAAGTACACCTCTAATATATAAGAATCTCGTGTCACGGTGTTTGTTATCGAACTCCTCCGAAACAGCTTGACCGATTTTTATGAAAGTTTTTTTCTCTGTATTCAGTAGGTCTGAGAATAGGTAGGGCTATTTATTGTATACCTACTCCTATTCTTCGCAGACGGAGTTGCGGGCAACAGCTAGTAATGATATAAATTTTCATTTTTTTTTTCATTTCTGCTTATTTCTTTTGGTAGGAGTAAGGACTATGTGATTTTTTGTACCTCAAAGAAAGGACAAAGGAAATCTCATAGGATCATTTCGCTGATGGGTTTTAGTTACTTAAAAATATAAAAAAAATAAGTTTCAAAATTCACTACATTAAAAATACAAAGCGAAAGTGCATTTTCATACATACAAAACCCACGTGAATCAGAACATAACTGATTGGTTCTTCTGAGTCGATAATTAAAATTAATCTTGCGAAAAAGTAGGCTTTATAAACTAAATAAAGTAATAGTATTATTTATTTTATTAGCAGTACGGCTGCTCACCGAATCTAAGATTATATTTTAAAAGCGAAAATGTTTTTCTGGTGCGCCGGTAGGAGTCGTAGCTTCTAATAGTTGCGATGGATGTTATCACACGCCACTGTTGGCGTATGTAAGCGATTAAGAATTTCGGGGGAGTCGGTTGGATGCGACGTGGTTCAATTGGTAGAACACCCGTTGGGGCGCATACCCAGGAGACGTGGGTTCGAGTCCCACCGGCGCACCAGAAAAACTTTTTCGCTTTTAAATAATAATTAAAACAGTATTTTCATGGGAATACTTTGAAATACCAAACCATATTTGCTCGCTTTTAAACATCTACGAAACCCGCAGTGTGCGTGTCCGACTCACTCTTTGCCAGTTTTTTTGCTATGTTGCATAAAATGGAAGTAAAAGGAAGTTATACTTTTTTTAAATAAAGCTGATACGTAATTCGTGACTGGTTTAAAATTAATAATAATTAACGGTTCGGTACAATTTAAAAACGAGTTCATATTTATTTAATTTTAATAACAATCTTGTTACTCTGTAATCTTTGTATTGCGTTCGGGTACACAACACAGAGTTCAAAACGTTTTTAACAATATTTTTAACCCCCGACACAAAAAGAGGGTTGTTATAAGTTTGACCGCTAAGTGTGTGTGTGTGTGTGTGTGTGTGTGTGTCTGTGGCATCATAGCTCTTAAACGGGTGAACTGATTCGGTTGTTGGTTTTTTTTTAAAGCAGGTTTTTTGGCAATGGTTCTAAGACATGTTTCATCAAAATTGGTTCGGCCGTTTTAAAGCTATCAGCTCTTTTTTTGGCTGCTGAAAGGATCTTAGATGCATAATAGGCATTCATTATTTTTTCAAAATATGTGTGACCAAATTGGGGGTTTTTAATTTTTTTAATTTATAGTTATCCACCATCTAATAAAATATGATAGAGACGATGACACCAGTCCACCAATCAATTGACGTACTTTGTATGAGCTGTCAAATCACGACACTCCCGTACATTTTACATTGCAATTACTAATTATGACGTCACATCAAGGCCAAATGGACAAACTATTATCATTATACTCTGATAAACTAAATTGATGATTAAAACTAAATGCAAACAGCTTCTGTCAGTATTTTCATTACAATTGCGTGTGATTCCCTGACGTCAACAACTCTCTACAAGCAAAAGTCGACTTTAAGATGAGGAACCTTTTCATATTATCATGACTGCACCATAATTGTATGTATGTATGTAAACCGTTTATTGTTCAAAAATAAAGAGAAAAAAACTACTATTGACAACCGTAAAGATACATGTAACAAAGGCGAACTTATCCTTCTAAGGGATCTCTAACATTCAAATTTTGAGTGGCTGTGAGGAGCATTTAGTAAGGGACCAACAAAAAGTACCTAAGTTAAAAAGTCAGATAATATTATAGTGAAAGCTACAGTTACATTTTTAAGTAAAGTTGTCATAACGATTTCAATAATAGAATTACTACGTGTCAATGACTGTTATGAAGTCATCATCATCATTTCTGTCGATAGACGTCCACTGCTGAACATCGGCCTCTCTAAAGGCTCGCCCAACAGATCGGCCCTGCGCCATCCGCGTCCAATGCCTTCCTGCTACCTTAGCCAGGTCATCGCTCCATCTTGCTGGAGGCCTACCTACACTGCGTCTTCCGGTCCGCGATGTGCCCTGCCCACTGTTACTTAAGTCTGGCTATCTTCGAGCTATGTCCGTGACTTTAGTTCTTGCGCGGATTTCATCATGCTATGCAGTACTTTATTAAAAGTTTTTGACACAAGGATCCGAACGCAAAACACGAGGAATGCTACAAAAAATCATGTTCCTGAGTACACATTCAACATTTCCCCAAAAGATGCCAATTGAACGCACGCGGGGAAAGTTCGGTTTTCAAATTTATATATTTATTTGACTGCATACAGATAAATTATTATCTCATTATGAATCCAGAGCTACAAACAAAACAGAGCGATAACAACCTTATTGTTTTCCCAGCAAGGTCGAAACTAAGTTGACGGGTGACATAAATTTGGCAGGTTTTTTTTTAAGCACGCAATTTGTTTGACTGCTAAGGCGCCATTTTTCCACGTCGTGCATAACTGTATCATTGGTTTGACGAAATTTAAATGATTACTTAATTGTTGTTTCTTTAAAATGTATGAGTACCTATAATTTTTAAGGTCTGACATGCGAAGTTGTCGAGCGGGCTTGAACTTTAAGGTGCTTGTTAATTTTGATGAATTGTGAAGATGAAGCTTCGAGCTAAATGTTACCATTTAAATAAATGCCGTTTTAAAAGTCAGTAACATTGTTATCTAAGATAGAACATGATCTAAAAACTAAACACTTGTTCTTGTAGACCGAGAGCTGAGAGACAATTTTGAGTATTTATTTGGCCAGGATAAAAAGCTGTACAACTTTTTGCTACTTTTTTATGATAATTATTATATACTCAACGGGACTTATCACGCAAATACTATTTACCTCGACCACACTGCAGCAGCCGTGGTCACGAGTTAACTGAAGTGTAGGGTGTAAGTGGGTGTGGGGTAAATATTATTTGCGTGATAAGTCCCGTTGAGCATAATAATTATGAGTGAAAATCACTAAAATTTAAAACTTTTTTATATCAAAATACAATAACTCAGTCTAAGCTCGAGGATATGGGGCTAACCTAAGTACTTCAAACATTCGAGATCACCTATGTCCCACCGAAAGAAGCCGTTTTTTTAATGAAATACAAGCTTTGGTCTAGCCTCTCTGCTACCAATATTGCAAGACAGCTACTTGCGAACTTTCGACACTTACAATATGTTTTTGACGTTTTAAAGTCTACATTTCCAAAGCAATTTTTTTGAAATGTATATATTTGTAGTTGCTCATAACATTGTATTAAAATTTCAACGTGTTTCAAATTCATTTTTAAGGTTGTTTTTTAAATAAATTCGAAAGTATCTTCCGTCTAAATTTTCTCGCTGTTTTTCTAACAATCTTAAGAAATTAAGATCAAAGACTCTAAATACTCAACTTACCTCGAGTTTCTTAGAAACAAAAATCGCATATATTGTTAAATACGTGTAGTATAAAATTCTATGATTGGTTAAGCCTTACTACCCTTCCACGTTATTTATATACTTAATTAAAAATAAATTATTGTGCAAGTTATTGCTTCAAATACCTACTCTAAAATGTCTAACAGCTCTTAGACTATTACGAACTGGCCGGTTGAAAGACCGTTCGAACGAATTTTTCAAAATTAGAACATCGTTTAAACCGTAATGCTCGTGTACATCACAGCACGCGACCCGCCCATTCCTTGTAACGGATTGTAGCAAAAAGTTAACTTTTTAATTTTATTTTTATACGAATGTTTAATGGCTTTGATTTATATTTAATACTGGCCGGAAACTTATAATTATAGTTTTCGATTATTTCTCTGGCTGCAATTGAGAACTTTTTTTGTTTTTAGGGTTCCAAAGTCAAAATTTAAAAGTGGTACCTGTAAGTTTCGTAAATGTTCATCGTCTGTACGAGGCTTAGTTTAGAAACTTTTAGTATAAGAAAGCAGTAAGTTGGTAACTTCCCCTTTTGGGATCTTCCTCGGCACATAAAAGTGGGAATACAGGGCACAGACTTTCCACCAGAACGAGAGGGTTTATGCTGTAGTTCCCTCGCGCCCCAGTGCGGATTACGTAAATTTCCTCGCAGGTGTCTTGATACAAATTTCTTACATTAATTCGGAAAAACTCAGAGGTGCGAGTCACGAGTCGAACCTATGACGTTTTACTTGAGAATGAAAATAGGCATTGATTTTTTTTATACAATATTGGCTCGCGTTCGACCACAATAATCAGGCCTGATGGAAAGTGAAGATGAGGCTTACGATGGAGCACGCTTGCCTAGTAAATGCTCATTCACCCTAGACATGAAAACGGCCAGATTGTAGTGTTCAGGGAACACAGTCGCAGGCAGGGAATTCCACTCCTTAGCTGTGCGGTTGATGAAAGAAAATCGAAAACGCTTCGTTTTTTTTTTTTTTTTTTTTTTTATGTTAGAAAGGCCAGACAAACGAACTAGTGGGTCACCTGATGTTAAATGATCACCACTGTACATAGACACCCGCAGCGCTTTACGCGATGCCAGTGCGTTGTCGGCCCTAAAGGAAAGGGAATAGGGGAAGGGGGTGAGGGAGGGGGGGGGGAAGGGGTGAGGTATCGGGCCCCCGGCACTCTCACTGACCGTACGAAACGCGAGCAGGATTACTGCTGCTTCACGCCGGTGTTCTGTGAGAGGGTGGTACTGCCCCGGACGAGCCGGCCCACTCGTGATGATTGTGCGGGCTTTGGGTATACTGACAACGTAAGGGTGGAGATTCCGACTACTTCTGATCGACCTATAGAGGAAAGGAGCAGGTGCAATCTAATCGTGTTGTTCTGAAGCGTATTAACCGAAATGTAGCTCGTAGAATACCGATAGGCAAGCTACTCTTCTATTATTATGATGATAATCGGGCACTGGCGTTTCAACGAAAATTATTTCGCAAAATGATTCATTTGACAAATCGCATGCTTAGTAATAAACGGGCTTAACTCAAAAATCGTGAATTATGGCGAATCGATTTTAAAGTTTAAACTTTAAACTTAATTCACCATAATTCACGATTTTGAGTTAAGCCCGTTTATTACTAAGCATGCGAAATGTTTAATTTGGCAACTGTTGTATTTTTTCTGAAACTGTATACTATTCAGGATATATTTCAGGACTATCCTGTAGGTTAGGTTGGGTTAGGTTTGCTTTATAACAATACTGAATAGTTTACAGTTTCAGAAAAAATAAACAGTTGGCAAATGAATCATTTTGTGAAAATTTTTTTCGCCAAATTAGTAAACCGATGATAATATTTGCCTCTTCACTCCACGGCACCTTAGTGCGTGCGGCTCGACACGTACTTGGCCGATTTTTATTGACTGCCAGTACTTGTTGTATGAGATGGATTGTCGTATTAATTCTACCAATTGTGGAGATATTGCTATAAAAATGAGTTATTGTTGTCGTTTCGCTCGAATGCACAATTCACCGAATGGTCGTATGAACCACAGCTTGTAATGGTTTATACGTCCTTTTTCAATGCCATTTTGAGTTTTAATCTTTTCGAAGTGATATATTCGTGGCTTTAAAGGCTGCCGGTTACGACGATCGGGTACGCTCATTGCCAAAAGTATGTCTTAATTTAATGCAGTAGCAATTTAAAGGAATCAGTCGAACAAAGTTTTGATTGCCAGTGTATCCTTCGTACATGTTAAGGCAGATTGACATGTCTGTATTGAATTTAACATTTTTTTTTTTTAATCTGTCTTTTGAAAACAAGATTGTCATCGTCATCATCATCATTGTACTGTTTAAGCTTAGCTAATTATTTTAATTTTAATTTATGATAGCTCGTTTTAGCCTGCGACACAGAGTTCTCTGGTAACCCTAGTGCAGGCACACGTGTTACATAGACTTTTTGTAAAATATTGTATCTTTTGTTACTTTGTACTGCAAATTATGAAATAAAAATTATCTTATCTTATCTTATCTTATCATCGTCCCAGCCTATATAGGTATACATCCCACTACAAGGCACAGGCCTCCTCTCAGAATGAGAGGGCTTGGGCCATAATTCCCACAAAAAAAATTGTAATTTGTTTTAAAAAAAATGAGTTCGTGCCAAGTTTCTTGGGGGCATTTTTCTTGGCAATCATGGTGTTTCCAAAAGCGCTGATAGACTAAAAAAAAACACTTAAAAGAGCTCTCAACGACCACTATAGAAACTTTTGATTTCGATTTAGATTACCTTGTATCCTGCATAAATTAGAAGGTTTGTAAAGATGTTTGGTTATTAGAATGTATGTCTCTTAGGATCTTTGCTAGTCAATCACGAAATTATGGTTAAACGGATTTAATTGAAACTTGACTTACAAATATCAAAAGATCGGTAATAAGGACGATTAAATGTAGAGGACTGTCAAAAACTTTAAAACACCATGTTTCTTTAAAATAATAATAGCTAGTTCTTCTATTAGATAGCTCTCTGTGCCATTAATTTCGTATGGAATTTTGACCTCTAATTAACACAATAGCGTCATCTTATGAACCCAACGCAGAAACTAAATAGAGATGGTACATTGTGTTAGTTAAGGCCGCACCAAGCTTCTAGCGCTAATCGATTTTAGGTATTCTATGCACTCGTTTATGTGTGCATGAGAGCGGCTAGAATCAAAGCCGTGCGTAAGCGCGAGCGACACGAGTTCCCCGTCCCATGGCCGAAGGAGAACTAACACAACTAACTATACAGACAAGGGGGAAGCATGACAGCTCAAGATAGGTTGGTCAGACCGCGCGTGTATTTAGGTATTTTCATAGTATTACTAAAACAAATCAATATTTTAAAATTTAAACAACACCAGGCCCTAGAAACCATCTTGTTTTATTAACATTCAAAAAGTCATGGCCTGCCGTACAGTATTTACGCCGTACTAAGGATTTATTTTATTTTTTAGAGACGACTTTGGATTTTTTTTTCTATTGAGCAAAATACAAGTAATCATGTTTCGAAAAACACTGGTTACTAGTGTGAATCCTCAAATTATATCTTACACATGAATTTCAGAACTAAAGCTTTGCTAGTGATGATACAGCAAGGGATTAAATGAATGCAATAAATGCGGCAAAAGCTCGATAGGGCCTTAATACAAAATGACGGGTACGATGACCTCTTTATACTGAAATTAGTTACAGCAGCTTATTGTTTTCAATATTTTAATGAATATGATGATAAGTAGAGAATAAATAACACCCTTTATCCAAATTTTTGTGTGAAATATCGAGTCACAAATTAAAATAAATTTATGCAAAACCCAATTTAAGATCACACTCCACTAAAGTCAAACGACTAATCTCAATCGATTCTTAACCTCTTCACTGCAGAACAAAATCGATTGTGAAATCGATCGCAGTCGCGAAGAAATGTAACAATATCAAAGTAACCCATCGATTCTCAATTTCGTGTCCATTGACATAGAACTCAAATAAGCTTGCTGTTAAAGTGTAACAAAACATATTGACCATATACTAATAAATCTCAACATATTTCACACGTAACGAGACCGCGCTGGGTGGTCCCACGAAAATGATCGATTCATAAAATCGATTACCTCAATTAAAATGCGAATACGTACGGACAATAAATAATCGATTCGTATAAATCATCTGTAATTGGTTGAAGTGCTCTGGTTAGTTTCTGTTATTGGCTACGGGCGTGGTGTATGGCTTTTCTAAGCTTTTTAGGGTACCGTAGCCTTACAAGGAGCCCTATTATTTCACCATATCCGTCGGTCTGTCTGTCCGTCCGCGACTTGGCTTGAGAGATTGTTAGTGCTAGGAAGCTGTTTTTTATATGAGTACAACCGTGCGGACAAAAATAATATAATATAGAAAAGAAAAGGTTACTTCCCTTCTACGTAAAGTGGAGATAATTTTTTTCTTCTCATCTAAACCATAACATAATAAATAAATAAATAAATATCACAGGACAATTCACACCAATTGGCCTAGTCCCAAAGTAAGCTAAGCATAGCTTGTGTTATGGGTACTAGGCAACGGATAAACATACTTATATAGATAGATACATACTTAAATACATATTAAACACCCAAGACCCGAGAACAAATATTCGTATTATTCATACAAACATCTGCCCCGGCGCGGGAATCGAACCCGGGACCTCAAGCTTCGTAGGCAGGTTCTCTACCTACTAGGCCATCTGGTCGTCAATAAAATTAAATAAAAAATTAAATAAAAATAAAAACACCTACATCAGCAATATACGAGGTGAATATCTGGCAGACCCCAAACTAGGCAGAGCCTGTATCTTGTGGCCTTGGAGTGCACTATACATACCTATAATATAGTTTACCTACAAAGCTTACCACAGGACAGGAGGATGTTGAGAAAAAATATTTATTTATTTATTTAATGGGAAACAAACAGCTCAAAAGTAACACCTCTAAGATAATCATGATAGATAACACATAAGCCAAATCAGTTTCCACTTATAGTTTCTTTACATTTTTTATCTTTATGCTCAGATGTAATTTAAGTAGATAACGCAGAACAAACATATAATATTTTATGGAACTACTAGATTTGCGAGAAGCTAGGTAGATAGGTACATTGGAAATAACTGTTCCACATGTAAAATTACAAAATAAACTTATACTAAGATGACGTTGTACTCTTACTTATTTTTCTTATTTCAGACACAAATTCTTGCAATTTCATGTAAAACATATCAGCACATGAGTACTTACTATTATAACTGGAACATGCTCTTACTAAGAAAGAGTTCTTGGCATAGTTTGTACGGCAGAGGCGCGTCACAAACAAATTGGTGGAACGAGTACGGAATCTGGGACACCTAAATGTTATCTCGCTTAGGAGATCTTCAGATTCAGATAGAGATTATTGATTTGTGTTTTATATTTTCATGTATCTAACATAGTCAGTGTCGAGCACAGGGACGTTTACCTTAAGTACGTTTAAGACCCAATACATGGCACCTTCAATCTAATGTCATAGTAAGACGGGTGACAGACGGGTGACATCTACTGGGCGTTGAGGTGTCGAGCATTGGTACGTTTACCTTATTGGAATCGGTTTTCTGAAATAAAATACTTTTATTTTTTATTTTAGCTGTTTATTTTATTGTGGAATATCAATTAAAAAGTAAAAAAAATGCTTTGCTAAAGTCACTCTTTTTCGTCTTGTTCCGACCGCATAATAATAATGATCTGTTTCATCATCATCATCATCATCATCAGCCTATGTTCGTCCACTGCTGGACATAGGCCTCTCCCATGGCACGCCACTGAGCACGATCCTCGGCCACTCTCATCCAGCTCTTGCCAGCCGCCTTGCGAAGATCATCGCTTCACCGAGTCTGAGGACGTCCCACGCTACGTTTACCAATCCGTGGTCTCCACTCAAGAACTCGTCTACCCCAACGGTTATCGGTTCTTCGGGTTATATGGTCTGCCCATTGCCACTTCTGCGTGATGATCTGTTTGCGCAATATTAATTCAGTTAACCCCACGTCAAGTTTTGCTTATAGTAATTTAAAAAATTGACCGTCTATCAATAAAATATTATAATTTTTTTTTTCTGCCTGAATTTTTATTTTGTTAATTTTACCGTACTGTTGTTTTTGGCATTCAATAACTTTTATTTGAATTGTATTGTATTGTATGTACAGTCAAGTGTAAAAATATGGGTGCACACAACTTGCTCATAAATATGTCCCATAGCTCTTATGTCGTCTAATTAAGGTATAGGTAGGTATATAACGGTGGGAGGATTAAATCGACACTTATTTTTGCACTTGACTGTACGACATTTAATAAACCGTACTTTAACAGGTTTAAGCTTTAGCTGATTATTTTTAATTGCTAATTATTGGTAATTATTGTTTAATAATTATTGGTCTAGCCAAGTGTGTTAAAAAAAACTTGCTGACCTGTTGAAGTTCGGATTTTTATCTTAAACCTTGTGGACGCTCCAAGTATTGCAGCCCCGGATACTCCCCCTAATCTGGCCATAATGTAACGTGAGAAGCGAAAGTCAACTCCGGTCAAGCTCTCCGTTCTAAACACCAAATTATGTCAAAAATTTCATTTTGAATACAAGCTTTTTAGCTGACTGTACTTTTTGTTGACTGTACTTGCATTGTCATCCAACCTACATAAGTATACCAAATTTCAAGTAAATCCGACAACTTACTGGAAGTGTGTCAAATTCGACTTCTAAGATTTGACCCAAGAATAATAATAAAACGAACGGAGTGAGCTAAATAAAAGCTTGTAATAAAAAAGCAAAACATACCACATTCCCTCCTGTTCGAAACATAAACTCAATAGCGTTTAATAGTGCAAAACTTCTTGCCCCATAACCGCGAATTAGATGTACATAGAACAGCAATGTTGCCAGTTACAAAAACACGGTGCCAACAAAAACGCTGGTGTTACTACGTTGCAAAAACAAATGCAGTTAAGGCTAGCCTCGTAAACGCAGCGCGTTCGAACTGACAAAAAGGTTGCATGGACAGGAGTTACGAAACGTTA
Source organism: Archips crataeganus (assembly GCA_947859365.1). Taxonomy (NCBI): domain Eukaryota; kingdom Metazoa; phylum Arthropoda; class Insecta; order Lepidoptera; family Tortricidae; genus Archips; species Archips crataeganus. The sequence continues at coordinate 19,367,683 of OX402058.1, forward strand.
TAAATTGAAGTAAAATTTCTTTAGGCACGCTTGACTTGGGGAGTACGCTGGTGAATGCGTTATGAAAAGATGGCGAACGCGGGGGAGGGGGTGTCGGGGGGGGTGTAGGAGCAAGAGAGAGTAGTGCGTAGTGATGTGCCGAGTCGCTGTTTTGGTGGATTTGGTGGGTGGTGGTGGAACTATTCAGGATATAATTCAGGACTATTTTGTAGGTTAGGTTAGGTTAGGTTAGGGTTGTTTTATAACAATCCTGAAAAGTTTACAGTTTCAGAAAAAATAAACATTTGGGAAATTAAACATTTGCCAAGTGAATCAGTTTGGGAAACGTAATTTGCGAAACATTAGTAAACCCCGCGACTCGAGTCAGTTAATATGTTATTCGAATCCTGACTCGATTCCGCGATTCGAGTCCAGTGAAGACCTACCGACCGAACTGAAACCGTACCGAATGTTTACTCGAGTCAAGAAATTCGAGTCCAGAAGGTTTACTAATGTTTCGCAAATTACGTTTCCCAAACGGTTTACTAATGTTTCGCAAATTACGTTTCCCAAACTGATTCACTTGGCAAATGTTTCATTTCCCAAATGTTTATTTTTTCTGAAACTGTAAACTTTTCAGGATTGTTATAAAAAAACCCTAACCTAACCTAACCTAACCTACAAAATAGTCCTGAATTATATCCTGAATAGTTTACAGTTTCAGAAAAAATAAACATTTGGGAAATGAAACATTTGCCAAATGAATCAGTTTGGGAAACGTAATTTGCCAAACGGAAGTACACCATATACGATATTTAAGTATCTTTATCCGTTGGCCTTACTATGGGACTAGGTCAATGGTATATATCCATTATTATTATTATTATTTATAATGTAATGTCCAAACTTTCCTAGCTCTTTAATGCCAAAGACATGAGTGCTGTGGGCGCATAACTCACATCCAAACCGATGCGCCCGCGCTGACCGCACGGTATGCGCTGTAATAACTAAAACATTGGTCATAAACAAAGTTAATACTGTACACTATACAGTACACAGGAACCGAGTTTGTGGAGTTCAAAGTCAAAGTCAAAATGAAGATATATTAAATATAGGCTTCAACGTGCACTTTTGAATGAGGAAGAAGCTATCATCTGTACGAAAAACTTTTGTTGAGCTTTTCATTGGGATTTAGACTGGTGGTATATTTTTAACGCATAATTCATCATTTGGCATATTTCATCATTAATGTTTGCATTTTGAAATCGTTATCCCGTAGGACTTTATAGGTTTGGTTTGGTTTGTTTTATAACAAAATCTAAATAAATTCTTGGGGTTAAATATTCAGCGTTTTTACGGCGGTTTTTTTGTCATTACCATTTGAGGAGAAATTATTAAAATGGATGATGCTTAGGGTTAACTTTTTATGAAAACTTAGGACAGTACTGATGCTGAATCCAGTTTGATGAAATTTCGCGCGATTCGTCCTTAGGTTGTGGTAATAATCGTCGAATGGTAATGACGTTTAACTGCGCGGTCTAAACGCTCGAATATTCACCCTTGGTTTCTGAGAAAAAAAAGATGCCAAATGATGAATGTCATGGACAGGGATGTTTGGAAATAATTCCGATTCGGATTGGTCATCCCTAGTCTCGAATAGCTTATCTGCTAACAATTAAATCTAGCAAGTTAGGTATGAAGTATGTTTTTGTATTTATTTTTCAACTTCATTTTTTTATTACTTTTACGGTCATCCCATGAAACCATATATTTCAAACTAAATACAAACTGAAATATAGATGCATAGAAAAAACCACAGAAAAAAGACCAATGCTGGGAATCGAACCCAGGTCCTCAGCATTCCGTGCTGCGTGCTTGCCCCTACACCATCACTGGTCTAGAGGTTAGCGAAGAATTTTTCCCATACATCGTACATTTCAGTTTGTTATAATCACCTTATGCAGTGATAAAGCGCGCATCTAACTTGTTAAAGTTGGCACAGTAGTGCCGCCATCTCTTGGTCCAGGTGAGCGGTTAGTTCCGAAGGAGTGTTAAGTCTCTCGGTAGAGGGCATAACATAGATGCGAGCTTTATCACTGCATAAGGTGATTATAACAAACTGAAATGTACGATGCATGGGAAAAATTCGTCGCTAACCTCTAGACCAGTGATGGTGTAGGGGTAAGCACGCAGCACGGAATGCTGAGGACCTTGGTTCGATTCCCAGCATTGGTCTTTTTTCTGGGGTTTTTCTGTGCATCTATATTTCAGTTTGTATTTACTTTGAAATATAATTAAATCTAGACCGAGTTATTCCCATTGCCAAAGTTAACCCATAAGGTACGTTTCAAATGTGACTTCGCACATAAATTTCGAAAAACTCAGAGGTGCGACCCCGGGCTCGAACCTACGACTCCCTGCTTAAAAGGCCATGGGTCAAACCACTAGGCTACCACGACTTAAGGTAAACGTCCCTGAGTTCGACATTGACCCAATACATGGCACCTTCAATATTAGGTATATCATAGTATTATTATTATTTATTTTAAAATATGGCTTCTGTCCTATTTTCGGTAGGACAATTTCGCCAGTGTCAAAGTAAGCTCTCTTGGGAGCGACGTTGTACGGTGATAGTAGTTTCTGCAACTTGATAGTAAAATTCCAGAAACCACGTGGAGACAACTTGCGCATTAAAAAATGTCAGACACAAGAGCAATATATAATTTTGTGATCACTGTTAATTAAGGTTAATCGCCGCATAAAACACTATCAAAATTATACTTCAACTAGCCAAAGAAACAGAAATACCAAAATTAGATACTGTCTACATCCGCCATGTTCGAATGCCACAAATCGAATCTATATCATAGTAAGAGAGATGACAGATGGGTGTCATCTACGGGGCGTTGAGGTGTCAAGCATCGGTACGACGTCTGCCTTAACATTATTATTTTTTTAATTTATTTAGGATGTGGATAATTTGTTTAGGATTGTGGACTTGCGATGTTTGTGGTTTGTAGATTACGAATAAGTATACAGGGTGGATTTTCACGAGGGACCTTCCCGAAAACAGGTGATCTTTCTCCAAGGAACATCGGTCGAATAACGAAAAAAAAAATTCAGACTCCCATACAAAATGTATTGGTTACACAGAAATAATAATAAAGAGGATAGAAATGCCTTAGTTCCTTTTTTCTTCCGGAACTCGTGTCGCTGTTTCATCCCCTCTACTTACTATGTTAATGCAGACATGCAAAAGACCGGAACCGTACTACGCAATCACGCACACAATTACTAATATTTTTGCTTACAAACAATTATGAACCTTACACCTTAGAGATAGCGTTGAATAACACTCAACGTAAGTCATACCCACATTTACACAACGGCGCCATTTATTGGCCGCGTCGGCATTATGTCTGTACTAGTCGTAACCTGTTTTTTTGTCCGTACCACGAACTTTTGTGCAAGACGGAAGGGTTATCAAAAATTACTTTACATTGCTGCGTATAATTCATAACGATCTGCGTTTTTATGGGCATGAGTAGCAATGGAATATGAAGTTTCGTGTTAATAACGTGTAAACCAATATTTCATAATGAAATATTTTCTCAAGTTGTATTTTGATATAAACCGCATTATTACATTAAATTAATACATACCAATGAAATGTAATCCCCTTATTAGCGTAATTACACAGTGTGGACGAGTTTCCGCAATTGCTAATGCTGCAAAACACCATTTTAAAGCACTTGTTGTCATTCCCACGTTTCAAATAGCACTGAGCCACAAGTCGCGCGCTTGTGACCTACGAGTCACAAGCGCGGCGCCAAGGTCACGCGTCTAAGGCACTTCTATCCTCTTTATTATTATTTCTGTGATTGGTTAGCTGACCGACTTACTATGGAAAGGCGAAAAAAAATTCGTTTTTCGACCTATGTTCCTTGGAGAAAGTTGTTCAGTAAGCAACACAATCACCTGTTTTCGGGAAGGTTCCACATGGAAATCCACCCGGTATAACTCAAATTATCAAAAAAAGTCGTTTGCCATTGATTGTGATAATGATAACAGCCGCAAATTTGTGAGTGAATTTTATTTAAAATTTTTTCAAGCCCAGTTTAATACTTAATGTAACAGTAAAACTTTTAATAAAACCCAACCTCAAAAAATATAAACCTACAATTACTTCGTTTAAGGCGATGTACCGTTCTTAATAAACCATGTTTATGCCTCTCTCTATAATATGGACAACAAAATAACATATTATTTCAATTAATCCGCTGAACATGTACTTACGTTGGAGCGTAACAAATAATGCTAATTCGATATAATGATTATATTTATCCTGCATCGGAAGCGACCGAGGGCAGTGGTCGAAGGGTCAAGAGTTAGGAAGATGACACATCGAAGGAAACATGGGAGATTTCATCATCATCATCATCATTTCAAACAAGTTAGCTATGAAGTATCTTTTTTTTTTTGTACTTATTTTTTCAACTTCATTTTTTCAAAAAAAAGATACTTCATAGCTAACTTGTTTAAAGTTGCACAGTAGCGCCATCTCTTGTCCAGGTGAGCGGTTAGTTCCGAAGGAGTGTTAAAATCTCTCGATGAGGGTGTAACATAGATGTGCGCTTGTCACTGCATAAGGTGATGATTTAGCAGATTGAAATGTATGATGTATAGGAAAGATTCGTGTCTAATCTCTAGACCAGTGGTGGTGTAGGGGTATGGCACGCGGCACGGAATGCTGAGGACCTGGGTTCGATTCCCAGCATTGGTCTTTTTTCTGGGGTTTTTTCTGTGCATCTATATTTCAGTTTGTATTTAGTACGAAATGTATCATCATTTCAGCCTAAAAACGTCCACTGCTGAATATAAGCCTTAAGACTCGCCAAACAGATCGGTGCCGTGCCATCCGCATCCAACGCGATCCCACAACCTTAAGGGCCCACCGAGTTTTTCGCGCTAATCGATTTTGGGTGGGCGATTTCGGGCGTGGGGGAGGCACGATGGCTCAAGATAGGTTGGTTGGACTGCGAGTGTTTTTGGGTATTTTCGTCTTATTACTAAAACATAATACATATTTAAAAAATGTAGCAAAACTACGCCCTAGAAAACATCTTGTTTTATTAACATTCAAAAAGTGCCGTGCAGTATTAGCGTCGTACTACGAATTTATTTTATTTTTTAGAGACGCCTGTGGATTTTTTTTCTATCGAGCGAACAACAAGTAATCGTGTTTCGATAAACACTTGTCACTAGAGTGAATCCTCAAATACCATAAACACATGAATTACAGCACTATAGCATTGCTAGTAATGATACAGCACGAGTTTAAATGAGCACGCTTCTGAATTTCGTGAAAGTACTTAATTTATCGAATGGCATGATACAAGATTAAGTTGTGGTTACCTGTAATTGGACGAGCATCTGCCAGGAATGTTTACCTACTAGTTACTTAAGTTTTTGTATGATGCATTATCTGTTGGTAATCCTTAATAATAAATCTATACATATAATAAATCTGTAACAAGTCGGTGTCTGTACATTGAAGATATTTGAGAAAAACTGACACTAGAGCTATTTATTAGCGCAATAGAACCCAAAACAATGATTTTTAGAATTATTGTCTGTTTGTCTGTTTGACTGTGCGTTTGTGCGCGCTAATCTCAGAAACGGCTTAACCTAGAAGGATGCGGTTTTCACTGATATGTTGGTATTTTCTTGGATTAACATTTAGTGTTTGTTTCATTTGAATCGGTTCACAAATAAGAAAGATACGTTTATTTTAAGAATTTATCGAACTGTTTTTATAAGAGTTGTTATTATGAACGCGCTAATCTCAGGAACTACTGCTCCGATTTGAAAAATTCTTTCAGTGTTAGATAGCCCATTTATCGAGGAAGGCTATAGGCTATATATCATCACGCTAACACCAATAGGAGCGGAGCGGAGCGGATGAATGTTTCCAAATTGGGGGTTTTTGAAGTGAAACTTATATATCTCGGGAACTACTGATACGATTTGAAAAATTCTTTCAGTGTCAGATAGCCCAGTTAGATAGGGCGGGTTGGGAGCGGGTGGGGGGCGAGTTGGGAGCGGGTTGGGGGCGGTTTGAGAGCGGGTTGGGGGCGGGTTGGGAGCGGGTGGGGGAGCGAGTTGGGAGCGGGTTGGGGGCGGGTTGGGGGCGGGTTGGGAGCGGGATGGGGCGGGTTGGGAGTGAGTTGGTGGCGGTTTAGGAGCGGGTTGGGGGCGGGTTAAGAGGGAGTTGGGGGCGGGTTGGGAGTGGGTTGGGGGCGGGTTGGAGGCGGGGTGAGAGCCAGTTGGGGGCGGGTTGGGGGCGGGTTGGGAGCGGGTTGGGAGCGGGTTTGGGCGGGTTGGGGGCTGTTTGGGGTCGGATTGGGAGCGGGTTGGTTTATTATGAAGTTTCACTTCTTCCGGAAGGATCTAAGGAGAGCCATAATTGATGAAAAAGCAAATTAGATAAAAAATAAGCTGCCCAAATTACTAATTCCACGCGGACGGAGTCGCGGGCAAAAGCTAGTGAATAAATAAATAAATGAATGCAATAACTGCGCTCCATCTTGTTGGAGGCCTACCTAAACTGCGTCTTCCGGTCCGTGGACGCCACCCGAAAACCTTTTTGCCCCATCGGCCATCAGTTCTACGAGTAATTTGCCTTGCCCACTGCCACTTGAGTCTGGCGATTCTTCGACCTATGTCGGTGACTTTCGGTCGGTTTTCGGTTTTCGTTCTTGCACCGATTTCATCATTTCTAATGCGAAAACTAAATTTAGTACAATAAGTTATACCAGCGGGTAAAGGCCAGCACCATACACATCCCATCCCCCTGTGTGTACTCGCCCTTACATACAAATAGCCTGTGAAATCTTAAATCAATTTGAGCACAGTTATTACGCGAAGTTATTGTTTTTAATGGGGCGCTCTCGACCTACACCACTCGCCAAGTACATTATAGTGTGAGCGCTCTTTGCTAATACTGGAGTTCGTATAACTTTACGAAAATTATTATGTTACGGAAATTAACACACATTTTGTATATCTGATGATTAATTTTAAATGAAAATTAAACGCATTTTTAACCCCCGACGCAAAAAAGAGGCGTGTTTGACCGCTGCGTGTGTGTGTCTGCGCTATTGGGATGCGGTTTTTTTTTATTTGAAAGCATGTTTCTTGGCGGTGGTTCATACAATATGTTTCATCAAAATTGGTTCTACTGTTACAAAGTTATCAGCTCTTTTGTTAGCTGCGGAAAAGATCTTAGACGCATAATTGGCATTTACTTTATTTTCAAGCATGTATTGTTTTAAAAAGAATCCACTCCTTAGCTGTACGGTTGATGAGCGAAGAGCGAAAACGCTTTTTATGGATTTTGGGAATACTAACAACGTATACATGTTGTATGGTATCCATACGGTTCCATATTAGATTGCATAATTTTTTTTACGCATAATTCATCATTCGAATAGAATAGAATAGAAATTATTTATTTCTTAGAATATGGTAGGTACAGATATTACAATTTATAATCAGCAAGAATTCAACATACTCTGCCAGTTTTGACGTAGAAATACCTATTAACAAAAATTAGGCATAATAGTTTGGTATGTCGCATTTTTTTTTCTCGGACACCATTAATTATTAAAAATTATAGTTTACTTAAATAAACCTAACTTAACCTATTATAATAGATGCCTAGATGATAACCATTTCAAAATTCCTGAATAATTAGTGGATTCTGAGAAAAAAGAGTTATGCGAAATGATGGATTATGGCAAATTATGAATTATGCCTAAAAAAATGTATGCCTTCAGACTAGATCCATATAATCATTAAAATTTCACCAAAAAAAATATTTTGCAAAAACAAATAAGTAAATCGTATGTATAGAAAATCCTAACAACAAGACATTTATTAGATCACAATTAAAAATAACTTTATCTATTGCAAAATCTTGCGCAATTGACACGTGCAATACAATTCTTCAATCTTAGGAAACCGTACAAAAAATTGCTCCACAATTTTTCCAAATGCGTCGTTACATACAATAATTGTAAGTCGGGCCAAATGAATGATATCGTCGTGCGTCACCGGCGTCATAAGTCAAAGGTAATCGTAATAAAGTCGTGCGAAGTCCGTATGCTTCCCATACGGAACCAAATAACAACTGGTTAAGGCTAATACAGCATCTGGTTCAGTTGAGACAAAATATTCATTATCATCATCTCAGCCTTTATACGTCCAACTCTCATAATGAGGGACTGCAGATTGGGAACTTCACACAACACTATTGAACCTTTTCAGGTATGTGCAGGTCCTCACGATGCTTTTCTTAACCGTAAAGCTCATGGTAAATTTCAAATGTGATTTTGCACAATAATTCTAAAAACTCAGAGGTACGAGCCCGGGCTGGAATCCACGATGTTTTGCTAGAGAGGCCATAGGTAAAACAACTAGGCCACCACGGCTTTTTTGGCATGCAGGAACTAGTCCCTTACTGCCGCTAGGAAAAATGGAGAGACGTGAAATATTACTTACACAAAATCATACGAGTGAAATATTTTGTCTACCTTTTGTTTGATGAATAAGGGTCTTAAGATAAATAGCTATGTAGGCAGATAAACATTTCACTTTAATGATTTTGTGTAAGTATCTTTCACATCTCTTCATTTTTTTGGGGCAATTCCTGCCTGTCATTCTACGACACCATAATATAACAATATCACACAATTAGCTAATCTTAGTATGATTTTTTTAACCGACTTCAAAAAAAGGAGGAGGTTCTCAATTCGGTTGTATGTTCTTTTTTTTTTTTTTTAACGTGTGTTACTTCAGAACTCCGTCATTTATGAACCGATTTGGAAAATTCTTTCGTTGTTTGAAAGCATATGCTTCAAGGTTGGTCCCGTTGTTACCGGAATCCAGTTCTGATGATGGGATCCATGAGGAATTGAAGGAACTCTTCAAAAGTTCAAGGGAAATGTAAAGCGATTTTAGTATTTTCAGTGACAAATCGAGCATTTGCATTCATAAAGTGTCATTTGGTAAACTAGATCTGATGAAGAAGACCGCAGATGGCCAACGGAACTCCTCAACGGGTCAAATCTTGCAAGTTGAATTTGACTCACTTCCCGGTTTCTGATTGATTTCATATTTTACATGCATGTGTAAATCAGGTGACAATGCAATATTATTGTGACATGGAGCTAATCTGATGATGGAGTTTGAAGGTGGCCATAGAAACTCTGTAATAAAACAACACAACCCCGTCGAGTTTGGGTTCATTTGAAACGTCTTGACGAGCACTTTGATCCCAGATGGTAACCAGGGTCTGATGATGGAGCTGGAAGGTGGCCAAAGTTACTCCATAAAGTAACGGCACTTACCCCATCGAGTACGGACTCATTTGACTCGTCTCAACGAGTACTTTGGTCCTAGATGGTAACCAGGGTCTGACAATGAAGTTGGATGGTGACCATAAGAACTCCGTAGTAAAACGACATAACCCCATCAAGTTTGGTCTCGTTTGATTCGTCTTGATAAGTACTTTGGTAACCAGAGGCAAAAAGTACAGTCAGTAAAGAGTGCCAGTCCAGGCCATTAGCAACAACTAAAAAGAAAAAAATAAAAATTTTTAAATAAAAAATAAAACCGCCTTCAAAAAACACCCAAAAAAAACTTGGAAATAAAAAAAATTTAAATAAAAAATAAAACCTCCTTCAAAAAACCCCCAAAAAAACATAAAATAATAATTGATTGAACCGACCACAATAAGCATGAAAATATCTTTCTACTAATCTGTTTGAAGTTGGTGCCTCAGCACGAGCCAGCAGGAGTGGACCTAGTAATCTAACTTACCTACATACCTATTATAGGGCTTCTACACTCCTGCTGGCTCGTGCTGAGGCACCAACTTCAAACAGATTAGTAGAAAGATATTTTCATGCTTATTGTGGTCGGTTCAATCAATTATTATTTTATGTTTTTTTGGGGGTTTTTTGAAGGAGGTTTTATTTTTTATTTTTACTTATGTCAGAAATACAAGATCAGATTTAAAAAAATGATAATATTCAGTGAGTATTTGTTTTTTTCAAAATTAAAGATCGCAGTAACCACTTGGACTGCTGACAGCGCTGGTCCGCTCATTGGAGGAAGCCTTTTGTCCAACAGCAGACGTCATTTAATCAGCTGATATTATGATGGTAATTGATATTATTAAAAAAAATATATAGTGAAAAATAAAAACAAGTTACTTACTTTAGTCTTCCGCGTAGCAACTGAGCCCTCTAGAGTATTCTGAAACCTGTGCCCTGCAGAGGAACGTATAAAGATTAACATGAGACGATGACTGTAACCTTGCCCTTAACAAAGATGATTCGAATAAGCCCAGAACGCAGTTAGAACAGAAGCCGAACCAACCTTCAATTTATTCCGCCATTATTAAATAATAATAAAAATAATATAATTCAGTTTAGTCAAGTAGACAAATGATTACTTTGCGCGGGAACGCCGATTAGTGAGGTGAAACATAAATATCGATAAATGGGTGTATCTACTTTTTCTTGCCACCCGTTGCTTTATGGTTACACAAATTTTGTCCCTAGGACAACCGGAGACAGAATAAAAAAACCGGCCAAGTGCGAGTCGGACTCGTGCACCGAGGGTTCCGTACAAATTTTTATGTATCTATGAGTATCCAGTCTTAGCAGACCCCTGCTCCTAAGCAAAATTTGCGCAGTGTTGGATCATTGTAGATTGGTTACTGATATAGACAGACAGACAAAAAATTATGCTTTTCGCAATTTTTCCTTTATTTGTGCTATAAGACCTTGCTTCGTACCAAATTTCAAGATTCTGAGTTAACGGGAAGTACCCTGTAGGTTTTGATTCTTTTGCGAGTGTCGAAAATTTGCGGCATAAATGGCTGTATCTTTCGATTGCGTTGGCTTAGAAGTTTGATTTTTTCACAGCTCCAAGGGCCAGTAGACTTGTTGAGTATTTGATATAAATTTCAGCTTGATACCTCCACACGTTCTTGAGAAAAAGGGTCTTGACAGACGGACGGACGGACAACAAAGTGATCCTATAAGGGTTTCGCTTTTTCCTTTCGAGGTGCGGAACCCTAAAAATACAAAAAAAGTTGATTCACCCAAATGATATTATGTTGTAAAGTCAAGTCAATTTAAATGAAAATATCTTTATGTGATTCATCGTCATTTCAGCCAAAAGACGTCCACTGCTGAACACAGGCCTCCCCAAGGTTCGCCAAGCAGATCAGTCCTGCGGCATCCGCATCCAACGCATTAGATTGGAGGCCTAACCGTCTTCCGGTCCGTGGATGCCACTCGAGAACCTCAAGCACTCGTGAATATCGAAGAATCAACCACCTCTTAGAAAAAACCCTGTTGAGAAAAATTGGTCAAGAAACTCAACAAGATACATATTTTCAAACAGTTCTTGGTTACGCCAACAGCTTAGACAGTTTCGTAATAGATTCCTTCTAACTGGCGCTGGATAATTGCATGTGTGCGTGTAATCCTAGTGTCCGTATACACACACAAGTAGGCGTGTGTAGGTGTATTTGTTTCTCCTTCACGCAAAAATGGTTGGACGAATTTGAATGAAATTTGGTATGAAAGTAAATAAATAAATAAATATTAGGGGACAATCTTACACAAATCGACCTAACTAAGCAAAGCTTGTACTATGGGTACTAGACGACGATAAACATACTTATATAGATAGATAAATACTTAAATACATAGAAAACATCCATAACTCAGGAACAAATATTCGTGCTCATCACACAAATAAATGCACTTCCCGGGATTCGAACCCAGGACCTCTTGCTTTGTAGGCAGGGTCACTACCAAATAGGCTAAATACATACCTCTTGAAAAGCTCTTGAATAATAATAAGGCATGCGTGGAAACTACTAGATGTAGACTGGAGATGAAAATGGTGAAATGATACTGCATCAAAACGTGGGTTATTCAATTGTATCGATAGTTTACAAAACATCGACAAATAAACACGATAGCCCGCGCAGCACTATCTCATTACCTCGGCGCCGTCTGTAATCCGGTCTCGTTTTATTTTCGCAAATCAGTGTTGCGGTCGAGGTTAGATTGTGCTCCCGCGCACAGCTTCCGACACAGTATAGCAAGGGAACAGTAAGGCCATTGAGCGATATTATTATTTATACATTTTTTTATACAATATAGGCTTGCGTTTGTCTACAATCACGCCTGATGGAAAGCAAAGATGAGGCCTATAATGGAGCACGGTTGGCTAGTAAATGCTCATACTCGCTAGACTTTAATTTAGGGGAATAAGCAGAAAGAAGGTAGTTCAGCGCGGTGTTGCGCGCGCCCCCAAGCTGCAAACCGTACAACAAATACGGGACACTGTACGCGCGCGTTGCACAACTGCTCAGACCCTTTCTCCAGAATGGCTTGTGCGTAAGATTATGAAGAGGGGTGATATTCTCTGAACAAATTAAGTAGTATATTATACCCTGCCATCGTTTTATCTATTTGAAATAAACATAATGTGTGTTAGAAATAGTTATTTGTTATACAAGGGGGGAAAGTTGTATTTTAACTGCGAGTGTTCATTTTGAAACACGAGCTATCGAAAGGATTCTATGATTGACCACGAGCGAAGCGAGTGGTTCAAAAATAGAATTATTTCGATAGCGAGTGCTTCAACACACGAGACGTAAAATAACTTTTCACCCGTGTATAACACAAAACTTTTCACCTCACTACAGCGAGGAAAATAAGAAAAAGGGTTTGTACTATCAATTATTATTTATTTACCTCTTTGTCAATACAATAATTTTGAAGTACTTATAGAAATATTGGTAAAATCAAAAATAATGCAAAATAGCCTAAGCAAATCCAGTCTTTATGGAACTATTCCAATACCGACATATCGTCACTACTTTGAAAAAACTCGTATCTCCAATCAATGAATAAACCAAACTGAACTTTAGTTAAAGTTCAATTAGCCAGATTATCGATTTTGAGATACGAGCAAACTGTATTACTGTTAAATTGTATACCGTTTTGACTTAAGTTTTTTTTTATTATTTCGGATGCGTTTTGATCGCACATCGACTTACTTGGACTGTCAGAACATTTTATCCGTTTTTACAACAAGAATGAAGGTTAATGTTGAATGCTGATATTTATGAATTAAAATAAAGTTGTAAGACTGTATTTAGTGTTTTTTACTCGATGCAATTCATTAATTGTGATGTTAAAAATTCAGCACTTTTAACGTTTTACGTTTTGTTAGCTGTCAAATATCACTTAAGCTGCCTTCAAATGTCAAAACTCTTTCTTCACTTGTGGATAAAAAGCGATTTTCTCAATAGATGTCAAACAAACAAAAAGGGCTTTCCGAGCTAGTGAGGTGAAAAAATATATGTGATTTTCTCAGTGGCGACGATAAGCCACAGGGTACAAGAAAAGGACGAAACATTGATGGTCATCTTACAGATTGGATAAAACCAAAAGTTCTAAAAAATATTACCAATCAAATTAATACATACAAATTTCTAATTAATTGCTTGGAAGACACTAATAATCTAAGGTGTATTATTAAATTGATTATAATCATGGACAGGGATATTTGGAAATTATTTCGATCCGCATTGACAATCTCTCTACTTTCAAATAGAATATATCTAATGTGTTATAAAATTTAGTTATTGAAGATCTGTTGTAAAAAAAATTACTAGACCGCCATTAACTGCCTGGATGTTTATTTTTGTTAATTTTTCTGTACTGTTGTTGGTGTTCAATAAAGAATATTTGTATGGTATTGTAATAATCCTCTTAAGTTACGCTACTGTAATTAGTGTACTGTGGCATAGCGTGCGCGGGAGTTTCCATCGGCCGACTGTAATCTTCCGAGTGACTCGGGACATTTCTTCTATACTCCGATAGTGTAACATAGCAGAATGCATTCAATATTGTAAAGACATGTGATAAGTGAAAGTTTCATACAATTTTTATAATCTCACAAGCTGTCTCCCGCGACTCCGTCTGCAAAGAATTCCTATGAATGTCCTTCCTAGGGCCTCAAACTATCTTCATACCAAAATTCGTCTAAATCGGTTTAGCGGGTTAAGCGTGAAGAGGTAACAGACAGACAGACACATTTTCGCATTTATTACTAGTATGGATTGTAAAATAGTACAACATAGGCTAGCGCTTTAAATCCAATTATCCCGTGGGATTGGGACGTCGCATGTAAAATCCCAAAATATCAATTATTTTTATGAGAAAAGGCCCCATTGGCCACAAATTCTATGAGTGATAACTTGTGAGCAATAGACTGAAACAATCACGCCGTGACAAGTGAGCAAAGTAATTGTTTTAGTTCATTGACATGTATTTAAGTATGTATCTATCTATATAAGTATGTTTATCCGTTGCCTAGTACCCATAACACAAGCTTTCCTAGCTTACTTTGGGACTGGGTCAATTGGTGTAAATAGGGATGTTTCCTAGGTAAAAAAATAATAATTCTTATTAGTCCGTATTTTACATTATCAAAAAATATTAGACACGTAATTTTTCTGTTGACAATTAAACAAAAAATGACGAAGATATGGCGCGTTGAAGTTCCGCGTGACGAGGCGTGACGTCACTTGTTCCTAAAACGCTCATACAAAGTGTAGGAACAAGTGACGTCACGCGAAACTTCAACGCGCCATATCTTCGTAATTTTTTGTTTAATTGACAAAATAAAAAATACGTGTCCAATATTTTTTGATAATCTAAAAGACTGATTAGTTAGGAAAGTAGCCTATTGTCCCGTGACATTTATTTATTTATTTTATTTATATGGATTACGGACATTAGCAAAGTAAGACCTGATTTAATAAATTATTACTGTGAGCAAGCCCACTGCCACTTGCTCTGGTGATTTAAGCTATATCGGAGCGACGATGGAGCGGCGACCTAAGGCCGTATTATTTGACACGCGGGCGTTTGCCTTTGCTTTTAGCATTCTCCTTTCGTCATCATCTTATACCGTTTGACAGAAAGAAATAGTAAATAGTGTACTCATTAAGGTCACGGAGACGCGCTGGATGCGGACGGTGCAGGACCGATCTGTCTGGTGAGCCTTGGGGAAACCGATGTTCAGCAGTGGACGTCTTTCGGCTGAAATTAATTCGGTTTGATCGGTTAAAATTTATGCGCCTAACATGCGTCCAAAGCAGGGAATGCTAACCTTTTCAACCCTTTGTCAAATAGAATTTAACAGCTCTCACTCATATGTTATGACATCCGAATCTCAAACGCGAAGTTGAACTGAAATGCATGTAGGTATCCCAAGTATATACACCGTGAAATTTTAGTGGTTGTTTTCCCGAAACGAGGTGATTTAGTATCGATTGTAGAATCGATTTATAATTACTATTTTGACTAGAGTCAAAAATCCAATTGTGAAAAACGAAAGTTGAAAATGACCGCAAACCAATAGTAACGCTTCGTTGGTACCTAACCTATCGTACGATCGTACGCTACTTGTACCAACGAAGCGTTACTATTGGTTTGCGGTCATTTTCGACTTTCGTTTTTCACAATTGGATTTTTGACTCTAGTCAAAATAGTAATAATAAATCGATTGTACAATTGAAACTAAATCACCTCGTTTCGGGAAAACAACCACTAAAATTTCACGGTGTATATATCACTCTGCTTGCCGTGACTTATATATCCGTCATTGGTATTGCACCGGCGGTGCGGATATATGCGTCGTTGGCGTCGAAAAGGTTAAAAAATGCCGCGGAACAGTCGTCAAGCTATAATTGACATAGCTTAACCAAACAGCGTAGCTCAGTAAACACGCGGGAGCAATCAAACAGTAAACTAACGTAATTCTGTTTATCCGGGTACCGGTATTACACATTCCAATCTGCTTTCTATGATAACAATGCCGTACTGAATTTTGGGAGTCTTGGGGATTTAATAAAGTTGGATGCGGTATTCAATCATTTTGTGCATATTTTTTTAATGAACTCAACTTTAAGGTTGCGGGTGAGCAAAGTAATTGTTTCAGTTCATTAATATGGGCCTCCGCAAAGTAACGCCTGATTCAATAAACTATTTAATTAGTTAAAGTTAGTTTCAGAACTCTCTTAAAAAGTTGACGGTTTCGAAAAAAAAAACTTTTCAATATTTTACTATTCTATATGTTTTTAAAGATCCGTACCCGTTTGGGCGTACGTTTTAAACTACGTAGGTATAATTTCAAAAATAATAATGGAAAAAATACGTAGTGGTCATTTAAATACACTAAAATACCCTACCTAAACCAATCTTTTGATTACATAGTCAAGAAAGTTCGTCTAATGAACACTCTCTCCGCTATTTACAAATACTAATGAACTTTAATTAGTTTTTACTCGTATTTTGACATCTTCTTCTCTAATAATATATAAATATCTCGTGTCACGGTGTTTTTTATCGAACTCCTCCGAAACAGCTTGACCGATTTTTATGAAACTTCTCGCTCTATATTTGATAGGTCTGAGAACAGGTCGTACGCTATTTCTTATACCCCTAGGTGATATCATATGGCAAAACAACGCTTGAAAGTTCAGCTAGTTTCCCTATAAAATCATTATTTACTTTGCAAAAGAAGAAAAAAAAAAAACTTTATTTGAAAATTCAACGCATCCACCTCATTTGTAATCCAAGTGCTAATCCAAATCTGTTGACCCACAATGATTGTGTTTGGGCAGGGCCACTCGAGAGCCTCGCCTAAACTGGACTGAGCGCTTCATTTCCAAAGAATAATCTCGAAAAACACTTGAAGCTAAGTCATTGCTCTTGTGTTTGCCCAGTGGGTCGTGGGCGAATGTGGGCATGTTAGGAACTGTACCAGACTCATCTTTATAATTAATAATATAAGGAATATAAATGTAACTTTACCCGCAAAATAACCCCATGTTTAAAAGTAATTTATTTACGTTACGCGTCCGTTTTTGTGTCACCGTCTTACATTATGAGTAGGTACCAAATGTCAACTAAAATTCAATAGGATTTTTTTTAAATCGTAAGCACAGTAAGCCTCAGAAGCCTCTGAACACTTATACTTTATCGCAATAACTATATATATACTGAGAAGCTTGAAATAGAATATTTTTATAATATTTGTTTAAAAAAAACATCTTTACAATAATGTCTTAAGAACTAGAAACTATAGTATTTTAGGATAAACAGTGCTAATGCCCTTTATAATTGCTACGATGTTAAAGTGGAATAAATGCTTACAGAAATATACCAAAAATGTCCCGTTAGTGACTTCACGCTTCAGTGACATCTGAGAGTGTATTATTAATGAACTGCAACAATTACTTTGCTCACCCGCGATCTAAAAAAAAAGTCAAGGTTAAGGTCGCGGGTGAGCAAATTAATTGTTTCAGTTCATTAATATGGACCTCTGCAAAGTAACGCCTGATTTTAAAAAATAATTTATTATTATTATTAAAGGCTAGTCTTCTAATACGGTCTCCTTCCAGGCACCCCCGGAATTTAGAACAGCCTTACGAGAAAGTAGTACGACGGAGTTATCCTCGGAATTTCCCTGGACCATTCATTACGTATCTTTCGTCGAATGATCTCTTATTGTTCGCGGGTAAAAATGAAGACAATAGCGGGCTCTGGCCGCGAGCGCAGCGTAGGCATGCAGCCACTAGATAGTATACTAGCTTGATATTCTCTATCTTATAATGCCACTTCATTATAACCAGCCAGCCACCAGAAGTGACATAAGTCCAATAGAGTGGACTATATTTTATTACCTTAAGTGAAGCTAGTAGAAAGACTGTGTACAAGCGATATTAAGGGAGCTCTTAATGTTACGTTCTTCTTTACTTTTTTACAAGCTTTTATTTACCTTCACATGTCCGTTGTCTGCGTGTCATCAAATCTTGCAAGTTAAAATTGACCTCTACTCAATTTCCGATTGAAATGAAATTTTACATGCATTTGTAAATCGGATAACAATGCAATATTATTATGACATGGAGATGATCTGATGATGGAGCTGGAAGGTGGCCATAGGAACTCTGTAATAAAATAAACGACCGCTTTAGCCTAGTTGGTAGTGACCCTGCCTACGAAGCAAGAGGTCCTGGGTTTGAATCCCGGTAAGGGCATTTAATTGTGTGATGAGCACGAACATTTGTTCCTGGGTTATGGATGTTTTCTATGTATTTAATTATTTATTTATCTATAGTTTAATTATTTATAGTATAAGCTTTGCTTAGTTTGGGACTAGGTCGATTTGTGTAAGATTGTCCCGTAATATTTATTTTATTTATTTATTTATTTAAAACGACACGACCGCATCGAGTTTGGGCTCGATGGATTTGTCTTGACGAGTACTTTGTACGTAGGTAGTAACCAGGGTAAAAAAAAACAGTCAGGAAAAAAGCTTGTATTTAATATTTAGCAAAAACTTATAAGTTAACTTTCTTCCTTCTGCGCATCCCATCATTTCTGATGCGATCAAACAACAAACACAAATTTATTCCACCATTAATGGCTGCTAGACTACTCTGTCGACTCGCGCGCATTGTGTTGCACCAGGCCTGTGACTATGCATATTTCCTACTATTATTTATCATGCATTATCCCATGAATATTCCTGTGTTAACGTACTATACTTGCACCTTAAATTTATTAATTGCACCCCTTGACCCTGGGATTTATGGGGCATACTTAACAAGTGTAGCTGATTCATGGGTAGGCTCGGAGATGTTTTGGCTAGTAATAGGCTAATTAGGAATGGCTAGGGCCAGTAGGTGTGTCGTTCGGTTGAAATTATTTTACGGTCGTCTTTGATTCAAGCTGGTCAACTTTTTTTGAGCGATATTTAGTTTTGAATTTTGATATTTTGGCGTGGGCCTTGTGAGGTTTAGAGATATTAATATTAAACTTAAAATAATGTATGAAAAAGTAATAATGAAGAAAAAATCGTGCGTGCGTGCATGCGTGTGTGTGTGTGTGTGTGTGTATGTGTGTGTGTGTGTGTGTGTGTGTTTGTGTGTTTGTGTGTGTGTGTGTGTTTGTGTGTGTGTGTGTGTATTGGATTGTAAAACTGACTGACTTACTGACTGATCCATCAGGGTTTAGGCCACACTTAGACCGGGTAAGCTGAAATTTTACGTTTTTTTTAGCTCAAGGATCGACTAATTTCACGTAAATCTCACGGCATGGAATTCTATACGTAGCAAAAGCCGCGTGTGCAATCTAGTATGTTTTGGCTACTAGCCTACTGCATTTTTTACAATCTGTATTCAGAACATCCGGTAATAACAAAATTTCTCTACAAAATTGTACATTTCAAAATTTATTACACAATTAAAATTCACATAAACTTCCAACGACATAATCAAAAACATTCATCGGCTATAACAATAAAAATAATTACTCGTGACATCTCCTAATTTATTAAAATACTAAATGCCTCATATCACGCCATGTGTACAATGTTGTACATTAAAACAACAATAGACAATAATTTTATACAAATTAATGCTGACGAAATCGACCAGTCCACTTGACTCGCCCCGTTTCGGTGGAATCGAGAGAATATCGCGTTACATGAACAGAAAAAACAAGAACTTAATTACATAAATTCATCCTCATTACTAATCGTCATAGATGAGTTATTAACAGATGGTTCACTTTTGATTTAAATCGAAATTGAATAGCATTTCCATTATGGTAGTAGTTAGATTACAGCAATAAACTCATTTTGTCCGCGTAGTTGGTAGGTACACTATGCCTGTGGAAAGTTACAGTTCCCTAGCACTAACAGTCTTTAATTTTAGCTGCAGATAAACAGACAGACATGGCGAAACTCTAGGCGTTCTTTGTAAGACTATGGGGAGGCGAAAGTAAACGCCGAACGAGATCAATATTGTAATAATAATTAGCTGACCAAGCAAACGTTGTTTTGCTATATAAATTAAAGCCTAACGACCTTAATTCTCAGACCTACCAAACATAGACAAAAAAAAATGATAAAAATCGGTCAAGCTGTTTCGGAGGAGTTCTATAAATACCAAACACCGTGACACCAGATTTTCATATATTAGAAGAAGATTAAAGAAGAAGATATTAATAATATTTTTAATAATTTACTGACTCAGGCACAGGTTACTATGCAGAGGTCCATAATCATAAGCTGAAATATTTTTTTACTTTGCTCACCCGGGACCTTAGTACAGTTACATTTATACAAAAAAATGTGTGTTCTTGCAGTTCTTCCACCTCCACACTGTACGAACACTTCACCGTAAAGCTCGTGATAAATTTCAAATATAAATTACGCACTTCAATTTCGAAAACTCAGAAGTGCGAGCCCGGATTCGAACCCATGAACCTCTGCTTGAGCTGCAATAGGTCAAACCACTAAGCCACCACGGCTCGTTTGGACCATCTATCTCATTATTCTATAGCTAAACCGATGTCGCAACGTCAAAATCTATCGATTGTCCAAAAGCTCTCCAGTTTCATTCATTTGTAGTACAATCGACTCGAGAGCTCAGTCAATGTGTTCGCTCAAATTAATTCTTGTCGTTTACGAAACTATTTGTTTTAAGGCCATGCGGTTCAAGAACCAAGATTTGTTCACTATTAGTCGTGAGAAAAAGTTTTTTTTTTTAAACTGACCAGCATTTGACATGGTAAGAAAGATGTAGTTCGTTCACTAGTTAAGTAAAAGCTATTCACTCTTGAATAACCTTAAATTGTTAAATAGTTAAGTGATACAAAAACTTAAGTGACAGAAACGAATTATAAATAATAATGTATTTTTAGGTCAAGAAATCTGTGACCTTTGTTTGACCTTCTTGAATTTCATGTAAAAGACATAAACGCGCTACTATCTAAACAAGTTCAACTTATTGAATCTGGCGTTACTTTGCGGAGGTCCATATTAATGAACTGAAACAATTTTATTACTTTGCTCACCCGCGACCTTCGCTTTTTTTGAAGGTTGCGGGTGAGCAAAGTATCTAATTGTCACAGTTCATTAAGTTGAACTTATTCAAACGAAAAGGTGTTTTTCGAACGAAAAATATGAGGGGACAGGTGGGGTGAAAGGAAAACGTATTGAAAGGGACAATTAATTATTCAATATAAAAGTCCATTTATGAAAGGAAAAATAAAATACACATTTTTTAAAGATGCGAAAATAAACAACTAAGAATTGATTAATGTCAATTATTAAATTTCATTTCAAGCTAACTAAATTTTAGTAATAATATTGTCCCTTTCAATACGGTGTCCCTTTCATGCCACCTCTCCCCTATAATATTTGTGTTTAAATTTTATTGTTAATGGATTTTCTATTAAAGGGTGTCATTTCATCATTCAAAAACAGATTTAAGAGCGAATAACAGTAGAAACATCTTCGTCATTCGGACAATAGGTAAAATTAAATTTATATTCGGTTTTTATACAATTTTATATAAATATTACCCTGGTAGGGCGTAACAACAAAGTTAATTACATCAACTAGGTATTGTATACTATTTTATGTGTAACCATATTAATTTAGTAATTTATTTATTTATTCAAGTAATTCAAGTAACAAGACTCATTTTGTTTCCTAACAGTCTTAACTTATGCTAGTAAAAAATACACAAAAACAAAAACATTAAATATTATTAAGCCTATCAGCTAAGTCAAACCAGTAATATATACATAGGTACAGTTGGCCAAAAATATGGCCACCCTACAGTTTAAGTTCATTGCACACCATGATACCACGAGGTCGATTTTCCCTTGCAATAACAAAAATTAAATGATGACAGCGACTAATGACTTCTCTCAGAAAAGTCAACCTAATTGATATTTAGATCTCACAGAAACTTTTGTCAAAAACTGGTATACCATTTTGCTGGCCGATTGTACTTTTTTTATATAACTAATAATCATTATAATTGTACCACACCCCACATTCCAAGAGAAAGCGTGTGTGAAACAATATGACGTGTTTGTTCGCACAGGTGAACGTTTCGACATAGTCCCATACTATAAATCGATACTTTATAACAGCAAATAATATAACACTTGTATGACTACATCAAAATCTAGCTCGAACGAATGTAAACCTAATTTAGTTGAAGCTAAGGTAGCACTTAGCTTGAGCGATGTATGATAATGACTTTGCACATATGGTAATTAGAAATCGATGTAACATAGACAAAATATTTGCTAAAACGTATTTGTTAAGTATGTTCTGATACTTAGTACTGCTTAGAGCTTTATAAGCTACTAGCTTTTTCCTGTTACTTCGTCCACGAACAAATAAATTGTATCTAACATATCACCACCACCAAACTACATTGACGAGTTTCAAACTCAACCAGAGCTGATCTTCAGAGTAGGTACCACAACCGTACGCTATGCTGCCAAATGTTAGACCAAACAGACATCTAACAAAAACACAATACACACACACAGCCCAGCAGAATAATACGGTACGGTTGTGGTACCTACTCTGAGGATGAGCTCTGGTTGAGTTCGAAACGCGTCAGTGTAGTTTGGTGGTGGTGACAGTTGGGTTTGTGTGATTTGTGTGTGTTCGTACAGTGTGGAGACGGAGGAACTGCATGAACATGCATTTCTTGCATAAACGTAACTATCGTAAGGTCGCGGGTGAGCAAAGTAGGTAATTGTTTCAGATCATTAATATGGCACTCCGCAAAGTAACGCCTGATTCAATAAATTAGATAATATCATAATATTTTTTCTTGGTGTTCTAACACGGGCAAACCTGCAGATTTTTTTTTATGGTATAGGGGGCAAACGAGCAAACGGATCGCCTGATGGTAAACGATTACCGTTGCCCATGGACACCTGCGATACCAGAAGAGTCACAAGTGCGTTGCCGGCCTTTTAAAGCTAGTTACAAATATAAGGTACAGCAGACGCCCCGTGGTCCGCTGGTACCGCTCCGATGACTCACTCTCGGTTTCGCTGATCTCATAAAATCATCGGCTCGCACTTGACCTTTGTTCTGATAAATGTGGGCGCACTGAGGCCTTTGGAGGCCATAGAAATAGCGGGTATCGAGTAATAAATAAATAAAAAAAATCCACTTCGAATTACTTTTCGACTGTTTTTTTTTTAGTAAAAATGTAAAACCCGAACACACCTGCTAAGAAAGTCAATGGTTTATGCGGAGTTCCCGATCCACACTGGGCCCGCGCGGGAACTATGCCCCAAGCCCTCTCATTCTGAGAAGAGGCCTGTGCACTGCAGTGGGGCGCATTTAGGCTGGGATTCCTAAGCTATACGTATTAGGAAAGATGCAGTGAACCGCTTTGTGCGGGCCAATGCAATACTAACCACAAAAGGGTGAAGCATCCGGTCTCGCATCATGGTTTCGGTTTTTTGGAATTTATGTGTTAAATTTACCATGGGCTTTACGGTGAAAGAAAACATGGTGAAAAAACCGTACAAACCCGAGGGGAAATTCAATGGTGTCTGTGTAGTTCCCGATCCGCACTGGGCCAACGTAGGAACTCCGGCCCAATCATTTTGAGAGGAAGCCAGTGTGCCCCGCAGTGGGATGATGATGATGATGATGATGATGATTTTTTTCTTACGAAGAGACTAATTTGTTAGTCGCCTAGAAATAAGTTATTTTACTTATTCTTAGCTGTTGCCCGCGACTCCGTCCGCAAAGAATTCATTTATCGCTTTCCTGCGGGAAATGTTCAATTTTCCGGAAAAAGACTACCTATTTAAAGTCAGTCAGTCAGTCAGTGTTAAATTTAATTTAAGGTTCAGCGGCTTAGGCGTGAAGAGGTAACAAACAGATAGACAAATAGAGTTACTTTCGTGTTTATAATTGGGAATGTCTAAAAAAAATTACCAGTGGCTTTTATATTTTTTTTGTATAGAAAAGTCAATTATAAGAAACTAATTTCAATATTTTGTCACTTAGTTCACTACATTTTACAAAATTAATTATTGAAACTATTTTGGTTGATGACGTCAGATTGTAATTGAGGGCTCCCACACTACGAAATTTCTAAATCTATCTAAATGCGTACGATAAGGCTACCCCTTTAATTATTTTTTGCGTGGTGGTACACTGTAACTAGTGTCACTTTACTGGCGCTGTCAAAGTGCTAGATGCCAGGCAGTGGGTCCAAATCAAACTCCGTAGTTATAATCCTCGCGTAAATTTGTGAAGAATTCTAACCACACAGAATAAAGTACGACTTGGACCGGTCACGCAATTTACACCAAAGTCAAATGAAGGTCATTGCTTATTTGTTATGTAATAAATTCATTATATAGTATAAAAATTAAATAACTACAGAAAACGAGTTAAAAACCATTTATCTCGAAATGGTTTTCGGTTTACTATACATTGCAAAAAAATAGTCATCCCCAATTATGAGTAAGGATAATATCTCAAAATTTATAATCTTCCTGAAGTGGACTTTACAAGGTTAACTTTAGGGTTCACTTTAGTTTACACGTCAACCTTAGATACGAGCTTTATTTAAAGTAGTGACGATTTTATCTCCCTTTCCGCGGCCCACCTTATCTTCGATCTAAAAACAATATCGATATCCAGGGTAAGGCCCGCCACGCCCAACATGAATAAATATTTAATTAAAAAAATGTAAAAGAGAGCACGGTTTGTATTGTTATTATTTTATTAGGCTATCGAATTGATATTAATCTGTTTCGCTTGAGGACTTGCTATGTGTAATGATACACTAGAAGACATGGGGGTTTAATCATTTGAAGAAATATTGTATCATTTACCTCGACGTTTAACCCACGTGCCCAAGAGAGCACGGGTGAATTTTCTAAATGTTTTTTTTTTCCATAATTTTATGTTGATTGACAAGACCGTCTTTTCAAAAATGCTTGGATATAGTTACTAGTGAACTGAAACAATTACTTTGCTCAACTACGACCGACTAGGTCGCGGGTGAGCAAAGTAATTGTTTCAGTTCATTAATATGGACCTCCGCAAAGTAACGCTTGATTCAGTAAATTATTTATAGTTACTAGGTTGAAATTATTATCAAATATTTAACACTCTCTGGGCGATTTTGCCAAAAAATCTCACATTCGTGGTCACCAGATTTGAATTATGTTCGATAGTATACTCTATGTGGTCTATTTTTCTCATTTACTCTATCAAGATTTGGAGGCGTCATACACATTTTAACCGCCGGACCGGACCGGACCGGACCAGAAGACAGGCGGAAGACGCAGTGTAGGTAGGCCTACAACAAGATGGTGCGACGACCTGGTGAAGGTAGCGGGAACGCATTGGATGCGGATGGTGCAGGGATGATCTGTTTGGCGAGCCTTGGGGGAGGCCTATGTTCAGCAGTGGACGTCTTCCGGCTGAAATGATGATGATAATGAGTACACATTTTTTTGTTTGCGTCTCTCCTGTGGACATGGGATATTTAAGGGACGATAGCCAATATTTTTATTCGAGCCAAGATCGGCTTGTGGGACCCCTGGATAACTGTAGGCACGTTTAAATAAATCTTAAGTTTGCTATTTAACGACCGCTTTAGCCTAGTTGGTAGTGACCCTGCCTACGAAGCAAGAGGTCCTGGGTTCGAATCCCGGTAAGGGCATTTATTTGTGTGATGAGCACGAATATTTGTTCCTGAGTTATGGATGTTTTCTATGTATTTAAGTATTTATTTATCTATATATGTAGTTTATCGTCGTCTCGTACCCATAGTACAAGCTTTGCTTAGTTTGGGACTAGTCGATTTGTGTAAGATTGTCCCCTAACCTAACCTAATACCTATTTCGGAGTCGCTAATTTAATGCCCATAGGACAGGGTTGAATGTTTAGCGTTAGTGCGAAGTTATTATTCTCATTGTCATTTCAGCAAATATTACTAAAAAGGATTATTCATCTCCATCCATCTTAGAAACAACTTTTTATAAAAACTTAAGACAGTACCGATGCTGAATCTATAGTCCGACAAGCTCGCGCGCGACTCTCCGCGGAACTCTGTCGCAGTCAGCGTTTGCCGCACTTATTAAAATTACTACTTATAGCAGAGGCTCCCTGCGACAGGGTTCCGCCGGGCGCCGCGCACGAGCTTGTCAAGGTATAGTTTGATCACGTGCGAACACCTCACCTCCCACCTCACTCACTCGACACCTCAACGCCTAGTTAATGACACCCTGTCACCGTAAGAATAAATAGGAACATAGGTAGAAGGGAAACTCCCGCTCCGGCCGGACTCAAAGGTCACGATATTAGAGTACTCGCTAAGCGAGAACTTAGTCAGGGTGTCACGGTCGGCGTCGCCGGCCTATCTATGATATAAGATTGAAGTTGCATGTATTGGGTCAGTGTCGAGCACAGGGATGTTTACCTTAATGAGGTTCAATTGAGCGGTCAGAATGATCGAATAGAGACAATTTTTGTTTCTTACACTGTGTGTTTGGCAGCCGTGGTGGCCTAGAGGTTTGACCTATGGCCTTTCAAGCAGAGGATCGTGGGTTCAAATCCCGGCTCGCTCCTCTGAGTTTTTGGAATTTATGTGTGAAATTACATTTGAAATTCACCATTAGCTTTACTGTGAAGGAAAACATCGCGAGGAAACCTGCATGCACCGGCGAAGAAATTCAATGGCAATAAATAATAAATAACATGGGACAATTTATTCACACCAATTGACCTAGTCCCAAACTAAGCAAAGCTTGTACTATGGGTACTAGACAACGGATAAACATACTTATATAGATATTAAACACCCAAGACCCGAGAACAAACATTTATATTTTTCATACCAATATCTGCCCCGACACGGGAATCGAACCCGGGACCTCAAGCTTCGTAGTCAGGTTCTCTAACCACTAGGCCATCTGGTCGTCCAAACACATCCAAACATCTGGTGTGTGTGAAGTTCCCAATCCGCACTGGGCCCGCGTGGGAACTACGGCCCAAGCCCTCTCATTCTGAGAGGAGGCCTGTACCTTGCAGTGGGACGTATATAGGCTGGGAAGATGATGATGACACTGTGTATGACCCGAAGCATACCGTATCCTTTTCTCGTTTTCTATGTTTCCCTCTATCCCTTTGTTGAATCTCCGCATCACAACACGTGTAGTCCGGCCCCGCTATTCCCATGCGCAGACGCAGCGCGTCGTAATTAATACACGCCCACGTGCCCTCGACCCCGGCTACGCTTTTGTTTTTGATCAAAATACTAGCTTTCACACGCGGCTTTGCTTTCGGTGTAGGAATAGGAAAAGTAATTTATTCAATCAGGCGTTACTTTGCGGAGGTCCATATTAATGAACGGAAACAATTACTTTGCTCACCCGTGACCTTCAAAGATCACACAAAAATTCGCGGGTGAGCAAAGTAATTGTTTCAGTTCATTAATAGGAAAAGGATTATTTCAAATTTAATTCCGCACATAAATTCCGTAAAACTCAGAGTTGAGAGAAATGGATTGATGATTGATTGTGTCGTTAATCATCATCATGTAGCTACAGGCCTACTCTCAGAATGACTAAATAAAAAAAGTAATATGGGACAATTTGACACCAATTGACCTAGACTCAATCAAACTAAGCAAAGCTTGTACTTTGGGGACCAGACAACGGATGAACATACTTATATAGATAAATACATATTAAACATCCAAGAGTTGTAAGTTTCAAGAACAAAAATCCATGTCATGGATTTTTATATTAAATACTAGCTGTTACCCGCGACTCCGTCTGCGAAGATAAAAAATAGCCTACGACCTATTCTCAGACCTACGGAATACACAGAAAAAAGTTTCATGAGAATCGGTCAGGCCGTCTGGGAGTAGTTCGATAACAAACACCGTGACACGAGATTTTTATATATTAGAGAGAGGGAGAGAGAGAGAGAAAGACGTTTATTTACACATAATCGATGCACAGGAAATACAGTTGACAGGAAAAGATACAAATAAAAATCATCGAATAGTATAAATTGGGCCCCACTCAGCATAATTATTAGAGATTGTTACTTTTATGGAAACACACCACTGCAAAACAAGCAGGTACTTTTTATTAGACAGAAATTAATAGTACATTACTGCAGCGGCCGCGAAATAGGGGATTGCCGGCCGAGTGTTAACGAGGCCATCTAGAGATACGAGGCCGGCAATCCCTGTTCGTGGCCAAGGCTTGTATAGAGTTTTTCTCAAACATGCATCATCATCATCACCACCATCATCACCACCATCACCATCACCATCACCATCACCATCAAAAAAACATCATCAACATCCATCAACATCCATCAACATCCATCAACATCCGTTAACATCCATGAACAAGAACATCCATCAACATCCATCCATCCATCCATCCATCAACATCCATCAACAACCATCAACATCCATCAACATCCATCAACATCCATCAACATCCATCAACATCCATCAACATCCATCAACATCCAACAACATCCATCAACATCCATCAACAACCATCAACATCCATCAACATCCATCAACATCCAACAACATCCATCAACATCCATCAACATACATCAACATCCATCAACTAACATCCATCAACATCCATCAACATCCATCAACAACCATCAACCAACATCCATCAACATCCATCAACATCCATCAACATCCATTAACCAACATCCATCAACCAACATCCATCAACATCCATCAACCAACATCCATCAACATCCATCAACACCCATCAACCAACATCCATCAACATCCATCAAAATCCATCAACATCCATCAACATCCATCAACATCCCTCCATCCATCCATCCATCAACATCCATCCATCCCTCCGTCCGTCCGTCCGTCCGTCCGTCCATCCGTCCGTCCATCCATCCATCCACGTCGACCACGTCGACCTATTAAACGTCATGGTGCTGTGTCACATAAAACAATAGACGATCACTTTGCTGGCCTTGGCCAGCAATGTTGTATGAAATTCCATTATTGACCTCTCGTCTAGCCGCACCTGCAACGTGACAGTTCGTGGCGTATTTTAAGGAACATAACGTCAATATTTCATAGCATGTTTGAGAAAAATATTTTTCTATATACTAGCTTTCACACGCGGCTTCGCCTCCGCTGTAGGAATCCCTGTACCGTGGGATTAGTATAATAAGCATGTCAGTCAGGACTTTTTTTTTTTACATAAAACTGGCCCGTGATTGACCACTATCTCACCTGATGAAAAGTGTAGATGAGGCCAAAGGTGTAGCTCACTGGTCCAGTAACAGCCTATTCACTCTAGCCTTGAAGAGACCTAGGTTGTATTTATCTGGAAATACAGACGACGGGAGCGAATTCCATTCTTTAGCAGTTCGCATTAGGAAGGATGACGCGAAGCGCTTCGTACGGGCCACTGGAATACTAACCACATTAGGATGAAGACGCTCCCCCCGCCTGGATAACCGTTGGTGAAATGGAGATGGAGGAATTAAATCATGTAATTCCTGCGCACACTCTCCAAAATGTATCCGATAAAAAACAGACAAACAAGCAACTCGACGACGGTGCACGAGGCTCTGTAGCCTACCACCGATTGACGAACTATCACCAATGAGTCTTCGGGCTCGATGCTCCACCGAATCCAACGCCGCCAACTGATACTTGGCAGAACCGTCCCAAAGGTGGCAGCAGTATTCCATGCATGATCTAACCTGTGCTTTGTATAAACTTCTATTAGAGAAGGTGTCCCAAAACTCAACGATGACCTGGTGCCGGTCGAGAGCTCAACTTGTACTACCAGTCCTGGGAAAAATAAGTTATAAAAATTAATTTATTGAATCAGGCGTTACTTTGCGGAGATCCATATTAATGAACTGAAAAAATTACTTTGCTCACCCGCGACCAAGTTAAGCGATATCATGAAGACGATGGGCTCCAGGAAGCTCAAGGTCACGTAAAGGGCGATGACGAGGGCTATGCTCGGAGTTTCTCTGCGGGATCACAAACAGAAATAGTGAAATCCGCGCAAGAACTTAAGCCACTGACTGACATAGCTCGAAGAATCGCCGGACTCAAGTGGCAGTGGGGAGGGCGCATCACTCGTAGCACTTAAGGCCGATGGGGCCAAAAGGTTCTTGAATAGGGACCACCGACCGAAAGACGCAGTGTAGGCAAGCCTCCAATAAGATAAAATAAATAAAATAAATAAATATCACGGGACAATTCACACCAATTGACCTAGTCCCAAAGTAAGCTAGGTAAAGCTTGTGTTATGGGTACTAGGCAACGGATAAACATACTTATATAGATAGATACATACTTAAATACATATTAAACACCCAAGACAATATAATAAACAATATCTTATCTTATCTTATCTTATCTTATCTTATCTTAGACCCGAGAACAAACATTCGTATTTTTCATACAAATATCTGCCCCGACACGGGAATCGAACCGGGGACCTCAAGCTTCATAGTCAGGTTCTCTAACCACTAGGCCATCTGGTCGTCTAAAAATAAGATGAAGCGACGACCTGGTTAGGTTTGCTGGATGGCGTTGGATGCGGATGACGAAGCTTGGGGGAGGACTATGTTCAGCAGTGGACGTCTTTCGGCTGAAATAATGAAATAATCATGCATCATGATATTAGGCCCTGAGTTTGCGGATGGGTGGATTGTTAAATATTGTTATTTTTATATAGCTACACCCTGCAAAGCAAGTACTTTTTATTTGCTTCCTTCTAGGCGCCGGCGCAAGATTAAATTATTAATTGCACGCAGCCTTCTATTGCTATGAAAGCAATTAAAAGACTTCTGCGTTTTCAATTACACACAATTTAGCACCCGGTTGCGGTACAATGAACTTGTAATTGCCATTTATAAGCAATTGGTTTATCTTCATTGTTACAATGAAATTAATGAAATGGCATTTAAAGAAATTTTACTGATCAGTAATTTTCTTGAGTGGCGACCGCGAATCAGAAGATGTGGCGTGGGAAAGACCCCTGCAACATAATAATAATAATAAAATAAATCATGGGTCAATTGACATGAATTGACCTCGTCCCAAACTAAGCAAAGCTTGTACTATGGGTACTAGACAACGGATAAATATACTTATATAAATAAATACATACTTAATTACATATGAAACAAGTTAGCTATGAAGTATCTTTTTGTATTTATTTTTTCAACTTCATTTTTTTATTACTTTTACGGTCATCCCGTGAAATCATACATTTCGTACTAAATACAAACTGAAATATAGATGCACAGAAAAAACCCCAGAAAAAAGACCAATGCTGGGAATCGAACCCAGGTCCTCAGCATTCCGTGCCGTGTGCCATACCCATACACCACCATTGGTCTAGAGATTAGACAGATTAGAGGAAAGATTCGTGTCTAATCTCTAGACCAGTGGTGGTGTAGGGGTATGGCACACGGCACGGAATGCTGAGGACCTGGGTTCGATTCCCAGCATTGGTCTTTTTTCTGGGGTTTTTTCTGTGCATCTATATTTCAGTTTGTATTTAGTACGAAATATACATATTAAACATCTAAGACTCCAGCACAAACGTTCGTATTTTCACACAAATATTTGCCCCGACCGGGAATCCCCTTCATTCAAATCAATCAGATATTACGGGAGTGTGTATCAATTAAGCTCATTCTCAGTTGTATTTACGCTTTAATACAGTGGAGGAAACTGAATCGCGTACCAAGGTTCTCTTCTCATTCAATTTCCCGATGATTTCTTTGGCAGGTGTAGGGAATGTCAACATGACAATTGCAACAAAAAGGCTACATTCTGGTACGCAATTCATTTTCCTCGACTGTAAGTACCTGTAAATTTCTATGCAAGTCAGAGTCCAAAATTAAACGTAGGTAGGTACAGTTTTTGAAAAATGCTTTTATAATTTTTTAGACGCCCAGATGGCCTAGTGGTTAGAGAACCTGACTACGAACCTTGAGGTCCCGGGTTCGATACCCGTGTCGGGGCAGATATTTGTATGAAAAATACGAATGTTTGTTCTCGGGTCTTGGGTGTTTAATATGTATTTAAGTATGTATCTATCTAAATAAGTATGTTTATCCGTTGCTTAGTACCCATAACACAAGCTTTGCTAAGCTTACTTTGGGACTAGGTCAATTAGTGTGAATTGTCCCATGATATTTATTTATTTTATTTATTTTCTTTCATTTCAGTGAACGGTTGCGGTACTCTGAAGATGAGCTCTGGTTGAGTTCGAAATGCGTCAGTGTAGTTTGGCTATCGTAAGGTCGCGGGTTAAGCAAAGTAATTGTGTCAGTTCATTAATATGGACCTCCGCAAATTAACGCCTGATTCAATCAATTATTTAATTTTTAAGGTTTCACTTAGCTACTTGTAAAGACCGGATCAAATTAAAATTTGGTGTATGTTATGTTGTTTAGATGATAAATGATAAAGCAACTAACTTATAAATCAAGGAAAATAAATCGCGTACCAAGGTACCTTTTCAACTATTTTCACGATGATTTCTTTGGCAGATGTACGGAATTTCAAAGTGACATTTGAGTATAATCAACAAAAAGTTTTGTAGTGGTAGAGCCATGTTGTAGCTAGCCGCTGCATCACGAAAGGGCTGGCTCGTCCGGAGCAGTACCTACCACCCTCTCACAGAACACTGGCGTAAAGCAGCAGTACTCCTGCTGTGAGCACCTGGGGCCCACTACCTCTCCCCCTTCTCCCTCCCCTAATCCTTCTCCTTTTATAAAGGCCGGCAACAGATCAGTGACTCTCTTTGAGTTTGAATTTGTATAACTTTTTTTTTCATTGTTAACTGTTCTCTACTTGTTATAATAAGCTTTCACCCAGATCCGCGAACTCGAAGGCGTCGCCTCTGCTCCACCTCCCAATAAATCACCTATTAATGATCACGTAAATAAATAAATAAATAAATATCGGCCCAAATGGATCGCGCGGAGCAAACAGACACGACACTGCATAGAAAGATAAAGGCGACGGCACAGTGGAGGTCAAATAGTTACAAAATAAAAAATCGTGCGTGCAGTTCCTCCGCGCGGAAGAAGTGAAACTTCGTAATGTGGAAATGAAAAAGGCACTTATACATCAATATGAACCTTATTGCAATAACTTAAAGAACTAAATTTACTTATGCATCTATGTGTTTTAATTACTCACTAGATGGCGCTTTTATCAAGTCTCATACAAATTTGCACAGACAGTATGAGTTCTGCATCGCACTGTCGAAGTTTTTAACTTCCGATAGTATATACACAATGCGAGATTACTTGCTTCGGCAGTACATATAAAAATGCTTTCATACCCCCTCCATGGTAGCGTTAAACGGTTAACGTGACCTTGTTGGAAGTCTCATTAGAAGTTTAAATTCAAAAATTATCATCATCATCGATTTAGCCCTTTTTTTTTTTGGTGTGGAAAATGCACCTTATGCGTCGTCTCTGTTCGGGAAAACAGAGGTATGTGGGGCTGTCCCCAAGGGGCCTACCCACTAAAAACCACACGGATTCCCTCGTTGCCATTGTGAACGCCGCGGGAGCACAAGGAGTCACCGCAACGCCCACTGGCCGCCTCAGGATGGGGCTCCTCTGTCGACACCGTGCAATGCGGGCTCGGCACTATCGATTTAGCCCTAGGACGTATACTGCTGAACATAGGTCTACTTCATTGACACCCATACATTACGGTTAGAAGATGCTTGCATCCACCATGAACCTGCGGTATTTACCATAGCATCCGTCCAACTCATTAGTGGATCTCCCACGCCAACTCTGTCCTTGTTTAAGTTAAAATATTATCCCGGAAGATGCAGTGTCGGTAGGCTTCCAACAAGATGGAGCGACAATGGAGATGGATTGGCGAGCTTTGGGGGAGGCCTATGTTCAGCAGTGGACGTCTTTTGGCTGAAATGATGATGACGATGACGAGTATCCCATGCGCTCGCATTGCTGGGATATTAAGTATTCTAAGTCTCAATTCAAATATTTGTTTAGTATTCATAAAAATCTTGTTAACCGTTATTGCGTGATTGGCTAACAAATATACAAAAATCTTAACAAACTTTGTCATTTATAATATTACTAGGATAGGATATGACGCCTAACCTTTTTTAATAAAAAAACAATTTGACACACGTCATTTTTGACGTTTCACCAAAGTAAACACAGAACAGTATTTTCAAGCAAAAATACAAGGCACTGAAAGTGTCATGCGGTCTCTATTTTTATTTTGTTAAATTTTTACCACCAGTATCATTTTAATAGTACATTACTGCAGCGGCCGCGAAATAGGGGATTGCCGGCCGAGTAGTTATAGATGGCCGAGTGTTAACGAGGCCATCTAGAGATACGAGGCCGGCAATCCCTGTTCGTGGCCAAGGCTTGTATAGAGTTTTTCTCAAACATGCATCATCATCATCATCACCGCCATCACCATCACCATCACCATCACCATCACCAACAACATCATCAACATCCATCAACATCCATCAACATCCATCAACATCCGTCAACATCCATGAACAAGAACATCAATCAACATCCATCCATCCATCCATCCATCAACATCCATCAACAACCATCAACATCCATCAACATCCATCAACATCCAACAACATCCATCAACATCCATCAACATACATCAACATCCATCAACCAACATCCATCAACATCCATCAACATCCATCAACAACCATCAACTAACATCCATCAACATCCATCAACATCCATGAACATCCATCAACATCCATCAACATCCATTAACCAACATCCATCAACCAACATCCATCAACATCCATCAACCAACATCCATCAAAATCCATCAACATCCATCAACATCCATCAACCAACATCCATCAACATCCATCAACATCCATCAACATCCATCAACATCCATCAACATCCATCAACATTCATCAACATCCATCAACATCCATCCATCCATCCATCCATCAACATCCATCCATCCCTCCGTCCGTCCGTCCGTCCGTCCGTCCATCCGTCCGTCCATCCATCCATCCACGTCGACCACGTCGACCTATTAAACGTCATGGTGCTGTGTCACATAAAACAATAGACGATCACTTTGCTGGCCTTGGCCAGCAATGTTGTATGAAATTCCATTATTGACCTCTCGTCTAGCCGCACCTGCATTGTGACACTTCGTGGCGTATTATAAGGAACATAACGTCAATATTTCATAGCATGTTTGAGAAATAGTACATTACTGCAGCGGCCGCGAAATAGGGGATTGCCGGCCGAGTAGTAATAGATGGCCGAGTGTTAACGAGGCCATCTAGAGATACGAGGCCGGCAATCCCTGTTCGTGGCCAAGGCTTGTATAGTGCTTTTCTCAAATAAATCCAAGGAAATGACACGAATGTTCAACTTATATATTCATATTTAATTCAAATTGTTTTTTTTTTTATTCCCGCCAAAATATTTTTTTTCCAGCAATTTATTTGTAAGCTGTTCCAGTTAATGTTTTTGACGCAAAATCTTGAGATGATTTATATTTATTAAAAAATTATGACCTTATTAATTGGTTATTTTAATAAATTGTTAACAATAAACGCCAATCCTTATTTATTTTATTAAATCTAGCCAAGTAAGATATTAAAAAGTAAATTCACAAACTAAATTTTTCTTAATTGGCAGTATGTCATTGATAGTCAATAAAAGAAAATACGACCCACTAAAACAAAAGACAATCTCTTTGCTGGCCTTGGCCAGCAATGTTTGTATGAAATTCCATTATTGTCGTCTAATTTGAAATTAGAACGAATCTTCCTCAACTGCTATACAATGGCATACTTCGTGTTCTATTGTCACGACTATAAGGACCACATTTCCTTGGATGTTTCAGAAAAATAATTTACACTTGCATAGCTGTCGCAGGTAAAGCTAAGTATGATCGCAGACCGAATATAAAGAAAAAACAGAATTCTGCTAATACCGAGAGATGCCGGGCAAATCTACGTTCGCCTTTTACGCGTGTGCGTAGCTTAAAAGCTTTCAGACAGAGTCAGAGGGAGAGAGAAAGAGATATTAATTCTACATTTAGAAGAAAAACATATGCAACTGCGGCTCATAGTTTGACGCACTTCACCGTTCAAAGAAACAACGTCTTAACTTTTTATTTAGCCTGATGAGGACCAAATACAAGTTACCGTGGCCGCGGCTTTACGCGTCAGTCGTGAAGCGGCGCGGGCGCAAGATGGACGGATAACCTCCAAATTGATTTATTATACTTCAATTTTTTACTTCCAAAGCTTAGACTGCTCTTCCTTAGTTCTGCCCTATGGTGTGAATAAACAAATTTGATATTTTTATCTTAATAGTTTTTAATATGGTTATAAAGTAAGGCCAAAACAAACTGGGAGCGCGGAGCGTCGAGGGAGCGTGCCCAGCGCGCTCTATAACACTGAATCAAATAGGTGTACCACGCTGCTGGTGTGTGTCACCGTATTTTTGATTCAGTGCAATAGAGCGCGCTGGGCACGCTTTGTTGCCGCCCCGCGCTCCCGGTTTGTTGTGGCCTATATTCCAATACATTTATTGATGTCTACTGTATTGCGTCAATGGCGTGCCTATACTGAAATCAATATTTCTCAACCATACGATGAAATATTCCGCTTTCATTTAAAAACGTCCTGATTAAAAAAAAAACATTTTTACTTACTGATATACTTTTGATAAAAGTTTGTATATTATTTAATTAATTCCTATTTATTATTTAACGATATTAACTAACGACCGCTTTAGCTTAGTTGGTAGTGAACCTGCCTACGAAGCAAGAGGTTCTGGGTTCGAATCCCGGTAAGGGCATTTATTTGTGTGATGAGCACGAATATTTGTTCCTGAGTTATGGTTGTTTTCTATGTATTTAAGTATTTATCTATCTATATAAGTATGTTTATCGTCGTCTAGTACCCATAGTACAAGCTTTGCTTAGTTTAGGACTAGGTCGATTTGTGTAAGATTGTCCCCTAATATTTATTTATTTTATTTATTTATTTATTTATTACATTTTATTATGAACCTCTATAAGCTGTTGTACTCTTACCAAAATTATGATAATACCTACCTCTCAGACGTCGGGATGCAGATCTGCGCCAAATATACTAGGGGCGTTCAATAAAAAGTGAGAATGAGTATGTTATAAACAACTTTTACTAAATGTCATTTTATTTTTCGACATAGTCACCTTTTGGCATAATACACTTAGTATATCTTTTTTCTAAACTTAATATTCCATTTTTAAAAAAGGTCTCATCTTGAGTACTTAAAAAATCTTGTACTGCAGCGACTACCGCGTCGTCGTCTTCAAATTTCTGGCCTCTCAGGTATTGTTTCAATCTCGGAAATAGGTAGAAATCACTGGGAGCGAGATCTGGTGAATACGGAGGATGCTTAAGGATATCGAACCCAGCATCACGAATTGCAGCCATTGCAACGGCGGACTTGTGTGCCGGAGCATTGTCCTGGTGGAACAGCACAACTTTCGAGAGTTTACCTCGCCGTTTTTCGCGGATCTCATTACGCAATGTTGCTATTTGTTTGGCGTATAAAGTGCCCGTAATAGTGGCTCCATGCTCGAGATACTCAATCATTAATACCCCTTTACCATCCCAAAAAACAGAGCCCATGACCTTACCGGCAGATGGGCTCACCTTGAATTTCTTCGGAGTTGGAGATGATGGCCTTTTTCATGTCATAGACTGCAGTTTCGTTTCTGGGTCGTAATGATGGAGCCATGTTTCGTCCATTGTTATAAATCGCGCCAAAAAAAGTTCCCGGTCTTGCTGCATCAGGTTCAAAGCTTCTTGACAAATCTCTAGTCTAGTTTGTTTTTGCGTGTCAGTAAGCATTCTTGGTACCCAACGCGCAGATACCTTTTTCATACCAAAGCGTTCATGTAAAATATTATGCACGCTCCCCGTTGAATTCTTTACATTTTCAGCAATAAAACGAACCGTGACACGACGATCCGCCAAAACTGAGTTTTCGACTTTTTTCACAATTTCTTCAGTTACTGCTGTAGTAGGGCGTCCGGAGCGGGGTTCGTCCATTGTCGATGTTCTTCCACGTCTAAATTCGGCGCACCAACGTGCGACTGTCGAATACGGAGGAGCATTAGACCCTAAAGTGCCCAGCAAATCCAAATTGACTTGGTCCGTAGAAAAATTTTTCACACACAAGTATTTGATAACGGCGCGCAGTTCAATTTTCTCCATTTTCGCTAACGTACTCAATAGCATTGCAAAGAAATTACCGTATATTTTTTTAAACAAAAGACAGTTAGTTTTTTTTTCATAGCAATCAGCTAGATAGATTAGCTTTACCGGCCAGTATTTAATTTCGTAATATTAAAAGAGTTTGCATCTCATTCTCACTTTATATTGAACGCCCCTCGTAAGGCTATCTTTTTGTATTTTTATTTTAACATTTTGTAACATTGGTTCTATTTGGGGCAAACTAGACAGGAACCCAGATTTTTCACGGCGTTCGAAAGGTTTAAGAATAAAGTTACAAAAAATTATAATGTAAAGTATCAAAACCTTTCAAGCCTCACACAAATAATAAGATCGCGCAAAGTTATAATTCAATAAACTCCCAGAGCAGCAGACACGATTTCACTATTTATTCTTATAATACGATCCATAATATTATAGAAATTAATATTACCCGATGCTATCTCCCTCACGCACCCATTCACAAAACTTATAATTTTTACGTACATTAGAATGAACATTTTTCAATTAATTTTAATGTGATTTTGTGAGAGTAACGATTTCTTTGCCGATAGTATCGATTATGGGCCTATAACGACACGATCGTTGATTTGATTAAAATGTTGGTCAATCGTTATAATGTGAGAGAGCTATATGGAAACTTTTGGAGATGATATCGTCACGATTTTTGTCTCTTTGAGGAAGCTTATGTTTTAAATTTTGTTAAATTTATTTCATCCCAGGCTATATAGGTTCCACTGCAGGGCACAGCCCTCCCCTCAGAATGAAAGGGCATAGGCCATAGTTCCTTCACCTTTAGATATTTTTCTTCACCGTAAAAGCTCATGGTAAATTTCAAATGTAATTTCGCACATAAATTCCGATAAACTCAGAGTTGGGAGCCCGGATTTGAACCCACGACCCTCTGTTTGAGAGACCGTAGGTCAAACCACTAGGCCACCACAGCTTGAATAAATTAGTAGAATAATATATAAAGTTTCCTACCAAGTTATGTTTTTACACAAACAACACAAGGTTTTACGAATCCTTGAAATACAAAACCTTCAAATAAAATAGTTTTTAACAGACGTGAATAATGCAAGCAATAAATAAAACTAAATAACGCAGTCGATTAAAATGACACGATTAAGATAGTCCAAGTCACGATTAAAAAAAACTCGTATTTATACCAAATTCCGTTAATGTTTTTCTATAGTGTAGTTTTCAAAGTACTTATGACAGGAGTTGCTTTTGGTTTAATTTTGTGATTTCACGAGAAGGGCGAGATTAAACGCGGTGATGGAAAACATCGTGAGTAAACCTGCACACACCTGCGGAAAAATTCAATGATGTGTGTGAAGTTCCTGAACCGCACTGGGCCCGCATGGGAACTAGCCTAAGCCGTCTCAACCTAAGAGGAGGCCTAAGCCCTGCAGCGTAAGTCGAGATGTTTGATTTATTATTGCTACACTACTTAGTTATGGTGCAATATATTCGAGGAAACACAGTGATATATTATTATGGACTTTTATAATTATAGCATTAAAATTAAAATTGACGTACTTAATGATTCGTGTGCGAATTAATGACTTTTGCACTTCCTTTGATACCTACTTCATATAATATGCACTACTTGGAATCAGAAATAGAATTATGATTAAATAATAATGGTTTATGGTTTTAAGACTGTATAGATCAATTTACCAATAGTATTTTCCCCCAGTATTTTTATTCCCATTGGCAATTTTCCCCAAATGCTTTTTTTCCCACTATGATTTTTTACTGAAGCTTATTTTCACGGTAGAGTTTTTTCCCAATTTGAATCGACACGGAAAGATTGTCGACGGAGCTCCGCTCACGTGAAGCTCCTGTTTCTGTGTGCTTTTGGCCCTGTGGGCCGATGCGACCTTGACCTAATCTAAACCTACCTATGTTTTTGTGCCAATTAAAATTGAGAAATATTTCAGTTGTGAAAAATAATGGTGGGAAAAAAATCATTTGGGGAAAAAAGCGAATGGGAATAAAAATATTGGGGAAAAATAACATTGGTAAATTAATATGTACAGACATCACTCCTGCTGGCTCGTGCTGAGTCACCGACTTCAAACAGATTAATAAATAGAAAGATATTTTCATGGTTTTTGTTGGTCGGTTCAATTTTTATTTCATATTTTTTTAGGTTTTTAGTTTTTGGGTGTTTTTTGAAGGCGGTTTTATTTTTTATTGTTTAATGCGCTAATCATCTGCGAGTGAGATACACGGTGAAGACGAGCAATAATAAATTAACCAAACTCTATTTACTAGAGCGTGTGAAAGTTTGCTCTCAAATGGCGTCAATTTTAAAAACCTGTAGCCCTAGAAATACAGGATTTCACGTGTCACTTTTTGTGTCCAGATCGACATAGTTTATGTAGTTAGGATTTACCATAAAAGTAAAATAGACATCATAATAATAATTTAACTGGTGTCACTTTAGTACACGGCACCCGCGCCATATCGAACAAAATGACCATAATTGTAAAAAAGCTTTCAAACACCAAGTAAAAGTGCTAACTTCATTCCGCATAGCAAAAAGTGGATGTTACATAGAACATAAAACTACCTTGAGACTCACTCGTAGCGAAAAAATACGGATAACTCAAGTCTATGATAAAGTTTAGCTTGACATGTTTCGGGCTAATCTGTAGCCCTTCTTCTTAGAGCCACACGTTGCGGCCATACGTACGTTCTTTCCGTATTTTTTCGCTAAGGATTTTACATAGGTTGCCGAGTTCCATTTTTTATGATATAGCGAGGTAAACAACCAACAAGGTAGGTTTGTCTACGGGATCGAATCAGGAAGGAGGAGATCCGTAGAAGAACAGGGATCACCGAAATAGCCAAATGGATTCATCCCAGCCTATATACGTCCCACTGCAGGGCACAGGCCTTCTCTCAGAATGAGAGGGCTTAGCTCGCCAAACGGATTAGCTCGTTGCAATGGCAATGGGCATGCCATAATAGCACGCAGAACAGATGTCCGTTGGGACCCAAAAGTTCTCTAATGGAGACCACGGACTGGCAAGCGCAGTGTGGGACGTCCACCAACGTGATGGACGGACGATTTGGTGGATGCGGCAGGTTCAGGATAGATGCAAGTCGTTTCCAGCCGTAATGATTGGGCGTCAATGTGGGAGGCCTATACCCAGCAGGCAGCAGTGGACATCTTGCGGCTGAAATGATGATGATGATGAACAGCTTCAAACTAATTACAGGATTTTTTTTAATTCCCACCGGGTAAGAAAAAAACGGGATTCATACATTTTACTAACTGATAGTTTGATACTGATGATGATGATGTTGTTGTGACGGATTTTTGCTTTATTTAATGAATGAAGAAGCTGAGCCACAAATTCGAATTCTGCGCGGACGAAGTCGCGGGCAAAAGCTTGTGCAATATGCCAAAATTACCTTTTAAATTCGCACAATAACTAAAGTCACCGACATAGCTCGAAGTATCGCCAGACTCAAGTGGCAGTGGGCAGGACGCATCGCTCGTGGAACTGATGGCCGATGGGGCAAAAAGGTTCTCGAGTGGCGTCCACGGATCGGAAGACGCAGTGTAGGTAGGCCTCCGACAAGATGGAGCGACGACCTGGTTAAGGTTGCGAGATTTGTTTGGCGAGCCTTGGTGGAGGCCTATGTTCAGCAGTGGACGTCTTTAAGCTGAAATGATCATTGGTGATGACCAGTTACATTTTGCGCACTTCCTCCTAGCGTCCATTCTAGAACATATCACGCAGTCACGCTTGTAAAATTAGATCATCTATCGATTCGTGGATCGATACAGTCATCGGTTCGTAATCGAATGATAATATTTATGTTCTGAGCCAAGGTGAGGTCAGGTCACGTTCGTCACGATTCGGCTCTCCGGACAGGAAATGACCTTCAGGATGCAACCGGTGGAAGGCGTTAATGGTTCTGTTAATATGTATGAGCTTTTAGCTCTACCTCAATTTTCGTTTATAGCTCATAGTATGTTTAATTGGGCTGCGTCTCACAAGATATACTTAAGAACTAAGATGCGAACTGAAATAATTACTTTGCTCACTCGCGAAAGGTAAATGTAAGGTGAGGTTTTATGGTCGCGGGTGAGCAAAGTAATAGTTTCAGTTCATTAATATGGACCTTCGCAAAGTAGCGCGAGATTCAGTATGTATGTATGTAACCTGAGAGACACGTCGCGTCACATGTATGTCAAACCTAAAGCTAACAATTATTACGGTAAGAGAACAAGAATGTATATCACTTCAAGATTGTTCAATAATATTTTTCAGGAAAGTGAATTTAATAGTCTGCAAATGTTTAAGAATAACTTAAAAAAGCTTTTGCTAGAAAATTTTGATTCGCAAAAGTAAAATTGATATGGATTGCCTAGTTAGATTATTGTAGTTGTAGAATAAAAGTAGGCATGATAAATATATGAAATAAGAATTGTATGGCATGCAGTCCGGAAGTCAAAACATAGTATTTGACGAGAGCATTTCACTATTGCGTGAGATATGGACCAGAGCGCATCGGCTGACTCCAAACTAACGCGTGAATAATGCTTACGGATATTAAATAGATGGATTGCTTATAGATGCGACAGTTGCGGTATAAAAATCCTTCCTTCTTTCTACTATCATTGTTAGTTTGAGACCCTGGGATGTACATTGGATAGTTAGAAATCATCCCGTGCAATTGCATAGTTCACACGGGATAGCAATAAGAAACGAATTCTTCGCAGATGGAGTCACGGGTAACACCTATTATATAATAATATAATTAACGCGTAAGTCTGTGAAGATATTTGAATGTTTGTATGTATTGTTATTCAATCAAACAAAACCTAATGTCGACCTTAACTCATCGAGCTTTCCGTTCATAAAATCAGTAAGTATTTAATAGCACTATAACTTAGGTAACATTTTTATTTTAAGTTTACATCTTAGGGAAAATTGAGTTGTTCCCGTTTTTATTTACTTCTTTTTCTATAATTTAATTTAAATATTGTTGTTATCAATTGTTAGATATTAGTGCATGCGGTGTCCTTCTGCAAGTGATGAGGCACTTAGTTTTAAATTGTACATGTATTTAATAAGCACATGGAAAAGAGTGTACTTACTGTGGTCTTTTTTCTGGTTTTTTTTCTGTGCATCCATATTTCAGTTTGTATTTAGTATGAAATATATGTACTTGTTGTTGTAGGTCCTAATAAATAAATAAACCACGCAATAACAGATGATCAGTTATAGATCTTACCTTATCTTAATATTATAAGGGGTTCTCTCGGATATGTATCCCTCATTCGCTAGAATTCCATTACTTTTGCCGTTAAGATAGGACTGTCAATAAACTAGTACCTAAAAAGATTCTCGCATCTACAAAACAATACATCTACAGGGTGTCCAGACATTTCCCATCACCAGTTCACAAGATCGATAGCTGCGTGCTAATGAGTGGAGTGAGATGCGCACAAGCAACATTGCGGCCAATATTTTTACGTGCACTGCTTGATTTTCTAACGTCAGTCATTTGAGGCCAACCTTTCCATCAAAATCGTACCTTACATCATCACCTTAAAGCTTAAAATTGAATTCTTTGCGGCCCGACTAATTTTGCATTTGAGACATTTAAATTAGAATCTCATTAGTTTATAAATAGAGTCCAATTTCTATTGTTTCTTGGTAAGTGTTATACAGGTTGTTTGAAAACATATCACAGTGATGTATTACCTTGGCGAATAGAGAAAACGTTTGGATGAATTTGTTGCGTTTGCGCTTTATAAATGTGTTGGAGGCTGAGTTTGGGTTCGTTCTCATATATGTTGCTTGTCTGTTCAGTTGAGACGTCGAAAGCTTCATTAATCTGTTATACAGGGTGTTACTGAACCAGTGAGTTATATTTTGCAGTTTTATCGCTGGCTGATAAAAAAATAAAAAAAATATTTAGTATTTTTCTCTACAAAATATAAATGTAAAATCCATACTAATATTGTAACTGTGAAAGAGTGTCTTGTCTGTCCATCTGTCTAATTACCTCTTCACGCTCAGGCCGCTGAGTTGATTTAGATGAAATTCGGTACGGATATAGTTTAAGATCCTAGGAAGAACATAGGATAGTTTTTATCTCGGAACATTTCATAGCTCCCACAAGATAATGATTAACAAATTCTTTGCAAGGAGTCGCGGGTTAGTGTATGTATATATAAAGGATCGTTTGAAAAAAATCGCTTCGAAGCAATAAGGCCGCCTTATTGCTTACATAATTTCTAAATATATATTTTTATTTTCTGTGTGGTCAACAATAGTCACTGTATCACTTAGTACTAAATTAAGTAACAACTCGCCTTTCTAAAAGCTTATT
Source organism: Archips crataeganus (assembly GCA_947859365.1). Taxonomy (NCBI): domain Eukaryota; kingdom Metazoa; phylum Arthropoda; class Insecta; order Lepidoptera; family Tortricidae; genus Archips; species Archips crataeganus. The sequence goes on from OX402058.1 coordinate 19,412,340, forward strand.
TAAAACACTTGTATATATATCTCTAAGCGCTAGAGACGATACGCAAATGTCACCCTACATACATATATTACTCTAGCCCAGCCCATAACTGAAACGCCGTATACGCCATACTAAATTAAGGCGCTTACGTCATTTTGCTCGCAGCGTCACTGAATACTAATTCCTTGGTACAAATTGATTAGGATCGATACGCATGCGCGGTCACGCCCCAATGGCGCCCACGCGCGTCGTACAGATGATCCATAATACAATTATAGATTAATTAGTTGAAGGAATGTGTAGGTTTTCTGCCTAATAGTTGAGAACCTCACAGAGTTAAAATAACAGAACAAGATTAAGCTGGTTAAGATTTTTTTATACAACGATGGTGGTAAATAGGCCAGGGGTTTACTTGAATGCAAGAAATTCTCACCACCTGTGGATTTTTGTAACCTTAAATGTGTTTCTCACGCGTTACCGACCCTATCTTGTTCACAAAATTTATAACAAGTAAGTAAGTAAATCTTTATTTGCTAGAATACGTTTACAAGGTCTTAAGAGGTACAGTCAGGTTAGTATTATTGATGGATGAAATAGAACGTTGCCCTTATTAAAAACGATTACAAATGCAGACATTTACTTGTTTTTTCTGTTTCTAGAATAATCTATACTGTAACTTGTGCTAAATTTAATTCAGATTATATTTTAACATACGTTTAAAATTATGAAAAATAACATAAGTAACTATATTTTTCAATAATTATGTATCTTTCTTAAGCTTAGATGTCAGCAAATGTGCAGCACTACTATCAAAATCGTATCAGATGCACTACTAAAATCATTTTTTTAGTTAATTAAGTTATCGACTCAAAAAATACACATTAACAGAAAGTTTTGTAAAAAAAGAAAAACTTACACTAACTTAGTCTATACCTATATTTAAAAATATCGCCCAAGTCGCTGCTACTGTTATCGCTCGCTGAATTTTATAATAAATCTAATTCAAACAACTTCAACCTCTACATTCACCTAAAACCCTTGTTCTTTGCCCACTCATTGTTTTAACTAAGACGCGGGCGCACGTTTCGTAGAATAGATCGCGTCGATCCAAATCAAATGCGCAGGAAACACACTATACTTGTAAATCGACCGCTCGCTGCGCCTGCGCACATACTAAACAGATCGATCTCCTTGCTTCCAGGAAAGTTTGGACTGATTATGAATAAGTTTGGAAACGTTTAGTTACTTAATAATAAGTTGTCTTCTGTGAGGTGGCATTAATGCCACGTACGGTGAAGCTGTGGAACCAGCTTCCGGCAGCAGAATTTCCAGACAACTATGACATCGGGGCTTTCAAGAAAAGGGTTTATACTTACTTTAAAAGCCGGCAACAGATTGGCGACTCTCTTTGAGTTGTTGATATTTATGGGCGGTGGTGATCATTTTCCATCAGATGACCCGCTAGCTCGTTTGCCTGCCTCTCACTATAAAAAAATTGTGTGACTTATGGCATGGCTGTGGAATATGGAAGCTCACTATAGATCTTATAAGGAGGCTTAAAATCTTTCTGAGAGTAATAGGGATGTTGACGCCATTAAAAAATAATTCGAAGTTACGACTCCAGTAAAAAAACGCTTTTTTTTAGCCCTGAATACCTAATTTATTTTCTATTAACTGCAAAATTAGATTTTTTTGTTGCTTTAAAACTAATAAATAGTTAGTTGATTGAGTTGGCGAACAAGTGACGTCATAAGTTGCTATTGCCATTCAAACTTTGGTAGGATTGTGTTTTGACAGCTCATAAAAAGTACGTCAGTTGGTTGGTGGTATCAAACATCCCTATAGGCTGTAAAAAAGAAGAAACAAAACATGAAAAATTTCAAAAACTATTTTACCTCAAAAGGATAAAACGGAACCCTTATAGGATCACTTTGTTGTCCGTCCGTCCGTCTGTCTGTCAAGACCCTTTATCTCAGGAACTCGTGGAGGTATCAAGCTGAAATTTATATCAAATACTCAAGTCTACTGTCCCTTGGAGCTGTGAAAAAATCAAACTTCTATGCCTACGCAATCAATAGTTATTTGTGCAACAAGAGAGCAAAGTTGTTTTTTACTGCGAGTGCTGATTTTGAATCACGAGTTAGCGAAGGATTCTATAATTGAATCACGAGCGTTTAGCGAGTGATTCTAAGTTAGAATCCTGAGTGCGCGAGTGATTCAAATACACGAGATGCAAAAAAACTTTGGTCTCGTGTGACACATACAACTTTTCACCTCAGCAGCGAGAACATAATAAATTATTAAAGGTTATTAAAGGTATATAATTATGAACGTCGTCTTTTTGTCTTTGTTGTGGTTTTCAACTTTGAGTAAATACTTCATATTATATATATATACCTAACAATAGGTACAGTCTCCGAAAAAGTGTTTGCATTGTTTAAAAATATCATAAGCTTTTAAATATTTTTCGCGAGACTTTTCAAGTAAGAAACTTACTCTGCATTATGTATTACTCCATTAATTCGTCTGGTGTTCAATTGTTGACTTCGTCACTGGACTCACTCAATTCACTCATATCATATTCAAAAATGTATTAAATAAGTACTTATTACTATTCTAATAATTTCCAAATTGCCTCTGATCGTGTACCAAATTCATAGATATCGAACTCTGTAGCTAGAGAAACAGAACAAAAGAATTAAAATTTGAATCCCGCTATTTTTTTAAAGATGCGTTCCGATACTACACCCGCTGCGTTCCGATGCTGCATCCGCTGTATTTACCACGATGTTCAAGATTGTTAAAATTATTAATAATTATATAGATACATGTTTAAACTTTGTTTTCAACAACATTTTTACTATTAATTTGATTATATAAAAATATAATCCAATTATTAAAAAGTACCTACAATAATTTAATTTAAAACCTTAACAGACGAATTACAATTTTAAGGTTAAGAACTTATTATGAGTATCCGAACGTTCAATCGTTCGTTTATTTTTAGGTCTACTAGGATAGAATTTGAAATCGAAATTCGAATCGATTTGATCTTATCTGTCGCTCTTTTCGTATCGAAATGAAAGTGACAGATCAAACTGAAGTTCAAATCTTTCGAATTCAGTAAGCAGACCCATCATTGTCTTTGACTTTTAAAAAAAATAATTAAAAAGCTACTTTGTCTCACGCAGTGAGCAAAATCGGATTTTGCTCACTGTTTTTTAGTAGCAAAACCTGCCTGTTTGAGGTGCTGAGGTGAAAAAGATAGAGCCGTATTTGCCGCAAATTTCCGCATATTTTCGAAACTCGCAAGGGAATCAAAACCTACAGGGTACTTTCCGTGAACTCAGAATCTTTAAATTTGGTACAAAGCAAAGTCTTATAGCACAGATAAAGGAAAAATTGCGAAAACGGTAAATTTTTAGTTTCATCATATAATAAAAATATTTTTAATAATTTTAAAGTTGCTACCCCTTTCCTCATGAACGCGTAGAGGTATTAAATTGAAATTCATATCAAATACTCAAGTCTATAATACCTTTAAGCTGTAACAAAATCAAACTTCTATGTCAACGCAATCAAAAGAAACAGCAATTTAAGCCGCATATTTTCAAACTCGCAACTACTCGCAAGGGAATCAAAACCTACAGGGTACCTACTTCCGGTGAACTCAGAATCTTGAAATTTGGTACGATGCAAGGTCTTATAGCACAGATAAAGGAAAAATTGCGAAAAGCATTTTTTTTTGTCTTTCTGTCTATATAAGTAACCAATCTACAATGATCCCACACTGCGCACATTTTGCTCAGGAGCAGGGGTCTGCTAAGACTGGATGTGCATAGATACATATAAATTTGTACGGAACCCTCGGTGCGCGAGTCCGACTCGCACTTGGCCGGTTTTTTTTTAGTTATAAGTGCTACTAAACTGTAAATGGATACTTAGAAGATAGTTAAGCAATAATAGACAATTTTTCGAAAATATCTAATACTAAAACTGATATTGACGGGATTCTCTTATCTAAGTGACACCAATTTTTTTTCCTTTTTTTTTCAGAACTGATATAGGTACTTAAAATGACTTCTCCCCGGTATAGGTACCAGATTATCATTGAGTTTCAGGACACCCTTTATAAATGAACTGAGACTATTACTTTGCTCGATCGCGACCTTTTACTTTGCGGAGGTATATCAATGAACTGAAACAATTAATTTGCTCAACCGTGACATTTGCTTTGTCCGACTGTTTTATTTTTACTTACTCTTTGTCGGTCCCTTACTAAATGCTCCTTTCATCCACTCAAAGGTTGACTGGTAGAGATCCCTTAAAGGGATAAGTTCACCTTTGTATATGCATTTCAACGGTTGTCAATAATGTTTTTTCTTTTTTTTTTCCTAATTTTGTACAATAAAGAGTTTACATACATACATACATACATACATTTTACTTTTCGCGGGTCCATATCAATGAACTGAAACAATTACTTTGCTCACCCGCGACCTTTTACTTTTCGAAGGTCCATATCAATGAACTGAAACAATTACTTTGCTAACCCGCGACCTTTTATTTTTTGCAGGTCCATATCAATGAACTGAAACAATTACTTTGCTCACTCGCGACCTTTAATTTGCAGAGGTCCATATCAATGAACTGAAACAATTACTTTGATCACCCGCGACCTTAAGGACCACCACAACTCCGCAAAGTAACGCCTGATTCAATAAAACACCTATCGCCGGTTCCGGAGAATAAAATGATAATCGCAAAAACGTAACTTTTCAGGAAAAATAAAAAACACATTTTTGCCAATTACTTCTAAACAAGTGGACGTATACTGATGATAGTCAGCGTTACGGAAAGCTAATTTTTTGAGAGTTCTTCTTTTTTAGTGTGACTTATGTAATACATTATTATAAAGGAGTTATTTAAAAAATTAGAAGTTAGTGGAAATCGATCGTCATCTGAGATTAATAAAGTCGATTATCATTTTATTCCCGCTTTTTCAAGGGTTTAAAATACGTATGTATGGTTGTTTTATCATTTTATTCTACTATTTTTACGATTCGATTAGTAAAAATAATAGTTACATATCATCTTATTCCCGTTAATATTGAGAAAATTGGTTTATGATAATGTAATTTATCTGGTATTGCAATGAAACAATAACATGGTAATCAACTTTGGCTTTATTTCAATTATTGGGATAAAATTAACAGAATCTTGAAAAAAACTAAAACAATAAAGTTTATTAGGTACTTATTACTTGATTCTTATTCTTGATCATCATCTTCATCATCATTATTCATTTCAGAGTTCTTTACATAAGTCAAGGACTCATGAAAGCATGATAGTCGCTTGGAATATCACCTGCCTTACAAAGGATAATCAGTTCGTCGTATAATGCCTTGCTAATTGGCAAGAGCTGGGTGTATATAAAACTGGTAGTTCAGTTTCAAGGGCAGGGCTTGGGCTGACGATAGATTTAGGTGTCTGTCTGGAACCTCGCATGCTTCTTAATTTTTGGATTGACTCTGTATTTATTCGGAAATATTCAGAATCGACGTCATATTTGTATTTTAAAACTGATGGTTCTGCAGAAGAAACACTGACTTCCATTATTTTATTATTTATTATTATCGGTTGATTTTGAATCGTTGTTGTGCTTTCATTGCCGATCATCGATCCGTCCGTTAAGATACTTTCCATATTATTTTCTGGTTGTAGAGTTTCATCCAAATCAGTAGCATAAAGGGTCCTTGTTTGTTCTTCGTGCTTGTCACCTTCGTAAGCACCAAAGGTCGAGGGCTGGTTGCAGTTCTGGAATATTTGATTAAGACATCGTTTTGATGACCGCTGCAATGAAGATTCATTCAACGCATGCTTTGAAGTTGGTGTCAAATCAGAAGTACAAATCTTGTTATTTCCACCGACTGTCGGTGAAGGTGATGCTATGGAAACTGCTGCATTCAAAATAAGCGAAATATTTGAATTAGTTGACGGGGTTCTCAATATATTCTGAGTGGCATGTTCTAGGTAGACTGAGTCTCCTCCTATACTTGATGAACTTTTGACTCTATTTAAGTTCTCAAGCGTTCAGGGCTTGGCATATACTCGGACACAACTGGCGAGAAATCTTCATTTGATAAATTATTGTTTTCTTCGCGATAAACTATGTTTTTTAAATCTCGTAAAGTGTAATCATGATTTTTAATAATCACCCCTTTATCCGTCGCAGTGGTCTTTTCGATACTTTCTCCTTGGTTTTTTTCTGAAAATAAAAATCGTTTTGATAAAAGATGCCTCAGTTTGGAAGGCTCAAAATCCAATCAAACCGCAATCAAAACATACCACATGGAGGTGGAGGTTTCAAATATGTTTTTAATAGAAAACATAGTCATCTCATCCCGGCCTATATACGTCCCACTTAGGCACAAGCCTCCTCTCGGAATGAGAGGGCTAGGGCAGTAGTCCCCACACGGGCCCAGTGCGGATTCGGAACTTCACACACACCATTGAATTGCTTAACAGGTTTGTGCAGGTTTCCTCACGATGTTTTCCTTCACCGTAAAGCTCGTTATAAATTTCAAATGTAATTTCCCACATGCATTTAGAAAAACTCAGAGGTGCGAGGCCGGATTTGAACCCAGGACCCTCTGCTTGAGAGGCCAATGTATATACATACTACACGCTACAATAGGGAATATAATAATAACTACAATATTATGACTTAACATTAAACGTTAATATAAGGTAAATAACGTACAAAAATGATTAATAACTGAATATTATTGTTCTTAAGACCAGTTTAGAACAGCAAGAAAAAACGTGCAAGTTGCATTACCTTGCGGCGTTCGGTTGACCACTTCAAACTCGTTCGCTTTAACGCCGCGCAATCTAATACAACTTGCAAGATTTTTCTTGCAGTTCTAAACTCGGCTTTACTAACTTGTATTTTTACACACACACATCAGACGCGTCAAAGTATTATAAAATAAAGTATTAAAAAATAGTATTAGGTACCTACCGTTATTTAAATAATCCTCATTAGCTTTGTCAACATTATTCATAATAGAATTTAGTCGTGCAGTCCTTCGTTTGTCCATTTTCACTAACTCCATTCACTAAACTTATCAAAAATCAAAATCAAAAAAGTTTATTTGGTTTTAACAAGATTGAGGTTCCTAGTAAAACAAGGTTGGGACCTTCCATTAAGCAAATAAATGCTTGTAGCGGAAAGTCCCGCTCTTCCTTTACTCAGGGATAACAGAAAAAAAACCCAGTAGGGTATATACATTAAATTATAAAATACTACTTAATTACTTATACACAAAAAAAAACAATAACAATTTAATTATTGTTGAAAATATCAACAATAATTAAAACAAAAGCTCCACAACACTTCCGCAAAGACATTTGAGACGACGTTGACGACTAGTATTATCAGTATAAACAAACATTGAAGCATGCGCGGCACCCCCGATGTTGTTGTACTTGCCATTGCAATTTGTGATTGACAAACGTACGAGAAGTAAAAAGGATGACAATAATGTTTTACTGTTCGGCACCGAAAGAGTTGTTTTGCTAGGTGAACATTATACGAAGTTGTAGAACGGTTTTTTACGGGAATAAAATGATAACCTATCTTTATCATTTTCTTGGGCAATTATTTTTACGAGAACATCATTTTATTACCGTTAATAATATTGAAAAACTTGAACACAATATGTTAATATTATGATACAGCTTTGTTCTTGTCTTTTTTGAAATAGGTAAAATTGTTGAATAATATTGTATATTTTTGTAACTCGGTAAGTAACAGTATAAAAATTGTGAAAAAAATTGTACACGTGTATTAGCATTGACTGATTTCAAATATGGCATAACACTAAAACAATGATAATAGCGATTATCATTTTGTTCTCCGGAGTCGGCGCTATATAGTCAAAGACAATATTTTAGGATTGTTCTGTGACACGTAGCCTTTTTAGTTTTAACCCTTTCAACACCAACGACACATATAGGTATCACAACGTACAGTGTCAAAGTGATCTTGACACAATGACATAAGATTCAAAGCAGGTTTACGTTTTGTCGAGGCGTGGCGTTGAAAGGGTTTAAGCTAGATGTATAGTTTTATTTTAAAGTCTCATTTGCATGATACCGACGAGTATGTATCTACATCATATTTTTACACGTTAGCTAATGTATAAACTTAGTTTTAGAAAATTACATTTACTTAACATAATGTATTTTTATTTTTGTAATGTCACTGTACTGTTTTTGGTGATCAATAAAGAATATTTGTATTGTCGGCCATTCTTCGGTTTGGTGTTCTTTGTCTAATTACCCTGACCCTTTTTATACATCGCTTTTTTGAACTATTTATGACTGAATATGAAATCTTTACGTTCATAGAAGCCATTTTATCGCTGTGGCACTATAATCGTAGTAGCGGTTTTTGTGCTATTGAGGTTTAAAAATAATAGGGTCAGGGCAATTAGAAAATTGAAATTCTTTCGGGTTAGGGCAATTAGAAATATGCATTTTTCTTAGTCAGTATCGTCTATAATAAATGTATGAAGCCATTTAGTAGTTAAATTAACAAGCATTATAAATATTCATTAAACATTGACAAATAAAAAATAGCGCTTTAGTTTTTTTTTTGTCAAGTAAATGTGGGAACAGCGACTAAAAACATTAAAAAAAGTTAACGGTAATATTTTCATGATTCAGTTTCTTTGGTTGTATTTTAGTTTATTTTAGTTTCCTGTTCCAGCGCCCCAAGCTTTTACATTCAAATATTATAATTAAAAGCACATAGTTTACACTTCAGCCCAGAAATAGAGACAACTTGAACGATCCATAATTTATTTTTTGTTTTTACGTGCATTTATAAAAGCGTGTTTTTCTAGTGTTTTTTAAACTATTAATTTACGTTTTATGTAGTAAGATAGAATATAACGATACTGGCAATTAGAAATATACGTGGCAATTAGAGACGTAGTAATTAGGGAGAAACCTATTTTCATTAAAAAAAACTGTTAAAACAAAAATATTGCCGATAAAGATATATCTCAAATCATTAAGGCCAAAATAGTGCATTAGTGTTAAAATACTACAATACGCTAACTTTCACAAATAAGCCAAAAATTGAGGTCAGGACAATTAGAAAATTTGAAAACCAAAGTCAGGGCAATTAGATACTTATGTGAATTCTCGGCATAAATAAGGCTGCAACACACGTCCTCGCTCGTCAAGCGTCGCAGCGAGACTTAGGGCTCGCGTCTCGAGCTATAGTGACGTGCCAAATATCGTCGGTTAGGGAAGGACGCTCACGAATATGAACGGTATTGGCAATTAGTCCTTGACGCCGGACATGTACTTTATTATTGTTTTTGTACTTAAAGACTGGCTTCAGTGGATCCGTTTTTTAATATATTGCAAATAATATATTCACCTATTCAAAAAGTTAAATAGAATGTCATTAATATCTTCTAAAATTTAATTAAAAATAGTTTTGTAAACTAAGAAAGCGCGCGGACAAGTCAGGGCACTTAGGAGAACGAGGTTTGAAAAATTATTTCTACCAAACTATAAATAAATGAGCATTGTATTTAAGTGCACATAATGGGAACGAGCGTAAATTATCTTAAAAAAAATAGCTCACATTATTATTATTTCATTTTTATGAGATTTTCTTCTCGGACAAGCAAAATTTCGCCTCCGGAGAATGGCCGTTGTATTGTATTGTATTGTGTAATATCTAAGTGCATCTGTTACTTGTAACAACACGTTGTTCAGGACTCAGGACTCCTCTCAGAATAAGATGGCTTGGCACATAGTTTCCACGCGAGCACAGTGTGGATTCGGAACTTCACACACAACATTTCTTCGCATTGTGTGCCGGTTCCCTTACGACGTTTTCCTTTAAATCCTGATATCATCATTTTTTTCAGATAACGAGTAATTTCTGATATTATTACTAGTACCACTAGTTGGTTAAAAAATAAAAAATAAATAAATAATAAATATTAGGGGACAATCCTACACAAATCGACCTAGTCCCAAACTAAGCAAAGCTTGTCCTATGGGTACTAGACGACGATAAACATACTTATATATATATAAATAAATACTTAAATACATAGAAAACATCCATAACTCAGGAACAAATTCGTGCTCATCACACAAATAAATGCCCTTACCGGGATTTGAACCCAGGACCTCTTGCTTCGTAGGCAGGGTCACTACCAACTAGGCTAAAGCGGTCGGTGGTTTGGATACTTTTGTTTAATTTCGCACATCAATGCTGAAAAACTCGGGAGGTACGAGTCCGGGCTCGTAACCACGACCCTCTGTTTGAGAGGTAGAAAATAGGATATATCAAACCACTAAGCTATACCCATCCGACGTGGTGTAATCAAGCAAAACTAATAATCTAATACATAAAAATCTCGTGTCCTGGTGTTTGTTATCGAACTTCTCCGAACCGGATAGACCGATTTAATTTGTCTTATTATATTTAGTAGGTCTGAGAATAATTAATAGGCTATTTTTACACCCCTTTTCTTCGCAGACGGAGTCGCGGGCAACAGCTAGTAAAAGATAAAATGCTGTTGAGTATTTTTTGGACGATAAGTGTAAAAGGATGTTAATCGTAACTTGCAAAAAATGTTCAATAATAATGTAGTGAACTTTAGGAAAACGTGTTGATTAATTTGGAGTAGACACAAAAACATGTTGCGCTCAAAACAGAATCATTACTTAAATATGACACGTTAATTAAATCGAAAAAGAAAACCGGCCAAGAGCGTGTCGGACACGCCCAGGACACGGTTCCGCAGCCATTACGATCTGTATTGAACAAGTAACATTATTGAACTAAAACAATTACTTTGCTCACCCGCGACCTTACAATAGTTACGTTTATGCAAGAAATGTGCAAAAAGTAACATTATTCTAAGGATTTTGTATTTTGTACGGAACTTCCCGAGTAGGTACATTTTTTAGGTCAGGCTGCTATTTACTCTTAAACTACTAATAATTCTCAAGCAAACTTGGCCGTTATAGTTTTCCTCGTTAATTTGATTATATTTATTCTCATCGTGATTATTTTTTTAATTTTCAAACCAACAGTTTAGTTTTTAGAAGGCGGGAACGCTCAATTTTAACAAAAAAATGCACTTTAAACGATACCCAACAAATTGGGTTAGACAAGAAAAAAAAATCACCCCTCTTTACGTCTTTGGGAGGTACCTACCCTAAAATTTTTCTGAATTTTATTTTATCACTTTGTCGGGCTAGTTATTCCATACTCGTATATATATCCATGCAAAATTACAGCTTTCGTGCACTTGTAGTCTCTATGCTAAGCCGCGGATGGACGGACGGACAGACGTGAGGAAACTATAAGAGTCCGTTTTGCCATTTTGGCTCCAGAACCCTAAAAAGTCACAATCCACTGATTGATTGAATTCAACTAACGATTGATTATGTGATCTTAAGTTTTTTTCCGACGGTACAGGATTTTCCTTTAATTTTAATACAATATCGTCACTATATTGAAATAAAATCGGCCAAGTGCGAGTCGGACTCGTACATGAAGGGTTGCGTACCTCCGTAGGTACAATGTTTTAAAAATAGTTAAGTAGAAAAGCTTGTAAAGATCTAAATATTATTTATTTTTATTAGCAATACGGCTGCTCACCGAATCTAAGATTATTTGAAAGCGAAAAAGTTTTTCGGGTGCGCCGGCGGGATTCGAACCCACGTCTCCCGGGTATGCGCCCCAACCTGGGTTATTTACCAATTGAACCACATCGCTCCCAACCGACTTCCCCGAAATTCTTAATCGCTTACATACGCCAACAGTGGCGTGTGGTCCATCACAACTATTAGAAGCTATGACTCCTACGTTCCAAATTTCATTGGAAATGCGTAAGAAATGACGTACCACATCTATTTTATTCAAATATTATTTATTTTTATTAGCAATACGGCTGCTCACCGAATCTAAGATTATTTAAAAGCGAAAAAGTTTTTCAGGTGCGCCGGCGGGATTCGAACCCACGTCTCCCGGGTATGCGCCCCAACCTGGGTGTTCTACCAATTGAACCACGTCGCTCCCAACCGCCGGCGCACCCGAAAAACTTTTTCGCTTTTCAATAATCTTGTAAAGATCTAGTTTAAACACTGAAAAGAATCGCGGTTCTTGTATAACGACCTCCTTTAATTTTTAACTCAGTTTTTGTTGTAATAGCGTGCACAGTCATACATAAATAATCAGTGAAAATTTTGAGTATTTAGTATAGCTATTATGGTTCGAGAAACGGTCTTGTGACAGACGTACAACGACATACACTAAAGGGATAGACAAAGGAAATAATATCCATACAGGCAGCCTACCTTAATATAGCAACTAACTATCCGCCTGTCCGTACAGTGATTTTATACGATGACATGATGAGTAATTTTAAAGTTTTATTTTAACTAGTCTGTGGCAAATAATTCCCTAAACTAATAACTATGCGTAATAAGTAATAAATGAAGCAAAAAAAAGAATCTAAATTCCACCTGTACTGCAGACGGGCATGGCCGGAAATCCCGTACATAAAGATGCTATCACTCGCAGGCGACATTTGAATAAGTTTAGTATTTCTTGGCAAAGATTAATAAAAGAAGAGGCTCAACTTAGACAAACAATATTACCTACTATAGATAGACCGTTTACATGACGCTGCTTTAATTTGATAGTGACACAATCGAAAATAAAAGGGCCGTTAAAACTGAACTTTAATTGAACAGTGGCTTATTTTGAAATGTTATGGGTTACCTATCAAAATTTAGAATTATTCTTTTCCGAATATTTAAAATCCCGAATGCTTCATTTATCCGAATGCATTTTTTTCTGAAACTGTAAATATTTCAGGATTTTTATAAAACAACCCTAACCTAACCTAAAGGGTTCTACACGATGGTCCTGAAATAAATCCTGAAATATTTACAGTTTCAGAAAAAAATGCTTTCGGATAAATGAAGTTTTTGGGATTCTAAACCTTCGGAAATAAAATTTTCTAAACATCGATACGATCCCGGGTTGAGGGGTATGACGACAAAGGGGGAGGGAGAGGTGCGGGCGGCAGGCACTCGAGGCGCGCTCGCCGCCCAAACCTCTTCCAGTCCCCTTTGTCGTCATATTTCCCTGCCCCTGTACCGCGCGGTTGAGGACTCAATTAAACGGTTTAGCTATAATACCCCCACTCCAGCGATCATTAATTACCCTATTATGAGCTCGTACGTGGCTGGCCAGGCCAAACTTTTTTTTTTTTTTTTTTTTATGATATAGGGGGCAAACGAGCAGACGGATCGCCTGATGGTAAACGATTACCGTCGCCCATGAACACCCGCGACACCAGAAGAGTCACAAGTGCGTTGCCGGCCTTAGTCCTTAACTTAACTTAGTCCTTCAACCCCTATTGTTACAATAGAGTTGGCCAGCCGCATTGTACATATAAGCGTAAGAGGGCTTCGGTCTATATGTTGTTGGCGTTTGACATCTAAAATACGAGGCGGTTTTCTCAAACGTTTTCATGTGCGTAAATATGGTAGACCCCAGTTTACGGTAGCGATCTGATTCGACCTAGGGCATCTCAACAGCTTCGAGTTTTTCGAAATTTATGCGCAAAATTAAGTTTGAACATTACTCTCGCCATCCCAAGTTGTCACTTGGGATATATAATGTCTAGGTCCCTCCATATCCGCTTTGGTAGTGTGACTAAAAATTCAAATTCAAATTATTTAATTTCATTCCAACTTAGGTGGTAAGTACATAAATGGTCGAGTCCTCCTATTAGGTATAATGTACCTGTGTCAGGAAGCCTCGCTCTTCCATCTTACTGTAAGAGTTATGCGCTAAGATGAAAGAAAAAATAAATAAAAACAAAAATAAACAAATTAGCATTATTTATTATTATTATTTTACTACATTTTTAAATAGTGTGTGTGTGTGTGTGTGTGTGTGTGTGTGTATGTGTGTGTGTGTGTGCGTTTTGTATTTATGTGTCAGTGTGTTCGCCTAAAACAATTTCAAACAATAAAACAACCACGGATACAGCGGTATATTGAAAAATATAACGTGCTTACCAAGATATCTACAGATACGAAACTAGTTTGCTCAGCGAAACCGATTAATCTAAGACATTTTTATCAACAAAATAATGTTTAACAATGTTATGCGCTTAACAGTGTTGGAACAGATAGAATATGTTTAATTCATTTCTGATAACAGTACACAAATTTGTCACTAGCATTCTGATATCAAGAAATGCTTTTCTTACCGAAGACCGTTATTACTTAGTAGGGTCGGTTCCCTAACTTAAGTATCCAGTTTTCCATACTAACTGCATAGAAAAGTCGATACTTATGTTAGGAAACCGACTGTACCTAGCTGTTGCAATCAACTTGGTCTACATTCTGAACTTAGTTTTTTCCCCAGACAAAAGATAAATTGTTTTAAATTTTCCGATTTTGTGTCACAACTTCATAAAATAATTACTATGACTCTTGGATCATTATCACGTAGTAAAACGATATATAATATTTAAACTTCTGACTTTGGCCTCTGAGACGTTAGTTAAAACGTTGATGTAATTTAAATAGCATTTTATTCGTGATTTTAGTCACGTATGAGTAGTAGTTGCATTTGATTGCACTAGATTCCTATTAGAGAGTTTTCTATTAATGTAAGATTTTTAGAACAGGTTTGACAGTGTGGCCTAACTCCAAGGTGTTGCATCTGAAAATGCTTAACTAGTATCGCCAAAAAGTAGTTGTCTTTTTTGCTCTTAATTTTATTGTCAATCGAAAATTTTTGCGCCACGCCACTGGAAGCCACACTTATGTTTGCGCCATCTGGAATGAAGTATTATAACGGTTGCCATGAGTCAAAGGTTGTAAATGCGTAGACGAATGACATCAGCGACAGATGAATGAACCCGGCATTGGTTCTGCTGTTTAGTTCAACAATTCTAAAAATGTCGGTGACAGTTGAGATTTGATGTACTTTATAAAATTGTGTATAAGTTCAAAGGTTATCATTGTTTTTGATTTTTAGAAGACACTAGCCGCTACCCGCGGCTTCGTTCGTATCAATCGTCAATTTCATCGTCAATTCGTCATCATTCTAGTAATTTTACATTTTTAATTTACCACGAGAGAAGAAAAAAATTTGCGGAAACCACCGCAGACAAAATTCAACGGTGTGTGTGAAGTTTCCAACCGATACTGATCCCGCGCGGGAACTGTGCCTTCTTACACTGAGAGGAGGCCTGCAGTGGGACGTATATAAGCTGGGATGATAATGAGGTATACACAGATAAAACTTTAAACTCGTTCTTAAAGCATGGAGTATTTAAGCCTAAAAGCTCCAAACGCACAGACAGCGTAGGCGTGGCGGTGCTGGCGGTGACGGTTGTAATATTTTAACTTGTATGAATGAGTTCGCGGTACGATACCGAACAACCGTTCGTACAAGTTAGTATATTACAACCGTCACTGCCACCGCACCGCCACGCCTCCGCTGTCTTTTATGTTATGTACCATCTAAGTTAACTAATCTTTGCCATAAACGCGTTATTATTCAATAGGCAGCCCAGACTCGTGTACGGCGCGTATATAGATCATATATTGTTCAGTAACGTGCGCGGGCGACCAGCGCGTGCGCAGCGTATCAAACGGGCATTAGAATTAGTACGCGTAATAGGGAATGTTCGTAGATTATCTTGTAGCATTGGAATTATAATTGAAGAGTCGTTAGTTTGGTTTAAAATGGGCGAACGAATTAATTGGATATCATCATCATCATCATATCCACTGTTGAACAAAGACTACCTTAGAAGCCCCACAATGAAGGACAACTTGCTACCTGCATCCACCAATTGCCGCCGCTGGTGCCATATTGTCGTTCTACTAATAACTTTGCGACTGCCCCATTTCAAAACCTAGTAACTCAAAAAAACAATTTTGCGATTTTTGCATAAAACGTGGTTTCTAGCAAGTACAAAAACAATCAGAGGTCTATCTCGCTCAAGTTCACAGATACAAGAACTTCCAAACCTATTTGTAGGCAAAAAACGGGCTTGTTTAGCGAGCCTTAGGGGAGGCCTTTGTTCAGCTGTGGACGCCTTTCGCTGAAATGATGATGATGATGATGATGATGATCCCTATTTTAGGCACTGTAGTTTGGCCTTGATCTTTTGAGTAAGTTTGTGGGTTTTGTATTTCGTGGGATTATTATATGGAGCATTGTGCATACCCCCTAACCCAGCATGCCGCATGCGCTCGCGTCACCCGTCACCGACCAATCAGGACGTGATCCAGTGTGCAAGCTTGTTGCGATTTATTTATAGTTTCACTACCAGACGTGCCAGAATTCCGCAAGTTGATGAGTCACTTGGTTTTGCAGTTTCATAGTTTTATAGAAATTACTAGCTGTTGCCCGCGACTCCGTCTGCGAAGATAAAAAATAGCCTACGACCTATAATATAATAATAATATAATATATCATTTATTCCAGATTAAAGTCCATAGTTTAATCTGGAATAAATACTCAGACCTACCGAGTATACAAAAAAAAGTTTCATAAAAATCGCTCAAGCCGTCTTGGAGGAGTTCGATAAAAAACAACCAACAGCCTTTGGTACCAAACCACCAAAGTTATCGACATAGCCCACTGTATTAGCACGCTGAAGTGGCAATGGGCTGGCCATACAACCCGAAGAACCGAAAACCGTTGGAGTAGACGAGTTCTTGAGTGGAGACCACGGATCAGCAAACGTAGCGTAGAGAGAGGCCTATGTCCAGCAGTGGACGAGCATAGGCTGATGATGATGATGATGAGTCTACCAAGTAACTATTATTATTATTTATTTAAAAATATGGCTCCTGTCCTATTTTAGGTAGGACAATTTCGCCAGTGTCAAAGTAAGCTCTCTTGAGAGCGACGTTGTACGGTGATTGTAGTTTCTGCAACTTGATAGAAAAATTACAGAAACCACGTGGAGACAACTTGCGCATTAAAAAATGTCAGACACGAGAGCAATATAGAATTTTGTGATCACTGTTAATTAAGGTTAATCGCCGCATAAAACACTATCAAAATTATACTTCAACTAGCCAAAGAAACAGAAATACCAAAATTAGATACCTACTGTCTACATCCGCCATGTTCGAATGCTACAAATCGAATCCCCAAGTAACCACTTTACCTACCAATTTCAATGACAGTTGCTGCGTCAGAATATAAACAATATGGCTGATTAACATTGACTTGTAAGTGAACAGCCCAAATTTATGTCTAATCACTTATTTTGAGTTAATAGCGGTTTGAAAGTTAGTCATCATCATAAGGAACAATTACTATGGTAAACATTTCTTTAAAAGTTAGAATATGTATATTGTTTTCAGATATCCATATTAATTTAGTGGTAAGTCATAATACTTTGCGAGCTCTACATTTTGCGATTATAATCTCAATTTAAAAAAAGGTGACTAGACGTGTACTCATTCCGTGGATACTTCATTTTGAAACAAAAACTCCGAGGAAAAAATCGTTACAGGTACTTGAAGTAAACTAGATTAATTTTGAGACGTTGTAAGAAACTTCTAAACGTTTCATCTAATCTTCTAATATATAAAAATCTCGTGTCACGGTGTTTGTTACCGAACTCCACCGAAACGGCTTGGCCGATTTTTATGAAACTTTTTTCTCTACACTCGGTAGGTCTGAGAATAGGTCGTAGGCTATTTTTTATCCCCATTATTCTTCGCGGACGGAGTCGCGGGCAAGCTAGTTTTTATTTTATTATAGCTAAGCTTCGCTGGACGGACCGCTTAGCAGTTACATTAAAATTTATAATCCCAGTGCTTAACAAAAAAACTTAAACCAATCGCAAACAAAATGGCACCACACGCCAAGAATACAACTAACCAATTTATCCACACTATGAGTTCGGACTGCATAATGTTCCGACTCGAAACAAAAGGGCGTAAGTGCATACTAATTTGGTATGCGCCTGCTACGTTTTGATGTAAATTGGCGCCGACGTCAAGCTATCTCCACTTCATCAATCAAAACACAGGATACATATTGTTTGAGAAAAAAGGCTTAATGTATTGCGGAGTGATGTTTGGAGGGTTCTGTATCTATTCTCATGCAGTGACTAAACTGATAGATAATCTACGTGACTGATTTTAATATTTGTCAAAATAGGTACCGAGTGTTTTAACAATTTTATGTCAATAAAATGCAGCTAAATAATTACTTGTACTTATTGATTAATACAAATTATAATTAATGTCATTTCTTTACTGTTTAAAAAATGTATTGCTTTTGTCAAACATAGTCCAAAATACTTCGTCACCATTAGAAAATAGAATAGGCAAAATACTTAATTTTTGCACTTCAAAAAAAAACAGAAAATTCCCTCTTACACTAAATTAATCTTTTACTGATGAATGATTTTTTTTTTCAATTATCCATATCTCACTTTCTTTTCATGGTTTGCGAAAAGTGTTTATATATTCCTCGACGAAAACATGAATTTGCTTGACTGTTGTTTTTGTAAGACTCGCATTGCTTGGTTTGCCCCACCCCATCAGAAAATTCCCTGATGGTCCTGATGTACAAAATAATTGTTTTTTGACTTCTAACTACATTTTATTTAATTACTAGCTGTTGCCCGCGACTCCGTCCGCGAAGAATGAGGGGATAAAAAATAGCCTACGACCTATTCTCAGACCTGCCGAATATAGAAAAAAAAGTTTCATAAAAATCGGTCAAGCCGTTGCGGAGGAGTTCGATAACAAACACCGTGACACGAGATTTTTATATATTAGAAGAAGATTATAGAAGATGATTTCCCTCTTTATTCAAAACTACTTCGCACCCAAACATACAAGCTGAACCCTAATAAAAAAATAGTAAAGGGCGTAAAAAACGCGCGCTATTACAGATTCGTGCGTGTGCGCACACCGGAAACGGCACGTAGAGGAAACGCCAGGACGCGGTCCGGTTCCCAATTTGGAATTTGGATTCGTTTCCGAGCACGGGATGTTTGAATGGACTCTTTTTTTTGATGTTTCACTTAATGGTAATGGGTGTTAGTTTTATGAGCTTTTTCCTCTTTTTAACTAGTGTTATTGTGGTTTTTAATTGGGTTTTGTTGAGAATATAGATTCAAATTTTATTTTTACTGTGGCAGGTTTTTATGTGTCAATTTATATGTATGAAAGTTGACAAATGGAATGCTAATAATTTGAACATAAAACTAAAAACTACCGCGACTAAACTAGAAACTACCGCGCGCGCGTTTGGCAGCCGCCGTGACGCGTGGCTCCGGGAAGAAGGGCTACGGATTAGCCCGAAACATGTCAAGCTAAACTCGATCTTAGACGTGAGTTATCCCTATTTTTTCAATAAGAATGCTAACACTGTCGCTATGCTGTTCGTCTACAACCTATTGGTAGATAGATATCTAAAATTTACGGGTCTATAATGACTCCCATAAAATTTTTGTTCCGAATTTTCAAGCCCATAACGTTTTCTGTCATAATTTTTCGTCGTCATATTATCGGAAGTCATAATATTTAACAACATAAATTGGAGTTACGATTTTCTTAAGTCATAATTATTGTAAGGAACAATAAGTAAAGTCATATCATTCAGTGTCATGAATGCATCACTCTTCATAATCTTAAAGGTAATAAAGTTACTCATAATAATTATTGCATGGTCTTTTTTCACAGGTCATAATTATTTTTAGGCATAATATTACTTTGTAATAACATTCAGTGTCATGGTTGTATGACTTTTCATAATATTAAAGGTAATAATCCTTTTCTGTGCTGTCATAAAAAAAAATACCTAACATCGAAGGCTAAGGCGGGAGCTACGCTACGCTTCGCTTCCGCCTTAGCCTTCTGAACCTAACCTGTCCGAGTCGCTTCTGCCCTGAAAGGTCTTGCTCGCTCGCTTCGCTCGCTCGCTACCAGCGATATGCCTTACAATGTTTCTGAATAATTATCGATATCCTTTAGATGTTATGGATTTCGATGTATATGCTTAGTGCATTTTAGTTAATGCAAAATTATGACTGAAAACAATTATTACTTTAAGATATATGCCTTACAATGTTTCTGAATAATCAACGATATTCCGTTAAATTTTATTGATATCAATATTATGACTTTTTAAAGTTATGGTCAATAGGATTATGGATCATTGCAGTTAGAACTATTAAGCGATATGCTTTAAAAAAATTATGACCATCGATATTTATGAGCAAAAATATTATGGACATCGATTTCTGACTTTCAAAATTCGGATAAAAAAGATTATGGGAGAAAAGGGGCTCCCAAAATTTACACGTAGCTAAAAAAAGCAATTAAAATATTTATGATGAAATATGATTATGATAATGAAATAAAATAGACATTTAAATAAACTAACGAAGATGATGTTCCGGGCAGGTCAAGTTAACAAATTTGTAGTAAAAATAGATTACATTTTTTGCTCATTTAAGAATCTAATAAAACAAAGACTTCGGAGCGTCGCATTTTTTAGACATTATTGCATTATAATAGCCCAATATTAAGCAAAAACCTGAAGGAAGTGACGATACATTTCATAACGCTAATGCTTAAAAAATTAAGGTCGAATAAGTGTGAATTTCAAATTAGAATAATGTTGTTAGATGTAATGAAAAAATATATGAAAAAGGCGATGCTTTGACCTAAATGGACGGTAACTTTGGCCCATAATTATGAACGCAATAATAATATAGAACGCTCGAATAAAAAAAACCAGCCAAGTGCAAGTGGGACTCGCGCACGGGGGGTTCCGTACAAAATCCGTATCTATTATAATCCAGTGTTAACAGAGCCCTACTTTTAAGAAAAATGTACCTACGCAGTGTGAGATCATAATATCAGTACTTTGGTATTTTTTTTTTATTTATTTCTCTAATAACAGCGATGGGCCCAAATTACCACCTATTGGGCTCCGCGGGATGGCCATCGAAACAGAGGCAGACCGACGAGAAGATGGCGGGACAACTTGGACGCATATCAAGTAGATTGGCAGGATCGTGCTCTCGATAGGGACGAATGGCGGAAAAAAGGGGAGGCCTTTGCCCAGCAGTGGGACACTTCAACAAGCTAAAAAAAAAAAAATCTCTAATAAACAGAATACATTTTTAAATAATTATCTGCCAAACTGCATGACAGTTTGTTGGCAGAAAAATTTCGCTCTCTGACACTCTGCTCTTAATCTCAATCCTTTGAAAGAAAGAAAAAAACTACATACTAATAGTTACTAATAGTATGTACTTATAGTTTTCAGATTTTTCTCTCTCTACTTGTAGTATAAGACGGTATTACTTGCCAAATTTCATAGTTATAGGTTAAGAGAAAAACCCTATAAATTTTGATTCCCTTGATTGAAACGGCCGTATCTTTTTTTACGTTAACTTAGAAGTTAAATTTAATCACAGCTTCAACAAACTGTATACCCAAGTATATGGTTTAAATTTCAACTCGATACCTCTACGCGTTCTTGAGATAAAGGATCTTGACAGACAGACGGAGGGACGGACGGATGGACAACAAAGTGATCCAACAAGGGTTCCGTTTTTTTTTCTTTTGAAGTACGGAACCTTAAAAAACATTGAAATCTAGAGGTCAGCAAAAATCAGTCATACGAAAATGTGCCATAATTTGAACGTAACATAAGCTCTGGACCGACTTTGTCCAATGCGCAATGTTACCTTTCAGGGCCAAAGCGACCCGATTTTGGGGAACTTCAGAAATAGGGTAGGTAAAATACATTTTTTTCCTCAGATTTTAAAATTTTTTGCATGGATCTTACTCAGAATCAGTAGCACTATCTCTACATAGAGAAAATAGGGTCCCAAAGTCAGATTTATTACTTTTCATACATTGGTGTTTGAAGGTAACAAAACCGACACTTATTTTTGTATGAAAAACTTTTTACTCCATTATAATTGATTCTGAGCAGGTCCATGCAAAAATTTCTAAAAGCGGAGAAAAAAATATAGTTGTACCCTGTTTCTGTAATTCCCCTTTTACAGTAACGTTTTTCCGCTGTTCTCCATTTTTTAAAACCTCAGATTTCTTTGGTGCCTCTGAACGATTTGGATCAGACAAAAAACTAAGCAGAAATTGGATCCAAAAAAAGATAATAACACACTCCGGCAACCGGTAGCTGCGCAGGAGTCCCTCTGTAAAATTATAAACAACGTTTGCCTTCATTAAACTCGTGATTACTTGATTGACTTGCAGTTTTAGGGATATTTTTGTTTAAATAACCATTTTGATGATTCATGCACTTTGTATATATTAAATACTTTGTACGTATCAACGAACTGCAATTTTAACCTGCTCCTTAAAACGGCTACACAGATCTAAATTAGACTTAATATGTAGCTATTGGGAATAATACATGGAAAGAAAAATATTTATTCGTGACATTTAAAAAAAAAAACAAACAAATTCGGAGACCAAGACAAATATTGTCACGAAATGGTTCCAACTCAGCACGCTGACAACCTTACAGCTGTCGCTGATCTTCCGTTGAAACCATTTTAACTACACAGTTTAAAAACACACTTCTTTCTTTCTGTTAAGAATAATACAAGGGCTACACTGAGAGAAAATTCTAGTTTAGGTAACCAGAATAAAATTAACTTAACCAGATTATCATGTAATATATACGACATCTAGACTGTTTTTTGAGTATACTAGAAAAATCTGGTAATAGCTTACAGGAATATCTAGCACACTTAAACCTAATTCTGGTACACATCATTAAAATTTGTGCACAGTACACATCACTGGTACACATCATTAAAATTTGTTCTCTTTGCAATACCAAAATGTACTTACAAATAACTTTAAGTATTGTTTACTAAAATGTATTTACTAGAATATTCTGGTATTTATTAAAACACGATTGTTTGTTGTTAAAAGTCAATCTGGTAAATATAACTTAATTCTGTTTTTTTATAGTAAAATGGTATTTACCATACGTTCTGGTAGTATTGTTATCGTAATTTCTTTCAGTGTACTTGTTATTCTAATATTCCCACGGGATCGAGATGTACGCATGCAAAATCCTGAAATCTCAACCGTTAAGTCGAGACACTCAAACTTAAGCTAGTCTGAAGTTCTCAATCCGCACTGGGCCCGCGTGGCAACTACGGCCTAAGCCCTCTCATTCTGAGAGGAGGCCTGTGCCCTGCAGTGGGACGTATATATTCTGGGATGATGAAGTCTAGAAAAAATAAATTAATAGTGTGTTTAATTTTTGTCTCACAACGGGACACTATCTTACTAATTTTAACTACCGGCATTATGGTGTCCAACTTTATAAACTTCTCCGTAAACTTCGCTTATTTTATAATTAGAATAAGGAAAAACCGGCCAAGAGCGTGTCGGACACGCCCAAGGTAGGGTTCCGTAGCCATTACGAAAAAATCAAGTAATATTTTTCTAAGGATTTCGTATATGTGTACGGAATCATCCAAGTTTAGGTATGTTTTATACCTTAGGCTACTATTTACTCTTAAACTACAAATAATTTCCAAGCAATCTTAGCCGCTATAATTTTCCTAATAAATTTGATATATTTACTACCATTCTGAATTTTTTCAAATTTTTCCACTTAACAGTTTAGATTTTAGAGGGGGGGACGGCCGATTATAATGAAAATTTTCACTTTAAAGTTGAATATTTCGCAAACAGATCACTGAATAGAAAAATCATGTTAGCAACCCCGAAATGGTTTTAAAAGACCTATC
Organism: Archips crataeganus; assembly: GCA_947859365.1. NCBI lineage: Eukaryota > Metazoa > Arthropoda > Insecta > Lepidoptera > Tortricidae > Archips > Archips crataeganus. The sequence goes on from OX402058.1 coordinate 19,436,192, forward strand.
CAACGATACCCCACACTATAGGGTTAGCCGAGAAAAAAAAAATCACCCCCTCTTTACGTCTATGGGAGGTACCCTAAAAAATTTTTTTTTACTTTTTTTTATTCAATCATTTTGTCGGCGTGACTGATATGTATATTGATGCCAAATTACAGCTTTCTAGTACTAACAGGCTCTGAGCTTAGCCGCGGACAGACAGACAGACAGACAGACAGACGGACAGACATGGCGAAACTATAAGGGTTCCTAGTTGACTACGGAACCCTAAAAAGGGTGATCAAACTTGACGTGTCTTTTTATTGAAGAACACTTTTGAAAAACAACTCTCACCAATTATGTAACCAACGTTTAATTAACTTTAACAAACCTTTTGACAGGTGGTGTCGAATCCTCCTTTTATTATTAGGAGGAATTCGCTCTTTTATACAGGTGGTTGTATCTTATGCTAAAAGTAATAACTAAAACATATACATATATTTTTTTATTATTTATTTCTCATAGGTATTACATACACTGGATTACTGTCTAAATCCACTCTCCAAACTGATATGACAGTTTGTTGGCGAGAACACGCTCATTACAATTTAGTCATATATGTAAGTAGGTACCTATTTAATTTAAACATGCATCTAAATACAAAAACAAAACAAAAGTTACAACAAATACAGAGATGTGGATACTTGTGCAAAAATGTACCCTAAGGCAGTCTTTGCAAAAGAATCCTTTTGAGAGTATTTTGTGACTCGCATTCAAATGAAAACGACTCTTGTTAAGTAGTTATTATAACAAATAACTTGTACAGTTTACATACTAAGTAACAAGATTATTAAAAAACTAAATTGGAAAGATTTGCTTGGTCTTTTTCCTAGTTCAGAAACACCGCCACTGTTTAGTTAAAAATACAGAACCATGAAACAATAGAATCATCATCCTTTTGTTTTTATTACTAATCCCAAACTTTAAATTACCAAAAAACCTAACCTTCTTCAACATTTTGTTGGCACGAGTCATGCAGAAATCCATTTTTTTGGTCCAATCAGTCCGGCTTCATAAAAAAGTCATTGTTACACGGTGTCTTTTTGTTTTCAAGTTTTTGTAATTAGAACAAACAATAACTTACTCGGAACCCAAAGTAATTTAACTAACTACAAGACAAAAATAATTACAAATCATAATGACACTTTGAGTAACTTGTTAATGATCTTGAGGTTAAAGGATAAAGCCAATGAAACGTTGTCTTTTTGTTATTTGACGATTTAAAGTCAAACCTTGCGTGGAATCAACAGTTTTCTTTGAAAAATAGTCACCTAAAAAGTTCTAGACTATTAACAAGACTCCGTGACTAAGCTTCTATCCCTTTCAAGGATACATTTTAAAAACTCAGCTTGCTTCATTTCGGTAGAGCATTGCTTTTAAAGAATAAGATTACAATTGGCGCTTTATTACAAGATGTTTACTTACTAGCGAAAATTATTTCATACGTGAGATTGGGAACTTCACACACACCATTGAGTTTTTTCGCAAGTGCTTGCTGGTTACCTCATGATTTTTTCCTTCGTTTTAAAGTTCATTGTAGTACGTTAGCTCAACAAAATATAAGTTTTTTTTTAATGAAAAGAATTTAGGGAGCGCTAGACGGGATTCGAACCTGCATTTGCCGACTACACGTGCCGAGTGTTTTTAAAAGAATCTTTATCTTAAATTTCACTAATTGTTGCCCGCGACTCTGTCCGCGAAGTATAGGGTTATAAAAATAGCCTACGACCTATTCTCAGACCTACCAAATATAGACAAAAATTCGGTAATAATCGGTCAAGCCGTCTCGGAGGAGTTCGATAACAAACACCGTGACACGAGATATATTAGATAATATGCTATATTCGGCCGTGACGATCACAATATAGGGTTTTCTCGGTAATTTAGTTCTGATTGGATGATGTCAAAATACGTTTATCCCGACGTTTAGCGCATAGTTTTTTGACATGACGATACGCTACTGTTTTATACTATGTTCAATTTGAGAATACTTTAATTTAATATCTAATACAATATGCACAAGGTTTGATTTTGAGTATCACTAAATTGGATTATAGGATCTTGTTGAATGTTTAAACGGCTAATTGACAGCCCACGCGTTTATTTGGTTCATATTTTAGAGGTTTATTAAAGGACGTTTAAAAAACCGTAGCAAATTGATTTTTGGACAAAAACTTATTTCTTATTCGTGAGCGATGGTTCCAGATATCAGAAAACGAATGTGTACCTACTCGTAGGTAGGTACTACTTACACATTTTGCGAGTAATGAACACAAAAGTCTATCTGGATAATTTTGTTGCTGATATTAGAGCAGTAACAGAACTGACAATATAATCATATACGCATACACTGGATGTGCAATTTATTTTTATTTTGTACTGTGTATTGCATATCATTTGTGTCTTGTATTGTGTATTTTCAGATGTGTGTATTATTTTATTATTATTTAGTTAGTTATAAAAATAAATACTCTCCTCCATGGCCTCACTGCTGCTGTTGCCAAGTCGGGTCGCAATTGTCGGAGGGTAAAATGGTTCCAACGGAAGACCAGCGTAGGCTGCAAGGCTTACATCATGCTGAGTTGGGATCATTTCATGACAATATTAAATAAGTATCTGTTTCAGTATTTAGGGTTCCGTACCCGAAGGGCAAAAACGGGACCCTATTACTGAGGCACCGCTGTCCAACTGTCCGTCTGTCACCAGGCTGTATCTCATGAACCGTGATAGCTAAACCTTTGAAATTTTCACATATTATAAGAAAGAAAAGAAAGAAAAAATGAAATTTTTTTTTCTCAAACATCCAAGGAAATGTGGTCCTTATAGTCGTGACAATAGAACACGAAGTATGCCATTGTATAGCAGTTGAGGAAGATTCGTTCTAATTTCAAATTAGACGACAATAATGGAATTTCATACAAACATTGCTGGCCAAGGCCAGCAAAGAGATTGTCTTTTGTTTTAGTGGGTCGTATTTTCTTTTATTGACTATCAATGACATACTGCCAATTAAGAAAAATTTAGTTTGTGAATTTACTTTTTAATATCTTACTTGGCTAGATTTATTAAAATTAATAAGGATTGGCGTTTATTGTTAACAATTTATTAAAATAACCAATTAATAAGGTCGTAATTTTTTAATAAATATAAATCATCTCAAGATTTTGCGTCAAAAACATTAACTGGAACAGCTTACAAATAAATTGCTGGAAAAAAAATATTTTGGCGGGAATAAAAAAAAAACAATTTGAATTAAATATGAATATATAAGTTGAACATTCGTGTCATTTCCTTGGATTTATTTGAGAAAAGCACTATACAAGCCTTGGCCACGAACAGGGATTGCCGGCCTTGTATCCCTAGATGGCCTCGTTAACACTCGGCCATCTATAACTACTCGGCCGGCAATCCCCTATTTCGCGGCCGCTGCAGTAATGTACTATTTCGTGATACATAAAAAAAATGACAGAAGTAAAACATAAACAAAAAAAAGCACATATCACGAAATGGTCCCAAATCAGCAAAGTGCCGATCTTGCGAAAGGCGCTGATAATGTATTTCGGTTGCCGCTATAACAACAAATACTAAAGAACAGTATAAAATAAAAACTTTTTAACAAAAAATTAAACGAACTAAAACAATTACTTTGCTCACCCGCGACCTTACAATAGTTACGTTTATGCAAGAAATGTGCGTTCATGCAGTTCCTCCACCACCGTATGCTATGCTACCAAATGTTAGTTTAACATTTGGTAGCATAGCATACGGTTGTGGTAACTCTGAAGATGAGCTCTGGTTGAGTTCGAAACGCGTCAGTGTAGCTTGGTGGTGGTGATGGTTGGGTTTATGTGATTTGTGTGCGTTCGTACAGTGTGGAGGTGGAGGAACTGCATGAACGCACATTTCTTGCATAAACGTAACTATTGTAAGGTCGCGGGTGAGCAAAGTAATTGTTTTAGTTCATTAATATGGACCTCCGCAAAGTAACGCCTGATTCAATAAAAAATTAAACCGCCGAAAAAACTGAAAAGCAAAGAATAATACCTTTTTTGTTTGACCTTAATCTAGGTACCAGTTTGAAGTCGGTGCCTCAGCACGAGCCAGGAGGAGTGATAGAAGCCAATCAGGTAGAAGGTCCACTCCTCCGGGCTAGTGCTGAGGCACCGACTTCAAACTGGTACATAGATTAAGGTCAAACAATAAAGGTATTATTTTTTGCTTTTCAGTTTTTTCGGCGGTTTCATTTTTTTGTTAAAAAGTTTTATTTTATACTTTTTTCCCATCCTTGGGGTACATTTTTTTTTCCAAATTTATATAATACCAACTTCAAGATATACCCTATCCAATAAAAAAGAATTATGAAAATCAGACTACTCTGTAAAAAGTTAGTCAATCATCCCCTGTTTTCCTACCCTTAGGGTAGGAATATTATTTCCAAATTTACATGAGACCACCCTTGGGGTATACGCTTTCCAAAAAAAAAGAATCATCAAAATCCGACTACTCTGTAATAAGTTATGCGTGGTCATATGTTTTAGATGACCAGATGGCTTAGTGGTTAGAGAACCTGACTACGAACCTTGAGGTTCCGGGTTCGATTCCCGTGTCGGGACAGATATTTGTATGAAAAATACGAATATTTGTTCTCGGGTCTTGGGTGTTTAATATGTATTTAAGTATGTATCTATCTATATAAGTATGTTTATCCGTTGCCTAGTACCCATAACACAAGCTTTGCTTAGCTTACCTTGGGACTGGGTCAATTGGTGTGAATTGTCCTATGATATGTATTATATTTATTATCTATATAGTACAATCAGTAACTGAACAATCAATCATCCCCTGTTTTCCTACCCTTAGGGTAGGAATATTATTTCCAAATTTAAATGGGACCACCCTCGGGGTATACGCTTTCCAATAAAAAAAGAATCATCAAAATCGGACTACTCTGTAAAAAGTTATGCGTGATCATTCCTACATAAAAAATAAAAAAAATATACACGTCGACTTGAGAACCTCCTCCTTTTGTTTTCGTCGGTTGAAAATTGCTCGATATTGATAACGGCAGCAAGTAGACGCTTGAAATATTCACAGAATATGTAGTTATATACTCACTTTAAAAAAAATTAAAATGAACAAATTTTTTTTTTTTTATATTAGCACATACATAACAATATATTTAAGTACGCCAAACTGTGAAACAGTTTTACATTTCGTACTAAATACAAACTGAAATATAGATGCACAGAAAAAACCCCAGAAAAAAGACCAATGCTGGGAATCGAACCCAGGTCCTCAGCATTCCGTGCCGCGTGCCATACCCCTACACCACCACTGGTCTAGAGATTAGACACGAATCTTTCCTATACATCATACATTTCAATCTGCTAAATCATCACCTTATGCAGTGACAAACGCACATCTATGTTACACCCTCATCGAGAGATTTTAACACTCCTTCGGAACTAACCGCTCACCTGGACAAGAGATGGCGCTACTGTGCAACTTTAAACAAGTTAGCTATGAAGTATCTCTTGTCCAGGTGAGCGGTTAGTTCCGAAGGAGTGTTAAAATCTCTCGATGAGGGTGTAACATAGATGTGCGTTTGTCACTGCATAAGGTGATGATTTAGCAGATTGAAATGTATGATGTATAGGAAAGATTCGTGTCTAATCTCTAGACCAGTGGTGGTGTAGGGGTATGGCACGCGGCACGGAATGCTGAGGACCTGGGTTCGATTCCCAGCATTGGTCTTTTTTCTGGGGTTTTTTCTGTGCATCTATATTTCAGTTTGTATTTAGTACGAAATGTATGATTTCACGGGATGACCGTAAAAGTAATAAAAAAAAATGAAGTTGAAAAAATAAGTACAAAAAAAGATACTTCATAGCTAACTTGTGAAACAGTTTGTTGGCGTCACGTTCTGACAATAAGATTATTGTGCCAAGTGATGCTTACTAACTAACTTACTATTTAAGGCCGGCTCCCATACAACAAGTATGATTTTTTGCCGTTTTATAGATAATGGTACGGAACCATTCGTGCGCGAGTCCAACTCGCACTTGGCCGGTTTTTCCTCTTTGTATTTTTTTTCTCACGTGTCAATCTTTTTCTTCCTTTCTTTTACTTTCTTTAAAAGGTGTATACTAAAGTCATCATGTATTATATACATATACCTATTGTATAAAATTTGACTAAGAATAATAATTTGATAATAGTGACTCCAAAATGATATCCATCATCTTTTGTTGTTTTTGCAGTGCCCTTGCAGGGCGTCACATGTATACCAATATATTTTTAAGATGCTTGTCTGTAATGTGACTTGCAACAAAGATACTGAAACTGAAACTATATCATCGCATCTTTAGTAGATGGATATGGGTATGGGCATCCTAACTTTGTTAACATAAATAGAGGAGGAAAACGTAATCTGAACATTAGTGATAATTATAATACGGACAGCGGGCCTTTTGGTATAATAGACATATCGCATCATATTTTGAAAACGCCAGAGCGGGTAGCAATAAAAACAGCTGATTGCGTTCAAAGGTCATTGCCTCGAGCGGTGCAGTCTGAGCCGAAAGTAGATACTGTGTCTCCTTTGCGCTCGCGAACCCTGCAAACGGATATCTCGCTCGAACCACCGATCTTACCTCAAGCCATTTGCTCTAGTGAGTGCGAAGTGCTTGATAACAATTCCAATACTACGTGTGGGCAGCGTATCGACGCGCAGTCGCAAAAATCATTGCGCGTAACCATTGAGCGCGCAGAGCAGAGTGGCTTTCAATCCCACGTAACAGACCAAGCAATGGATTCGGAACATAACAAACCGTCTTCGTACTCACAGGCTGCAAGTCAAGGTGGTGTTTTCAAAGAAAATCAAGACGAAGGTTACCAATTGGTTCAAAGAAAACGTTTAAAAAATCGTTTCATTGGAATACAGGGGCAATCGAAGGGTTGTACCGGTAATTTTAAGGCAGCAGAGATAAATATACCCCTGTTTATTTACAATGTGAATTTGGAGACATCGGCAAACGATATTATACAGTATATTTATAACAAAACAAACCTTGTGGTCAACCTGGTAGAAATCAAAATGAAATATAAAAAGTCTTACAAGGCCTACAAGGTGTTTGTACCCAAAGATAAATTGAGTGTGTTTTTGGATGAGAATATGTGGCCGGAGGGGATTAACTTTCGTCGGTTTGTTAATTTTAATGAGGGAAGATTTTCCAACAAGAAAAATATAACAGAGGCTGGCTCACCTAAGACACAACAATAATGGCAGATATCAATTTCGTAACTTTTAACTGTAAATCTGTGTCAAGGTCAGTTGAAGGGATACGAGAGTTATGTAGGACATCCCATGTTATTGCGCTTCAAGAAACTTGGCTCTTACCTCATGACACTGGTTTCGTTGGAACTATTGACACGAATTTCGAGTACATGAGTAAATCGGCTGTGGATACTTCGGCCGGTATACTACGAGGGAGACCCTACGGGGGCGTAGCATTGATGTGGAGAAAAAATGTGTTCGCTTCCGTCAGTGTTATACAGTGTCAAAGTAATAGACTGGCAGCTATCGTGGTGCATACTTCGGAGGAGTCAAGAATATTGGTGATCTCAGTTTACATGCCTACGGACAAAGCGGAAAATTTGGTGGAATTTATTGAAGTTCTGAGTGAGATACATGCAGTAATTGACAGCTGTGAAACCGAGTGGGCTATAGTCTTAGGTGATTTTAATGCACACCCGAATGAACTTTTTTATAGGGAATTAATGCATTTTTGTGACGAACGTGAGTTGCGGTGTGCGGATGTGATTAACTTGGGTGAAGTGGCGTCTACGCACACTTTCATAAGTGATAGTCATGACAACTGTAAGCGCTGGCTCGATCACTGTTTAGTCACAGAGGCCGCATGGAGGACTGTCACCTCAATTAATGTACGTTATGATGTGTTTTGGTCCGATCATTTGCCTATGGAAGTAAAAGTTAATTTAAGTAATATTCCATTTAAACAACAGATAGTAAATAATTTTGATTTTAGTATGGTAAGATGGGGAGAAAGGAATGATGACCAAATAAATAGATATACGGAATTGTGCACTGATAGGTTTAAAAGCCTTGAAATCCCTTTAGAATTAAGACATTGTGCTGATAATTTATGTAATTGTATTGAACATAGAATAATTATTGATAATTTATATATTGAAATTATAAGTATTTTAAAAGACTCGGCAATTTGTTGCTACGAAAAAAAGAAATGTCTGAGGAAAAAAGTGGTGGGATGGAATCGCCATGTTAGGGATGCTCATCAGGAGGCTCGTGTGTGTTTCCAGTTGTGGTTGCTGCAGGGCAAGCCCTCTAGTGGTGAAGCCTACACTAGAATGTGTGAATCCAGAAAGCGCTTTAAGTCCAAGCTAAAATGGTGTCAGGACAATGAGAATCAAATTAAGATGGACATTTTGGCAACTCGCCATAAGGCAAAGGACTTTAAGCGTTTCTGGAAGCACACCAAGAACCTGGAAGGGCCGCCACGGGTACCCTCTAGTGTCGATGGATTGTGTGACTCAGAAAAAATTGCTGAAATGTTTAGTGAGCAGGTCAAAGTTGAGTCGCCTTTGCAACCGGCGCGGCGGGTGCCTGGGGAGGGAGTGGACGTGACTGGTGAAATTACACGATTTACAGCGAAAGATGTTCATACGCTGATAAAGAATATGAAGCGTGGAAAGTCACCAGGACACGATGACCTGAGTATTGAGCACCTTCAGTATGCGGGTTTCCATTTACCGAGAGCGCTGGCTTTGTTCTTTAATTTGTGCGTGGGCCACGGGTACCTTCCGGGGGAGCTTCTGAAGACCGTTATAGTACCTATCATAAAAAACAAAACGGCGGATGCCTCCGACAGGAACAACTATAGACCGATCTCTTTGGCTACCGTTATCTCTAAGGTTCTGGATGGGTTGCTTGATCGCTGTATAAGTAAACATATACAGTTAAATGAAGCCCAGTTCGGTTTTAGGCCTGGGCTCTCCACTGAAACCGCTATACTGCGACTCAAGCATACCGTTCAGTATTATGTTAAGAGAAAAACCCCTATTTATGCGTGTTTTTTGGATCTGTCGAAGGCATTCGATCTGGTATCGTATGATGTGTTGTGGTCAAAAATGTACAAGGAAACCAGTACACCTGGGGAAATTATAAATCTGTTTAAGTTCTGGTACAATAATCAAACTAACAAAGTAAGGTGGGCTGGTTCTTTTTCAAAGGAGTACGGATTGGAGTGCGGGGTGAGGCAGGGGGGGTTGTCCTCGCCTCGGCTCTTTAATCTGTATATGAACGGTCTTCTCGACGGGCTCAGCAGCGCTGGCGTCGGCTGTTCTATAGATGGCAAGTTCGTCAATAATATCAGCTATGCTGACGACATGGTGCTGCTGTGCCCGTCGATAAGAGCTCTGGAGACCCTACTTGGTATATGCGAGGCCTATGCGGTGACTCATGGGCTAAGGTACAATACAAAAAAAAGCGAACTGCTTGTTTTCAAGGCTGGTAGCAAGAAACCTAAAAGCGTTCCACCGGTAAACCTGCTGGGAATTCCTCTAAGAAGGGTCACAGAATTCAAGTACCTTGGCCACTGGGTCACCGAGGACCTCTCGGATGACCTAGATATTGACCGCGAGCGGAGGGCGATGGCAGTGAGAGCCAACATGTTGGTCCGCAGGTTTGCTAGGTGCTCACGTGATGTTAAAATTACTCTTTTTAAGGCATACTGCCAGTCTTTTTACACCTGCAGCCTGTGGACTAACTACTCTCAAAAGTCTATGAACAGGATACGTGTTCAATATAATAATGCGTTCAGGATGCTGTTGGGACTGCCTCGCTGGTGCAGTGCCTCAGGCATGTTTCTAGAGGCTAAAACGGATGGTTTTAAGGCGGTGTTGCGGAAACGGGTGGCCTCATTATTAAACAGAGTGCGAGGTAGTGTCAGCGGCCTCCTGAGCGCAGTACTGCTTAAATTTGATTGCCCTGTGGTGAGACACTGGAACTACATCCACATGGGAGACAGGCCTTTAATTTTTAATATTAAGTAATTTTGTTAATTTTTTGTTCTATTCTGACATCTTTTCAATGATTTGTAATAATATACCTACTAACCTAACCTTAAGTGCATAATTGTTACTAACATCTATGGACCATGCTGTTCGAAATAAAGATTTTTATTATTATTATTATTATTATTATTATATCCTTTCAGAATCAATGTCGCCGCTTATTGTGAAGATTCGCTAGGCTCAAGTGGCAGTGGGCAGAGCGCATCGCTCGTAGAACTGATAGCCGATGGGTCTACAAATTTCACGAATGGCATCTTCTAGTCTACGATTGCTAGAGTAAGTTGGTTCCGAGTGCGAAGGACTGGTCTTTTTGGCAAACCATGAGGGAGTCAGTGGATGGTTTTCAGCTGAAATGTTGACGATGCTTATTGAGTGATGTTATAATAACTCCTATAAATCCTGGGACAGTTGACACCAATTGACCTAGTCCCAAACTAAGCAAAGCTTGTACTTTGGGTACTAGACAACGGATAAACATACTTATATAGATACATACTTAAATACATAATATTAAACATCCAAGGCTCGAGAGCAAACATTCGTATTTTTCACACAAATATCTGCCCCGACCGCGAATCGATCCCAGGACCTCTAGCTTCGAAGTCAGGTTCTCTGACAACTAGGCTATCCGGTCGTTGAATGTCGAACTTTAATGTTACGATCAATTGGTTCTGTGGTGGCCTTGGATGGCAATTGGTTGATTAAACTTATTCCATAGAAAAAACGACGACCCCCAGTAATAAAAAAACCGATGCAATCTTACTCAGAACAAAATCAAGCATCAAACCCAAACACTTCACACGGGAAAATCAAAGCGTTAACCATATTAATACCCCATAGCGTATTAGCACCGCCACCACCACTATATCCCGACCTCCGCTGACCTACTAAATTACACGCCATTGTGAACAGCGGGAAGAATGCCGCGCGAGGCAGGGGTCAGCTTATAATTGATGATATCACCGGACAGGATGAACGGGTAGAGCTTTAGCGCGGTGAGGAATTTTCAAGTTTTATGACAGTTTCTATTTTGGAGCAAGTAACTGTTATGTAATCATGTTCTTTAAAAATTTTCTGGTTTTTTTGTGGGAGAACTCCCTTAAAAAGCCATAGAAAAAAATGTACTCTGTAGTGATAGAAGTTATCATGTTGAGGTTTCCGTACCCAAAGGGTAAAAACGTGACCCTATTCTGAGACTTCGCTGTCCGTCTGACCGTCTGTCCGTCTGTCACCAGGCTGTATCTCATGAACCGTTATAGCTAGACAGTTGAAATTTTCACAGATTTTTGGTTGCCGCTATAACAAAAAAATACTAAAAACTAGAATAAAATAAATATCTAAGGGGGCTCCCTTATAACAAACGTCATTTGTGGCCGTTTTTATAGATAGTGGTACGGAACCCTTCGTGCGCGAGTCCAACTCGCACTAGGCCGGTTTTTTTTCTCTAGAACCGTAAATTTTTCAGAAACTTTGAAACGGTCATTCTTTAGAACATTCTTTAGAAGTCTTTAGAACTCATAGGTTAGGTTAGGTTTATTTTGTAACAATCCAGAATAATTAATAGATTACGAGAAAAAAGCGTTATAACAAATGCTCACTATGGCAAACATTACGTTATGACTTACAATATACATGGATCCTAATCTAGACCTAAATTGAACATGGACAGTCGACTACAAAAAGATCGATGCAGCCAAAGTTACAAAAATATGTATACGCGACTTTATTAACTTACCATTAAGGTCGTGTATACATATTTTTGTAACTTTGGCTGCATCGATCTTTTTGTAGTCGACTGGACAAGACAAAGGTCATGTCGAACGCCCATGTTGTACCAACTCCCGTCGTAATCAGAGACATTTTGCATGAAGTTGTTGACGACTATATCTATACCTGGGACATACAATCCAATTACTTAGGTAGGTTCAACTTCGAGAAAGTGGTCAATCGATGAATTAGACTAAGCTGGGCATCGTTCGGGAAGCTCCGCAATATCTTGTCATCCAATATACCGCAATGTCTACGCAGATGGAGCGATGACCTGGTCAAGGTTGCGGGATCGCTTCGGATGCGGATGTCACGGGACTGATTTGTTTAGCGAGCCTAAGGCTCGATTTCCTCCTACGCTGACATCGGTCGCTAACGTCGGTCGCGCGTACGAATGTACACAATACTCTATGGGCCACCGCACAGCGACGCCGACGTCCGCGGCAGATTTATTGCTACGCGCCGCATATGGCGCGCGGTCTCGGTGCGCTGACGCGCTATAATACACCACTATCGCGCGCTCAGTGCGAAGCTGACTGACATCGGTCGCTGACGTCGGTCGAACGTACGAATAAACACAATACTCTATGGGCCACCGAACAGCGACGCTGATGGCCGCGCATTTGTCATACGCGACCGACGGTACGCTCGACCGACGTCAGCGACCGACGTCAGCGTAAGAGGAAATCAAGCCTCAGGGAGGCCTATGTTTAGCACGTCTTTCGACGTCTTACAGCTGAAATGATGATGTATACCCCGTTATCAAGCAGGCAGTTTGGTAGCTACCTAGTACATTAGTGATGTGCAATACAAACTATCCAAGACTCGACGTTGTAGCTATGTATGGGAAGTCCAAAATTTATCTCAACGCAATTTAAAAAAATGTTTTTTCACGACACTGCTCGAAAATGTGGCCATAGATAACCTAAATCCAGTACCCAAAACTGCCTATATGTGCATGTACATTTAACAGCTGGCTCATTTATGGCGCGCAAAACACGACAACAATGTAACACATTACGAAAACAGGATGTACCAAATGTATTTCATAATACGATACGACTTTTTGAAAGATAATTTCTGAATTTCACTCCTGGCATGCTGAAACGACAATTGGACCAATCAAAAGTAATCGTCTGCTACATGTGAAATTAAATTGACCAATGAGAATGCGTCATTCATGACTTCAATGAGGTGTTTTTTCCTTAAACGCATAATATGCACAAAATGCTTTAATTTTTTTAAGTATGCAAAAACACCACAGCATTAACTTTTTAAGCCTGCTGGACACTGCACTGCACTGGCTCATCGGAACTGACGAGGATGAGGTTTTTATTTTATAATTATGTGGTTTTGGGTCCTGGCCACTAAGAATGGCCTCGCTCGTTTTAAAAAAATAATTATGTCACAAAAGAAAAATTAAAATCGGCGGGAGCAACGCAGTGTTTCGATTGATTAATTGTTATTTCCTCGCATTAGTCGTGAAAAGCACAATGTTTCATCTCAGCCAAAAGTGCAATAGATGGACTCGTACTTTCTAGGGCCTCCGCTACGCGTCGGCCCTCAAACTAACTCGTCCATCTATTGCTATCTTTCTAGCCTCTACAACAATGTACTATATATTGACATTGCACAATTTTGTTAGGTAGCCAACCACCAAACTGCCCGCTTGATAACGGGGTGAAGATTTTATTTTTATTTTATTTTTTATTTTATTGATAATGGGAAACAAACAGCGAAAAATAACATTTGTGATTATTTGAAATTTAGATAATACAAAAGCCAAAGTAGTTTCCACTAGTGAATTATAACACTATGGTTGCTCAAAAAGACTTAGTTTTTACAATTGACTAATTACATTACGAAAATAATAAGGGAAATATTTATGTGTATATAAAGTAAAAGCAAAAGCAAAAGCAATAAAGTACCATGCACAAATTCAGCCAACAAAAGGCGAGTTTAAACGACTCAACTTATCACATTTCATAATAATATGTAAACATGCTCATACAGATGATTAATACAGACCCCTACAAAATTTCAACTTTTAAATTCATCTTGAATTTGTGGTGGATGGTGTGTATTTTTGATTGATATACCGATAATATTGGGCTGTAAATAAGTATAAACAGGGTCTAAGTCAAACCATTGTCGCTAAGAGGAAACCGAACCCAGGACAAAGTAAACCGTAATTGCTTTGAGTCTCGTAAACCATGGTTAGCGCTAACCGCCGTATCATTACACCAACAATGAAGGAAGGAGTCACGAAATGTTTAAAATAGATTATATTTTTACTTCCGCAGTAATGGCAACACCGCAATGGGATTAGTTTACTGACAGCGGTAATGGTTTTGATCCTTGAAAGTAAGACAATATTAACCCTTAATAAAACCCCATTTATTAGAGCATGCTACCACTGAATTAAAAGCAGCAATCGAATACATACCTGACAAAGGATATTTTTTTTTATACTATAAAGGCTTGCGTTTGGCCACAATCACGCCTGATGGAAAGCGAAGATGAGGCTAAATGCTCATTCACCCTAGACTTGAAAGCGGCCAAATTGTAGTGTTCAGGGAACACAGTCGCAGGCAGGGAATTCCACTCCTTAGCTGTGCAGTTGATGAAGGAAGAGCGAAAACGCTTTGTGCGGAATTTGGGAATACTGACAACGTAAGGGTGGAGACCCCGCCTACTCCTGGTCGACCTGTGGAAGAAAGGAGTAGGCGGAATAAGGTCGTGCAGTACCAAAGCACATTCACCGAAATGCAGCCTGTAGAATACTGACAGAGAAGCCACTCTTCTGCGATGACGAAGGCTCTGGCGACAAAAATCCGCATCGCAAGCGACGCCGATGAGCCTCTTCGCTCGCTGTTCTACCGAATCCAAAGCAGCTAGCTGATATTCAGCAGAACCGTCCCAAAGGACATATAAGGATATTTTTAAAGCTAGTCGTATTTTCAATAATTACAATGGAAATTGTGACGTGTAATGAAATCAATAAGGTTCAATTTCCAACTCAATGCATGTGGTCGCTAAAACGCCTCTTCGCCTCTATCTTATTAAGGGTTAAATAACTAGCGAATTAATGACTATATTATCATGGAAAGGAATCATCATCCCAGCCTATATACGTCTCACTGCAGGGCACAGGCCTCCTCTCAGAAGCCGGCTTGGGCCGTAGTTCCCACGCGGGCCCAGTGCGGATTGAGAACTTCACAGACACGATTGAATTTCTTCTTAGGTATATGCAGGTTTCCTTACATGGAAAGGAATGTTAGGAAATAATTCAGATCTGCATTGGTAATCCCGTGTTTCGAATAGCGTAGGTATCTACTGAGTTAAAAAAGGTTGTGTTGTGTGTTGTTCAAGAGCGAAAGAGAGAGAGAAGAGGAAAGATTTATTTTCACATAATCGATACACAGGAATGCAGGAAAGATGCAAATAAAAAATCGAATAGTTTAAATTGGGCCCCACTCAGCATAATGTTGCATCAAGCTGCAACGCCGTTTTTTAGAACGGCCCATTCAAAAAAAAAAACTTAATACAAAGACTACAAAATACTTAATACAAAGACACTGTGATGACACGAAACTTAATGAAAAGTATAGTTCACAACATAACCTAAGCCACTCCACTCAAGGGTTGACTGGTAGAGATCCCTTAAAGGGATAAGTTCGCCTTTGTACATGCATTTCAACGGTTGTAAATAATGTATTTCTTTTTTTCCTTATTTTTGTACAATAAAGAGTTTACATACATACATACATACCTAAGTACAAAATGGAAGCATAATTTGAGGCAACACTTAAGATGTACACAACATGTAATAACATTGTAGATCTAATTTAATTTTTTTGCTGGATTCTTCTCAACAGGGTTTTTACGGACCGTGGTAGATTTTTCAACCTTCATAATCATAAGTGCTTCTTATAGCCTAAATAAAATTAAATAAAGATATTATGACTTTGACTTTGAATTATTTCAGGCGGGGGGAGCTTCACTTATTAAACATGAGAAATCTTCAGGCATATTCGTTATTCCTTCTTCTTCTTCTTCTTAAGATGCCTCTCCGACTAGCGAAGGTTGGCAGTCAGTTCTGAATATTTTTCCCTGTCTCTAGCTGTCTCAAGCTGTATTCCTCAACCAAGACTTCTTTCGTCGGCCTACGTGTCATTTGCCAGCGGCTTTGCCCATCATATATCATTTGCTCATCATCATGAGCTGCGCTGCAGAAGACAGTATCTAAGATGTGGTGTTACGGACGCATTCTAAAGATAAGCTGGACGCAGAGGATGACTAATGAAGAGGTCCTACTACGTGTCGCCGAGAAGCGATGTCTTTGGAATATCATCCGTCAAAGAAAAGTGGCTTATCTGGGACATGTGTTGCGACATGATAGATACTGTCTCAACACATGTCCCAGATAAGCCACTTTTCTTTGACGGATGATATTCCAAAGACATCGCTTCTCGGCGACACGTAGTAGGACCACCTCTTCATTAGTCACCCTCTGCGTCCAGCTTATCTTTAGAATGCGTCTGTAACAGCACATCTTAAAAGCCTCTATTCGTTTCTTGAGTTCCTGCTTGTTATTCCTTCCGCTCCGTTATTTCGACGCGTGCATAACGAATCAAGGTAATCAATGTGTCCATTTGCGGTCTGCGGGCATCGCGCCCCCAATGTTTCTCGTTTTTTTGCTCAGTCAAAAACCATTCTTTACCTAATATGTGGTGCACCAGCGTTTTATAGGGATTCGCAAAATATTATTATATCTTGCTCACGCAAAATATGCCACGCTACTGAATATGTCTATTTTATTTTATCACTAGCTAACACCGTGCCTTCGCCACCGCTGAAGTAAATTAAAACGTGTTTTCCCGTGGGAATGAGATACTTTCCCTTTAGTAAAAAGTAGCCTATTAGCCTTACATACAAAAATCACGGAAATCCGTCGCTCAGTTTCGACGTAAACAAAACAACACACAAACAAACACACTTTGACATTCACAATAATTATAGATTATAAAGTATGGATATGGATTTATCATAAAAACTGTCGTAAGAAAACGTGAGTATCAAAATTGCATGGTCGCGCTATACTTAACTAATTTGTTTCTATCTAGCAGTTGTCATCCGCGACCGCAGACGAGTTACACGAACAAACTGACATAAACTAGGATAACTAAGTAAAATAAATTTAATTAAAAAATATTTATTGTTAGATATTTTTATGGTTCCGTGCCACATAAGGGAAAAAAAACCTTTTTGATTATGCACAACAAAAAAGTAAATGTACATATTCATGGAATTCGAGACCCTAAAATGTTCATAATGAAGTTTAAAATAAAAATCCTTCTATGACATCTCAATGACAAGAAAAGGCTACTAAATTTTTTGGTTCATTACCCTTTTATTGTAAAACAGCAGGCGTTAGGTTTTCAAATTAAGAATGACATGAGTTGACACGACGTTAAAGAGGATTTATAAAAAAACAGTTTTTAGGTTTTTTTTTAAGTCACTGACTAAAATAAATTATGTTTGGCCGGATATTATACGTACAGCTTAGTAGGTATCCATGCATGCATCAAATAATATTCATTTCGGCGTTACTTTATACAGGTTACCTTATTTCTCTGTGATCAAACGACACCAGGGGCCTGTTGCATAACAAAGTACAACTACAAGTTAAGTATGAAGTATCTTTTTCTATTTATTTTTTTATTTTCTTCAACTTCATTTTTTTATTACTTTCGTCGCTAACTTCTAGACCAGTGATGGTGTAGGGGTAAGCACGCAGCACGGAACGCTGAGGACCTGGGTTCGATTCCCAGCATTGGTCTTTTTTCTGGGGTTTTTTCTGTGCATCTATATTTCAGTTTGTATTTAGTTTGAAAAGTACAACTAATATTATTTAGTAATGTAAGCTTATTAGAAACTTCTGTGTGTGTAATTGTTATTTTATTTTATAATTGAAATGTGTATGAGTCTTTGTACTTGAAATAAATGAATTTTAATTTTAATTTTTGATTATTTTTAATTATTGTGTGAAGTTCCCCATCCGCACTGGTCCCGCGTGGGAACTACGGCCCAAGCCCTCTCGTTCTGAAAGGAGGCCTGTGCCATGCATTGGGACGTATATAGGCTGGGATGATGGATGATGATGATGATGATTATCACACATACAGACACCAAATGAACGAATTGTGACGTCACGAAATGTTAAACTTATGTATAATCCAATCTTTTGCTGTCATCATCATTTCAGGCGTAGGACGTCCACTGCTGGATATAAGCCTCCCTCATTGACACCCAATCATTATGGTTGGAAGCGACTTGCATCCTCCTTGAACTTGCGGCCTTTACCAAATCATCCGTCCATCTCGTTGGTGGACGTCCCACGCTGCGCTTGCCAGTCCGTGGTCTCCTTTCGAGAACTTGTTAGCCCCAACGGCCGTCTGTTCTGAGTGCTATATGGCCTGCCCATTGCCATTTCAACGAGCTAATCCGTTTGGCTGTGTTGGTGACCCTTTTTGTGCTGTACTAGAGAAGAAATCTGTTTAATTAATTATAATTCATTCATTTAAAAAACTGTAAAAGGATACGTGTTATACTCGTAGTTCCTAAACAAATCTGTTAAGTATAGATTCTAAACGAATTATGACGTCACAAAAATTATTTAAGTTACCTAACAGTGAATCGAAATGAAAACACATGGTGTCGATGTGGCTGGCTAAGTATAAATGTAGCAAGAAAAAAATTGTGGTTCAGTGATAAAAAAAATAATTTGGTACCGAATCCGTAATCTTCTGCTTCTTTGCCCGTGAGAAAGTGCCAAAAGCTTGCCAGCGTAATGAGAGCCATCAATTAAAGCTCAGTGGGGTCGCGGAGTCAAGCTTTGTCGGTGTCGGCACATTGTCAATACCGTCAAAGATAGTCAGTTATAGATGTGACACCTCATACATTGCATGATTAAATGTGTAAATAATCATCTCTCTCTCTCTCTCTCTCTCTCTCTCTCTCTCTCTCTCTCTCTCATTAGTAGGGATAAGTAAGGTAAGAATATTGTAGTCCATCAGCTCGGCCTATACATCTTATAGGCACAGGCCACCTTTCAGGCTCTCCGATTAGGGCCGTAGATCCCTCACAAGCGATGTGCCCTGCCCAGTGCCACTTGAGTCTGGCGATTCTTTGAGCTATGTCGGTGACTTTAGTTCTTGCGGGAATTTCATCATTTCTAGTGCGATCCCGCAGAGAAACTCCGTGCAAAGCCCTCTCCATCGCCCTCTGAGTGATGGCTGATGGGGCAAAAAGGTTCTCGAGTGGCGTCCACGGACCGGAAGACGCAGTGTAGGTTGGCCTCCAACAGGTCAAATGAAGTTAATTTCTCAAATACACCAGTGTCCTTATTCTTATTATTAAATAGATAATCAAGAACTACATTTAAAAGCTTCTTAATAAGACTTCGAAGTTAAAAGACTGTCATATTTGACACTAACTTTTTGTAACTCTGAAGGACCTTTTAGGTACAATATTTTTTCAATTTACCCAAAATGTTAAATTAACATATAGTTTCTAAATGTCATACTAAGCCAATTTGTCGAAATACTCGTAATTCACGGATATCAAATAAAATAAGGTGTATACATAATGTTATCAGGTTTACGCATATAGCCTCTGATATTTCGCACTGACGTAGCTGTCATGGACGTGTGGTAGCGGAGAAAAGGGTAAAAAGAAAATAGTTTAATATCAGACTGACCACTCTATTAATTCCTTAATCCAACAGGTATTCCCAGTACGGCGGCCGCGTTCCCCCGCTAACAAAATAGACTCGTTACACGCGACGTCAATCACGCTCGTCAGCCATTCAAATGGATTAATATAAACGTTACAAATAGTAATCAAAAGTGCTCTCGTGTTGTACGAGTATCGCCAATCGTTTTTTGTAAGTTTTCGTTTTTGACCTTATGCGGTTAGGTTGAATGTAAAGTTGGGAAGGGATCAGAAGGTACACATTTTTTGTAAAATTCAAATTCAAATAATTTATTTCAAGTAACATGAACCATTATATTAGTGGACAAACTTATTTCTAGAGTTAGTAAAGATATTTGTTTTGTGATTAACACTACTAATACCAATACGTCTCAGTAGGTATTGTATTGGTTGGTTTAAAATAATAATAATTATTAATTTTATTCAGAAAATTACATCCGTTGTTGTTAATTGTTCAGGAGGTAGACTATATTTTATCGCATTGTTATATAATTTACTTTTGTTACGGTATTTGTATCTGTTTTTTCTCCAATGGAGAAAATCTTTTTAAGTTAAGATTAAGTAGAATGCATGCAATATTGTATTTTTAATGAAATAAACAGTCTATTTTTTTTTAATGAATAAATAAAGTGGCGTTACAGGACTCCAACTAACGGTTGTCATTCTAGAAAAAACAGACTTATTTAGTGGGACTATTTTATGACCGAAAAAAAACAGTAAATAGATAGGTTTTAACATTTGTATAATAAAAAATGCTGCTAAAAATAATTTGATCGCAAAAAAGGGCATATTATTTTTACAAGCGAGCTTTTAACTCTTTATAACTTCACCCTGTCGAAGTGCCAATTACACCAAAGTGTCCTGGCTAACCTTTCCAAATACATAACTAGATTGCTTTCTTACGCCATTAGTGGCGTTTGTTGCTTACTAACAAAACTATTACAAACCAAGACTGTTATACAAAAAAGTAAATTTAAATAAGGTTTCACTCAGCAGTACAAATAATACAATAAGAAGAATATTTTTTCTTTTAATTAAATAAACATTTTAATGGTTTAATTTGCAGTCAGCTAGTTCTTTATCTTTTAACTAGACAATTCACAAAAATATCAACGTTAGTTTCAATAATATTTTTTAAATTAAATCTTTTAACCCACAGCAACCTCCATACACTTTAATTTTCAATATTTTTAGGCCGTTTCTACCATCGCTGAGCTCTACTAACAACACCGTCCGCCTGTCAATATTCAAACTATAGGTGATGTATGGAATATTTGGCATTTTTCCGGCGCGCGCGATCATTGATCATTATTAGAGTGATGCGCAGCGCAAGCCGACGCCGACTAACACGATTACCGCAGCGGGACTCTCGGTCATGTTAAATGGAATAGATCTTTTTGTATTTGTAAGAAAGAAATAAATATTTTATGTGTGACAAAAAATGGTTAACATAGATAAAAAATAAATAAAAATAAACAATAAAAGTAAAAATAAAACAATTAAAAAATAACATGCGTGTTTCACAAAATGGTCCCAAATCAGCAAAAGATTGCCAATCCTGCGAACGGCGCTGCTCCTTTGGGACCATCAAGCCATCAACATTAAAAAAAAACACAAGAAATCAAATTGAGACCGACAAGTTGAGACTCAGAAAAATAAAATAAATACACAAAATGTAACACCATAGGCCAGCCTTTCGGGCCATAACAAAAAAATAAAAAATAAAGAACAACCAAAAACGATAAAATAACCTAAATCTTGCCACGGCAACTACCGCTAGAATACTAGAGATTATTAGAGTTTCCTTCCTCTTCTTCTTTCCCTTTATCTCAGTCCTATTTAGAGTCAAGTCTTCTTGTACAATTGATTACACATTGTCAATGTCATGTACATTATAATCAAGATATTATCAGTAAAATAAGTCAGTCCATGACGCCCTGTAAGGGCACACAATACTTAACCAATAACTTTAAAAGAAAAAAAAAACAAACAACTAAACATAATGTAAAAAATGCAATAAAATAATTAAAAAAGACGATGTCAATAAAATAAAAATTCGCATAAGTTAAAAATAAAATAAAGCCAAAAATAATACAATAATAATATGGAGTACAAATAATCGATTAAAATATCTACAATTCATTTAAAATAATCAAGGAAGGAATTTAAGGAAGTGTGTCTCAAAATTTTGACCCAACCCAAACCCTTGGACTCAGAAAGCTAAAATTTAGTCAAGAGTGTGACATTATAGTTTATTAAATAGTATGTTACGTTGTCATGACAAAAATAAATATTTTTGCTAAAAAATAATTCTCTCTAGGTATAAAACAGTTTTTTACAAACTGTACTCTTAGTCTGATTTTTACTAAAAGTGTACAATCTTTCAAATAGATCATTAAAACCCCTCTTATGCGGGAAGTGAAGAAAATCGTGCATTCTAGTCTCAACTGTTTCATTTAAATACAATTATGCAGATTAAAAAAAATACAAAAATAACGGTTTAAATTGGGCACGGATCCGTGTCTTAAACATACGAGGGATTATTATGTTATTAAGCTCCTGAAATCACTGAACCTTAATGGGAAATTTCTTAAATCATTATTTAGTTTACTGAATACAGTAACGCCTAATGGCGCCGTAAAACTAAAAACCGGCCAAGTGCGAGTCGGACTCGCGCACCGAGGGTTCCGTACAAATTTATATGTATATATGAACATCCAGTCTTATCAGACCCCTGCTCCTAAGCAAAATGTGCGCAGTGTGGGAACATTGTAGATTGGTTACTGATCTGTCTATACACACACACAGAAAAATTTATGCTTTTCGCAATTTTTCCTTTATCTGTGCTATAAGACCTTACTTCGTACCAAATTTCAAGATTCTGAGTTCACGGGAAGTACCCTGTAGGTTTTGATTCCCTTGCGAGTGTTGACAATTTCCGGAAATTTGCGGCATAAACGGCGGTATAAATTTGTGCTTTTCGCAATTTTTCCTTTATCTGTGCTATAATACGTTGCTTCGTACCAAATTTCGAGATTCTGAGTTCACGGGAAGTACCCTGTAGGTTTTGATTCCCTTGCGAGTTTCGAAAATTTGCGCAAATTTGCAGCATAAACGGCTGTATCTTTTGATTGCGTTGGCTTAGAAGTTTGATTTTTTCACAGCTCCAAGGGGCAGTAGACTTGAGTATTTGATATAAATTTCAGCTTGATACCTCCACGTGTTCCTGAGAAAAAGGGTCTTGACAGACGGACGGACAACCAAGTGATCCTATAAGGGCTCCGTTATTTCCTTTTGAGGTACGGAACCCTAAAAATAAGTTCTATTTGACTAGTAATAGTTTATTTCCATATTAACCTACGTTCTGCGTGCTCTTTCTCACTCGTTGTAGCTTTTTACTCATGCATTAATTGAGTTCATGTTCATTTAAATTATCGCTATGATAATAATAATAATTATGTAGGTCGAAAGCAAAGTCCATAACGGGAACGCTGCTCTGGAACTAAATAACTGTTCAATTAAGTTCATTTTTTTATTACTTTTACGGTCATCCCGTGAAATCATACATTTCGTACTAAATACAAACTGAAATATAGATGCACAGAAAAAACCCCAGAAAAAAGACCAATGCTGGGAATCGAACCCAGGTCCTCAGCATTCCGTGCCGCGTGCCATACCCCTACACCACCACTGGTCTAGAGATTAGACACGAATCTTTCCTATACATCATACATTTCAATCTGCTAAATCATCACCTTATGCAGTGACAAACGCACATCTATGTTACACCCTCATCGAGAGATTTTAACACTCCTTCGGAACTAACCGCTCACCTGGACAAGAGATGGCGCTACTGTGCAACTTTTAAACAAGTTAGCTATGAAGTATCTTTTTTTGTACTTATTTTTTCAACTTCATTTTTTTATTACTTTTACGGTCATCCCGTGAAATCATACATTTCGTACTAAATACAAACTGAAATATAGATGCACAGAAAAAACCCCAGAAAAAAGACCAATGCTGGGAATCGAACCCAGGTCCTCAGCATTCCGTGCCGCGTGCCATACCCCTACACCACCACTGGTCTAGAGATTAGACACGAATCTTTCCTATACATCATACATTTCAATCTGCTAAATCATCACCTTATGCAGTGACAAACGCACATCTATGTTACACCCTCATCGAGAGATTTTAACACTCCTTCGGAACTAACCGCTCACCTGGACAAGAGATGGCGCTACTGTGCAACTTTTAAACAAGTTAGCTATGAAGTATCTTTTTTTGTACTTATTTTTTCAACTTCATTTTTTTTTATTACTTTTACGGTCATCCCGTGAAATCATACATTTCGTACTAAATACAAACTGAAATATAGATGCACAGAAAAAACCCCAGAAAAAAGACCAATGCTGGGAATCGAACCCAGGTCCTCAGCATTCCGTGCCGCGTGCCATACCCCTACACCACCACTGGTCTAGAGATTAGACACGAATCTTTCCTATACATCATACATTTCAATCTGCTAAATCATCACCTTATGCAGTGACAAACGCACATCTATGTTACACCCTCATCGAGAGATTTTAACACTCCTTCGGAACTAACCGCTCACCTGGACAAGAGATGGCGCTACTGTGCAACTTTTAAACAAGTTAGCTATGAAGTATCTTTTTTTTTTTTTATCTCTTGTCCAGGTGAGCGGTTAGTTCCGAAGGAGTGTTAAAATCTCTCGATGAGGGTGTAACATAGATGTGCGTTTGTCACTGCATAAGGTGATGATTTAGCAGATTGAAATGTATGATGTATAGGAAAGATTCGTGTCTAATCTCTAGACCAGTGGTGGTGTAGGGGTATGGCACGCGGCACGGAATGCTGAGGACCTGGGTTCGATTCCCAGCATTGGTCTTTTTTCTGGGGTTTTTTCTGTGCATCTATATTTCAGTTTGTATTTAGTACGAAATGTATGATTTCACGGGATGACCGTAAAAGTAATAAAAAATGAAGTTGAAAAAATAAGTACAAAAAAAGATACTTCATAGCTAACTTGTTTAAAAGTTGCACAGTAGCGCCATCTCTTGTCCAGGTGAGCGGTTAGTTCCGAAGGAGTGTTAAAATCTCTCGATGAGGGTGTAACATAGATGTGCGTTTGTCACTGCATAAGGTGATGATTTAGCAGATTGAAATGTATGATGTATAGGAAAGATTCGTGTCTAATCTCTAGACCAGTGGTGGTGTAGGGGTATGGCACGCGGCACGGAATGCTGAGGACCTGGGTTCGATTCCCAGCATTGGTCTTTTTTCTGGGGTTTTTTCTGTGCATCTATATTTCAGTTTGTATTTAGTACGAAATGTATGATTTCACGGGATGACCGTAAAAGTAATAAAAAAATGAAGTTGAAAAAATAAGTACAAAAAAAGATACTTCATAGCTAACTTGTTCAATTAAGGTTCAGTAATGATCTGACGTCAACGCGGTTGGAATGATGACTATTTCTACAGGCCATAGGGTTCTTGAGAAATTATTTAATTATAACTATTAAACGGTTCATTATTAGTATTACTAAAATAAGAAAAACGGATCACTTATGTTAGTACAGGTATCAGCCATAATTCGTCTGAAACAGACACAGGCCTAAATTTGATGATCTCATGCAACTACTATACTTACATCGAAGGCTTTATTTTTCATTAGAAATCTCAAACTCAATACTAACTACAATACTACTCTAACTTTCAGCGTTGAAACTTATAAGTGCTATTATGTTCCAATGAAAACATTTCCTCAGCAGAAATAGAGAAAAATATGTTATATTACTAATACTATAAATACAAACTTACGATTGTACTATCGCCCCAAGCGCCAGATACCCATTTTCAAAACAAATTTGCTTGTAGCCGTTGATGTTTATTGCTATGGATTGTTATGGACAGATGTCTAGCCACTGCACGCAAACTGGGCTTAAGGTGGTTATCTGGCGCTTGGGGCGATAGTACGTCTGATTACAATCACACTCTTTGACGTTAAAAACGCATAGGTTTTTTTATTGCTGTATTTTCGCGGAATCGGGTTATTCGGGCTATCTTTAGACTAGGCAGTTGATAATTCGGGATTAACGATATTCCCCGCGAATATTGTTCATACAATGTAAATAAATACCACGATGAAACAAAATGTTTGTCGATTGTACAGAGACAGTACTATGAGAACAACAATAAAGAACTATGCTGTTGAAACTTGGTAAGTAGATGTATTCTGTGAACCGCATTAAGATTTTCACACGAAAATAGAAAAAAAATCAATAAATTTTGGGGGTTCCCCATACTTAGAACTGAAACTCAAAATTTTTTTTTCATCAAACCCGTGTAGGGTATCTATGGATAGGTCTTCAAAAATGATATTGAGGTTTTTAATATAATTTTTTTCTATACTGAATTGTTTGCGCGAGAGACACTTGTCTTCCAAAGTGGTAAAATGTGTCCCCCTGTAACTTCTAAAATATTTTTTTTTTATACTAAATAGGCTTGCGTTTGGCCACAATCACGCCTGATGGAAAGCGAAGATGAGGCCTACGATGGAGCACGCTTGCCTAGTAAATGCAAAAAAGAATTATAAAACTGAAAAAATACCGAAAATTGGTTTGAACGAGATCTAGTAAGTAGTTTATTTTTATAGGTACGTCATAAATCTTAAACCGCATTTTTTATTGATAATGTTACGGAACCCTTCGTGCGCGAGTCTGACTCACACTTGGCCGGTTTTTAGGGTTCCGTAGTCAACTAGGAACCCTTATAGTTTCGCCATGTCTGTCCGTCTGTCTGTCTGTCTGTCTGTCTGTCCGCGGCTAATCTCAGAGACTGTTAGTACTAGAAAGCTGTAATTTAGCATGAATATATATATATCAGTCACGCCGACAAGATGATTACATAAAAAAAATTAAAACAATTTTTTTTAGGGTACCTACCTCCCATAGACGTAAAGTGGGGGTGATTTTTTTTTCTCGACTACCTAACCCTCTAGTGTGGGTATCATTAGAAAGATATTTGAAAATAAATATGGGTTTTCTAAAACCATTTTATGATAAAGTGAATATTTTCGGAGATATTCACTACGAAAGTTCAAAATAATGTGTCCCCCCCTCTAACTTTTGAATCGCACGTCTAAAAATATGAAAAAATCACGTAAGTTAAACTTAGTAAAAACTTTCTAGGAAAATTATTAATTATTTTCAACTTAATCAGTTGAGCAGTTTTTAAGTTTTTGTAAATTGCCATTGCAAGCATTTTTTTTTCTTTAAGTACCTATAAGATCACGCTAACAGTATCTTCTTTCAAATAAAAAAAATATATATTACATCTGAAAAACAATCAACATACATACATACTAGTTCTTAGTTACCCAATTCACCGATAGATGGTGCTGTACCGCCGACGTTGGGACAAAAACAACCACATTAATAAAGTATGCAAAGATTTTTTCGTACCTGCTACGGAACCCTATCTTGGGCGTGTCCGACACGCTCTTGGCCGGATTTTTTATTTAAACGTTTTGAGAATCTCCAGGGTAGTTCAATAAAATCAGGCTCGTGAAGCCGCAGGCAAAAACTCGTGTACATATTTTAACAAGCGAAAGCTACGTAACCATAACATTTCTTGCCCGACTAGCTCAACATCTCAATCAGGCCATTTGAAAAAAGAAAACCGAATAAGAAACTAAATCACACATGTCATGTCATTAAACGACAATTTTCTCAGCCATTATTGGTTATAGTTATTTAGTACTCAAGACTAATTTAAATTTCTTCCCAAAGCTTCATTAAAACGGTGTGAGAAATAACGTAAGAGTTTTACATTGCTGGCTCGAGCGGCTATCAATTTGCAAACGATCAAGCTCCGACGGCAGTGTACGACAGCTCACACGATAATTCTAGAAGCATCTAAATGAGGCTTAACACTTGGCATGCCTTGCGCTAGCGCATCCGGCAATACCTCATTATAACTAAACGTAATGAATAAAAAATTGAACGTTTATTTACGTACTCTTAGGACCTCTATTTAAATCCAGACACACGGACGGACATGACATCGTTCTGTCGCGGTCTAACGCATTTACGGGTTGCGCGTGAGAGCGAGACGCAAGCGCATGTGACTCTTTTAAGTCGCATGGCCAGTGTTGAATGGAGGTCTTGTTGAAGCTTCCGTGTGCGTTCAGTGGCTCTGCCGACTGTACGGGATTTCGTACGCAAGAAATTCAAAGATGTTTCTTGAAGACCAAAGTAATTTAAGGAAAAGGAGAATTATTTTGTATTTTTAACTAGCTCGTGTCCCCGGCTTCGTCCGCGAAGAAATAAAGGACAAATAAAAAATCCCTTCGCTATCTCCAAGATTGCTAGGCTGTCACTGTGATATGTCAGTAAAGGAAAAGAAGGGAAGGAAGAAAGGTGTCGGTAAAGGAAAACATCTTGAGGCAACCTGCACATACCTGAGAAGGAATTCATTGGTGTCTGTGAAGTTCCCAAACCGCATTTGGCCCGCGTGGGAACTCCGGCCCAAGCACTCTTATTCTGAGAGGAGGCCTGTGCCCTGCAGTGGGACGTATAAGGCTGGGATGATGGTGATGATTATAATGTCAGTCAGTAAACGTTAAAATGTCTTCATTCAACTTAACCTCAAACCAGTAGGTATTTATGAGTTCCAAAGAATCTACCACCAGTTCGGAAAAATCTGTGTTGAGAAGAACTCGGGAAGAAGCTAGAGTGAGTGGGGGTAAGATGAAAAACAGTGTAAGATGAAAAACCACTCCTAGCACCCGGTACTAAAAGTAGTTTTTCATCTTACACTGCCTTTCATCTTATTTTCATCTTACCCCCACTCACCCTATATTTTTTTTTTCGAAATAAATTTGCTTCCAAATTCTGCCCCGACCGGAGATCAAACCCAGGACTTCCAGTTTCATAGTTAGGTTATCTAATTTTGTCTTATTCTAAGGTTGCCATTGCAGATCGCAAATCTTTTTCTATGATATTATAATCATTAATTTTATACGCCTAAGGTGTTGGTGTCTTCTTCTCAATGTAAAAATAAATAAATAAATAAATAAATATTAGGGGACAATCTTACACAAATCGACCTAGTCCCAAACTAAGCAAAGCCTGTACTATGGGTACTAGACGACGATAAACATACTTATATAGATAAATAAATACTTAAATACATAGAAAACATCCATAACTCAGGAACAAATATTCGTGCTTATCACACAAATAAATGCCCTTACCGGGATTCGAACCCAGGACCTCTTGCTTCGTAGGCAGGGTCACTACCAACTAGGCTAAAGCGGTCGTTAAATTAATTATGTAATTGTATTTTGTGTCTGTTCGATCGGTAATACTTTTTAGAATTTCATAATAAGTTAGTCATTCAGTCAGCTACTTCTTTTATACCCATTTTAAAGATTGATTAACTACCTAATGTTATCATTTATTTCAGTTTCAGGAGTGTCAGAAAAATATTGAAATTTTCGATACTTCTTCACACAAAAAACAAATGAGTACGAATTTGAATGGTGAAAGTAAATTAATGAATTTTTATAAAATTAAAAAATCATGATATTTTTTTGTTTCTCTAGATTTTCATAAAGTTTGTGATTCACATTTCAAACTGGGTACCTCAACTAAAAACATTTTCGTTTGCCAAAAAACCATTGCGGTCATCGGCGCCTCATTCAAAAACTAAATGACTATGAAATTCCACGGTCAATTTAGTATCGATACATCGCATCAAACAATCGATGTAACAAACTAGACCGGTACAAATTGGTACCGATCCGAATCATAATCGAGCCGAACAATACAACCTTTTACACTAATTATCGATGGTCGGAAACAAAGTGTACGTAACACTTTTGATGTACGGTGGGAACGTCAACTTATTCTGTAACGTTACGAAATAATTTGAATTTTCATGTTTTAATATTTTTTGATAAGAAACCGTTGTGGCCTGGTGGTTTGACCTGTGGTCTCTCAAGCAGAGGGTCGTGGGTTCGAGTCCGGGCTCGCAACTCTGAGTTTTTCGGAATTTATGTGTGCAACACCTGAGAAGAAATTCAATGGTGTATGTGAAGTTCCCTATCCGCACCGGGGCCGCGTGCGAACTACGACCAAGCCCTCTCATTCTGAGAGGCCTGTGCCCTGCAGTGGGACGTATGATGAATATTTTTTTAATACGAACTTTTTGAAATTGATATCTCCCGTCATCTGTATTTCCAGATAATTACAACCTTCAAGGCTAGAATGAATAGGCTGTTGCTGAACCATTGAGGTACATTGGCTTCATCTGCACTTTTCATCAGGTGTAGTGGTTTGACCTATTGCCTCTCAAGCAGAAGGTCGTGGGGTCGAATCCGGGCTGGCACCTCTGAGTTTTTGGAAATTATTGTTATTTATTTATTTAGTACATACTTAAAGACAACAATGTGGTCCACTGGTGCTAGTTAATCTTAATCTAGGCCGGGAGAGGTGCGGGGGGCAGGCACAGGAGGCGCGCTCGCCGCCCGCACTTCTTTATTCCCCATTGTCATCATACCCCTCCCCCCGCCCCTGTACCGCGCGGACGAGGACTCATTTAAACGGTCTAGCTATAAATAAATAAATAAATATTAGGGGACAATCTTACACAAATCGACCTAGTCCCAAACTAAGCAAAGCTTGTACTATGGATACTAGACGACGATAAACATACTTATATAGATAAATAAATACTTAAATACATAGAAAACATCCATAACTCAGGAACAAATATTCGTGCTCATCACACAAATAAATGCCCTTACCGGGATTCGAACCCAGGACCTCTTGCTTCGTAGGCAGGGTCACTACCAACTAGGCTAAAGCGGTCGTTAAGCTATAGTTACCATTTCACACTTTTTTCATAAAATTACTCAAATACCTTTACTTTGCGATGACACAAAAACCATCTTAGTACATGCTGACTGTACACAAAGAGCAAATCGAATTAAAATCAAGTCTAATCGACACTTCGATGATACAGAATCAATAAAATCAACCTCTAAAAGGCGGCCTTTTAGATCTTTGACCGCTTTTCGGCACTCTTTTGATATCATTCTTCCAATCCAAAAAGGCTTAAACGACATTAAATGCTCGCGGATTCTCAATTCAATTTTATATGATTTAGAGTTGAAATTTAAAATGTTTTTATTGGATTTACGATATTATTTGTGGACAGTTTTGTAATGCGGGTAAATTTTAGTCAAAGACATAAAGTGTGACGAATTGAGATATCAAAGTGTTTCGTCGCTTTGGGTGACGGTTGTTGGTCATTTTAATGTATTGGTCATTTTTAATGTAGTTAATTGAACAACTGTTACATTTATTAATTGTATTTTTTTATTTTTGTTCATCTAATGCTTTAGGGTGATGTAGTTTGAGGACGTATGAAAGTTCTGACACACGATTAAATTCGTAATCTATACTAATATATAAAGCTGAAGAGTTTGTTTGTTTGTTTGATTGTTTGTTTGTTTGAACGCGCTAATCTCAGGAACTACTGCTCCGATTTGAAAAATTCTTTCAGTGTTAGATAGCCCATTTATCGAAGAAGGCTATAGGCTATATATCATCACGCTAACTCCAATAGGAGCGGAGCGGAGCGGAAGAATGTTTCAAAATCGGGGGTTTTTCAAGTAAAACTTCTATAGGCGCTAATCTCAGGAACTACTGCTCCGATTTGAGAAATTCTTTCAGTGTTAACACCAGGGGGGGGTTTAGGGGGGTGATGGAGGGGGGGGGGGGGTTGAGGGGGTGAGGGGCGCGGGGGGGTTAAGGGGGGATGAACATTTCATTGATTTTGCCGTAGGATGCACCGTTTTCAAGATATTTGACAAAAACACCAAGGGGGTGGGGGGGGGGGTTGAGGGGGGAGATAAGGGTGCGGGGGAGGGGGTGCGGGGGCTTCGGAGGGGGATTCAAATTTCATTGATTTGCACCGTTTTCGAGATTTTTGACAAAAACACCAAGGGTGTGGGGGGGGGTGCGGGCGAGGGGGGGAGAGGGTGTGGGGGTATTAAAGGGGGGATGAAAATTTCATTGATTTTGCCGTAGGATGCACCGTTTTCAAGATATTTGACAATAAAAAAACTTGAAGTAAAACTTGAAGTAAAACTTCTATAGGGCACGCTTGACTTGGGATGGGACGAACGCGGGTGTGCGGGGGTGCTGTGTGGGGGGGCGTGCAGGGGGTGCGGAGGGGTGCGGGGGGGTTTCGGGGTTGCTGTGCGGGGGGAGTGCGGGAGGGAGCGGGTTGGAGGGTGCGGGGGGGTTGCGGGGGGGGGGGGGTAATTTTTTTATTATCGAGGAACTACGGAGAGCCATAATTGATGAAAAAGCAAATTGGATAAAAAAAATAAGCTGCCCAAATTACTAATTCCACGCGGACGGAGTCGCGGGCAAAAGCTAGTTGTACTATAAAATTTCTAGAATCACAATCAATGATAAATACTCGAGAACAGAATTATAATAGACGTGGTGCAATTGGTAGCATATTCGGCGCGTATAACCAAAAAAAATCTCGTCAGGGACACCCAAAAAACTTTCGGCTATAAAATCAAAAAAGGTTAAATAGTCTACATTTTTTATGTCTACCTATTACAAACGTGACGTCAGAATCCAAAAAATAACAAACATGGTTCGATTATTATCGAATAGTATCAAAATACAAGAAGGTCGGAAAAAGGTCGATAAATAAAAATAAAACAAAAATTATTAAGCCAAAAAACGAATAAGAAAATTTCAATTAAATTATATTTCAGAGCAAAATCAATTTCAATCAAAATGTCAAACACTAAAATTAGAAAGAAAATTAAAAATTTGCCGTTCCGTCTCCCAAAAACTTACCACTAAGTAGCGAGGTAGCTTTTAATCCTAAAACAAAGACCTAAAAAAAGCCTGAAAAATCCCAAACCAATTCGCCTTTTAAACCTAACCTCGCTATTTAACCGAGGCGCCAACACGAGCTGTCCACTCGTGCGCCGATCGCGCGATACCTTATCAGATCAGATCGCGATAGTGCGCGCGCGCCGCCCATTCCCACGGTCGCTTTACGAATATTCTAGACTGAGGAAAAGGTGTTAATTGCCACGCTAAAAGTTCTATTACTAACTTTCACGATTTTCAGTCATAATTACTCGTATTACTGGGATTTAAGCGATATTCGTTATTTATGTGACTGGTGTATAATAAAAAGTATTAAAACAGGAGTGTGGCTTTATGAAACGAACCAATGGTGAGTTTCATAATAAGATCACACGAGTGTTTTAATGTTTGATTATTATTGAAATGCATATATTTTTACAGAGATAATCACGTACTTGCATCTTTTTGAAGTCTCTAATCATTTTAGTTACGGAGATAGGACCACTTTGAAGCATAAATATAAGTCTCATTTATTTCCTATCCAGTGAGAATATCGAAAAATCCCTTTTTAGCGGATGCATACGTCATAATAGCTATTTGTGTGCCAAATTTCAGCACAATCCATTCTATGGTTTCAATCGATCAGTCTATCACCTTTGCCTATAGATTATTGTGGAGATACGTATGCAAGCGATTACCGAACGAAGAATTAGAAGGCCGAGCGCTAGTGAGGCCGTCTATGATAAGGATAAGAATTTCGCAATAGTGCTTTTCTCAAGGAAATAAAATATGCTTAAAAAGTAAAAACTAAACCAACTGTCAAAGGATTTATGTATGTTGTATAAGCGTTTTATGTATGTATGTGGGTAGGTATGTAATGTATAATTTTTTGGCTCGCCCTACAGCCTTAACGGCTCAATGGATTTTAAAGTGTGAGGTGACATTCGATTCGTCTGAGTTGCGATAGTGACATAGGATATAATGATATATTTCCCCGGAATCCCAATGGGAACGGGCATGATACAGGCGTGTTTTTTGCCTACCAATTCCTAAAAGGGTCGGCAACGCACCTGTGATGCCCCCCGTGTTGCAGGTGTCCATGGGCGACGGTGATCGCTTTCCATCAGGTGACCCGTCTGCTCGTTTGCCACCTCTTATTTAAAAAAAAAATAAAAAAATCCAGTGTTGAAATTAAAGTTATTCATACAAGTATCTGCTCCGACGGGAATCAAACCCTAATTCTTCATTTATTATTTTATGTTGTAGCGGCAAAAAAAACATTATGTATAATTTTCGCTGTCTGTCTCTTACGATTCTTGAAATACAGGCTTGTGACGCACAGAAAGGCAGACGGACGGACAGTGTACGTTACGGAGCCCGAACCCGTTTTTAACGAAATGCTTATTTTGTAAAAACAATGCGTTCGGTGAAACGAGATTTCTCTGAACCAATAGGGATGTTGACACCAACAATCAACTGACGTACCTACTTTTTATGAGCTGTCAAAACACAATTCTCCCATAGAGTTTGAATGGCAATAGCAACTTATGACGTCACTTGTGCGCCAACTCAATCAACTAACTATTTTATTTGTTTTAAAGCAGCAAAAAATCTAATTTTGCAGTGAATCGAAAATTAATCTTGTTTTCATGGCTAAAATAAAGCGTTTTTTTACTAGAGTCGTGTTTTCAAGTTATTGTTTATTGGCGTTAACATCCCCATTACGACCTAAGCGCACAGACTCAATCTCGGACTTGAAACTTGGTTTTAATCGACTCTGTTCTTTAATTAAGTTTAATGTTAATTAAAATCATAAAGTTCCGTCGGAAGGGTTCCGCGTGATCTTCTAATTACAAAACCCATTCAACTGTTTTATGAACCTGGGAGCTACAACTTAGTTTTCACGTAGAATATACCTTAAACTTTCTAATTAGGTCTAATGTAGTAGAGGATCCGTACTAGAAAGAAGCGACCATCACCTATTCTGTTTTATGCTTGAAAATAGTTATATACCTATATTTCATACTAAATACAAACTGAAACATAGATGCACAGAAAAAACCCTAGAAAAAAGAACAATGCTGGGACTCGAACCCAGGTCCTCGGCATTCCGTGCCGCGTGCCTGCCCCTACACCATCACTGGTCACCAGTGGTGGTTGACTACACGTATGCCATAATGACATCTCGATCTCGAGTTTGATAATAACTTACAACTTGAATTGTCACTAGCCGTGTGTCAAAACTTCTTTCTCTTCTCAAGTCATAGAGCGAAAACGTTTATTAAGAGCGCGCGCAGACAGAGAGCGGTCTGGAGTTCCGCGTTCCGCGTTCAGAGTTCTGTGTATTGACCGCTCGAGAGTTCCGACCGCCTGCTGTGTGCGTTATCGTAAGGGACTCAGTACATTCGAAAGAACGCAGAACTCGGAACTCGGAACGTGGAACTCCAGACCGCTCTCTGTCTGCGCGCGCTCTCTCTTCACGATTATTGCATGTTGTGATCGGAAAGTTGATAATCCTTTGACCCGCACTGACGTAGAAATTACCTTTCAGTATGCGACAAGGTTCTACAGTGGCCTAGAAATCAAATTGGTTGTTTGTACATGGTTGTATACAATAAACGTTTCTTATTTCTTATTTTACTAGTTCGCTGTCTTTCAAGTTTAGGCTGTTTGATGATATACCTACAGACGCACTGCTCTATAAAATTGCCTTTTATTTGACTTCACGCCGCGTTCAAACATAATTCCCACAATAAAATCGAATATCCATTTTAAAATCGAATTTTGATTCGATCAATTAAAAGCCGATTTATAGATTTGACACACATTGGATTTCGGTTTTATGATATGTAAAATCGGTGAATTATACCATTCTTAGAATGAGTACTATAAAAATATGAACCAGTAGCTTTATATCTATTTAACCTTTAACACAAAAGTTTAGTTTTGTTATTGTTTTCTAATCCAGCCATTTTTTTACAACATGAAATTAAAATAAATATCACGGGACAATTCACACCAATTGACCTAGCCCCAAAGTAAGCAAAACTTGCGTTATGAGTACAAGGCAATGGATAAACATATACTTTTCGTAATTGATCAGACAAATATCTGCTCCCACCGGGAATCGAACCCGGTATCAAGTATCGCAAGTATCGCAGTTAGGTTCTCTAACCACTAGGCCATCCGGCCGTCGTCAGAACAATTGAAGGTTCGTCATCATCATCATCATCATCGTATAAGCCAAAAAAAGTCAACTTCTGAACGAAGCCCACAAGAATTCTTCAACGATCGGTCCTACGCTGCCCGCATCCAAGTGATTCCTGCGATCTTTAACAAGTCGTCGCTCCATCTTGTTCCGCTACACCACGTCTTCTGATTTCACTCTAGAGCCTTACTACCCCATCGGCCATTGATCATAATATAAAGTGTGTATATTTAGGTGAAAAACTTAAGAAGATGACGTACAGTAACGTGTCTGTATAAACAAAATGACGTTTCAAATTAGAAAAATGACTTAAGCTTCATATCAATTTTGTGCACTACTACATACAACAGGTCATCTTCTTATGTTTTTCACCTATACTACACTGTATACCTATGCGGTAAATATTCAAATATTTGATCAACTTTAATTTTATTATTCACCCCCCCCCCCCCCCCGATTTTCAATGCTCCACTATTTTGAAAAATAATAAAAAAATGATAGACAATCTTTGTCTTTAATTAATGAACCTGTTCACAAAAATTCGCGAGAATTCGTTAAGAAATGCCACCTGTAGAGTAAAACGTCAGCCAAAAATACAAAAAACTTTTTCACGCAAGCTGGAACGGAGACGCTTCACTCGCTCTTTGCGTTCACTTGGTCCATAAATGACCCTTAATCTTCTTTTACATTTTACAAAAATTCATTTCATATTGGCGCAGCATTAGTCTCGGCATTTTCGCTAATTACTGCATCCCAGAAAAGACGTTCGTGATCGTGACAACAAACTGACAAACAATCACTTTTTGCCTAAGGTCACCGAGTCACCCTTAGGACAATTGGTTTTAAGAGTCAATGACATTTGAGTATCTGAACAACGCTTTCAATTTGTCTGATGTTACATTACCTGCTTTGAAGGACGACATTCATAGCTAGATGCTTTTAAAACCATCGATGTAAGCTAGGCATTGTGTAGTAGTAGTAATGTTTGAAGTAACTTGGTGTAAGGTTTGAGATCTGGATGTGATTGGATCGTTAAACGAACGCGCTGTTTCGGATTTGTATGAAGTAATTTGTATGATCGATGTATGCTCTGATATTGATATTTGCATTCTGAATGGATTGGATTATTGACAGCATGACTTTTTGAATCTTGTTTTTGGATCGCCTTTATTTAGTTTGTAAAATACTAAGACTTCGCTCGCGCTGTCCATTGGATCTGGCATTCGAATGGGGATGTTGACACCACCAATCAACTGACGTTATTTTTATGAGCTATCAAAACACAATCTCCCATAGAGTTTGAATGACAATAGCGACATATGACGTCATTGTTCGCAATGCTCAATCAACTAACTATTTATTTGTTTTAAAGCAACAAAAAATCTAATTTTGCATTTAATCGAAAATTAATCTGACTTTCAGGGCTGAAATAAAGCGTTTTTTTACTGGAGTCGTGTCTTCAAATTCTTTTTTAATGGTGTCAACATCCCTATTGGAATTCCAGGGTTTAAAACAAAAATTTAACGGATTTAACGCACAGATTATGTACACGGTCAAGTGCATAGAATACCTAAAATCGATTACCTAGTGCAAAAAACTCGGTACGGCCTTAAGGCGTCAGTACCTATTCATCATCATCATCATCCCAGCCCATATACGTCCCACTGCAGGGCACAGGCCTCCTCTCAGAATGAGAGGGTTTGGCCGTAGGTCCCACGCTAAGCCGTGGTGGCCTAGTGGTTTGACCTATGGTCTCTCAAGCAAAGTGGGTTCGTGGGTTCGAGTCCGGTCTCGTACCTCTGAGTTTTTCGGAATTCATGTAATTTACCATGAGCTTTACGCTGAAGGAAAACATCGTGAGGAAACCTACATACACCTGAGAAGAAATTCAATGGTATATGTGAAGTTCCCAGTCAGTAGGTACCAAATTAATGTGCGGCAAATATTTAATATTAAATTTCGATCGACTTCCTTACTCGTTAACTTGTAGAGGCCTACTGACCTATGATAGTATTTCAATTCATTATAGGTCGTCGCATGACCGTTATATAGCCACATCTCAAAAAACCATTTTTTCGAGAAATCGCGTGTTAAAGTTTTGGCAGCTTAGTTCGTGGTAGTAAAAAAGGTATTACTCCTTTAGTTTTGGGACAATGGATTTTAAATTTAGCTTGTTTTACTCGGGACGACATAATTTTTCTCATGAATTCGTCACTTTTTAAAAAACGCATACATTTTTTAAGATACAAGGCCTTTAAGACAGGTACTTAGAGTTGTGACCGTATCGCAGAAACATTTTGTTGAAATTTTGAGAAGCGTCCAAACAAATTATTGGACTATGGTAACATAAAAATATAAATTCAAACACCAACATAGTTAAAAATATATTTTATTGGTAGACGTTTTTATTATTAAGATATCTACACAGTATACCATGTAATTACAAAATAAATTTAATTATTTTATAGGTTTTTAACAACTGAAACACGTTTTAAACTTGTAATAAAATTAAACAAAAATACTTTCTGATAAAGGTGTCACACAAGAGGTACTGTTTGTGGCGGCATTGCTCATGTTGGCAGCTCAAGTCCTCGAATTTTGAAATCTAAAACAAATAAGCATAAAGAAATATACTTATTTTGCTATCATCCTTTACCGAAGAAATCGCTAAACAGCTAAGACTTAGTGTTAATGAATACATAAAAAAAATATCTTTATCACTAACAAAATAGAGCTATTTAAAAATTCAAGATTAATGACTTTGCAAGTGATTCAATTATTGGCGCCAAAATCTCCAAAATAAATTAATTATTTAAATGTTTTAACAATTTGAATATACCCTACGTCAGCTTTCCGAACATAATTATAGCAAAATGTATCGCACCTCACACGTTAATATTCCTTGGATGTTAGAGGCCGTAAAGCGTGCTATAGAATAAAGCCGATCATCCCCCGCCAATTAAACTAAGTTAGTTTAGCTTAGCTCGCATAGTTGAGCCAGTTTTTTATACAATATGTGCGTGCACCGCAAACTATGCCAGGCTGTATAATGAAAAACTGGCTCAACTATGTCAGCTAAGCTAAACTAACTTAGTTTAGTTGGCGGTGGATGATCGGCTTCAAACACGTATACATAGTTAGTTAAATTAAATACATACACTAAGCACTATCAAAACATGCCATATTTCGTCAGTGGGCTAATAACATTTACACCTTAGGTATATATTGTGCATTCGTCAGACATTCACTAACAAGCCATATTGAACCGCACTAGTAACAAAACAAAGTTGAGATCTGTTTAATTATTTTGTTGCACTGTGTGAGTTTCGTGGCGGCCAGACGATTTTATCACAATAAATATAATACTTACTGTTGTGCCACAATTAGATGACGTTTAGTCCGCTTATATTTGAAGGGATTCATCGTAATAACCACTTGAACCGACGTTATTCCTAAAGACGCAACTCAAAAAATCGTCTGTATTTTATGCTATACAGCCACAACTCCGAAATGCCACCGTTTTCACGTGCGAATGCTACGGACGCGGGCGGCTGACTGGCAAGTGGCTGTCTTGCATGGAGTCGACTGACAATTTTTGGCTAGATGCATACGGCCACTTGTGAATAAAAGGCTCTTATGGACACTTTTTGCTATTGCTCTCGAAATAAGGTCGTAAATTAAGCACTCCTGAGTACGAATCTGCAATAATCCGAAAAATGAAAATTTTGAGAAGTGGCCGTATAACAGTCATGCGACGAGGTATGCAATATACACTCGCCGGCAAAAAATTTGGCCCAAATTAGAAAGCTTTTCAAAATTAATCATAAAAAAAATAGTTTTTTTTAGAGTGCTAATGATACCTACTAAGCCGCAAACGTACGGACGGATATGGCGAAACTATAAGGGTTCCTTGGACTACGGTACCCTAAAACCACGCTCATTGCCAACGATCAAGACGATAATAATATATGTAAATCTAACAACACCAATTTGTAATATAACTATAAAAAGGTGAGTGACCACCGGAGACTTACGCCAGGTGTCAACTTTATGCGTTAGGGGCTTAATATACGCAAATACGCAGTGCGTACGCGCATCACGTCTCAAATACGATGGCGATGATCTTCGCGTGGTCATTTTGTAAGTCAGTCAACTTGTAAATGATTAAAATTAGACGGGAGGCCAAAAATTATACAATTATTTTTTGGAGACATTCAGAGTCACGCAGCGGGCTATGGAGCTATGCTCGGATTTTATTTGGGCTATACATTTCGGGAGAAGGAAATATGTTGAAGAGCTGTGCGCAACTGTGGGACTTATGTCAGAATTGAAAGAAGCACACATTGGAAACTTCAACCATTGAATTACCTACTTAGCTATTCTGCAGATTACCTGACAATGTTTCACTTCACCGTTAAAGCTTGTAATAAATTTTGCATTGGCCTTCGAAAAACTTAGAAGTGTGGGGACAGGTCCAAACAATCCTTTCATCATCCCAGCCTATATTAGGGCACATGTCTCCTCTCAGAATGAGAGGGGTTGGGCCGTAGTTCCCACGCGGGGCCAGTGCGGATTGGGAACTTCACACACATCATCGAATTTCTTCGCAGGTGTATGCAGGTTTCCTCACGATGTTTTCCTTCACCGCAAAGCAAATGGTAAATTTCAAACGTGATTTCGCACACAATTCCGAAAAACTCAGAGGTGCGAGACGGGATTTGAACCCACGACCCTCCGCTTGAGAGGCAATAGGTCAAACCGCTAGGCCACCACGGCTTCACGATTCTTTACTTAAGATTTTTTCTATTGTGGGAGTGAGGCTAACGAGAATTAAAATAAAATAAAATTATTTATTTCGCTTTTAAAACATTGGCCCCCGCACCTCCACCACATGTAAGGATCTTACTGAGATCCTTATCTTTATAACTCAGAATCCCTATCAATTAAAATACATAATAATATGCTTTATATCTGTGTTTATTCTTTTATGACTCAAATCCAAAACTCAATTGTACAAACTGCAAACTGACTTTTTCAAAACTGATATTCGATAGATATTCTTAATTCAATATTTAAACTGATACCATAGAGTATCTTCGTGACCTCTATCGAATGTACGCTGACAGTTACTACAACAGTCATTACTTTACCATGGTTTTTTTTAAGGTAACTTCCCCTTTGAACACGGGCAAAGCAAATAAAGAAACTATTAAATGTGAGTCCACTATTCTAATTGCATATAGGCCGGGAGGCGCTACCGTGCGCGTTCGCTGGCAGCTCGTTTGGGCACCTATCTGATTGGTTAAGTAGGTTAGGGCGATGTATGAATCAATTTAGAGGAGGCAATGGCACTAATCGGATTATAAATTCACAAATTACAGTTCTTTGGGGAGATCTGTCTAATCTTCTTCAGCTAAGCAAATTTATGCAAGCCAAAATATATACTACTAGCATTCCGTCCGCAACTTCGCCCGCGATAAATTAATTTTCCCATAGGAAAAGGTATTTTTCCGCGGTAAAAAGTAGCCTATGTCACTCAGTGATAATGTAGCTTTCTAACGGCAAAAGAATTTTTGGAATCGGTCCAGTAGTTTCGGAGCCTATTCAATGCAAACAAACAAACAAAGTCAAAATTAGCTGAAAGACGTGGACAACTCAGCTGTTAAAAGGCCTCCCGTAAAGAGTTCGACTACCACTGATAGAACACTTTTTTTTATTATTATCATGAGATGGAGGCAAACGAGCAACCTGGTCATCTGATGGAAAATGATCACCATCGCCCGTAAATATCAACAACTCAAAGAGAGTCACTGATCTGTTTCCGGAGCTTAAAAAATGAGAGGAAATAGGGGACGGTGCGGGGGAGAGGTAATTTGGTGTAACTCGCGCTTACTAAACCTAAAAATTTGCGCAGAACAAAACATGATACACGTTACTTAACGGTAGTCCTGTTAATTGAATTGAATCTAATTTAGCATGCATATGAATAAGACTAACTCCAGATTGTAATTGTTTGTGGGGACAAAAATAGCCAAATTCAAAAAGGACTGGCCGGGACATGTCTTTTGGATACATGCAGATCGCTGGGTAATCATCGCTACCGATCGGATTTCAAGTGACGGATACGGGAGCAGGAGCAGGATAAAACCAGAGATGGATGATTTGGACCCAATTTGGCAAGATTTTGTGATGGATACAGACGAGTGGAAAGAAAAAGGACAGCTTGTCAGTGGGACGCCAATAGGTTACCAAAAACCGGTTGTCTGTAAAGTCGGTTTACGGACGATAGTTTTTTTTTTTATTTATTGATATAGGGAGGCAAACGAGCAAGTGGGTCACCTGTTGGTAAGCGATCACCACCACCCATGAGAAACAGAAACCCTAGAAGGGTCACTAGTCCGTTGCCGGCCTTTAAGGGAACAATACACTCTTTTCTTGAAGGACCCGATGTCATAGTTAGTTGGAAACACCGTAGACGGGAGTTGATTCCACAATTTAACTATGCGTGGCAGAAAATGCCGACGGAAACGCACAGTTGTAGATGTATATTCATCAAGGTGGTGACGGTGGAACGCAGTCTTACGGCGCGACGTGCGATAGTGGAAGCCCGTAGCTGGTAATAAATTGAATAGCTCCTCGGAGCACTCCCCGTAGTAGAGCCTGTAGAGCACACAAAGAGTACCTACGTCTCTTCGCAAGGAAAGGGGATCCAAACGACCAGAAACTAGCGGGTCGCCGACAAGTCGATCTGCGCGACGTTGGATACGGTCAAATGGAAGGAGAAAGCATTGGGGCGCCCCCGCCCAGAGGTGAGAGCAGTACTCTAAGTGCGGCCGCACCTGGGCCTTATACAGTTGAAGAAGGTGCTTTGATGTAAAGTACAGCCTGGATCTGTTCAATACCCCAAGCTTTTTCGAAGCCAGTTTGGCTTTAACGTGACAACGTCATAACAAAACATTGATGAAATGATTGCATACTTTTGCCGATTGTGCCTTTCGCTCGCTCGTGTCGCGCTCTCGCTCCGATCGTTCATCGGCTCGAGCGTAACGGGACGCGTAACGGGGCAATGCGTTATGTACGTTACACTGAGTCATCCTTTTCCGTGCGTGCAGCCGGCGTTAATCGATTTATTAGACGTTGTCACGTCAAAAATTTAATAAAGTGATAAAATAATACCACATCCGTTTATCTTTCGCCCTTTCCACATCAACAGTTAAACTATTTAGGTTTACCTGCTCATTGTTTCCACTTGGCAAACTCAACTGTGAATGTTCAACCATCTTGATATTTCCATCGTGACCATCTTTCTTCTAACAACCATTAAGTTCACTTTCGCTTATCAATACTTGGATTGTCAAGATCAGACTAATGTGTCGTGGGACCAAGTTTATATGGCATCTAAATGTTCGTTAATACGAGGAGTTAAAGTTGAATTTGAAATTTTAGACATGTACTTTTAATTCAAGGGTTTACTAATGTGTTTTTAAAGCATTGTATGCAAGTCTCAGGATATGTATGAAGTTTTAAAAAAGGATTCTTTTTTTGGGTGCCCTGATTTGTCGTGTCACAGTCAAGAACTTTTTTTAAGTAGCCGCTTGGTTTTTTATTTCGATACCTTAGACGAGTATGTGTTTGAGATTTATGTTAATTTTATTATAATCAGAATGTCAGTTTAGTGATGTCATTTTACTTTTGAATTCTGATCTCGTATTACAGCTTACTGTCTCATTTGTGGGTTCATATCATCTCTAGCTTTAACACCAGTCAAACTATTGGGCATACCTAGGTCTCTTCTAAACGAGATGACTTAGACTAGAACTACAGTCCAGGCGGGTTCAATGCAAATTTGAAATTTCAAACACACCATTGATCTGTTTCACAAGTGTAATTCTGCGTTTCTTCAGTCAGTTGTTTCTACCACCTACATTAGTCTGGTCATTTTTATTAGTTCCCGAGTAATTGCTTGTCTGGAAGAGATTGCTTTTTAGCGATAAGACTGCCTTTGTCTGCCAATTTTTATTTTTGTAATTTCACTGTACTGTTTGTGATGATCAATAAAGAATATTTTGTATTTTAATGAACGTTTCCCGAAGGTAAATCTAATACGTACGTACTTGCTTGCTTGCTTAGTTTGGGACTAGGTCAATTTTATTGGTATCAATCGTCCCATGACTTATTCTTATTTATATTATAATTAAATTAAATTCAATCATTTATTTTTTTATTTATTTATTTCTCATGGAGAATCAACAGAGATAGAAATATGACAAAACAATTATTGTAACGAAGTTAACAAAAACAGTAAATCTAACTCCTTGACAATTCTCACCAAAACATTATGGTGATAACTAAAAATAACTTGCTTAATTAAAATAACACTTCCTTACTGTATCATTCAAATGTGACAAAAGAAAACAATAGTGAATAATGTTTATTGCAACCATGGTGTTTGTACAGGTCTTCAAATATAATTGTGTCACATGGACCCTGGTAGGATAGCAAGAAACATTTAATATACTTTGTTATACATGCAGTTCAATATAGTTCCAACAATTTAAAGCATATCCAAGCATTATATTAGAGAAGCACAACAAAATAAGAGGCATAATCAAATAATAAAACTGAATATCCTCAGTCCTCCCGAATTAACGTTGGCATAAAAGCTATAGGTTCACGACAAATCCGATTTAAATGCAGCGTGTCGGCGAAGCGCGTGCGCGAGCGAGCGGCGCACGCGTCGCGACGCGCCCGGTCACCACAGATTATGGATTTAGATGGACAAAAGTTTAATCAGACTATATTTACCTATCTACAGCAATTGTTACTGTAGGCCTTCTTCATGCTGCGCCAAAACTCGCGATCCTGGGCTTCCCTCATCCAGCCCCCTGCCAGCTGTCCTAAGGTCAACAGTCCAACTTGTCGCAGGGCGTCCTACGCCCTAATCTAATTTAGACAAAATTTATATATTTGTCATCCAATATACCG
The DNA here is from genome assembly GCA_947859365.1 of Archips crataeganus. NCBI lineage: Eukaryota > Metazoa > Arthropoda > Insecta > Lepidoptera > Tortricidae > Archips > Archips crataeganus. The sequence continues at coordinate 19,481,003 of OX402058.1, forward strand.
CAATATCTCAAGTCAAAAGTCTTTGACCAGTGTGTGTTGCCAGTGAAGTGATGACTTATGGCACTGAAACGTGGCCGTTAACGATGGGCCTCATAAGAAAGCTCAAAGGCACTCAGAGGGCGATGGAGAGGGCTATGCTTGGAGTTTCTCTGTGGGATCGGATTAGAAATGATGAAATCCGCGCAAAAACTATCCGACATAATTCGACGCATCGCCAGACTCAAGTAGCAGTGGGCAGGGCACATCGCTCGTAGAACTGATGGCCGATGGGACAAAAAGGTTCTCGAGTGACGTCCACGGACCGGATGACGCAGTGTAGGTAGGCCTCCAACAAGATGGAACGACGACCCGGTTGAGGTTTCTGGAACGATTTCGATGCGGATGGCGCAGGACCGATCTGTTTAGCGAGCCTTGGGGGATGCCTATGTTCAGCAGTGGACGATGATCTTTATGCTGTGCTAATCAATTAATTTATCTTGAAGAGACTGTCCCGCGCAAAGCGCGGTGCCCACTCCTGCGCATACCGCGCTAACGTTATTCCAGATCACGTGCGACGGTTGCGACAATAACGTATAACGATCGTGCTATTCTTATTGTCACTTTGAATTTAAACTAAAGCTAAGAAGTTTGACTTTAAATTTTAAACTTCAACTTTGTCGGTCAGATTATTTTAATAATGACATCAGGTAATGATAAGGAGACGGGTATAGTTCTCTGTTTTAAGGGTTTCGTATTAGAAAACAAACAAAACCTTATTAATATTGCTAAACTGTCTATCAATCGCAGGGCTGTATCTCACAAACTATAAAATAAATATACAACTGATGTTATAACTATGTATTTACTGCCGCGAACATACACACAAAAAATAAAATAAAGTTGATAATAATAGGGGTGATCATGGATGAATCAACTTTCCCTTGCAACCCGTTGCTATGGTTACTTAAATTTAGTCTCAATGTCTACCTAAGCATTTTTCTATGAAACAGTATGAAGAAGTCTCTTGGACAACGGGGACAGACTAAACAACGCAAAAAAGTTGATTCATCCTCATACAAGAAACCTGTTTTTTCAGCTTTTCGAACTCAATCTTTATATTACTAGCTGTTGCCCACGACTGCATCTGCGAAGAATAGAGGTATAAAAATAGCATATGACCTACCGAATGTGGAGAAAAAATTTCATAAAAATCGGTCAAGCCGTTTCGGAGGAGTTCGATAACAAACACCGTGACACGAGATTTTTATCATCATCATCATCATCATCATTTCAACCGAAAGACGTCCACTGCTGAACATAGGCCTCCCCCAAGGCTCGCCAAACAGATCGGTCCCGTGCCTTCCGCATCCAACGCGATCCCGCAACCTTAACCAAGTCGTCGCTCCATCTTGTTAGAGGCCTACCTACTTACACTGCGTCTTCCGGACCGGAGATTTTTATATATTAGCTTTGATCAATTATAACTGTAGATCCACAGTCGCGCGCCCGAAAATGTCCGAGCCAAATGAGCGCCACTTTGATAAAAGTGGCCATCTTTTTTCTCAGTACGTTGCGTGAAATTGTCAACTTTAGCTGTCAAGTGTCAACCGAAATTCGACTGTAATAAGTAAAGACTAGGTTCAAATTTCTGTGTAGGTGATGATTTTAATTGTTATGCAAACAAATAAAAAAGTTCGGACATTCTTTGAAGGGGATTTTGTTCGGCAATGTGTATCTTCAGTTATAAATTGATCAAAGTATATTAGATATTTTTTTACTAAACTATTTTACAACATTGTACGGAGTAATGGAACCCTTCATGTACGAGTCCAGTTTTTTAAGTGTTCTAGTTTCAGTATTATTTTTTAGATTAAACATAAGCAAACCAAAGAATAAGATCCGTGGCGATACCAATCCGCGGTAAACAAACATTTGCCCATCCATTACTCGTAATCTCATTCCACTGTCGACAAGTAACTCGATATGTTGATCGACTAATCTGGATGCAGTTTGCTTTGGGAGAAATCTGGGCTAAGAGAGTTTCCTACTTCGCCAATATGAGCGTAAGTCAATACACGCTTTGTTATGATTATGAAATTGAGCGTGCTGGCTAAGTCAATAGTCGTATGTGTATCGCTAGTTGAATATACCGGGTGTTACATTTAGAACGGTCAGTATGGGCAAGTCTGAAACTAAGAACACATAGAAAGATCTGTTCTATGGCACCAAGTGACAAGAAAAATGCATTCATAGATTTAAATAAATCATGCTTGGTTCGGGAATCAAACTGGGTCATGTTGGAGAAAATTATATTCCAGTCCGGGTATCCGTCTGTCTATAGCCCAATTAAGAATTTTCAAGAAGATTTTTCGTGGTAGAACTGACTTCAAATATGGTGGTCTGTTGTATTGGTGGTGGTGAACGTCTTTCGGCTGAAACTATGACGATAATGACGATGTTTTATGTTTAAATACTAGCTGTTACCTGCGACTCCGTCCGCGAAGAATAGGAGTATAAAAAATAGCCTACGACCTAATCTCAGACCTAGCGAATACAGAGAAAAAAATCTGTCAAGCCGTTTCGGAGGAGTTCGATAACAAACACCGTGACACGAGATTTTTATACATTAGAAGAGTAGGTAGCTGACCCCGCAAACGTTATTTTCCATACATCACCTAGGGTTATAAAAAATAGCCTATACGACCTATTCTGAGACCTACCAAAATAGACAAAAAAATATATAAAAATCGGTCAAGCCGTTTCTGAGGAGTTCGATAACAAACACCGTGACACGAGAAATTAGAAGTTTAGATATTAATTCTTATAATTTACACCGATCAACTTTAAACCATTTTTTTTTCACTATAAAATAAGAAACCCACTGGATTCATTCAAATTAAACACATACAACCTATTCTCTTAAGCTATGACGTGCACCCTCTTCATAAAAAACCATACCTACCTCTCTCTTATGACATACAAATGCATTACAATAAAATTATTCGCAATATCCCCTTGACTTAGCTATTAAGAAATCAAATTAAGCTCACAATGGTTGACCAGGTCCAAACCCACACTAAACAAAAGCAAACAATACCTAACCTTCAAGCCCAAAGTGGGTGCCAAACAAGTGTAAAATAAAACAATTAAATAGCAAATCAATTAATTAATGATGCCTACATGTGAACGTGACCTTTGAGTGAGTGAATGATTGAGCGATTGAACTGTGAACGTTCACTGATTCATTTGGAGACCTTGGATGTGATAGACATTGTAACTCCTCCGTAGAGCCCACGACGAGTGTGTTAGAATAGTTTCAACTTAATAAATTAGTGTTTATGTACAGTTTCTATTTAGTATGCATTACTAAAATACATAGGATAAAATTAAATATACTAATCCAAGCATTGACCGTCAATTCTACGATTGATGTGCCCTGCCCACAGCCACTTAAGTCTGGCGATTCTTCGAGCTATGTCGGTGGCTTTAGTTTTTGCGTGATCATTTCTAATGCGATCCCGCAGAGAAACTTCAACCATAGCCCTCTCCATCGCTCTCTGAGTGACTTTGAGCTTTCTTATGAGGCCCATCGTTAGCGGCCACGTCTCAGTGCCATAAGTCACACTAGCAACACACACTGGTCAAAGACTTTTGACTTGAGTCACTGCGGTATATTGGATGACAAGATATTGCGGAGCTTCCCGATCGCTGCCCAGCCGAATCTAATTCGTCGATTGACCTCTTTCTCGAAGTTGAACTTTGTATGTCCCAGGTAGATATAGTCGTCAACAACTTCGAGCAAAGTGTCTCCGATACCAATTTAATATGATTGGTGGATATCAAACGCATCAATAGCAACGTAGCACAATTAATAGTTAAAGCATTATGTTACCCAGCATTTAAACCCCTCATAGGCTTAAGACACGGATCCAGTCTGTCTGGATAAAAGTGTTGTAATTTTTTAGGTGAGCGGGCACTCGCTGAAGTGGTAAATTATGCTAGATCTATTCACAATAAACATATTTTGTAATAGCATGTAATACTCTAAAGTGCATCAAAGCCGAGATATTTTGAATATAGATTTTCATAAGCCAAATAGAAAAATAATAAAATCCATATTTTCTCACGCCTGTATAGGCCAAAAGGGGCCAAAAAGGGTGAGCAGAGCATTATGAAACTAAAGTAAGATTCACAAAATGTGATGTTGTAGTGACAGGTTATTAGCCCATCATCCACAATACACACACATTAATCTGAATCCCTAAGTTGACTTTTGACACCCACGGAATGAAAGGGGTGGTGTTATTCTTTATTACCCGATACCACACAGGTCAAAATCCGAAATAAATTAACATGATTCACAAGTTAAGTATGAAGTATCTTTTTCTATTTATTTTTTTATTTTCTTCAACTTCATTTTTTATTTACTTAACTTGTAAAAGTTGGCCTAGTAGCGCCATCTCTTGGTCCAGGTGAGCGGGTAGCTCCGAAGGAGTGTTGAAGTCTCTCGGTAGAGGGCATAACATAGATGCGCTTTATCACTGCCTAAATGTGATTATGAGATGGAAAATTAAATCTTAATAATCTCGGCTCCGATATTAATAAAAACCATAAATTACACATTATTATTATTATTATTAGAGTTCCTTTAAATAACTAGGTAAAAATCATCTATTTCTGCAGAAAATAATGACAATATTCTTCATACAAACTTACCGAATGCTCTTCGAGGCATTCTTTTTCCATTTTTATTTTCCATTTTTAGGGTTTCGTAGTCAACTAGGAACCCTTATAGTTTCGCCATGTCTGTCCGTCTGTCTGTCTGTCTGTCTGTCTGTCTGTCTGTCTGTCCGCGGCTAAGCTCAGAGATCGTTAGTACTAGAAAGCTGTAATTTGGCATGAATATACATATCAGTCACGCCAACAAAGTGGTACAATAAAAAAAAAAAAATTTTTTTTAGGGTACCTCCCAAAGACGTGAAGGGGGGATGATTTTTTTTTTCTCGACTAATCCTATTGTGTGGGGTATCGTTAGATAGGTCTTTTAAAACCATTGCGGGGTTGCTAACATGATTTTTCTATTCAGTGATCTGTTTGCGAAATATTCAACTTTAAAGTGAAAATTTTCACTAAAATCGGCCGTCCCCCCCCTCTAAAATCTAAACTGTTGGGTAGAAAAATTTGAAAAAATTCAGTAGGGTAGTAAATATATCAAATTTACTAGGAAAATTATAGCGGCTAAGATTGCTTGGAAATTATTTGTAGTTTAAGAGTAAATAGTAGCCTAAGGTATAAAACATAACTAAACTTGGATGATTCCGTACACATACGAAATCCTTAGAAAAATATTACTTGATTTTTTCGTAATGGCTACGGAACCCTACCTTGGGCGTGTCCGACACGCTCTTGGCCGGTTGTTATTTGTATCTATAAAATTGGCTTTATATGAAACAGTTGAGTTAGAAGCACTCATATTGTACCCATCAGCACTTAGATTTCATCTTGTTGTTAGTTTCAAAATAATTGGCTTCGCTACAGTTTTCGTGGTATCACAGCGTCGCCCCACGCGGATGCGCAGACGCACGCGCTTTGGATTATCTCAGCGAAAACAATGGCTGCAAACTTGCGCAAGATCATACTTTGGCGTCTCGGAATTAGAACGCTTAGATTAATTCGACCGCCAAATTTGGCGAGTTCGTTAATATTATTTTTCTCAAACATCCAAGGAAATGTGGTCCTTATAGTCGTTATAGAACACGAAGTATGCCATTGTATAGCAGTTGAGGAAGATTCGTTCTAATTTCAAATTAGACGACAATAATGGAATTTCATACAAACATTGCTGGCCAAGGCCAGCAAAGAGATTGTCTTTTGTTTTAGTGGGTCGTATTTTCTTTTATTGACTATCAATGACATACTGCCAATTAAGAAATATTTAGTTTGTGAATTTACTTTTTAATATCTTACTTGGCTAGATTTAATAAAATAAATAAGGATTGGCGTTTATTGTTAACAGTTTATTAAAATAACCAATTAATAAGGTCGTAATTTTTTAATAAATATAAATCATCTCATGATTTTGCGTTAAAAACATTAACTGGAACAGCTTACAAATAAATTGCTGGAAAAAAAAATATTTTGGCGGGAATAAAAAAAAAAAAACAATTTGAATTAAATATGAATATATAAGTTGAACATTCGTATCATTTCCTTGGATTTATTTGAGAAAAGCACTATACAAGCCTTGGCCACGAACAGGGATTGCCGGCCTCGTATCTCTAGATGGCCTCGTTAGCAATCCCCTATTTCGCGGCCGCTGCAGTAATGTACTAATAATGTACGCGAGAATATGAAGTTTTAAGAACAATATTATCATCATCTCGGCTTATACAGAATGTCCCGAAACTCATAACAGTACCGAAAAAGAAAAGAAAACTATGTCATTAATAAAACAATAGACCTTTTTTGAAAATGTCATTATTGTTAAAATTTGTATTTGCTGTACGAATAAAAAAAAAAAAAAAACAAATATACACGTCGAATTGAGAACCTCCTCCTTTTGTTTTCGTCGGTTGAAAAATAGATGTTATGCCTGGGGACCGAAGTCCGGTGGATGCAAGTTGGAAGTTGTATTTATGGAGCCGAGTTGAGAAACTTCGATAGCGTGATGTAGGATTGTAGTTGTTAGTTCCTTATGTGACGACTAGATGGCGCTAGTAGTCGCTACAAAAGCTTGTATTTTTATGTCGACATTGTTTAACAAGTATCTGTCTTCCTGTATTCTACTTATGTGACACCTAATGCACAGTGTGAAATATGAACGGAATATGTTGTTACTCAAATTATCGCTTAAAAAAATATATTAGGGGTCAATAAGTGTTGGATTATTAGGGGGCTTAACAAAATGACATAGATTTTTTTTTATTTTACCAGAACTATTCTATTCTATAACTTGGCCAAAGGGCAAAGACCAAAGACCAAAGGGTAAAGACCCGATACCTGGATATCGTTGACTTTTAGGACACCCTGTATAGGAGAAAGAATTTTCAAAATTGGTTTAGTTTTTGAATTTATCCATTACAGACAAACAAACAATCATACAAGGTCTCTTTATAATATTAGTTTATCGCACCATTGCATCGAGCACTCTTAATCCGCATGCGCGTGGGCAGCTTGCGAAACTCTGGCACCATGAGTCAGATCCAAGATTAATGAATGGAAACCTCCTTTAATTGGTTCACACCTCTTCTCTAATTTCTCAATTAAAAACCATTTTATTTGCATGACTGAGCTATCAATATATGGGTAGATCCAAAAACTTGGACACCTTAATCATTATGGTAGTTAAAATTTCCATGGAAATTGTTCGTTTTGACACGACATTTCAAAAATGTATTAGATTTTCAATTACAGGTTAGTTTAAACTGGTAGCTCTGTTGGATTTAGTAAAAATCGATAAGCTTTTCCATCTTTCTTATTTTTATTTTATAGTATTTCTTTATACCCTTTTTTTTGTTTAATATGTGTATCTCTCATTTGACCTAATGGCCTCTCAAGCAGAGGATCTCGTGGGTTCAAATCCCCACCCAAATGGGGTGGGTGAGTTTTTCGGAATTTATGTGCGAAATTACATTTTAAATTTGCCATGAGCTTTACGGCGAAGGAAAACATCGTGAGGAAGCCTGCGCAGAAAATCAATGGTGTGTGTGAAGTTCCCAATCAGCACTGGGCATATAGGTTGGGATGATGTCTATCCTTACTTAAAAACTTTTATGATATTCTAGTGTTCATGGCGTTAGCGCTTGATTGTTTTGGTCTTAGACGAAAATTTTACTTTATGCACTTAAATATAAAAAGCGATATTATACAGCCTTAATCAGCGTAAATAGGAACTTTATGAGCATAAAATAAATGCATCTTTGAATCTGGTAAAAACAAATTTTAATGACAAAGTAACAGAAAAATACAAACTAATGTAAAAACTGATATATCTGCACATGACCGGACGTTAAATATCTTAAAATCCTAATTGTTCATGCGATATGGATGTGTATTCAGTGCGATTCTGTACAAACAGATTGTCAAGTGTTCTCGCTGGCTTCTGTGCACTTAGCTTGAGCTTTTAAGACGTGCATTTGTTCACAAAGGACTAGCCTCTTGCGTCGCGGCGTTGTCTTTACATTATAGAAATTTCTTTGCTATTCAGCTGCTAGGGAATGGCGCTCCGTCTGTATTTCTAGATAGTTACAACTTAAGCCCTTTCAATGCTAGAGTGAATAGGCTGTTACTGAACCAGTGAGATACACCTTTGGCCTCGTCTGCACTTTTCAATACGTGAAATAGGAGTCAATTACGGTTCAGTTTAATATTAAAAAAATCGCTAGAATGTTGTTCCATCACAAAAAAATTGCGATTAATATTTAATTAAATACAAGTTTGTACGAAACCCTCGGTGTGCGAGTCCGACTCGAACTTGACTGGCTTTTTTTTTCAGATACATCGATAGAGCATTGATGAAAATAAAAAGTAAGTCCCCATTACTTTTTGAAGTGAAAAAAACTTCTTTAGTGGCGTTGTGCACTTTTGGGATGGGTAAAAAATGTTAAACTCGCGTCAAGACACGTGACTGATCGAAAATTCGTAAGACGAGAGGGTGAGGGGGAGGTGAGGGGGGGGTTCGTAGAACGGCTGCGGTACAACGTTAATGTTCAAGTTTTCATTTCTGCCGGCACTCCCTGAGTGCAATCCGTTGTTATTAGGGTTATTTGCGGTTTGTAACGACCGCTTTAGCCTAGTTGGTAGTGACCCTGCCTACGAAGCAAGAGGTCCTGGGTTCGAATACCGGTAAGGGCATTTATTTGTGTGATGAGCACGAATATTTGTTCCTGAGTTATGGATGTTTTCTATGTATTTTAAGTATTTATTTATCTATATAAGCATGTTTATCGTCGTCTAGTACCCATAGTACAAGCTATGCTTAGTTTGGGACTAGGTCGATTTGTGTAAGATTGTCCCCCTAATATTTATTTATTTTATTTATTTTATTTCCTTTTTGTTTTTTGTCGGTGGGAACATTAAGATGTTTAGGAGGTATTAAGTAGTTTCTTAATAAAATTAATGGACTCTATCCCTGTACATCCCTGTACATTCCTTCATGTAATTTCTTATTTTAAATGATTACTTTCTGCCAAGTTTCTTGCGGCGCATTCTTCTTGCCAATGATGGTCCTTACGAAAGCGTTGGTAGTTTTTATTATAAAGCGAAATTTATAAGCGCCCTTTGAGACCTACTTGCAAAATAAACGTTTTGATTTTATGTTGCTACGAACAGACAAGCTTACCTTTTCGATATATCCCCGGCCATTCCTGTCGCCGGCGCTCCGGTGTTTACCCGGACACCTGAGACCGTTCCGCGACGGAGATGCCGGAGTGGACTACATCCTTTGTTAGCTATATCTTACCAATATATCATCATCCCAGCCTATATATAGATACGTCCCACTGCAGAGCACAGGCCTCCTCTCAGAATGAAAGGTTTTGGACTGTTGTTCCCAAGCGGGCCCAGTGCGGATTGGAACCATTGCGGAACTTCACACGCACCGTTGAATTTCTTCTCAGGTGTGTGAAGGTTTCCCCACGAGGTTTCCTTCACCGATGTTTTCTTCGTGGTAAATTACAAATGCAATTTTGCACATAAATTTCGAAAAACTCAGAGGGGCGAGTCCGGGCTCGAACCCACTTGAGAGACCATAGGTCAAACCACTAGGTCACCACGGCTTTCATCATCCCAACATTCATTCATCATCAATAGAGCCCGTTATCATGTCGCACTGTCATTACTTTTAAGTAGAGCGTGAATATTTTTTTTATCGACTATCTAAATGTCGATACTGTATGTCACATTTCAAAGAGGAGTCACTAGTACTAGTAGTACTTTTGTATAAAAATATATATAATGATAAACGAAGAAATAAAAGTTGCTCTAAATTTTTTGAAGTCATTCTGCGTCTTCTATTTGAAAAGATCCATTTTAAAAATGAAAAACTTCTTTCCACTGCAACAGATATAACGGGAGCGTACTTAAATAAAGAGAAATATTGGAGGCTGGGTATGCATGGATCGTCGATGACTTCTATTTCTAAGCCCCTGGATTAAGCATATAAATTTTTTGCAATGTATAAATAAATAAATAAATAAATATCACGGGACAATGCACACCAATTGACCTAGTCCCAAAGTAAGCTAAGTAAAGCTTGTGTTACGGGTACTAAAGCAACGGATAAACATACTTATATAGATAGATACATACTTAAATACATATTAAACAGCCAAGACCCGAGAACAAACATCCGTATTTTTCATACAAATATCTACCCCGACACGGGAATCGAACCCGGGACCTCAAGCTTCGTAGTCAGGTTCTCTAACCACTAGGCCATCTGGTCGTCAAATTTATCATTCATTCCATTCCATTCCAACATTTTTTTTTAACGTTAAGGATAGCTTTTTATAAATATGCCGTCCCTTTTCATGCAAAACTAACTTCGACAACTGCTTCTTTACATCATACGGCAATTGATTTTGAAAGCTCGATTGATTATTCCTCTAATTTTGGGATCGCTTGCGATAAAATTGACATATTATCCTTTATAAACTATAATTCTTTTTTGACGCTGAGATTGAGCATATACTTAAAAGGCGGAAATTCAATTGCATTATATAAACATCGATATCAAGAAGGTCGATAAAAAAAACATTCACGCTCTACTGAAAAACAATTTCAGTGCGACAAGATAACGGGGTCTAATCATCAACATCATCCCAGCCTACATACCTATACACCTCCCAATGCAGGGCATTGGCCTCTGAAAATGAGTGGGCTTTGCCCGTAGTTCCCACGGGGACCCAGTGCGGATTGGAAACTTAATACTTCGCATCAAAGCAATTTTCCTTATGACGTTTTTTCCTTCGCCGCAGCTCATGGTGAATTTCAGATGTAATTTCCCAAGTAAATTCTGAAAACGCGGAGATGCGAGCCCGGGGTCAAACCCATGACTTTCTGCTTGAGAGACCATAGGTAAAATAACAAGGCCACCACGAATGACACTATCATTACAGGAATACTAAGTATCCTATGCCTATCTGTTCGCCAAGTTTCATCTAAATCCATAGAGATTGACTAATAAATGTAAATTATATCAATAAATAAATAAATAAATAAACAAATAAACAGCCAAACATCCAAACAACTTCACAAACATTCTCATTTATATAATTACAAGTGTGTCTCTGCTACCAAGCGTGCACGCTTGCAAGCATGATATAAATATCGTAGTTCATCATGTACGTTGTCATGAAATCAATTTTTTGCCAGTCCTTTTTAGGGTTCCGTACCCAAAGGGTAAAAACGGACCCTATTAGGGTGATTCTTCAAGGTCGTGATTTTTGTTTTATTCCTCTGTCGTATTTTTTTTTACTTAGTACAGAAAAAATCATGCTCCCATGAAAATAGATTTAATACTAAGTAAAAAAAAATACGACAGAGGAATAAAACAAAAATCACGACCTTGAAGAATCACCCATTACTGAGGCTCCGCTGTCCGTCCGTCTGTCCGCCTGTCACCAGGCTGTATCTCATGAACCGTGATAGCTAGACAGTTAAAATTTTCACAGGTGATGTATTTCGGTTGTCGCTATAACAACAAATATTAAAAACTAGAATAAAATAAAATATATTAAAGGGGGCTCCCATACAACAAACGTTATTTTTTTGCTCGTTTTTGTCGATATTGATAACAGCAACAGGTAGACGCTTGAAATATTCACAAAATATTTAGTTATATATTTACGTTAAAAATAAATAATTTAATTTAAAATAAAACAAATATTTAAGAGGGGCTCCCATACAAAAAACGTGATTTTTTGCCATTTTTATAGACAATGGTACGGAACCCTTCGTGCGCGAGTCCGACTCGCACTTGGCCGATTTTTTTCATGCTAATAAATTATATTGGAAACTGGCAACATTATCATGAGGCACATATTGTGTTGTCGATCAGTGCGCACGCGCCGCATCTACATACAGACGACACGGGAAAACCTGACGCGCTGCCTGCCAAGATGCAGTGGCCATAAAAATGAGGACATAAAAATAAGTATACCTACGGGAATAATAACTGGGAACGCTAAAAAAACACGAATTAAATTAGCCACAATAAAATTCATGGCCCGCTTGCTTTCCAACCTCTTATAATAAAAAAAAATTATGTGCGAAATTACGTTTCAAATTTACCATGAGCTTTACGGTGAAGGAAAACATCGTCAAGAAACCTACACAGGTTCAATAAATTCAATAGTGTGTGTGAAGTTCCCAATCCGCACTGGGCCCGCGTGGGAACTATGGCCCAAGCCCTCTCGTTATGATAGGAGGCCTGTGCCTTGCAGTGGGTCGTATATAGGCTGGGATGATGATGATAATAAAGATAAATAAAATAAAAATAATAATGATACGTATTTTTTTAAAATATCTTAGCTTATTAATGACTGTACTTTTTTATATTTTTATGCATTGTCATAAAATCTAGTTTCATTTAATTTGATCATCGGAAATGGAAAAAGCGGAATAATACTATTTCTGTGAATAATAACTTTCTAATCAAATATTTTATTGTCTTCTCTTCTGTGTAAAACTTGCAATATTTCTTTTTTATTTTACAGAAATGAATCAAATGCTACAGTCTACAACAAAAGAAAATAATACATTAACATTTGTAAGAACGAAATTAAATTAGTTTACTTAATCAAAAAAAAAAAAATTTATATCAAGAAATAAAAAATTAAATGAAAAAATAAAACCTGGTCTAAAAGATCTGATTACGGCAGGGTCCCCGTGGTGCTGGCGGCACTCTGTCCCTCTGGATTATTGCGTTATAACTCAATACTTAATCCATTTTAACCCACTCCAGCATCTGAATCTTTTTATTTAAAACAAAAAACTAAATACTAGAACAACCTCCCAACCTTTAAGATAAAAACATCTCATCTCTACGATATATCGCACGATAGATAATAATATCCGAGAAATCGAGGTGCTATTTTGAAATGCGCGACATAATCCGTGCGATCTAACGACCCACTCCGTGATTAATAAGTTTCACAACACACTCATTTACCAAATCACTCGAAACCTACACTTTATTGTGTATTCTGCGTAAACCTACACTTAGTTGCAGTTTAATGGGTACATTTAAATATTTTTAATAGCTGCCTACAATTTCGTCTGCGTCGTGAGATGTTTATATTTTATCGAGATAAGAAGTGGCCTTAAATTAAGACAAGTGAAGTTTTCTATTAGTAAAAAATACTTTTGCAATGGTACAGTGGAGCTCTCCAATATCTGGACAGCCAACCGTTCGTAAATATCTGAACATGAACCTTATGTTACAGTAATAAGGTCTGTGTACAGATATTTATGAACGGTTGGTCGTATAGATATTTTGACCTCGACTGTATAGTAGTTAAAATATATATACACCGTGAAATTTTAGTGGTTGTTTTCCCGAAACGAGGTGATTTAGTTTCGATTGTACAATCGATTTATAATTACTATTTTGACTATAGTCAAAAATCCAATTGTGAAAAACGAAAGTCGAAAATGACCGCAAACCAAACGCTTCGTTGGTACAAGTAGCGTACGATCGTACGATAGGTTAGGTACCAAGGAAGCGTTACTATTGGTATGCGGTCATTTTCGACTTTCGTTTTTCACAATTGGATTTTTGACTCTAGTCAAAATAGTAATTATAAATCGATTGTACAATCGATACTAAATCACCTCGTTTCGGGAAAACAACCACTAAAATTTCACGGTGTATATATATATATATATATATATTATTAGGGGGACAATCTTACACAAATCGACCTAGTCCCAAACTAAGCAAAGCTTGTACTATGGGTACTAGACGACGATAAACATACTTATATAGATAAATAAATACTTAAATACATAGAAAACATCGATAACTCAGGAACAAATATTCGTGCTCAGCACACAAATAAATGCCCTTACCGGGATTTGAACCCAGGACCTCTTGCTTCGTAGGCAGGGTCACTACCAACTAGGCTAGAGCGGTCGTCACATTCAGAGATAGTTCCTTGCATACCGACAAACAACCACAATAAGCAAAGTTTAGTTATTTGTATTACTCTTAGTATTAGAATACTATAATAATGTATAGATTAAAATCAATATGTACAACGCAACACAGTAATAAACGACTGAACAATTACCTAAAAAGTTCCAATACGAAAAATTATTGCAAGTAAAATAAAATAGTTTTATGTTCATGAAGTGGTTAATTAGAGTGGTATCGGTGGAAAAATTTAAAAAAGATGTATTGCATCAAAATTTATATAATTTTAAAATTAACTCCAAATCCATCCAGCAATTTTATTGAAATTAAATGAAATTAAACTTATTTGCCTTGAAGGAAGTGCAATACATGGTGTTCAATGGTTTACATTACCCATACATTCAAACTTTATAAGTCATGCAAATAGTTGAGATTGATTCATATTAGCTTAAAGGAGTAAAAAACACACACACGCACGAACTTTCGTATTTTGATATTAGTAGGATTACTTTAAAACATCGTGTAAAAATTGTTTGTCCTCCAGTGTAAACCTTACAAACATAACTGTTAGTCATCAGTCAGTGATTTGGCAGAACTAATTTTTTAGACGAAAACATAATAGGTCTAATATTTAAATGTGACAGCTCGACAGGAAAATGTCGCAAACGCAAGAAAGTTGAAAGCGACTAGATATAATGGCATTATTAATAAATTTTAAAAGGTTAAAACAAAGCACCGTTCGTTTGTCCAGATTTTGACATCTACGTTTGCTAATTGGCGCACGCTGAGACGCCAATTCAGTGTCATTGTAGTGCTTGTGCTGTTGTGTTCTGATGAGGGAGTTATGCGACAACTGCACTACTTCGTTCGCCTAATGCGGTCGCCGAACTTGTTTCGAACTACTTCGGCGAACGAACGTCGTCTTCACATTAGTCTGCCCGCCTACTGCGGTGGCCATATCTAGGCTGTCGCTCGCCGAATGCGGCCGACTACAGTGTTCTTTACCCTGTTGCGGCCACCGCATGTGGCATGCGGTCGTCGACTTAATGTAATTGCCGCATAAGACAACGGAGCCGGTGAAATTACTGGTAAAGGTATAAATCTTCCCCAGGTGAATTTTTCGCTTCGAGCCCTTATCTTTCAAAACAAATGGTATCGTCATAGTATTAAGGTTCAAATTTAATGTAATGGCGATGGCTTAATGAAAACAAAATTAAGATCTCGTCCTTTGTGTAACGAAAGTTAGTCATACAAACAAACTAAATGGTAAACTTTCGTTACAGAAAAGAATCAATTAAGCTTTGTTAAAATGAAAGCCCTTAATTCATCATCATCATCATCAGCTTATGCTCGTCCACTGCTGGACATAGGCCTCTCCCATGGCACGCCACTGAGCACGATCCTCGGCCACTCTCATCCAGCTCTTGTCAGCCGCCTTGAGAAGATCATTGCACCACCGAGTCTGAGGACGTCCTACGCTACGTTTGCCGATCCGTGGTCTCCACTCAAGAACTCGTCTACTCCAACGGTTATCGGTTCTTCGGGTTATATCGCCGGCCCATTGCCACTTCAGCGTGCTAATGTCGATAGCCCTTAATTGTCTTTTATTTTTAATAACTACCGACTTTTCGTGCTGGTAATTTGTTTTTTCACTCTAACCCAGCTACGGGTACGGGGTAGTCTTTACATTTTATGAAAACATGTTTGGAAGAGAAGTAAACCAACCGCAGGCGAAAGCTACTGCATTTGGCACCGAAACATCACTGTATCATCGCGTCGCCAACGCAAGTGATCCACCGACGGGCTGCGCGGGAGCACTGCACCTGATTCGAGTCACGATAATGCGAAGATTACATCAAATATCAGACTAGCATTTATACGTGACTTTGCTCGCGAAGAACAAATAGGTAAGTCAGAAAGATAAAATTCTAATATTTCGATAATTTAAAAGCCAAAAATTGTCATTTTTTGACATTTACAATAGGCTACTTTCCTGACTAGTCAGTCTTTTAGATTATCAAAAAATATTGGACACGCATTTTTTATTTTGTCAATTAAACAAAAAATTACGAAGATATGGCGCGTTGAAGTTTCGCGTGACGTCACTTGTTCCTACACTTTGTATGAGCGTTTTAGGAACAAGTGACGTCACGCCTCGTCACGCGGAAGTTCAACGCGCCATATCTTCGTCATTTTTTGTTTAATTGTCAAAAGAAAAATTACGTGTCTAATATTTTTTGATAATGTAAAATACGGACCAATAAGAATTATTATTTTTTTACCTAGGAAACATCCCTATTCACACGAAACTAACAATCCTAATAATATTAAAAATTAGAAAAAAAATAACTGAATTAAATATCACTTGCCAATTCACACCAATTAACAAGTCCCAAAGTAAGCAAAGCCTCCTTTTAGGCAACGGATAAACAAACTTATATAATAAATAATAATAAATAATAAAATAATAAATATTAGGGGACAATCTTACACAAATCGACCTAGTCCCAAACTAAGCAAAGCTTGTACTATGGGTACTAGACGACGATAAACATACTTATATAGCAAGTTAGCTATGAAGTATCTTTTTTTGTACTTATTTTTTTTCAACTTCATTTTTTTATTACTTTTACGGTCATCCCGTGAAATCATACATTTCGTACTAAATACAAACTGAAATATAGATGCACAGAAAAAACCCCAGAAAAAAGACCAATGCTGGGAATCGAACCCAGGTCCTCAGCATTCCGTGCCGCGTGCCATACCCCTACACCACCACTGGTCTAGAGATTAGACACGAATCTTTCCTATACATCATACATTTCAATCTGCTAAATCATCACCTTATGCAGTGACAAGCGCACATCTATGTTACACCCTCATCGAGAGATTTTAACACTCCTTCGGAACTAACCGCTCACCTGGACAAGAGATGGCGCTACTGTGCAACTTTAAACAAGTTAGCTATGAAGTATCTTTTTTTGTACTTATTTTTTCAACTTCATTTTTTTATTACTTTTACGGTCATCCCGTGAAATCATACATTTCGTACTAAATACAAACTGAAATATAGATGCACAGAAAAACCCCAGAAAAAAGACCAATGCTGGGAATCGAACCCAGGTCCTCAGCATTCCGTGCCGCGTGCCATACCCCTACACCACCACTGGTCTAGAGATTAGACACGAATCTTTCCTATACATCATACATTTCAATCTGCTAAATCATCACCTTATGCAGTGACAAGCGCACATCTATGTTACACCCTCATCGAGAGATTTTAACACTCCTTCGGAACTAACCGCTCACCTGGACAAGAGATGGCGCTACTGTGCAACTTTAAACAAGTTAGCTATGAAGTATCTTTTTTTGTACTTATTTTTTCAACTTCATTTTTTTATTACTTTTACGGTCATCCCGTGAAATCATACATTTCGTACTAAATACAAACTGAAATATAGATGCACAGAAAAAACCCCAGAAAAAAGACCAATGCTGGGAATCGAACCCAGGTCCTCAGCATTCCGTGCCGCGTGCCATACCCCTACACCACCACTGGTCTAGAGATTAGACACGAATCTTTCCTATACATCATACATTTCAATCTGCTAAATCATCACCTTATGCAGTGACAAGCGCACATCTATGTTACACCCTCATCGAGAGATTTTAAATAAGTACAAAAAAAGATACTTCATAGCTAACTTGTTTAAAGTTGCACAGTAGCGCCATCTCTTGTCCAGGTGAGCGGTTAGTTCCGAAGGAGTGTTAAAATCTCTCGATGAGGGTGTAACATAGATGTGCGCTTGTCACTGCATAAGGTGATGATTTAGCAGATTGAAATGTATGATGTATAGGAAAGATTCGTGTCTAATCTCTAGACCAGTGGTGGTGTAGGGGTATGGCACGCGGCACGGAATGCTGAGGACCTGGGTTCGATTCCCAGCATTGGTCTTTTTTCTGGGGTTTTTTCTGTGCATCTATATTTCAGTTTGTATTTAGTACGAAATGTATACTTATATAGATAAATAAATACTTAAATACATAGAAAACATCCATAACTCAGGAACAAATATTCGTGCTCATCACACAAATAAATGCCCTTACCGGGATTTGAACCCAGGACCTCTTGCTTCGTAGGCAGGGTCACTACCAACTTGGCTAAAGCGGTCGTAACTTATATAGGTACTTTAGGACCCGTTAAGAGTTTACATACATACATACATACTTAGACATATACATACTTAAATATATAAATTCCGAAAACTTTTTAGCGAGCCGGAATTTGAACCCACGACCCTCTGCTTGAGAGGCCTTAGATCAAAACGCTAGGGCACCACACCTTTTAAAAAAAAAAATTCATGTGTTTTATTTTTTTTATTTCCCTGGAAATAGCCTACTATTATTTCCTTTTTATGCCCATTTTGCTCAGTTAGGCGTAGTTTGCGATGCCCGTGAAAGGGTTAAAAATGTTATTGTAACCTTTTTTCACTGATAATTAACACGTACAAAGCCGAGGAATGAAGCTAGTAAGATCATAACATGCTACAGAGATAGATGCCCTTCACCTGGATATGATAATGTATTAGTCATGAACTCACCAATAATGGTGTTCGGTGAAACACATATCGTATTGTTCGATATTACAATCACAAATTATAATATACTAGCTGTTGCCCGTAACTGCGTCTGCAAAGAATTCGCTAGCTATCCGGCAAGATATATTTTCCGGGATAATCCCATTCCAAATGAACGAAAACAAACGAAAGTGCCAAGTGCCAAGTGCGAGACGGACTCGCGCACGAAGGGTTCCGTACCATTATCTATAAAAACGGCAGAAAAATCACGTGCTTTGTATGGGAGCCCCCTTAAATATTTGTTTTATCTTAATTTAATTATTTATTTTTAAAGTGAATATATAACTAAGTATTCTGTGGATATTTCAAGCGTCTACCGGCTGTTGCCGTTATCAATATCGAGCAAAAACGAGCAAAAAAATCACGTTTGTTGTATGGGAGCCCCCTTAAATATTTATTTTATTCTGTTTTTTTAGTATTTTGTTGTTATAGCGGCAACCAAAATACATCATCTGTGAAAATTTCAACTCTCTAGCTATCACGGTTCCCGAGATACAGCCTGGTGACAGACGGACGGACAGACGGACGGACAGCGATTTCTCAGTAATAGGGTCCCGTTTTTACCCTTTGGGTACTGAATCCTAACAAGCGCGGGACATTTTATTAAATTACGTACTCAGTAATAGGTACAAGTTACTGTTTACTTATGGTCCACACAAATTAGGTCGGCGGTCCGGATCCGGTCCGCGGTCCACCATTTGGTGGTCCCTGACTTAAACCATGTCCAGTTTAAGCTCAGGTTTCAGGTCGTATCATCACCGTTACTCGGCATTTCCTCACATGAACTATGAATATGAGGTGTTAACAATTTATAGCGTTTCGAGCCGTTAAACGTCCTGCAATTGCAAAACTGACGCCTCTTAAGGCCTGGTATCCAATAAACCAAGCTATAAGCCGTGGTAGCCTAGTCTGACCGATGCCGATGGTCAGGATTTGAGTTTTTCGAAATTTATCTGCATTTTAAATTTGCCAGGAGCTTAAAAATGAAGAAAAACATCGTAAGTAAATCTGCACAAAAGTGCACATAACTGGAATGAAATTCAGTGGTGCCCGCGCGTTTTTTAATAGATAGAGTGATTCAAGAGAAAGGTTTATATGTATAATAGATGCATAATTGCACCCGTGCAAAGCCGGGGCGGGTCTCTAGTGTATTATATAATACTACCTGTTGCCCGCGATTCCGTCTGCGAACGATAGGGGTATAAAAATAGCCTACGAACTATTCTCACACCTACCGAGTGTAGAGAAAAAGTTTCATAAAAATCGGCCAAGCCGTTTCGGAGGAGTTCGGTAACAAACACCGTGACACGAGATTTTTATATATGAGATTAAAAGATAGAAGAAGAAGATTTATACAGTATAACATCATACAAGCTGCAATCAGCTAAGTTTAGTGGACAACAACCCTAACGCGCCTCACACATCGATGATTTGTTCGAAATGATTACGAGCTTCATTAAGCTTGAAGCAATATACTTTGATGACTAACTGTAATTAAAACGACGACGACTACGACTACGACTTCTCAAAGAAAGACTGTATTATATAAAGATTTTCACCCCCTAAATTCAAGTCTAGGGTGATAAGCATTTACTAGGCAAGCGTGTTCCATCGTAGGCCTCATATTTGCTTTCCATCAGTCGTGATTGTGGTCAAACGCAAGCCTATATTGTATAAAAACCGGCCAAGAGCGTGTCGGACACGCACAAGGTAGGATTCCGTAGCCATTACGAAAAAATCAAGTAATATTTTTCTAAGGATTTCGTATGTGTACGGAATCATCCAAGTTTAGGTATGTTTTATACCTTAGGCTACTATTTACTCTTAAACTACAAATAATTTCAAAGCAATCTCAGCCGCTATAATTTTTCTAGTAAATTTGATATATTTACTACCATTCTGAATTTTTTCAAATTTTTCCACCCAACAGTTTAGATTTTAGAGGGGGGGGGACGCTCGATTTTAATGAAAATTTTCACTTTAAAGTTGAATATTTCGCAAACAGATCACTGAATAGAAAAATCATGTTAGCAACCCCGCAATGGTTTTAAAAGACCTATCTAACGATACCCCACACAATAGGATTAGTCGAGAAAAAAAAATCACCCCCCTTCACGTCTTTGGGAGGTACCCTAAAAAAAATTTTTTTTATTTTTATTGTACCACTTTGTTGGCGTGACTGATATGTATATTCATGCCAAATTACAGCTTTCTAGTACTAACGATCTCTGAGCTTAGCCGCGGACAGACAGACAGACAGACAGACAGACGGACAGACATGGCGAAACTATAAGGGTTCCTAGTTGACTACGAAACCCTAAAAAGGACCAAAATTAAAAAAAAAACTTGAAAAGCGCCGTCTGTCCTTGTCTAAAGTTAAAATATCTTCCCATGGGAACGCGTTACCGGGATATTACGTATATTCTATGTTACATTCCTGATTTTTTTATCTGCAGCCCAAGCTTCACCTAAATTCGAAGATTGAGTAACAAACATCCAAACATACAGACATTCAAATATTTTCTGAAACATTCTCATTTATAATATTACGTAGGACAAATACTAGCTTTACCCGCGGCTGCACTCTCATGGCAGAATATAAAATTGGCTAACTATCTCATCTCTCTATTCGAAATTTCCTTTTTATTTTATTTTTTATTTCTAGCTACAGTGGTAAGGACTTTGCGTTGTCTATTTGTTAGTCAATTAATCATGTTACTCATGTACACTCGTAGATATATAGATTATACTGGAATCATAAAAGTCCCTGTGATCATATATAACGATCATCAGATTCCCTTACGGAATTCCCACTGGTCACTTAGGTACTTAGTCCTTATCTGACCCGTGACCTGGCAAGGTAAAATAGACCTTATAGCGCAGATAATATAATTAATTGCGGAGTGTCGCATAAACTCGGGTCAGGGGTCGTTAGCCATCTGCGATGTCGCACGCATGCGCAGTGCGTGCGGTCGGGATGGCGTTATCCAACACTAGTAAACCTTCACAAAAAAAATATTGCTGTGATTTTTGACGTGATGAAAAGTGCAGAAGAGGCCAAGGGTGTATCTCACTGGTTCAGTAATAGCCAATGGTAAAGGCTACATTATGGTGGCTAGTAATTTATGGTAAACTAGCTGATGCCCGCGACTCCGTCTGCGAAGAGTTCGTTCATCGCTATCCTGTGGGAACTATGCAATTTCCCGGGATTAAAACTATCCTAGTTATGTCCTTTCCCGGGAACTTTATACCAAAATGTCATCTAAATTAGTTCAGCGGTTAAATCGTGAAGAGGTAACAAAGACAGACAGACAGGCAGACAGACACACTTTCGCATTTATAATATTACTATGGATTTGTATTTTGTGTGAATAAAAATTCAAGACTAATTGTTTAATATCTATGTCTTCAAAAATGTTTGATATGGCAGTTTTTTTCATTACTTTTTTTAACTGACTCCAAAAAGGTGGGTATTCAAAGTTCATAGGATTTTTTTCTTATGTAGGTATGTTTTCCGAGTACTCAAAGATGGCTGAACTAAGTAATTTAAGGTCCTTCACAGGTCACGCAGTATCTTCACTTCACGTCCAAAATACCAATAGTGTCTCAAGGCGAAAGTTTTCGACCAGTGTGATTGCCAGTCATAGCATAGAGTCACACCGCAGTGTTTTCTCGCACCTTTCGATGACGCTGTTTTTTTTAAAATAATTTATTTACTGCCAGATGGCGCTAGTAGCGAATTCTATTATTTTTAATTTTATTTTAGACGACTAGATGGCCTAGTGGTTAGAGAACCTGACTACGAAGCTTGAGGGCCCGGGTTCGATTCCCGTGTCGCGGCAGATATTTGTATGAAAAATACGAATGTTTGTTCTCGGGTCTTGGGTGTTTAATATGTATATAAGTATGTATCTATCTATATAAATATGTTTATCCGTTGCCTAGTACCCATAACACAAGCTTTAGTTAGCTTACTTTGGGACTAGGTCAATTGGTGTGAATTGTCCCGTGATATTTATTTATTTATTTATTTATTTATTTTAGGTAATCACAACCGTGTGAGCTTGTGGAATGAACTCCCCAAACTTGTAATAAGGGCACCTACAGTAAACTGTTTTAAAAATAAACTGGACATTTATATGTGATGAGTGTATGAAATTCTGTGAGGCGAAGGATGACCGTCCGTCTTCACTAAACTATTTGTGTTTATTTTTAATTGTTTGTAATCTTACTGTTGTTGTTGTATCTTGCTGTTGTTATCTTATATTATGCTTTTCACTATTATTTGAATTTCACAGTGCCATGGTTTGACTGTCACGCTGTGTTATTATTTCAATAAATAAATAAATAAAATAAAAAGACTTAAAACACAAGGTGTAGTGATATGCATGCATCAGCTCAATGAGCTGCTAGTGTATAATTTTAAATAATAATAATAATTACCTTTTTAAAAAACTTTTTTCAGAAATGCTCACAAGTTGGTTACGTCTAGCTTAACTTGGTCCGCGCTGGTGGCGACTAATGCTCTTGGCGGACGGCGGCGCGCGCGCATGCATCACCCGCGCTGACAAACGACGCGAGCTGAAGTGACGCGGTAAAGCACCTTTCAAAACAGTTACTATTAAACATATTGAAAATATATTTATTAGCAAAAAAAATCAAAATTTCGAAATGTGGTGTTGGAGGAGGATGGAAAAGGTCAGTTGGACAGGAAAGAAGAGTAATGAGGAAGTATTAAATATAGTTAACGAAAAAAAAAAGATCTTTGTTAACGACCGCCTTAGCCTAGTTGGTAGTGACCCTGCCTACGAAGCAAGAGGTCCTGGGTTCAAATCCCGGTAAGGGCATTTATTATTTGTGTGATGAGCACGAATATTTGTTCCTGAGTTATGGATGTTTTCTATGTATTTAAGTATTTATTTGTCTATATAAGTATGTTTATCGTCGCTGGGCTGAATGACTGTGCAAACGATCGACAGCCCGCCTGACTCAGCAAGGCGTCCCCTCACATCATCATGTTTATCGTCGTCTAGTACCCATAGTACAAGCTTTGCTTAGTTTGGGACTAGGTCGATTTGTGTAAGATTGTCCCCTAATATTTTTTTTTTTATAATTGAGAACAGGAGAGGGGAAATGTTAGGTCATATGCTACGGCACGATAATTACATTAGGCTATAATAGAAGGAAAGATAGAAGGGAAAAGGAAAAGGGGAAGACCTAAAAGAACATATATGTAGTAAAGTATTCTTCAAAGGGTTATTTTTAAATTGCCTCGCCGTATTCCCACTCGCTATCCCCAAACTTTCCATGTAAATTTTGTGGTTCAAATTTTGCCAAACATACTTTCTTCCGACGAGCATGTCGTGATTATAATGTTAAATTCTCTAATCTTGATATTTTTTCGCTATCATTTGGTAAATACTCTAGCATTCTGCGAAGTTCAATTTTTTCTTAGTAAATATATTGTATGTTTCTTCTAAGTAACCAGCAACTATACATTATTTGCATGTAAACTTTAATGTAACTTCCGTAGCGACAATATTTTATATTGTTTTTGTACACCAGTTTAAATTCCCTACCGTATCATGCAAGTATTATTTACTTATCGATGTTTTCTAGTCCCTGTATGGTGACAGATAGGATGTTTAAGATGGTGCCTAACACCTACCGTTTCGATTTGTTAATTAACTATGTATTTCGTTTTATTTTCTATGGAACTTAAGGTCTGTTTGTTGTTACTTAAGTTGATTAATGTTGAATTGTGACTGTTTGTTTCCTAAATAAAAAAAGAAAAAAAAAAAAAAAAAAAAAAAAAAAAAAAAAAAAAAAAAAAAAATTGTCACTATAGTGAAGAAGTGAAGAAAAGAGCAGAATGTAGAATAAGCTGGAAATTACTCCACTGACAAGAGCCTAGCTAGCTCAAATATTATGCTGATGATGAGTTTTTTTTTTCAAACAAGTTTTTTTTTTGGTGACGTCTCTTGATGGCGTTGTCGTTGGAGCTCTGTACATACGTACCAAAATAAAATATTGGAGTTTAAAAATAGTTTGACGACCGGATAGCCTAGTAGTTAGAGAATCTGACTACGAATCTTGAGGTCCCAGGTTCGAGCTCCAATACGCATGTTTGTGGCTCGACTCTTTGATGATACATATGTGTTTACTTAATATATACACGTACACAGCACAACCACACACAAGATGGAGCGCCGACCTGATTAAGGTTGCGGGAACACGTAGGATGCCGATGGCACAGGACCGTTCTGTTTAGGGAACCTTGTGTTGTGTGTGTACAGCACTGCAGTGGACGTCTTTCGACTGAAATGATGAAGCTTAGACTACTTTTTATCCCGTGAAAGTGCAAAGTTGCGCAGCAAGTTTTCGAAATAGCCACTTCTTGTTGCTAAGCCAGTTGTTTTAAATCAGTAATCTAAATTGCTGGTCTAAATACCACTGTACCCCAAAAGTTTCATCCGCTATCAAAATTAAATCATAGCATCACAAACATCGATTCGATTGCCCCAACCGATACCATTTAAGGCCACCACAAACCGAAGCGCCGGGCGCCAACGGAGCGGCTTGCGCGTTCTATAACACTGAATCGTATATTCGGTGACACGCACCGGCAGCGCGGCACACCGTATATGGTTTAGTATTATGCAGCGCGCTGGGTATGCTCCGTCGCCGCTGCGCGCACGCCCTGCACGGCAGTCTGTGGAGGGCTTTAGTTCAGATCATGTTAACACGTCCGTAAATAATAACGACGCATGAATCGATTACAATCGAGTCGGTAACACTACACCGATTATCGATTGTTTTTATCGAGTGGTGTTCGTTTCATGCTGTTGATCGGTGATAATGTGTTGCAAGGTAAAATATTGCAAAAACATTTATTTTGTAAAATACCATCATCATCATTATCATTTCAGCCGAAAGACGTCCACTGCTGAACATAGGCCTCCCCCAAGGCTCGCCAAACAGATTGGTCCCGTGCCATCCGCATCCAACGCGATCCCGCAACCTTAACCAGGTCGTCGCTCCATCTTGTTGGAGGCCTACCTACACTACGTCTTCCGGTCCGTGGACGCCACTCGAGAACCTTTTTGCCCCATCAGCCATCAGTTCTACGAGCGATGTGCCCTGCCCACTGCCACTTAAGTCTAGCGATTCTTCGAGCTATGTCGGTGACTTTAGTTCTTGCGCGGATTTCATCATTTCTAATGCGATCCCGCAGAGATACTCCAAGTATAGCCCTTTCCATCGCCCTCTGAGTGACTTTGAGCTTCCTTATGAGGCCCAAAATACCAAAATGAGTAAAATACCATAGTTTTTTATTATGTAAGGGAGACAAACGAGCAAGCGGGTCATCTGATGGAAAATGATCACCATCGCCCATAAATAGGTACCTACCAAAAACCAAAGAGCCACAGATGTGGTAAAGATCTGGAAGAAAGAAAAACAACATTTATTTATAACAACAATAACACGTACACAGGCTAAAAGTAAGAGTACAAACATAGACATAGGGTAGGGTAGAGTAGGTGGGGCAGGAGTGGGGGGTTAAGGTAAGGGGTAAGGAGCGCCGACGAGGGTAGGGTAAGGGAGGTTAAATAGTATATTTCTTTACGAGTGCGGAAAGCCTGTCATTGCAAAGAGTTCCGACAAATGTCTACCCGAGCCGAGGCGCAGCCGAAGGTGAGGGTTGACAGTCGGAACAAGTTGCAATGACGGTTCCGCACGTGTACTGTACAACTATTTTTAATACAGTTGCGAAAAAATGTAGCAATTTAACAAAATAATAAAAACACAATAAAGTCAACTAACCAATCATTTATTTCTTATAAAAGTTATAATTCACATATATAACATATAATCTTTTAAAGTAATATTGGCTAACTCCTCTGTGCGGCAAGCTCCAACATCGCCAAAAATCAGCGCAACCTACAAAAAAAGGGATTTGATTAATATTTTTTTAAATATTATATTGACTGTATTTTGCGATTTCGTAAACTGAATACTAAAGAAAAATATAAGTATTTATTAATAAATTACCTTTGTGGATCATCGGGAGCTTCGTTCAATAACCTTTCCACTTCATTCGATATTAATATTTTCGACTTTTTAGTTGTAAAACCGTCTGATTGTCGTTTTAAGCAAAACATTTAGTTTTGGGTATTCACTTATATCCACGTTGTTCCTTATTTTCAGTATACTTTTTACCATCGAAAACCTCGACCAGAAAGCAGCAGCAGAAGGCGCAGGTTTTAATTTTGCTGAGAGTTCGGAGAAGTATGCCAACATAACATTTTCTGAAAAACTATTTGCTTTTTTTCTCTTCTCTCTACGCAATAAATTCGTCGTATGTAGATATATGTAGCGACTTTTTGACTTTTCCGGTAAAATGTTCTCCGAAGCATTTTGTGCAATTATACTGAGTTCCAGTGGTGTTAATTCAAATAAAATATCGTCGAAATTACTCATTTTGTGCAACAAACAACTAAACTCGCAAAGAACATTTTTGGAAAATGGCGCCAACCGTAAAAGAATATAAGCAGAGATTTTTTTTGTTTTCTTCACCCATTCTGGGTAGGCAAAGGGAACTATGCCCATACAGCCAAGTCTTCAGTAGAATTTTTTTATTGATATGAAATGAAAATGAAATTTAATGAGAAGAAATGAAATGAAACCTAACTAACTCATTGAATAAAATCATTAATTCTGATATTGAAACAAATTAGAAGCTTCTTTTTAGAAATATTTGCATGAATCGTAAAAACTTCGATGAATATTTTTTAGTAAAAACTTCGTGGTTAGTTTTTTCTTTTTAATAGACAATATTTTGACAGTTGGGAAAGAGAACGCACGAGTTCGGAAAAGGTAAAGAAAAAGCTCCAGTATGTAATAGCCCACATCCCGAACGCTATACGTCCCTGCAATATGCCACTTTTTGAGCAACTGTATTAAAAATAAAAAACCTTTTTGGTGTACTTCCGTTTGGCAAATTATTTTTCCCAAACTGATTAATTTGGCAAATGTTTCATTTCCCAAATGTTTTTTTTTTAAAACTCGTAACTATTCAGGATATATTTCAGGACTATTCTGTAGGTTAGGTTAGGTTTGTTTTATAACAATTCTGAAAAGTTTACAGTTTCAGAAAAAATATAGACAGTTGGGAAATGACACCTGTGCCAAATGAATCAGTTTGGGAAAAATAATTTGCGAAACATTAGTAAACCATCACGGCAACACACTCATCACTCGGTTTCGACGTGAAAAAAGGACAAACAAAAAAACTCTTTCACATTTATATATTAAAAGTACAAAAGTATGGATAATATCAAACACGATGCTATCGGCTCAAATTGGTCACTTTACAATCTAATGCACTTAAAACATCAATAGACAATTTATATTTATTATTTAAAACTGGCTATAATTTTTTTTCCAGCTCAGTTACGTTTCAAACAGGAATGTCATCCTCACACAGATATTTAACAACCTTATCTGAAATTTAACTCTAGACCATTAAATATGGGATATATTTTGCCCCTTCCCTAGGGTTACCAGTCATAAAAAGTTTAAAGCTGCCACCATTTTTCGCTAATTTAGCCAAATCTTTCATCCAAATCCCAACATGAATACACAAAAAAATGTACATCATTTTAATACTCTAACCTATATATATGTCCCACTACAGGGTCAGGCTTCGTCTCAGAATGAGAGGGGTTAGACCTTAGTTCCCACGCGGGCCCAGTGCGGATTGCGAACTTCACACACACCATTGAATTTCTTCGCAGGTGTATGAATGTTTCCTCACGATATTTTTCTTCACCGCAAAGCTCATGATAAATTACAAAGGTGCGAGCCGGGATTTCAACCCACGACCCTCTGCTTGAGAGGCTATAGGTCAAACCACTACGTCACCGCGGCTTCATCTTACAATTTTTACAAATTAAATACAGCATTATATAAAAAATAAAGTATCTTACGTATTCCATCTAATGACCGCTTTAGCCTAGTTGGTAGTGACCCTGCCTACGAAGCAAGAGGTCCTGGGTTCAAATCCCGGTAAGGGCATTTATTTGTGTGATGAGCACGAATATTTGTTCCTGAGTTATGGATGTTTTCTATGTATTTAAGTATTTGTTTATCTATATAAGTATGTTTATCCGTTACTTAGTACCCATAACACAAGCTTTGCTAAGCTTACTTTGGGACTAGGTCAATTGGTGTGAATTGTCCCATGATATTTATTTATTTTATTTATTTATTTATTTATCTATGTATTATATTGGTAGGAGACATTTTAAACCATCAGCTAACCCTACCGAACGACGTTTATCAAGCAGTAGTCCGATATGAAACCTAATATAAAGCGATACTTATTAAAAAATATGTATTAGTCCGATGCGCAGGCGTCGCCCATAAATTAGTATATTTAATTATTAATCCCTCTTAGTATGATAAGATATATTTGTACAACCTGCGGGACTGCCCAAGCGACCGTATGTAACCTTAGCGATTCTGTTTCTTTTATCGCTTTGCACAGAGTACTTAATGATCTTGAGAGCATCTGAATTTTTTTTTAGCCTATTAGAGGTCCCAATGGGCAAGGCTTTGTTAACATCTGAGTCGATACGTTTCTAATCTTCCTTTACTTTTCTCTCTTCTTCTTCTTTTTGACTTGCTCCTGGTCAGGTGACAGTCGCTCTTTGAATCTATTAAAATCAAATGTGTTACTTATATTTCGTACTAAATACAAACTGAAATATAGATGCACAGAAAAAACCCCAGAAAAAAGACCAATGCTGGGAATCGAACCCAGGTCCTCAGCATTCCGTGCCGCGTGCCATACCCCTACACCACCACTGGTACGGGATGACCGTAAAAGTAATAAAAAAATGAAGTTGAAAAAATAAGTACAAAAAAAAAAAGATACTTCATAGCTAACTTGTGTTACTTATTTCTATGCCTTAATCAGACTGAACAATAATAAATATATATCTTTATATATATAATTCTACTGTACGTGTGTATGTCACTGAACTCCTCCTAAACGGCTGGACCGATTTGAATGATTTTTTTTGTATGCGTTTAGGTAGCGCCTTTGATAGTTTAGATTTGCAAATCAGCCCGGCAGATGGCGCTGCAGTCGATATCGAGGTTCATGCAGGACAACGTCTGTCGGATCCGCTAGTATATAGTATACACCGTGAAATTTTAGTGGTTGTTTTCCCGAAACGAGGTGATTTAGTTTCGATTGTACAATCGATTAATAATTACTATTTTGACTAGAGTCAAAAATCCAATTGTGAAAAACGAAAGTCGAAAATGACCGCATACCAATAGTAACGCTTCGTTGGTACCTAACCTATCGTACGATCGTACGCTACTTGTACCAACGAAGCGTTACTATTGGTATGCGGTCATTTTCGACTTTCATTTTTCACAATTGGATTTTTGACTCTAGCCAAAATAGTAATTATAAATCGATTGTACAATCGATACTAAATCACCTCGTTTCGGGAAAACAACCACTAAAATTTCACGGTTTATATAAAGAAAACCTAAATATAGTAAAATAGAATGGAAAAAAGGAAGCTTATACAGTTGTAATTTTCGACTTCACGGGAGAGAGAAGAGCTATGTAGTTTCGTAGTACTCTGCGCTTGGACTCGCCCGATCGCCGGGCGATCGCTGGTCGCGATAAATAACATTTATTACACATATTCGACCGAGTATTTGTTCTAACGCGCACCACGCCCAAGATCCGATCCCATTCGATTATTGTATTACACTGATATAATAAATTATCTTTAACCCTTTCCCGGACATGGTGTATAGCGACCACGTAAATCTACACAAAGATTCGACCTTACCCCATTTACAATATGGTAGAAAGTTAATTGAATTGGTTTAAATATTTTTTGCTTTTAACTTAATCCTGCTGAGGCAAACATCATCACCATCATCATCCCAGCCTATATACGTCCCATTGCAGGGTACAGGCCTTCTCTCAGAATCAGAGGGCTTGGGCCGTAGTTGCAACGCGGACCCAGTGCGGATTGGAAACTTCACACACTCCATTGAATTTGTTCGCAGACGTGTGCAGGTTTCCTCACGACGTTTTCCATCACCGTCAAAATCAAAAATACAGCCTGGTGACAGACGGGCAGACGGACGGACGGATAGCAAAGTCTCTGTAATAGGATCCCGTTTTTACCCTTTGGGTACGGAAGCCATGGATGCGGATGGTAGAGCCATGTTGTAGCTAGCCGCTGCATCACGAATGGGCCGGCTCGTCCGGGGCAGTACCACCCTCTCACAGAACACCGGCGTGAAGCAGCAGTACTCCAGCTGCGTTTCTTACGGTCAGTGAGAGCGCCGGGGGCCCAATACCTCTCCCCCTCCTCTATTCCCTTTCCTTTTTCCTCTCCCTTTTAGGGCCGACAACGCACTGGCATCGCGTAAAGTGCTGCGGGTGTCTATGGACAGCGGTGATCATTTAGCATCAGGTGACCCACTAGTTCGTTTGTCTGGTCTCTCTAACATAAAAAAAACCCTAAAAATGCAAAAACCATTCGCTAATGCCCCACGCGGGCTCTCACCGTAGTCCGAGATCCCGAGCGCAAACAGTCGTGTTGACAATGCATTACGCGGGAGCTGTTGACTCTGGCGCGCCGTGAATTATGGGACGTGAAATAATAATACGATCATTGGACGCTTTTAAGGTACCCACTGGCAATCTTTCTTAGGGTTCTGTAGTGGAAATCGAAAAACCAATGTCGTTTCTTATATACACAAATATCGTGTCACGGTGTTTGTTTGAACGCCTCCTAAACAACTCGACCGATTTATATGCATTTTTTTCTCTATATTTGGTAGGTCTGAGGATAGGTCGTAGGCTATTTAACCCCCGACGCAAAAAGACGTCCGTAGCATCGTAGCTCCCAAACGGATAAACCGATTTTGATTATGTTTTTTTTTGTTTGAAAGGTAAATTATTAGTCGAGAGTTTTCTTTATATTAGGGACGTATGTGGTTTTGTCAACTCGCACTCAGAGTATGTACTATAAAAAACGCGGAGAAGTTATATCGAGAAAGACACGAGCACATGTTTATGTCTCTTTTATGCAAACCTCCTTGTCGCAAAGATGTGTATAAGAGAAATGTATATACTTAATATGAGCATTGTAATTTTTAATCATTTACCACAACATTTAAAAAGTCTGTCACGAAACATGCTTAAATGTAAATTAACAAAAATTAGCTATTGGAAAAATGTTTCTATAGTGTCAAGGATTTCTTGAGTCACAAGAAGTTGTAATTTATTTATTTGTCTGCGGTTATTTTATATTTTTTTTCTCTTATTAATGATTTGGTATACCTAATATCCAAGTATAACTAATGTATCAATTATTAATAATAATATATATAATATGAAATAGAGAATATTGAAGAAAATTGTAAATTAATCTGAGTGACCTAAAACTAAAATATTTGTACGCTTGCTTGCATGCTGAACACATGTGAAACTTATTTTAAGATTTTTTACCTACTGTATTCTTACAAATAAATGTTTTTGATTTTTAAATTGAATTTTGAATTTCATAAAAATCAGTCCAAGATGGCCGACGCCACAAAATGGCGGATTACATATTTTTTCGCAACTCCCTCAGTATTTAAACGGTTTGTCTATAGAGAAGCTGACTACGAAGCTTGAGATCCCGGGTTTGGTCCCCGTTCGGGGCAAATATTTTGTATGAAAAATACAAAACGTTTGTACTCGAGTCGATGGTCGAGTGTAATGGTAATTTTTAGGCACGGATCCTAAATACGAGTCTGACTCGTACTTGCAGTCACTTTAGCCTCGTAAGGCCCAACTTTTTACAACGCGACCTTACCTGACCATAACCCTCTTGACCTGGAACTTATTTCAAGATAATTTATTGAACCAGATGTTACATTGCGGAGGTCCATATTAATGAACTGAAACAATTACTTTACTCACCAGCGACCTTACCCTTACGATAGTTACGTTTATGTAAGAAATGAGCTATGGAGAGGGCTATGCTCGGAGTTTCGCTACGGGATCGAACCAGAAACGAGGAGATCCGTAGAAGAACCGGGGTCGCCGACATAACCAAACGGATTAGCTCGTTGAAATGACAATGGGCAGGCCATACAGCACGCAGAACAGATGGCCGTTTGAGCTCAAAAGTTCTGGAATGGAGACCACGGACTGGCAAGCGCAGCGTGGGACGTCCACCAACGAGATGGACGGACGATTTGGTGAAGGCCGCAGGTTCAGGGTGGATGCAAGTCGCTTCCAACCGTAATGATTGGGCATCAATGAGGGCCGAAATGATGATGATGATGATGATGAAAAAATGCGTGTTCATGCATATCCTCCACCACCACACTGTATGAACACACACAAACCTCACAAAACCCAGCTATCACCACCACCAATACTGACGCGTTTCGAACTCTACCACAACCGTTCCCTATGCTGCCAAATGTTAGACTACTGATGTTAATTCTAGACTCCTTATTTCGTTCAAAAATTTGTACTCCACATAGTACAGTCAAGGAAGCTGAATCGCGTACCAGGGTAAACTGCAAATGGCCACTCTTATGTTTGGTATTGTTAACCAGCAACAGCCTTCGTACCTGTATAGTAGGCTATCGGCTGCGGAAGTCCGTCCTGAGAGGTACCTTCAGCTTATTTTCCCTCCGCACCACTCAGCTGCATTTCGTGGTAGCTTTCGATACGCGGCCACGAAGTGTTGGAATGATCTGCCTACACCGATCCGTGCTAAAGTCAAAGCATAATTTTAAAACAAAATGTAAAATTCACTTTCTCGCGCTGAATGTATAACCTAAACAGAACACTATACTTACCTTGCTCCAACTCCAACAAGGCATCTGGCTGGCTTGGGTGACGCTCTCAGGGCAACACGTACAATGAGCGCATTTGACACAGACTTTTTCATTGTTTTTAATTATTCGTTGGGATATATTTATATATTTTTATTTGTTATTTGCTAAGTATTTTTTTTTTCACACGAAATGGCGGTAGCTTAAATTTATTGTGAACGACTTTACAAAGGGCCGGGCTGCGTTCCCGCCTAACCTTAAGTCATTAGAATGTTTTGTTGTTTTTAAGTTTGTTTTATCGAAGGTTGAGTGAATGCGTCACAATATCAAAATTTGTGAAATTGCTGATAATTCACTACAGTAGCCAGAATAATCCTTGGCGTAATTTGTTGCGGTTTAATGGTTCTGATACGATTGCCATTGCGATTGAAGTGTTGCCATACATACTTCCGGTTTGGTTTGTATACCTATCTAGGTTTTGTTGCGAACTACATTTTCCGCTGGCGTTCGTGTCATCACAATGTGTTGTTTGTTTTTTTTGTGTTTAGTTTTTAAATGGGTTCCACTGAAAAACAGCGTTACGGCTTGCCGCAACATTATGCTGAGTGAGGCCCAATTTATACTATTCGATGATTTTAATTTGTATCTTTTCCTGTCAACTGTATTTCCTGTGTATGGAATATGTGTAAATAAACATCTCTCTCTCTCTTTCTCTCTCTCTTTCTCTCTCTCTCTCTCAGGGTGGAACCTTGTCACAACCAATTTCACGATGATTTTTTTAGTAGATTTCTGGAATGTCAGCATGAAATTTGCAATGAAAAGGGTTCACCTCTGGCACGCTATTCAGTTTATTTGACTGTACGCTGGAACTTCAGGTAAATACCCCAGTGTTCGACACTGTGATTCCAATAATCGACACCCTGCTTGTCGTCTTTATTGTTACGAATTTAGATTGAAAGTGTCGGCTAATGGGGCACCGTCGGGCACTGGGGCATTTACGTACCTTATTTATTTCATCATCATAATCATGTATCCTACGTCCCACAGCAGGGCACAGGCGTTTTCTCAGAATGAGAGGGCTTGGGCCGTAGTTCCCATACGAGCCCAGTGCGAATCGGGAACTTCACACACACTATTGAATTCTTCGCAGGTGTATGCACGTTTCCTCACGATGTTTTCCTTCACCGTTAAACTCATGGTAAATTTCAAATGTAATTTCGCACTTAAATTCCGAAAAACTCAGAGGTGCGAGCCGGGATTTGAACCCACGACCCTCTGCTTGAGAGGCCATAGGTCAAACCACTAGGCCACCGCGGCTTCTAAATAAAAAATATAGGGCATGGCCGTGGTAGGTATAGATTTTCCAGGGAGTAAATAGGGGACTACATTTGTATGGAAAAAAAAAATAAAAAAAATATTAGGGGACAATTATACACAAATCGACCTAGTCCCAAACTAAGTAAAGCTTTTACTATGGGTACTAGACGACGATAAACATACTTACAATAAATAAATACTACTTAAATACATAGAAAACATCCATAACTCAGGAACAAATATTCGTGCTCATCACACAAATAAATGCCCTTACCGGGATTCGAACCCAGGACCTCTAGCTTCGTAGGCAGGGTCACTACCAACTAGGCTAAAGCGGTCGGTAAACGGTATGGATAAATAGGTTGCATCATATCGTCCTAACAACCTAAAAAAAAACTATTATTTATGCTTAATGACGCAGACTTAAGTATTAACAAAACATTAAATTTGAATTAAATGTGTTGTTAATAAAAAATATATAAAAGCTAAAAACAAAATTATTATGTGTTAATAAGCACCCGAAAATGTTAAAATTAATTGTTTTATTAATTATTTAAAGATTTCCAAATCAAACTGTTCAAGAATCAATTAATTTATTGCTGATTACGTAATTAATTTATAATTAGAATCACTCAATTAAAAATCCGGAACAAAATCTGATTTTAATTATTTTGTTTTCATTTGTCCAAATTTGGCCACATTTTATTTCGTTGTATCTTTTGGCTTTTTTTTTAATTCGGATAATTTTATGTATTTCTGCTCAGAATCTCGAGATTTTTCTATCCTACTACGAGAAAACAAGTGTCCCAAAACTACCATCTAACTTTCGATTCTTCCATTTCGTTACGGGAGTGTGGCTCATATTTTCCGAAAATCATTTTTTTTTCGTGGCAATTGGCTACTTTCCTAACTAGTCAGTCTTTTAGATTATCAAAAAATATTGGACACGTATTTTTTATTTTGTCAATCAAACAAAAAAATACGAAGATATGGCGCGTTGAAGTTTCGCGTGACGTCACTTGTTCCTACACTTTGTATGAGCGTTTTTGGAACAAGTGACGTCACGCCTCGTCACGCGGAACTTCAACGCGCCATATCTTCGTCATTTTTTATTTAATTGTCAAAAGAAAAATTACGTGTCTAATATTTTTTGATAATGTAAAATACGGACTAATAAGAATTATTATTTTTTTATCTAGGAAACATCCCTATTATTCCATTCCCATATTTTCCCAGTGGCATTGCGACAAAACCTGCATCTGTGAAGAAATGCAACAGTGTGTGAAGTTCCCAATCCGCACTGAGCCCGCGTGGGAACTACAGCCCAAGCCCTTTTTTCCTGAGGAGAGATGTGATGTTGATGATGATGATTAAATTTATAGAATCAGACATTACTTTGCTCACCCGCGAGCTAGCAGCTAGGTCGCGGGTGAGCAGAGTAATTATTTCAGTTTAACGATAATGATGATGATGATGACAATGATGGTGATAATGGTGGAAGTGGTGTCGGTGGTGGTTCTGAATCATCACCTGATGCTGATGAAATAAAGTAAACCGTCGTGCTTTCATCAAACACGCTGGACTTTCGTCTGAGAGGCTCCACACTCGGTTAAACCAACGGCGAAGTGTCACAGTCAATGTCCGCGTTTAGGCTGCCCGAGTCAACAGACAGACAAACACACCGACATAGTTTGCGTGTCAATACATGTGTTTGCGCGGGTAAAAGGCGTGACGAGAAAAGTACTTCGAGAAGGAATTTTGAATTATTTTATTTATAAAGGGCATGTACCTACTCAATGTGTCATGACATTTTCATAAAACACTAGTTTTACCCGCGGCTCCGTGTACCATTTACGACATTACAGACGTCAGGGCACAAGCCTCCTCTCAGAATGAGAAGGCATGGGCCGCAGTTCCCACGCGGGTCAGTGCGGATTGAGAACTTCACACACACCATTGAATTTTTTCGCAGGTGTGTACAGGTTTCCTCACGATGTTTTCCTTCACCGTAAAGCTCGTGGTAAATTTAAAATGTATCACTTGCAAGGTTCTCGAGTGGCGTCCGCGGACCGGAAGACGCAGTGAAGGTAGTGCTCCAACAAGATGGAGCGACGACCTGGTTACGGTTGCGGCATCGCGTTGGATGCGGATGGTAAAATCTAACATTAACTTTATGAGCTAACTAAAGGATTTAAAGTAGTTTCCCTCCACGGCCCGTCTTATTTTTCCACCCTGTATATCCTGTACCATGAGAACTTAACATTAAGTGTATGCCACCAAAGTGTTGCTGCGGCGAGAAAGCAAAAACTAGTAAGGTAAACGTACTAATGCTCGACACCCCAACGCCCAGTAGATGACAAGTATCTGTCACCTCGCTTACCATGACATAAGATTGAAGGTGCCATGTATTAGGTTACTGTCGAGCACAGGGACGCTATTTTATTCGACGTCAAAAAAAAACCTTATCTTAGTTAGTTTTTAAACATAAGCTGGGCATCAGAGGATCTCAAGCAGGGTCGTGGGTTCAAATCCCGGCTCGCACCTCTTGAATTTTTCGGAGTTTATGTGCGTAATTACATTTGAAATTCACCATGAGCTTTGCGGTGAAGAAAAACATCGCGGAGAAATTCAATGGTGTGTTTGAAGTTCCCGATCCGCACTAGGATCGCGTGGGAACCACGGCCCAAGCCCTCTCATATCAGCCATTCCAATAGGGATGTTGACACCACCAATCAACTGACGTTCTTTTTATGAGCTGTCAAAACACAATCTCCCATAGAATTTGAATGACAATAGCGACATATGACGTCATTGTTCGCATACTCAATCAACTATTTGTTTGTTTTAAAGCAACAAAAAATCTAATTTTGCATTTAATCGAAAATTAATCTGGCTTTCAGGGCTGAAATAAAGCGTTTTTTTACTGGAGTCGTGTCTTCAAATTCTTTTTTAATGGTGTCAACATCCCTAATATTTTAATCCGATCATTCCAATTTGTTTTATTAGACCATTGCCTCAATAATACTTTAATAAAATTACGGAACCCTAAAAATCATATCACGTTCGAGTTTCCCGCCCGATTTATTGCACTCCGAAAAGCGTGACTTACCCTCGGACGTTAGTCCCGCCGTGTTATGTTTTTGAGATAGTAAAATAAAATATACCTTTATTTTTTTGCTCAAATGAACACGTTTGCAAATTTGCATACAATGCACTTGGGTGCAATATGCTACTAATGCCAGTCTGTTCCTTTAAAGTGAGAAAGATGTAAGGATGAGTCGGTGGGAGACATTTGCAAGGAATCTCGGGTTAAATAAATATCGAATTAAAACAGGGGCGCGTTAAATATTTAAG
Source organism: Archips crataeganus (assembly GCA_947859365.1). NCBI lineage: Eukaryota > Metazoa > Arthropoda > Insecta > Lepidoptera > Tortricidae > Archips > Archips crataeganus. Next base: position 19,519,304 of record OX402058.1, read on the forward strand.
TAATATTTTGTAGTTAGTTTGTTTTGTTTCTTGGCCGACCGTACCTCAATTTTTAATTTCATCTGCAATCAATAATAGATGGCGTTTCCAAGCAAACGTTAAACTTTAAAAATGATACCTTAATCTTAGAAGCCAGGCTCTCTCACCACTACGCTATTTGGTCGAAAAAGCAGATATATAATCCACTTTTGACTAGTTTCATAGACAAGCAAAGACACGGGCATTTCGGCCATGGTGAACTAGTGGTTTGACCTACAGCCTCTCTAAAAAGGGTCGTGGGTTCAAGCCTGGGCGAGCACCTCTGAGTTTTTGGAATTTACGTGCGATATTACATATGAAATTTACCATGAGCTTTTTAGTCAAGGAAAACGTGAGGAAACCTGCAGGGCCTGCAAAGAAATGCAATGCACAGCAGACTAAAAGTATTGTTAAAAAGTATCTATTAACAAATATTAACTAATTATAATAAGTTAATGCAGTGTTAATGAAAGTAAGTTGTTAGTATTATAATCTTAAAATTAAAAAGATTGTACTAATAATATTAATAATTAATTTTGTATTTCTTATGAAAGTAATAAACAGTTTAAATTTTTTTTTTAATGGTGCGTGTGAATTTCCCAATCCGCACTATGCCCGCGTAGGAACTACTGCCCAAGCCCCATCATTCTGAGATGAGGACTATGGTCTTCAGTGAGACGTATATAGTATGGGATGATGATGATGATGATGACGACGACGATGATAATGATGAAAGCCGCGGCTAAATTCTAATTTAAATCTAATTTCATTTCATTTTAATTTTAATTTAATTTTAGTTTTAGTAATTTCATCTTTTATACTATACTACTAACATAACCATAAGAAAATAATTGTTTCTAACAAAAATGGATCCTTGTTATCTTAATAAAGAATTATTATTATTATTATTAAATGCTAGTAACACGATAAATGGTCCGCGTCCTCAAAACACACGATATGTAACTTCACCTCTCACCTCCCATCGTTTGACACGTCTCCAAAGCAAACTCAGGTAACTCAACTATTGAATATTCATAAAACACGCAACGCCATACGACAATGTAACCAAAAATTTCACACAAACACCAAGGTAAAAACGTCTTTTTTCTCAAATAAACAAATATTTGACGGCGAGCTTAGCGCCGGTTGAGAATGAATTTGTTTAAATTTAAATAATTTCCGATGCCAGCCATCTTGCGTTCTTTTGAATTCAGATTTCGAGTTCACAGTTTAAGTCGATGCAACGTTTTTCTGTTAGAAACGACGTTTTGTGACGTGTGTATTATTGTCTGTGGTTGATGTGACAAGGTTTTTTTGTTTGACTTTTATTCACAATGTTTAGTTGGAATTGAATAGAATTAATTAGTAATTTGAGATGAAATATTTCGCTTTCTTCTTTGGTGGAATGTTAAAAACATTGTTTACAAATTATTTTTTTTACATATTTACAGTTCGCGTTCAGCTAATACTTTCTGCTTTGAACGTTTTTAAACTTAAAATGTGCAAATGTAGTGCGTGTAAAGGCGACGAAAGTCTAGAGAAACTGATTGTGGTTGGGAACACCGAAGGCAGAAGACCGCGCGGTCGTTCACTGATCAAATAAAAGACTCGTCGTCCGCCAAATTCTACACGGTAGTAAGAGATGCGCTGGACAGGAACCGATAGAGGCAGATTGCTCCAGATGCAACCCTAATACTGACCACGATCCTCAGACATGAGGGACCGACCTGGACGGGAGGTGCAAATGTAGAAATAATAATCACTGTAAAATGTATAAAAGAAAACAGACGATAATAATATTTATATCACAAAACTTAAAAACTTTTTTAGTTAATCGAACCTAATTTGATACCGGCCATCAATTCTTCTGTCATGAGGAAAGAAATAAGAAAAAAAGAAGAAAATGAGAAGAAGAAAGAAAAGAGAAGTTCGTTTTATGTTTTTACAATAATTAATTTAGTATTTATTGAAACGCATTTTGTTAGGACGAATACTTAACTCTAAAAATTATCAATCGTTTTTTTTACGCGATGCATAAAGCTCACTATTATGTTAAGTAAAGCCCGGTAGTCATCGATCATCGATACAAATATCGATTTGATGACGATTTGCGAACAATCGACTCAGATTGATCGATAACGTGATTGTTGCTTTTGCGAACATGCCGCTTCCTTCTGTGACAAAAACGAGGATTTTAAAGTTGAACTAGTTTCCTTTGTAGGTGATTTCATTGTTGATCGTACTCGTATTCAGGCCAGTTAGTTGTAATTCATCATCGTCATTTTAGCCGAAAGACGTCCACTGGACATGGGCCTCCCCCAAGGCTCGCCAAACAGATCGACCCTGCGCCATCCGCATCCAATGCGTTCCCGCCACCTTAACCAGGTCGTCGCTAACTCTTGTTGGAGGCCTACCTACACTGCGTCTTCCAGTCAGTGTAATTGATCCCACTTTAAATTATCTCGTCCAATCATATACTACTAATATTATAAAATAAAAAATTTTAAATAAAAAATAAAACCGCCTTCAAAAAACACCCAAAAAAAACTTGGAAATAAAAAAAATTTAAATAAAAAATAAAACCTCCTTCAAAAAACCCCCAAAAAAACATAAAATAATAATTGATTGAACCGACCACAATAAGCATGAAAATATCTTTCTACTAATCTGTTTGAAGTTGGTGCCTCAGCACGAGCCAGCAGGAGTGTAGAAGCCCTATAATAGGTATGTAGGTAAGTTAGATTACTAGGTCCACTCCTGCTGGCTCGTGCTGAGGCACCAACTTCAAACAGATTAGTAGAAAGATATTTTCATGCTTATTGTGGTCGGTTCAATCAATTATTATTTTATGTTTTTTTGGGGGTTTTTTGAAGGAGGTTTTATTTTTTATTTAAATTTTTTTTATTTCCAAGTTTTTTTGGGTGTTTTTTGAAGGCGGTTTTATTTTTTATTTAAAATTTTTTATTTTTTTCTTTTTAGTTGTTGCTAATGGCCTGGACTGGCACTCTTTACTGACTGTACTTTTTGCCTCTGGTTACCAAAGTACTTATCAAGACGAATCAAACGAGACCAAACTTGATGGGGTTATGTCGTTTTACTACGGAGTTCTTATGGTCACCATCCAACTTCATTGTCAGACCCTGGTTACCATCTAGGACCAAAGTACTCGTTGAGACGAGTCAAATGAGTCCGTACTCGATGGGGTAAGTGCCGTTACTTTATGGAGTAACTTTGGCCACCTTCCAGCTCCATCATCAGACCCTGGTTACCATCTGGGATCAAAGTGCTCGTCAAGACGTTTCAAATGAACCCAAACTCGACGGGGTTGTGTTGTTTTATTACAGAGTTTCTATGGCCACCTTCCAACTCCATCATCAGATTAGCTCCATGTCACAATAATATTGCATTGTCACCTGATTTACACATGCATGTAAAATATGAAATCAATCAGAAACCGGGAAGTGAGTCAAATTCAACTTGCAAGATTTGACCCGTTGAGGAGTTCCGTTGGCCATCTGCGGTCTTCTTCATCAGATCTAGTTTACCAAATGACACTTTATGAATGCAAATGCTCGATTTGTCACTGAAAATACTAAAATCGCTTTACATTTCCCTTGAACTTTTGAAGAGTTCCTTCAATTCCTCATGGATCCCATCATCAGAACTGGATTCCGGTAACAACGGGACCAACCTTGAAGCATATGCTTTCAAACAACGAAAGAATTTTCCAAATCGGTTCATAAATGACGGAGTTCTGAGGTACACACACGTCACACGTTAAAAAAAAAAAAAAAAAAAAAAAAAAAAAGAACATACAACCGAATTGAGAACCTCCTCCTTTTTTTGAAGTCGGTTAAAAAGAGAAAGTTTGAGTAGACGTTTGGGTGTTTAGATGTTTGGAGGTTTGAATTTTTGTTATCTAATCATAATCGCGCAGTAACATTTGAACGAATTTGGATTGTGTACAGAAAAATAAAAATCAGGATTGAGACATAGACTCAATCCAGATACCTTGGGATATTATTTTAACTACAAGAATAGAACGCGCTGTTGAAGAAAGTTGTAGTAAATCAGCTTTCAAGACGTTTCGTATGCTCTGCCTACCCCCTTTGGCAATATAGTCATGATTTTATACATGGTATGTATAAATGTACACACGCCATTGAATTTCTTCACAAATGTGTGCAGGCTTCCTCTCGATATTTTCCTTCACTGTGCCCATGGTAAATTTCAAATGTAATAACGTAAATTCTAAACTGAGAGGTACGAGCCCGGTCTCGAACCCACGACCCTCTGCTTGAAAGGTCATTAAGGTCAAAACCACTAGGCTACATAATTTCCGATGAAACTCCTAATTAGACATTTTTTCGGCCGTGTAATCTACAGATTGGTTTAAGTTAGGTTAGGTTTATATTTTGTAATTTGAAACAACCTCCAATCAACTGGATATCCCGTATTTAACTCCAAAGCATATCAAATTGTTTTTCACTTCTGATCTATTTGATGTGGGCCGTTCAATAGTCATACAAAGTTATAACATAATTCATCATTTATTTTGTCATAAATTATCATTTCGCATAACTCTTTTTTCTCAGAAACCATTAATTAACTATACAGGAATTTTAAAATGGTTATCCTGTAGGACTTTATAGGTGAGACTAGGTTGTATTTATAACAATTCTGTAAAATTAATGCATTCAGAGTAAAAAGAGTTATGCGAAATGATAAATTTCTAACAAATGATAAATTCAGAAAATAAATCTTACAAATATAAATATCACGGGACAATTCACACCAATTGACCTAGTCCCAAAGTAAGCTAAGCAAAGCTCGTTTTATGGCTACTATAGGCAACGGATAAACATACTTATGTAGATAAATACAATACATATTAAACACCCAAGACCCGAGAACAAACATTCGTATTTTTCATACAAATATCTGCCCCGACGCGGGAATCGAACCCGGGACCGCAAGTTTCGTAGTCAGGTTCTCTAACCACTAGGCAATCTGGTCATCTAAAGTCTTCAGTTATTATGACGATCATAAATCATAAGTCATAACACACCCCTATTTGATACCAATATCTTTTCCCATTAAAGTCGGCTTGAATCTAATAATCGAACTGTATTAGTTCACACGTGACTCCTACTCGTATCATTTGAAACAATGGGCTAATAACATATAGTATATTATATGTTAGATGTAGCCGAGAACAATGCACGATTTAAATTTAGTGAAATTTATATCCGCGTTACATTGTAATATTATGGTTTTATTATAGTTGCTTAACTTTTATTCGATGGATAAATCGATGTTAGGAATTTATTTCGAACATATTTTTTTTAACTTTTTTTTAATTGTTACTTATTTCATGATTGTTACTTATTCTGACATTATTTCTCCACTACCAAGTTCATCACAGCTACGTCTGTTTGATACAACATCATCATCATCATCTCAGCCTACATACGTCCCACTGCAGGGCACAGGCCTCCTCTCAGAATACCTACTCCTCTCTGTACGGTTCGTATACCACAATTAATTAAGACATTCTTATCTTCCATTTAAACTGTGTTTAAGCTGTAATCATCTGGGGCTAAATTCAGGAACGGGCCTTCACGGGTTCGGTAGCGGTAATTCAATCGTTTGGGTTGGGTTTTTGAACTGCTATTCAGGAACGCCAAAAATCACAAGTTTGCGAGAGGTTTGAGCTGAGTTTGGGATGAGCCTTATTTATTTGTTTATTTATTTATTTATTTAAAAAGCGAATTGACAGGAAAATAAGGCTCAACCCAAGCTCAAACCATTCCTATCCTCTCTCAAGCGATTGAAATACCGCTCGCGAACCGTGTTGGGCCGTTCCTGAATTTAACCCCTGAGGATGCCTGTGCCCTGCTGGATGATCATAGTGACGATGATGATAAATAAAAAAAAACCGGCCAAGAGCGTGTCGGACACGCCCAAGGTAGGGTTCCGTAGCCATTACGAAAAAATCAAGTAATATTTTTCTAAGGATTTCGTATGTGTACGGAATCATCCAAGTTTAGGTATGTTTTATACCTAAGTCTACTATTTACTCTTAAACTACAAATAATTTCCAAGGAATCTTAGCCGCTATAATTTTTCTAGTAAATTTGATATATTTACTACCCTTCTGAATTTTTTCAAATTTTTCCACCCAACAGTTTAGATTTTAGAGGGGGGGGGGGGACGGCCGATTTTAATGAAAATTTTCACTTTAAAGTTGAATATTTCGCAAACAGATCACTGAATAGAAAAATCATGTTAGCAACCCCACAATGATTTTAAAAGACCTATCCAACGATACCCCACACTATAGGGTTAGCCGAGAAAAAAAAAATCACCCCCACTTTACGTCTATGGGAGGTACCCAAAAAAATTTTTTTTTAATTTTTTATATTAAATCACTTTGTCGGCGTGACTGATATATATATTCATGCCAAATTACAGCTTTCTAGTACTAACAGTCTCTGAGCTTAGCCGCGGACAGACAGACAGACAGACAGACGGACAGACATGGCGAAACTATAAGGGTTCCTAGTTGACTACGGAACCCTAATGATAAATAAATTAAGCAGAACTATTCACAAAAGTCACATCACATTACAATGACAAATAGAAGAACAAGTAAAACAAAGGAACATCCCACTTTCGACAAAAAATATGTTAGACAGAACATAAAGATATTAGGGATTAGCATAAATCTAACATAAGTAATATTGTCATTTTGTCCAAATAAAGCGGGCCACACATATTTTAGCGAATCTCAAGAAAGCATGAGGCAGCCATGAATCAACGGGGACAACGCAGCATTTGATATCCAGATCTCGACGCGACTGTGACTATATTTTACGTGAGTTCGAGGACAGTTTTATTTATTGTTATAAAGGTTCTACTAGAGTTTCAACGGCTATCAGTGTCGCGTATATTAAAGAAATGAGCCATAATTATCACGCAATTTTACTAAATTTGTATTATATCGCAAGCAGACTGTATCGTTTTTTAGAAACCTGGCGTTCTGATAGCCATTGTGACGCTAGTAGCATAACTACTTTACTGAAGGGGTCGGCAACACATTCCCAATTCAACTTGTGTTGTGGGTGTCCGTGGGTGTCGGTGATTGTCATACCAACGTTTTCAAGTTTTTTCCAAATGTCATCTTTTAGAATACAGTAGGTTGCTAAGTTGGAATAAATACAATAATGAGGAAAATACTGTTTCAGAAATAAATTATTTAATGACATATAAAAAATATGGAAATCGATAGGTACATTATGGCATATGGAAATTTCATCTTGAAATCCTTTCAGACGTTATTGCGTCATAGAGCAACAAACATCCAAACACCTTTAGAAACCTCCTTATTTATAATATTAGTATACCTGGTTTACACTCGCGTACGAGTGGCGAGACGAGAGACGACGAGGCGAGGCGCGAGGCGAGGTGACGAGGCGAGAGTGTAAATCAGGTATTACGGTTGCGTGCTTTAATTTGGGACCCATTTGGAAAAAATATCCTTTGAATTCCTATACAATATGACAGGACTACCAACTTTAAATGAGTCCAAAATGTCTCGTGACTGTACCTCGAATTCTTATTTTTATTTTATAGAAACACGCATCCAACATGGTCACCCTAAAATTTTACTACTCCAAAAAATGCTCTAACCTTTATGCCCCTGTAATTGTTCAAAATAGGACCGCATTAAAAACGTCCGACTAATTTACGACCGATCTAACAGAATTGAGTTTTATTGGCTAAGTAACGATTTAGAGTGACTCCGCGACGTTGACGACGAACTCCGTTATTTATGTGGTTCTGTTGAACCCATTTTAAGGGTTTTTTTAGTGATAAAAGCGCCACTGGGCAGTTTTATTTGCTTTGAACGGGTTTTTAGAGGTTTACAAGCTTTTATTTAACTTGCAATATTTATTTGAAACTAAATACAAACTGAAATATAGATGCACAGAAAAAACCCCAGAAAAAACACCAATGCTGGGAATCGAACCCAGGTCCTCAGCGTTCCGTGCTGCGTCCTTACCCCTACACCACCACTGGTCTAGAAGTTAGCGACGAATTTTTCCCATACATCGTACACTTCAGTCTGTTATAATCACATTAGGCAGTGATAAAGCGCGCATCTATGTTATGCCCTCTACCGAGAGACTTCAACACTCCTTCGGAGCTACCCGCTCACCTGGACCAAGAGATGGCGCTACTAGGCCAACTTTTACAAGTTAAGTATGAAGTATCTTTTTTTATTTATTTTTAATTTTTCAACTTCATTTTTTTATCCTGGGTTCGATTCCCAGCATTGGTCTTTTTTCTGGGGGTTTTTCTGTGCATCTATATTTCAGTTTGTATTTAGTTTGAAATATATGGTTTCACGGGATGACCGTAAAAGTAATAAAAAAATGAAGTTGAAAAAATAAAAAATAAATAGAAAAAGATACTTCATACTTAACTTGTAAAAGTTGGCCTAGTAGCGCCATCTCTTGGTCCAGGTGAGCGGGTAGCTCCGAAGGAGTGTTGAAGTCTCTCGGTAGAGGGCATAACATAGATGCGCGCTTTATCACTGCCTAATGTGATTATAACAGACTGAAGTGTACGATGTATGGGAAAAATTCGTCGCTAACTTCTAGACCATTGGTGGTGTAGGGGTAAGCACGCAGCACGGAACGCTGAGGACCTAGGTTCGATTCCCAGCATTGGTCTTTTTTCTGGGGTTTTTTCTGTGCATCTATATTTCAGTTTGTATTTAGTTTGAAATATATGGTTTCACGGGATGACCGTAAAAGTAATAATAAAATGAAGTTGAAAAAATAAAAAATAAATAGAAAAAGATACTTCATACTTAACTTGCAATGTTTGTATGTTGATTGTCTTCGAATTTATTCATGCATAAGGTGATCAGCCTGCTTGTTTTCCTTTATCATATACAGGGTGTCCCTAAGTAATGGTTTTTTGCATCTGATAACACAACTATTCAAAATGTTTTTTTCAATAAAAATAAATGCAAAAAATAATTGATTCGGAATATCACAACTTTTTCAAAAAATTATAAAAATCGAAATTTCTCAGAAACGGTGCCACTTTTAGTAGGTCTTTTTTTTGATATGATTTGGTAAGATGACCTGCCCACCTATCTCCCATTTCAATTGGTCGTACTACTGACGGGACACCCTGTATAAATAAAAGTCGCAAGTCCAAATTTCACCCACTTAATGCTATAACCAAAGTTATCGACATAGCCCACCGCATTAGCACGCTGAAGTGGCAATGGGCCGGCCATTACAACCCGAAGAACCGATAACCATTGGGGTAGACGAGTTCTTGAGTGGAGACCACGGATCGGCAAACGTAGCGATGATCTTCGCACGGCGGCTGGCAAGAGCAGGATGAGAGTGGCCGAAGATCGTGCTCAGTTGCAGTGGCGTGCCATGGGAAAGGCCTATGTCCAGCTGTAGACGAGTATAGGTAGATGATTATGATGAATACATCTACCCTTCCGCGCAAAAGCTAAAGTCATCGACACCACATCGCTCGTAGAACTGATGGCTGATGTGGCAAAAAGGTTCTCGAGTGGCGTCCACGGACCGGAAGACGCGGTGTATAGGCCTCCATCAATATGGAGCGACGACTTGGTTAAGGTAGCGGGAACACGTTGGATGCGGATGGTGCAGGACCGATCTGTTTGGCGAGCCTTGGGCGAGGCCTGATTTAAGCAGTGGATGTCTTTCGGCTTAAATTATGATGATGATGATGAATGCTCCTACGCTTCCGCGCGAGAACTTAAGTCACCGACATAGCTCGAAGAATTGGCATGTTCTCGTGTCAGCCGGGAAGGGCACATCGCTCGTAGAACTGATGGCCGATGGGGCCACATAGGTTCTGCTTCAAAAATGACTAGAAAATCTGTATACACCTGAGAAGAAATTCAATGGTGTCTGTGAAGTTCCCAATCCGAACTGGGCCCGCGTGAGAACTACGGCCCAAGCCCTCTCATTCTAAGAGGAAGCCTGCGCCCTGCAGTCGGACGTGTAATAGGCTGGGACGACGAGCTTTACGATGAAAGAAAACATCGTGAGAAAATCTGTATCAACTGCGAAGAAATTCAATGGTAGGTGTGAAGTGCTCAACCTTCACTGGGCTCGCGTGGGAACTACAGGCCAATCTCATTCTGAAAGGAGCCCCGTGCCCTGCAGTAGGACGTATAATAAGTACTTAAATACGCATTCGTAACGCACCCGATGCCACTAAAACAAATAAACAAAAAACTGTTAAATTTTTTTTTTATTAGCTTCTTTTTAATCAAACTCCCGGCGCTTGCGCATCGCTCCACAATGCAATTGACTTAAAATATGTTTTTTTAAATGGCTATTTCAGTTCCAAACGCGACAATGGGCATTTGATTCCCAGCACGACGGTTAGTAGACAGTAAACTTTCCCTGGGTGGTCTAGTACTGTTTGTAGCGAGATGGTAACACCTTGCAACTAGTACGATATAAATTTTATGTATGTTTGTCTGTTGTATCGTATTAAATCGATTTAAAAAAGGTATAAGGTAAAGACAGATAAGTTTTTCAAAACTCCGTCATGTTGGCCTTTTTGCGGTCCATTGCATTGTAGACGACCAGATGGCCTAGTGGTTAGAGAACCTAACTACGAAGCTTGAGGTCCCGGGTTCGATTCCCGTGTCGGGGCAGATATTTGTATGAAAAATACGAATGTTTGTTCTCGGGTCTTGGGTGTTTAATATGTATTTAAGTATGTATCTATCTATATAAGTATGTTTATCCGTTGCCTAGTGCCCATAACACAAGTTTGCCTAGCTTACTTTGGGACTAGGTCAATTGGTGTGAATTGTCCCATGATATTTATTTATTTATTTATTTATTTATTGCGAAGCACAGGCCCCTTTTCTGAATGAGAGGGCTTTGGCTGTAGTTCCCACACGAGCCCAATGTGAATCGGGTAGTTTATACAGAAGAGAAGCCGTGGGTAGCCTAGTGGTTTGACCTATGGTCTCTCAAGCAGAGGGTCGTGGGTTCAATTCCCGGCTCACACCTCTGAGTTTTTCGGTATTTATGTGCGAAATTACATTTGAAATTTACCATGGGCCTCCCCCTGGGCTCGCCAAACAGATCGATCCTGCGGCATCCGCATCCAACGCGTTCCCGCAACCTTAACCAGGTCAACTCCATCTTGTTGGAGGCCTCTACCTACACTGAGTCTTCTGGTCCGTGAACGCCACTCGAGAAACCTTTCGATCCCACCGATATTTTAGTAATACCAAGTAGACGAAGTCACGGGACGCTAGCTAGTTCACATTAAATAGTTAATCTGACATTTATATGACACGATAGTAGTTTCGTTACTAACGCATACATTTTATAGTTATATCAGAAAGGTTAACAAGTTGTGACTCCAGGTCAAATCGTAATGTTTTAATGTGAATGTTAAATTCAAATTTTAAATTTAGTTATTAAATTGTTTTATTGATTAGATTCTTCTTCTTCTTCTCCTACCGCCTACCGGGAGGTTGGCTATCATTAGTGCTATCCTTATCTTTGTCACAGCAGCTCAGAACGAGGATCTCGTCTCATGCCTGATGTACACTCTCGCCTCGTACCTCGCCTCGTGCTTCGTCTCGTGTCTCGGCTCGGCGTCGCGAGCGTTGCGTAGTACGAGACTAGGCGCGAGGCGAGCCGCGAGCGTCTATTCACACTCCCGTCTCGTTGCTCGTCTCGCAGTTCGTCTCGCCACTCGTACGCGTGTGTAAATGAGCTATTAGGGTTGAACCACGTCCGGAGATTCTTAAGCGACGAAGTACGCCTTCTACCGGGTGGTGGCTTTCCTTGGATTTTCCCTTGCAATTTTTTTTATTTTTTTGCAAGCTGTGGTAGCCGCGAGGCTTGGCCTATGGCCTCTCAAGCACAGGATCGTAGGTTCAAGCCTGGATTGCAACTCAGAATTTTTCGAAAATGTTCGTAATTAAATTTGAAATTTACTATGCCCTTGACGTTTAAAAAAGACATTGTGAAGAAGCCCACACAATTTTCCAAGAAATTCATTGGCGTTTGTGAATTTCCCTGATTCTGTCCAGTATGCCGTTCCACCGTTATTGTGTGATTGACTAACATCAACACACACACAAACACACAACAACATTCAAACATCCAAACATCTTCACAAGCTTTCTCATTTATAACATTAGTAGGATGGTTAAGGATTTGCAAATTAAATAATCATCATCATCATTTCAGCCGAAAGACGTCCACTGCTGAACATAGGCCTAACAATCGGTCCTGAGCCATCCGCATCCAACGCGTTAACGTAACCTAACCAGATCGTCGCCCCGTCTTGTTGGAGGACTACCTACACTACGTCTTCCGGTCCGTGGACGTCACTCAAGAACCTTTTTGCCCCATCAGCCATCAGTTCTACGAGCGATGTGCCCTGCCCACTGCCACTTGAGTCTGGCGATTCTTCGAGCTACGTCGGTGACGTTAGTTAGTCTTCCGATCCATGGACGCCACTCAAGAACCTTATTAAGGGCCTACCGTGTTTTTGGCGCATTTATAGCATTCATTTAATCTCGTGCTGTATCATTACAAATAAGGCTTATAGTCTTAAAATTCATGTGTAAGATATTTAAGGATTCACTCTGATGACAAGACAAGTGTTTATCGAAACACGATTACTTATAGTTCGCTCGACAGAAAAAAAATCCACATGCGTCTCTAAAAAATAAAATAAATTCGTAGTACGACGCTAATACTGCACGGCACTTTTTGAATGTTAATAAAACAAGATGTTTTCTAGGGCGTAGTGTTGCTACATTTTTAAAATATGTATTTGTTTTAGTAATAAGATGAAAATACCCAAAAACACGCGAAGTCCAACTAACCTATCTTGAGCCATCGTGCCTCCCCCACGCCCGAAATCGCCCACCCAAAATCGATTAGCGTGAAAAGCTCGGTAGGCCCTTAAATAAAAGCAAATTAAATATAAGCTTGTAATGACTCCGTTTATGCACAACAGCTGTAGCTACTGGTCCTCTCGCATTTCCCACCGTGTTTAATTACACAACAAAACAACAACACTCGGCGAAATATCGATTACCGCTCATTTTGTCATCTCGATAATAAATATCGATTCGGACCATGCCTCGCGATCGTATCGACGAATCGCAGGAGTTACGGGAGGCGTGTTAGTGACGAGGCGAGCATGGTTTTAACGTTTACGAAACTAGCTTTTGCACGTGGTTTCGCTTGCACCCACAGAACTAAAAAAATAGTTTTTTTTTAAATATGGGTTTTTCTTCTTAGAATCAGGCTCTGTGAATCATTAATCTTGTCTAAGCTTAATTATGTTGACATTGTTATGAGTGGCTGCTTACTGGCACGTTCCAAGTCACTTCTGCAACGTGTCCAGAATGCTTGTGCTCGATTTTGTTTCTCAATCCCTCCTAGGACGCACGTGTCACCTTACCTTGACCAGAGTAACGAGTAACGAGTAACGAGTTATCGTACGATCGTACGCTACTTGTACCAACGAAGCGTTACTATTGGTTTGCGGTCATTTTCGACTTTCGTTTTTCACAATTGGATTTTTGACTCTAGTCAAAATAGTAATTATAAATCGATTGTACAATCGAAACTAAATCACCTCGTTTCGGGAAAACAACTATTAAAATTTCACGGTGTATATGATGTAAAATTGATATTTAATCTTGCACCACAACTTTTATAACATGTTTATAACTGGCTGTCTGGAAGAGATGGCTTTTGAGTGATAAGACCATTTATTATCTGTCTGAGTTATTATTTTGTTATTTTTTCTGCGCTGTTTTTGGTGTTAAATTAAAGAATCATCATTCATCATCATTTCAGCTGAAAGACGTCCACTGCTGAACATAGGCCTCCCCAAGGCTCGCCAAACAGATCGGTCCTGCGCCATCCGCATCCAACGTGCCCCGCCACCTTAACCAGTTCGTCGCTCCATCGTGTTAGAGGCCTACATACACCGCGTCTATAAAGAATATTTGTATTTTATTCTATCATTTGCGTAGGTGCTGATTTCAACACTATAAATATATCATTATTTATTTTCAAATGCATTTTTTCCCATCACTAGCCGGTATCTGGCGATCGGCCGCCATATTGCGCGACGCAGCGCCTCTCGCGCCGAATTCCGCGATGCGCCCGCGCCGATACCGCGTCTTTGACATTTTTGCCCGAAGAATTAGTGATATTCGATCGGGAATGGGTGTTAGGATTTTCTGGCGTGCTTTAGTTTTGAGATTCCTCTCTTAATACCTAACTATGCGGCGCAAAGAAGTGTAATGTCTATCAGCATGCATGTGTGTGTCGATACTTTGTAACACTTAGGGGCTGTTTCACTACCCATTGATTAATTTTAACTGACGGATAAATGTGATGCCGTCTCCGTCTATTCGAACAAAATAAACAGAGGCGGTATTACATTTAGGGGCTGTGTCACCACTTTTCTTAAAGTTCGGATTAGCTTAATCACAACCTTATTTGACAGATGGAATTAAAATTTCTGTTTCACCAGTCTCGATTAGCGCTAAGTGACGGACAAACAGTTTCTTAATTTGACCATCAGATCAGGAGGCATTTAGCATTTTTATCCGTCACATAAAGTTAGTTTATTTTTTCGTGGCCATGGTTGGAGTGCCCTTCAGCCGGTTTCAGAAAAATAAATCAAAGTATTTTTATTTTTTAAAGAAAGAAGTCATGCTAAATTGCATAAAATAATTTAAATATCAAGATTTGAATAAAAAAATGTAGGTTCACTTTTAGTATGTAAAAATAAATCCAAAATTTCGTAATATTTTTTAATAACAAACTTTTTTTCAGTGGCACAGTCGTTTGTTCTACGTGAACTTGTACATCGCCATTACAAAAAAAAGTTAATCTGTCAAATGGTTTGGCGCCACTTTTCGATTCGTTTTACGTGATTTTATTTTTCTTTGTTATTGTTAACAAAGTATCGTAAATAAATGCCGTTTTTGAATTAATTTTGTTTGTTTATGCAAGAAAATAGATGTATTTAAAAATTACATAGATTACGATTTCTTTTGCTTTAACAATGAGCGACTCTTTGAACGAAAGTGTGCGAACAGGAACGCGTGATCGTGAAATGTGACGTTGCCATTTCCCCTCTATGTTAAGCCGACGATTAGTTAAGTGGTACTTAGTTTGCATAGGACCGGAGTGGTGAAACTGAAAAAAAACTAGCCGACAGATTTGTCCAGTACTTAGTTTATTCATTGGTTACGTGACCAGTAGTTTGACAATAAGGTGGTGAAACACCCCCTTAATCCATCAAATAAATTTGATCAATGGATGATGAAACAGGGAGTTAGAGTAGAGCCCAAACGCAAGAACCAATTTTGATAATTCTCACGGCGAATATGAATTATTTTGCAAGTATCACTAAAGTTATGATTGGAAAAAAAAACAATATAACAATAGACGCCATTTCGGAAAAAGATGTTGATGTAGTTTTTTTTTATACAATATAGGCTTGCGTTTGATCACAATCACGCCTGATGGAAAGCGACTACGATGGAACATGCTTGCCTAGTAAATGCTCATTCACCCAAGGCTCGAAAACGGCTAAATTGTAGTGCTCAGGAAATACAGTCGCAGATAGGGAATTCCATTCCTTAGCTGTACGGTCGATGAAGGCAGAGCGAAAACGCTTTAAATATATGTAATTATTTTGGGTCGTGTGCAAGTGTGGGACACACTAGATCCGTCCCATGTCGGAACAGCTAATCAAGCTGGTGCAGCAGCAGAAGCGACGGAAAACTTAAGACAAACAAATACAAAGGTCTTGGCTCTTAATACAACTTTTTTCCATTCGGGGTCGAGACCTTTGGTTCGTGGGGCTTCAGCGCAAAAAGTCTTTACAAAGACATTTCTAAACGGCTTTGTGATACCACAGGAGACCGAAGAGCTGGCAGCTTCCTCGCACAACGTATCAGAATTGCTATACAGCGAGGCTGTCTTTGGGTCTATGCCGCGGGGGGATCTTTTGTTAATTTCATCTAGTTTTAGTTTATTTAGTTTTATTTTATTTATAATTATACTGTTGATTTATTTAAAGATGTTATTAAGTAGATAAGGTGCTTCAAAATCATTATTTAATCATTTTTGATTGAGTAGGTATAAAAAGCCAGGTAGCTGACGACATCGCGAGAGTTGCAGTGTGGAAAGTCCGTCCGAATCGTCATCATCACCTTACACGCAGTTTAAGTTTTGTTTCGGTGAGGACAGTTAAGATACCCGATGAAATAACTTGCCATATGAGATACTAGCTGTTTCCTGCGACTCCGTCTGCGAAGAATTCGTTTATCGCTATCCCGCGGGAACTATGCAACTTTCCGGGATAAAACTATGCTATGTCACTTCCCGGGACTCAAACTATCCTCTACAGCAAATTTCATCTAAATGGTTCAGTGGTTTGAGCGTGAAGAACAAACAGACAGAAACACTTCTTACTCTCTTTAGGGTTACGTACCCAAAGGGTAAAAACGGGACCCTATTACTGAGGCTTCGTTGTCCGTCCGCTCCGTCTGTCCGTCCGTCTGTCACCAGGCTGTATTTTACTATAAAACATTTCCTAATTAGATTTTCTTCGTCTAAAAACAAACAGATGCATAAACTAATGAAAGGTTAAATGTCTCATTAAATAAAAACCAATAATGTCAACATAAGTCACACTTTCTAAGCGAGACAAAGACTTGTTGCTACAAAATTCCTCGTAAAATATACCACGGAAACAGGGTAAACGCTTAGGTTTGAAA
Organism: Archips crataeganus; assembly: GCA_947859365.1. NCBI lineage: Eukaryota > Metazoa > Arthropoda > Insecta > Lepidoptera > Tortricidae > Archips > Archips crataeganus. The sequence goes on from OX402058.1 coordinate 19,536,186, forward strand.
AAACACGATGCGTATTTAAAAAACGGGTCCCGTGTGAACGCACTGGACACATTATTGTATGTAGGATTACTCAAAGCTAAAATGATAAACTGGTATGAATTGCAGACTTATCGTCTCATGCTTGCTCATTGTATTTCTGAAAGCCATCATTACAGTGCCATCATTGAGCCGTGGTGGCCTAGTAGTGGTGTGACCTGTAGTCTCTCAAGCAGAGGGTCGTGGGTTCGAGTCAGGGCTCGCACCTCTGAATTTTTCGGAATTTATTCAAATATTATTTATTTTTATTAGCAGTTACGTCTGCTCACCGAAACCTGCATACCCAGGAGACGTGGGTTCGAATCCCACCGGCGCACCTGGAAAACTTTTTCGCTTTTAAATCTTAATTTCGGAATTTATGTGCGAAATTACATTTGTAATTTACCGTGAGCTTTACGGTGAAGGAAAACATCGTGAGGAAACCTGCATACACCTGAGAAGAATTTCAATGGTGTATGTGAAGTTCCCGATTCGCGCTGGGCCCGCGTGGGAACTATGGCCCAAGCCCTCTCATTTGAGAGGAGGCCTGAGCTCTGCAGTGGGACGTATATAGGCTGATGATGATGATGATGATCATTACAGTAAGTTTGCATTACTTTGAGTATTTATAATTATATATAATAATATGTATTCTGTGGTAGTATTTGTAAATTCGGATATTTTTTTTAATTTCTTGTATTTTTTTAAATATGGAGAAATAAATTATAATAAATATTTTTCCGTGTTCAGGAGGCAAAACTCTTTCGATTTCTGTAGTAATTTCAAGTGTCAAAAAATGAAATATTGTCAATTTTGGAGTATTTACTCAATGTTGAAAACCACAACAAAGACAAAAAGTCGACGTTTATATACCTTTAACAATTTATTTTGTTCTCGCTGCTGAGGTGAAAAGTTGTATGTGTCACACGAGACCAAAGTTTTCTTGCATCTCGTGTATTTGAATCACTCGGGCACTCAGTATTTTCTAACTTAGAATCACTCGCTAACGCTCGTGATTCAATTTTAGAATCCTTCGCTGACTCGTGATTCAAAATCAACACTCGCAGTAAAACCAACTCTGCTCTCTTGTTGCACAAATAACTATTTAATGCAAGTAGGTAATTAGCGAAGACAAAGATCTTTTTTCAAGGTCTAAAACTGATATTGACGTCAAAGTCACATACAAACAGACTGAAAACCACATTTGAAAAACAGTGGCCTTTCAACTTACGTTTTCAAAAATCCAATATTTCAAATATTCATGTTTATAGTTATGCATAATGTTAAGTATTGTAGTTTTTAGATAAATTTTAGCTGCTAAAATAATCTAGCCTCTTCCCGTGGCGTCGTTTGTGTAAACCATTAACCATTAAACCATTAGATTAAACCATAGGAATTCCCGAAAATCACATAGCGGTCTTCATTTTTGTTGCTTGAAGAATAAATACCCTTAAAAAAATCATGGTTTTGCACTTAGCAGTTGAGGTAGGATTTTATCCCGTGAGAATATCGGGATAAAAAGTAGCCTATGTGATATTGCAGATATCCAGCTATCAGCAAATCAAATTATATTAAAATCCGTTCAACCATTTTAGCATGAAACACACGCACACACACAGACTTACAAACTTTCACATTTATAATTACTAGCTTTTGCCCGCGACTCCGTCTGCGAAGAATTAGTTTATCGCTATCCCGTGGAAACTATGCAATTTTCCGGGATAAAAATTATCCCGTGTCCTTTCTCGGGACCTAAAGTATCTCTATACCAAATCTCATCTAAATCGGATCAGCGGTTATTGATTTCCCATACAAATTTCCACCCCCCTTTTAACCCCCTTAAAGGATGATTTCTGGGATAAAAACTATCACATTTATAATATTAGTATCGTATAATATTAGTTTCGCATTTATAATATTAGTATCGATCGCTCCCATTAGAAATATATTTGCGAAAAACATTTGCGGATCGTTTTCAAAAAATTTGTACATAGTTAACGGCTTAATCAAAACAAAAATCACGATCGTTATTTATAAAGTATATGGCTAACACCGTTACACAAAAATATATAATTAAATTTTGTTTACAATTAATCCCTTAATTGTGTACAAATTTTTTGAAAACGACTCGCAAGTGCCATAGAATATAAACGTCTTAGAATGTGGCCTGAAAATAATAAACGGTCACATTTTTAAAGCGCAACGCAATATCGGACAGCGCCATCTATTGACAGCAGACAAAGTTAACACACCATTTTGTATATTTACTCCAACGTAATTGAACAGTGCCAGTGTCTCTACCATGAGTTTGCACTGGTTTCCGTGACCGTACTCGCTAGCGACGGCGTGGGTTAATTGTATGGAGAATTGTACAGCGCCTCTAGCGGTCACTTACGGAAGTACAATCATTTACGCCGTCGCTAGCGAGTACGGTCACTGTGAACTAGTGTGGACTCATGGTAGAGGTACAGATTTTTGTTTAGAATAAAAATATTATCCCGGAGCATTAGAGCAGTATTAAGTATTCTATTTCAATCCAGATCTTTAACTGTCCTGTACGCCAAGTTTCTCATAAATGCGTTCAGCAGAAGAAACATTACAAACATTCAAACATCTTTACCAAGTTTTGTAATGTTATTAGAATTGTTTTTGTCTGAAAATCAGTAAAATAATTTTGATAATTCTAAAATATCGATTTTAGTGGCGATCCTATTCATCTGTCAATCTGTTTCAGTAGAACTGACACGTTATTTTGTGTTCGGTTAACCTTGGGATCAAACGCAGCCATTGTTATTTTGTGATATACTACGATATTCACGCGTCATTGCTCGTTTATTTTAGGGTTTTGGTTCGTGCTGTCAATAAACCTTACAAAATCGAAAAAATTCAACCGAATTTTGGATAAGTCTGAATGAACGTACGTTCAAAAATTGTTTACAGTAAATCTTCATTTACGTTGTCGAGTTTAAAATAACTCACTATTACAAAATACTATGTTTTTAAGTTCAGTATACAGCGGCACGCAAACGAATTTTTATCGTGAATGAAACACCCGCGTTCTTACGACAAAAAATGGCATCTTGACAAATATTATTTAACGACCGCTTTAACCTAGTTGGTAGTGACCCTGCATATGAAGCACGAGGTCCTGGGTTCGAATCCCGGTAAGGGCATTTATTTGTGTGATGAGCACGAATATTTGTTCCTGAGTTATGGATGTTTTCTATGTATTTAAGTATTTATTTATCTATATAAGTATGTTTATCGTCGTCTAGTACCCATAGTACAAGCTTTGCTTAGTTTGGGACTAGGTCGATTTGTGTAAGATTGTCCCCTAATATTTATATTTATTTATATTCTTCATATAAGTGCCATTTTGTTATTGGTCAAATTTTGTAATTTTTTACAAGCTTTTTATTAACTTGCTATAAGGTAAACGTACCAATGCTCGACACCTCAATGCCCAGTAGATAACACCCATCTGTCACCTCTCTTACTGTAACATGAGATTGAAGGTGCCATGTATTGGGTCAGTGTCGAGCACATGGACGTTTACCCTATCTATCTATGTACGGGTCAAATTTTGCAAATTATATTTGACCCACTTCCAGGTTTCCGATTAAGCTGAAATTTTGCATGAATGTGTAAATCGGATGACAATGCAATATTATTATGACATGGAGCTGATCTGATGATGGAGCTGGAAGCGTAGGTGGTCATAAAAACTCTATAATAAAACGATACGGCCATATCGAGTTTGGGCTTGTTTGTTTCGTATTGACGAGTACTTTGGTAACCACGGGCTAATAGTACAGTCAGCAAAAAGCTTATGTTAAAAAAATAGAATTTATAGTAAAAACTTATTTTTGTGAAGAGCGCCACCCGCTAGTTGGTATTGCCGATGTCGGTGCGTGCGGTGCAGCGCACAGCGTAATTCCACCCTCATAATTAAGAATAGTATTCAATAACAAAGGGCCGCGGCGCGCTGCGCCTACGCAGGCGGCACCGGGTTTGAATTTTTAATAAAACCGGACAAGTCAGTGTCGGAACCGTATTAATTTTAAGTACCTAGTGAGAGTTATAAACCTTCTGCCAACAAACTGCTATGCAGTTTGGCAGATGTATTTTAACATAAGTATTTCTGTACTTCTTTTGTTTGTTTTTGTGTAAATAAATAAAAAATAAAAAAAAGTTAGGCTCAGGCGTTCAACATTCACAAAGTTTTTCAGCGCAATAGCAACACTACAATCTGGGGTGAATGAGCATTTACCAGGCAAGCGTGCTCCATCGTAGACCTCATCTTCACTTTCCATCAGGCTGAGGCGTGATAGTGGTCAAACGGAAGCCTATTTTATATAAAAGAAAGACCTAGATATTACAGCCAAACAAGTACTTTTTTTTTTCTGCATTAGTGGCTTAACGCAAAATTTTCCATCCGAACGGAAAAATGATTTACAAAACAGTGTCATAAAAAGATGACATTTTAATTTTTTTTTTATTTTTGTTGTCAAAGTCAATCATGATTTTCAAGTTTTTGATGGATAATTTGTGTCATTCTAATTACATTTAAATTCATATTTTTTTTTTAATACAAGTCTCAAGTATTTGAAGCAATAACTAACTTCGCAAATTAATAATTGCATAATGCGAATATTTGAAAAACAAATTTGTAAAAAGTGTTTTTTGAGTTACGACGGCGGCCCCAACTCATTGTGAGAGGTGGTCTGTGGTTATCTGTTGTTTTGCTCATTGCCACTTCAACTAGGATATTCTTCAAGCTGAGCGCCAAGTTTAGTTCTTTGGATAGTTTTCGCCATGGAATTGCAGTCTACAAAAAAAAACTAAAAAAACCGGTTGTCTGTAAAGTCGGTTTACGGACGATAGTCATAAGAAAACATTCAACCAACCCCCCCCCCCCCCGCACCCCGCATTGTACATCCTGGCGTTCGCCGCTCTCTTGCAACTGGCCCTCGCCGCTCTCTTGCAACTGGCCTGCTTCGCTGCTTTGTAGAATGTAACGTTACGTAACGTTACATGTACGTTACGATGAGTCATGTCATTTCGTGTATGCAGCCGGCGTTCATCGATTTATTAGACGTTGTCACGTCAAAAAAAAAATCTGTTCGAATTTTCAAGTGATGTAACTCCAAAGCCCGTAGAACCCTAAATCTGAAACCGTACAAGTATAAAATAAACGGTATCGGTGGATCGGTGAGAAATAGTGCGGACGTCGTATAGTTAACCCCGGGTCACGCGCAGCACTAAATTTATTTTAGTGATGTCATGTACGCGATACGTTATCCCGGCTACTGTGAGATCGCGCGATAGCCGGGATAATTTGTTGACCGGGATTTTTTAAGGGGATTTGTTACGTTTTTTGCCGGCAGCTGTTTCCTGTTGATGGAGTTGAAAAGACAAAAAGTATTTCCATTAAAAGCTGATATTAAGAAAAAATAAAAAATTAATAAAACTTAACTATAAACTAAATATCTAACTTAAAAACTACTAGATTAAGGGGCCGTTTCACCACCCATTGATTAGTTTTAACTGACAGATAAATTTGATGCCGTCTCCGTCTATTCAAACAAAACAAACAGAGACGCCATCACATTTATCCGTCAAATAAATTTGATCAATGGATGGTGAAACAGGGGGTAAGTCTTAAAAAGTCCCTGTGGCATCGTACCCAAAAGGCTCGTTGAATGGCGATGGAGATTCGTTGAGAGAGATAACTGCCAGCCCTTTGGTCTCCCAGTGGTGTTAACCAGACGCTTTTGCACTTCATCAAGTTGTGTGCGCCGGGACCCCAAGGATCCAGAGTCTCAAAACCAACAGCAACAAAATTGTGAGCTGAACCGAGACTCTGGTATTTTAAGTACTTATTTCATAGGTTCATCATTATCATTTCAGCCGAAAGACGTCCGCTGCTGAACATAGACCTCCCCCAGGTCCGCCAAACAGATAATTTTTTATGGTGCAGAAAACGCCTTATGCATTCTTCTCTGTTTGGGGAAACAAAGAATATACGGGGCTCTCCCATAAGGGAAGAACCACGCCCACTTAAAACCATATTTTCATTGTGAACGCCACGGGAGCATGAAGAGAGACCGCGACCCGCATTAGCGCCCCGGGATAGAGCTCCTCTGTTCAACACCGTGCAATGTGGATTGGGCTTTAAGAGGGTACGATGGCTGAGAGACTTTTGAGAAATAGGTATTTTAATGAAATGTCGCTGTCTCGCCCGAACCCCTCCGTGTCAGTACAGCGAAAGCGGGACAGCTGCAGCTCAGACCGTTAATAGGCGCGTAAAATTGATCAAAACAGCATTTCGTAATCCCCTGTTTTCTTCTCGAAAACTGGACCAATTAAATTATTTTTTTCAAAAATAATTAGAGGACAGATTTAGCTATTTTTTGTTTATGTGAGGGATTCTTTTCTGATGAGTGTCTGAAAATGACGTTGAAATTGGGCAATTTTTTCAGTTTTGGAGAGCTCATATTTCTTATGTTAATTGAAATATGGAAAAAAAACGAAACATAGGGGCATAGCTATGGTAGATACAGATTACACAGTAAAAAAAATTTGGCTCTAAATCCATTATCCAGGGAGGAAACAGGGGATTACGTTTGTATGGAGAAATGATGCGCATCGTATCCTCTTAAACAGATCGGTCCTGCGCCATACACATCCAAAGCGTTCTCACAACCTTAACCAGGTCGTCGCTCTATCTTGTTGGAGGCCTGAGACTGCATTTTCCGGTCCGTGGACGCCATTCGAGAACCATTTGGCCCCATCGGCGATTAGTTCTACGAGCAATGTGCCCTGCACACTGTCACTTGTCTTGAGCGGCGATTAGGTTAAACCTTATTTACTACTAATATAATGTTTTAAACTTTCATCATCATCATCATCATTTCAGCTGAAAGACGTCCACTGCTGAACATAGGCTTCCCCCAAGGCTCGCCAAACCGATCGGCCCTGCGCCATCCGCATTAACAGTAAAATTCGTCGCTCTATTTTGTTGGCGGGACTTAATTAGGAACTATTTATTGCTAAATTTATCTCGACGTTTCGACCACATCGCAAAACTAGTCACGTTCAGATATTTGATATCACTGAACGTGCCTAATGATATGATAATATGAGTTGATTTTGAGAGTTTCGTCATCTCACTGACGTCTTTCAGGGATTTTATCAAATGACTAAACAAATCTGGTGAAATGAAAAAAACGAGTTGCCTTTTTTTGCTGATTTTGTCATTTCACTAAACAGATTAAGGGATTTATTCAAATGATTTATTTTTTCTAGGCAAAATGATTAAAATGGATGGATACGTTATTTGGTCATATCCCTTAGATGTAAAAAATACGGTCGGCAAAAAAGATTACAAAAACTTATATTTCATATTCATTTAGTCATTGCAGCTATTTAAATCTATTAAAAATGCAAAATTTAGCTTTGTCTAGATAGACAAAGCTAAATTTTGCATTTTTAATAGATTTACAGACGTAATTGTATTCGTATTTTAATTTACCTACCTTTTTCAAACTACAGTTTTTTTTACATGATTACGCAATACGGGTGCCGCCATCTCCATCTGTCGGATCACCTACGGTTTTGAATTATGTTTGATTACTCCGGCCGGTGGTAGGCTTCGGCCAAGGCTCGTCACCACCCTATAAGTTGAGTCAGATCGCCAAGCGACTATCGTCGTGTTCCGTCCTGTTGCCTATAGAAGCCGTTGTGGAAGAAGGGTCTGAGCAGTTCTGCGGCGCGTGTCCAATCCAAATCTTTGTGTCGATCTGTACGCCTAGTGTTTCATCTAATTAAATCCGTTCAGAGTTATTGTCTGATTGACTAACATACATCCAAATATCCAAGCATCTTCTCAAACTTTTTCATTTATAATATTAAGTAATAATATAATTTTATTTTGGTAGGTGAATATAAATTTTCTTTTTTCAAAAATTAACAATTAAATACATAGCAATTTTTAGTGACTGGGATTTTAATAATAGTAGAATTTTTTTACAAAAAGAAGCATTAATTACAAGCTAAAACGTGAAATAAAAATAAATCAGTTGACTTTGTTACTCAATGCTGTTATAAAATATAAATATATACTAATATTATAAAGCTGAAGAGTTTGTTTGTTTGTTTGTTTGTTTGAACGCGCTAATCTCAGGAACTACTGCTCCGATTTGAAAAATTATTTCAGTGTTAGATAGCCCATTTATCGAGGAAGACTATAGGCTATATACTATCACGCTAACACTAATAGGAGCGGAGCGGAGCGGAAGAATGTTTCAAAATCGGGGGTTTTTGAAGTAAAACTTCTATATCTCGGGAACTACTGCTCCGATTTGAAAAATTCTTTCAGTGTTAGATAGCCCATTTATCGAGGAAGGCTATAGGCTATATGTCATTACGCTAACCCCAATAGGAGCGGAGCGGAAGAATGTTTCCAAATCGGGGGTTTTTGAAGTAAAACTTCTATATCTCGGGAACTACTGCTCTGATTTGAAAAATTCTTTCAGTGTTAGATAGCCCAGTTAGATAGGGCGGGTTGGGAGCGGGTGGGAGGGGCGATTTGGGAGCGGGTTGGGGGCGGGTTGAAAGCGGGTAGGGAGCGGGTTGGGAGCGGGTTGGGAGCGGGTTGGGGGCGGGTTGAGAGCGAGTTGGGGGCGGGTTGGGGGCGGGTTAGGAGCGGGTTGGGGGCGGGTTGAGAGCGAGTTGTGGACGGGTTGGGAGTGGGTTGGGGCGGGTTAGGAGCGGGTTGGGGGCGGAGAGAGAGCGAGTTGGGGTGGGTTGAGAGCGGGTTGGGGCGGGTTGGGGGCGGGTTAGGAGCGGGTTGGGGGTAGATTGGGAGCGGGTTGGTTTATTACGAAGTTTCACTTCTTCCGGAAGGATCTAAAGAGATCCATAATTGATGAAAAAGCAAATTGGATAAAAAATAAGCTGCCCAAATTACTAATTCCACGCGGACGGAGTCGCGGGCAAAGGCTAGTATAAATATAAATGTCACGGGACAAATTCACACCAATTGACCTAGTCCCAAAGTAAGCTAGGCAAAGCTTGTGTTATGGGTACTAGGCAACGGATAAACATACTTATATGTATAGATAGATACATACTTAAATACATATTAAACACCCAAGACCCGAGAACAAACATTCTTATTTTTCATACAAATATCTGCCCCGACACGGGAATCGAACCCAGGACCTCAAGCTTCATAGTCAGGGTCTCTAACCACTAGGCCATCTGGTCGTCTAAGGCGTTTTAGTTTCGCGTTTTTTCTACAGTAGGTACTTAATATCTTCATTGAATTGAATATTCTTCAAAATGTATATATAAACACTGACGTTCTGGTAAAATTATACTTTAGAGTGGTTATTCAGAGTTACATTGTGTACGAGAAATCTATTTCTGTATGCGCTTTAAGGTTATGTTCTTCTACATTATTTCCGTAACCTATTGACATTTATTGTCTCAAGTTTTCCGTGAAAACGAAAACAGTGTGCTCAATTACTCAAGGTATTGTATGTAAATGTCTTTTACAAAAACTATACTAATTTACACCACAAAGGACATGTCATTTTAATGATGTTTCTTGTGAAACAGAGCAAAGCGGAGACGTGGATAACCATCATCGTCATCAGTCTGCTAAAATGCTATAAAAATAAATTGAAAAATTGTACTAAAATTGAAATTTGGATGTTATTGTCCCCCAATATATTTTTTTTATAGTGTGACAAAAGCGTGTGAAACTATTACCTTGGTATCACCAATCTAATACCATGTCACCATAGATAGATGAGTCATGGTTCTCCTGACGACTAACTTTGTTCCAGATTCGATCCCTAAGAGAAACAGCTTTTTATAGCAGAATAAAAAAAACCCTAATTATCACTACCAAGGATGATATAGACTGGATTGGCAGTCGCCATAGTACGGATCGGCCGCGGTTTTCGTAGTTCGATTATTAAATCTAGATGGCGCTGAAATACAGCCAGAGGCTTTAAAGGCAAAACAATAAGACTACAGACATTTCATATTACTGCAAATGTATTATTATGCAATATTTTTGAAAAATAATACATTTGTAGTAATATGAAACATCTGTAGTCTTATTGTTTTGCCTTCAAAGCCTCTGGCTGTATTTCAGCGCCATCTAGATTTAATAATCGAACAACAAAAACCGCGGCCGATCCGTAAGCGACTGCCAATCCAGTCTATATCATCCTTGTCACTACTAACAATTTAAAAAGAATAGCACTAGGTACTTACAAATTTAGCTATAATTTATACAAAAGAATCATTCGACCAAACAATAATTAGAGCAAAATTTATTGGTTAATTTTGACCATAACTGTAAAATAAACCAAATCTAACCTTCTAACTCAAACCAAAAGATTCCAAAATATGAAAAACGAATACGGCTTCTCTAGAACACGAAACAATGCTACCACCAACATCATAAAAAACGGTATTGATCGCAATAAAAGTGGTTGACAGCGCATAAATACGACATGCGCGTATCGGCGCACGCGCCGGTCGATCAAACCGCGACAATAAGTAAAGCGCTATCGAGCATCGGCGTGCGTTGCTAAATCACCGCGCACGGGTGTTGCGCGTACGCATGATAATGGTGCACGATACCACAAAATAAATAGGTACGGAAGTCAATCAAGTGTATGTACTTCACTTTTCATACCTACGCTCGGTCGCTCTAGGGTTGTCAATTATGGCATATGCACTTAAAACTATCGTGATAGTGGCACTCGTATCTAGTTGTTTGATTTATTGTTGATTGATTACAATACAAACCGTTTACGAAACAAAAACATACCTGCCGACAAAATTTAGCGTTTGTCAATTTTCACTATGAAAATCCCTAATAACTTCTAAACGGATTATCCTAGTCACACAATTTCCTTTGTGCTATCGGTTTTAGACCTAAACCTATCTAATGACACTAAAAACAATACAATATCTATACAAAAAAAAAAACATGTTTTCAACTTACGTAATATTGGCGTGAATTTACCTTACAAAAATGTAGTTAGGTACTTCGTTTATACTGATTCAAAATAGAAAACTATTATTACTTTGGGAGTCGGGGCGGGGTGCTTACCTACCTACCTAACTATTCTATGTAACGTTAAAATGAACCATTGAAATACAAGCACATACCTACTTAACTTACCTCTTTGAAACCACTGGTAGCTTAAAAAACGACCAATCACCGTTCAGGGTTGAATTTAAACAACCGTCCACTGGACAGTTATATTAACCTTTTTTTTGTTGCTCCATTATTGCACTCAAAAATTTCCACAGACACGCGTCTCAAGCGGATGGCAATCGCGCTCGAACTGATCCGAAATGATCCGAGATATCGTGTCTGTGAGCAGTGTCTATGTGTGCGTTGCTCGAGCCCACTTTGTATGTAGATTGATTTCCGTACCTATTTATTTTGTGACGATACGCAATTTGACTGTGTTCTAAGACTTCGCTTCCAGAGGCCGTATTGTCCAGCACGCGAGCGCTTTCCTTCGATTTCGCCATCTCTTTCTTTCACCATCTTATACCGTTTGACAGAAAGAAATAGTGATTGCAAAAGCAAGCGTCAGGGCGTTAGACAATCACAATCTACAACCAACAACCAGACAATCTATAACCGTAATTTTAGAAAAACATCGTCACGTAAAATGTTTGTTGAACCTAGATCATTTAATAATTACTACGGACAAAGAACAAGAAGGTACCTGATACCACGCATCTATACTAATATATAAAGCTGAAGAGTTTGTTTGTTTGTTTGTTTGTTTGAACGCGCTAATCTCAGGAACTACTGCTCCGATTTGAAAAATTCTTTCAGTGTTATATAGCCCATTTATCGAGGTAGGCTATAGGCTATATGTCATCACGCTAACTCCAATAGGAGCGGAGCGGAGCGGAAGAATGTTTCAAAATCGGGGTTTTTCAAGTAAAACTTCTATAGGCGCTAATCTCAGGAACTACTGCTCCGATTTGAAAAATTCTTTCAGTGTTGGATAGCCCATTTATCGAGGAAGGCTATAGGCTATAGCGTGATGATTCACGCTAACACTAATAGGAGCGGAGCGGAAGAATGTTTCAAAATCGGGGGTTTTGAAGTAAAACTTCTATATAGGCGCTAATCTCAGGAACTACTACTCCGATTTGAGAAATTCTTTCAGTGTTAACACCAGGGGGGGTTCAGGGGGGTGAGGGTGCGGGGGGTGGGGGGGGGGGTTGAGGGGTTTGGGGGCGCGGGGGGGGTTAAGGGGGATGAACATTTCATTGATTTTGCCGTAGGATGCACCGTTTTCAAAATATTTGACAAAAACACCAAGGGGGGTGCGGGGGCTTCGGAGGGAGGATACAAATTTCATTGATTTGCACCGTTTTCGAGATATTTGACAAAAACACCAAGGGGGCGGGGGGGTGGGGTTGAGGGGGGGGGGGTGCGGAGGAGAGGGTGTGGGGGCATTAAAGGGGGATGAAAATTTCATTGATTTTGCCGTAGGATGCACCGTTTTCAAGATTATTGATTATTGACAAAAAAAAACTTGAAGTAAAACTTCTATAGGGCACGCTTGACTTGGGATGGGACGAACGCGGGTGTGCGGGGGTGCTGTGTGGGAGGGCGTGCAGGGGGTGCGGAGGGGTGCGGGGGGGTTCGGGGTTGCTGTGCGGGGGGAGTGCGGGCGGGAGCGGGTTGGAGGGTGCGGGGGGGTTGCAGGGGGGGGGGTAATTTTTTTACTATCGAGGAACTAAGGAGAGCCATAATTGATGAAAAAGCAAATTGGATAAAAAAAATAAGCTGCCCAAATTACTAATTCCACGCGGACGGAGTCGCGGGCAAAAGCTAGTTTACAATAAAATCATATCGGAGAATGAGTGTGAAACGAAAAATATATTTAAATCTAAAGTAAAGGCGTGTTTGATGGATACCTTCATTAAAGAAAGTGAAAGTTAGGGTCCGCAAATATTGTATGTTTGTGTGTTTATGTTTATCTTGTTTTAGGTATAAGCTTTATAGCCTATTTTAATTACTAGTTTATAAAAAAGAGTGCTGTATTCGCCAACAAACTGCTTAGCAGTTTGGCGAAAATATTTTTAACTCATTATTTTTGTAAATTGTGGCTTAATAAAAAAAAAAAATAAGCCTACAGGATTTTACTAGATTCACGTAAAAAGTCATCATAGTCACGGTCAGTCCAATAAAGAAAAGGGACAAAGAAAGACAACGTTTCATCGTGACATTACACAAAAAAACCGGCCAAGAGCGTGTCGGACACGTCCAAGGTAGCGTTCCGTAGCCATTACGAAAAAATCAAGTAATATTTTTTTAAGGATTTCGTATGTATACGGAATCATCCAAGTTTAGGTATGTTTTATACCTTAGGCTGCTATTTACTCTTAAACTACAAATAATTTCCAAGCAATCTTAGCCGCTATAATTTTCCTAGTAAATTTGATATATTTACTAATATTCTGAATTTATTCAAATTTTTCCACCAAACAGTTTAGATTTTAGAGGGGGGGGGGGACGGTCGATTTTAATGAATTTTTTCACTTTAAAGTTGAATATTTCGCAAACAGATCACTGAATAGAAAAATCATGTGAGCAACCCCGCAATGGTTTTAAAAGACCTATCCAACGATACCCCACACTATAGGGTTAGACGAGAAAAAAAAAATCACCCTCACTTTACGTCTATGGGAGGTACCCTAAAAAAATTTTTTTTAAGTTTGTTCACGCCAAATTACAGCTTTCTAGTACTAACAGTCACTGAGCTTAGCCGCGGATGGACATACAGACAGACAGACGGACAGACATGGCGAAACTATAAGGGTTCCTAGTTGACTACGGAACCCTAATAGTTGACTACGGAACCCTAAAAAGCACTGAAAAAAAACCGAATTTAGAATAATAGGGGTATAGTAAATTATCGAGAGTGTGGAATTGCATATGCAATGGTGTTGTGTGTTTACAAACTTTAGGGAGAGAGATCTCTGTATTGTTGTCTCTCTCTTTCTCTCTCACTAAATTGGAATGCCTATAAACACACAATACTACTACATATTATGTATCTATTTATCTATCTATATTATTATGTATTATTGCTTATATTATGTATCTATAGTATGTATCTATCTATCTATATAAGTATATGTTTATCCGTTGTCTAGTACCCATAGTACAAGCTTTGCTTAGTTTGGGACTAGGTCAATTGGTGTGAATTGTCCCGTGATATTTATTATTATTATTATTATTATATGATGCAATTCCACGCTCTCGGTAATTTATCTATAGGGATAATTATGGAAGTAATTATGTCCAATTTGTCCACTAATCCCTCCTAGCCCCCACTGGTAGGGACAGATGGAATTTCTTCCACCTTTATCTACTACCGTAACCTTTAGTAAGAAGATTTGGAATTTCTTTCACCTTTCTCCACTAGATGGTTGAGAAAAAATCCACAAGTCTCTACTGCAGTGAATTTTATCAGGAAAATGAAATGATATCCCTACCGGTGGTGAAGAAGAATGAAGAAATAATCCACATATCATCTCTGTCAGGGGATATAGCGGTGGGAGTTTACTAATGTTTCGCAAGTTATTTTTCCCAAACTGATTCATTTGACAAATGTTTCATTTCCCGACTTTCATTTTACAGTTTTCATTTTTTCTGAAACTGTAAACTTTTCAGGATTGTTATAAAACAAACCTTCTTTTAAGGTGGGAAAATTCGTTGCGTATACAACCGCGCCGTGGGGATGGCGCGGAGGTTATGTGGGACTCTCCTCCCCCGCAACCTCCTTCCCTAGTGGAAAGAAAAGGGGAGGGCCTACCCACTAAAAATCCACCGGTTTTCCCTCTCTTGCCATTTGCAGATGCCATGGGAGACTGAAGAGACACCATGGCATCCGCTGGCTGCCCCAGCCTACGCAACAAACCTAACCTATACTTACAGAATAGTCCTGAAATATATCCTGAATAGTTTACAGTTTCAGAAAAAATAAACATTTACCAGAATCAGTTTGAGAAAAGTAATTTGCCAAACGGAAGTACACCAGCGGGGGGGGGGGGCGGTTAGAAATTAAACAGGGGAGTTGAGATACTTTTCAACAAGAGTATTCTTCATGCACCGTAAATAAAGACCACATTGTAATTTTTGGGAATTTAAATTTAATAGTTAACGTTAGCAACCCTGCGTTAAAAGATAGTGTTTCATAATTCGACGCACTAGTTTTCCGCGAAGCGCCACCTCGCGATCGGGCGCGATAGCGCGACATCGCACGGACGCGTCTGCGCGGGCGCATCACGAGCGATGCTAATTGATCGTATCTGCGCGCGCAGGGGTGTAATTACTATGTGACGGAATAGGCCTCTTTTTAAAGAAGAAAATATCTACATATGAAACGAATATAATTTTTTAAATTTAAGTTTAAGTGGTTGAATTATCGTTTCTGAAATTATATTTAAACTATTTGACTTTTCAGGAAAGTTATAAATGAAACCTGAACTTTACATATTCTAAGTATGACGATCGATGACTTAGTTGTTAAAGAACTTGACTAATTTGGAGCGGATATTGTACAGGTACGAAAAATAGAAATGTTTGTTCTCGAGTTTATGATGTTTAGAATGTATTTAAGTAGGTATCTATCTACCTGTATAAGTATGTATAGCCATTGTCTAGTACCTATACCACCACCACCTGACCAGCCTGACCAGTGATGGTGTAGGGTAGGGTTAGCACGCGTCACGGAATGCTGAAGACCTGGGTTGGATTCCCAGCGCTGGTATTTTTTCTGACTTTTTCTGTGCATCCAGTTTGTATTTAGTATGAAACAGTACCTATAACACAAACTTTGCTTAATTGGGACTAGGCTAACTGGTATGAATTTTCCTGTGGCATTTTATTTACTTTGTCATAGTCATGTAAAATGTTAGATCTAATGATTAACGCGAGCAAAGATGCAGGTAGGTCCCGTTGTTCAGCTAGGAAAAGGCAAAGGTCTCAGAACCATACAGCCAAGTCTTATTTTTAGGGTCATCACAAACCGAAGCGTCTCCGTTGCCGTCGCGCGCACGTTACGCCCCGCGCTTCGGTCTGTGGAAGCCTTGAATGTTTTGAAGGTTTAGTTTTAGTTTTTTATGTATGTTTTTTAATATTTGTCTCTGTTTTGTGTGGCCTTCCGTGATTTTACTGTACTGTGCTGGTGCTGGCTGGCTGGTTTGGAGTCGGGACCCTTTTTGTAACAGCTTTAATATGTACACCTATGTCTATGTCTATGTTTGTACTCTTATTTTTGCCTGTGTGCGTGTTATTGTTGTTATAAATAAATGTTTTTCTTTCTTTCCTCTTTTCTTTCAGATAAAGGCTAGTTAAATATAAGTCCTAGATTGATGGCAATTATTTTGGTGGCTACAGCTAACACGAGAATAAATAAAAATAAAAAAAAATATTAGGGGACAATCTTACACAAATCGACCTAGTCCCAAACTAAGCAAAGCTTGTACTATGGGTACTAGACGACGATAAACATACTTATATAGATAAATAAATACTTAAATACATAGAAAACATCCATAACTCAGGAACAAATATTCGTGCTCATCACACAAATAAATGCCCTTACCGGGATTTGAACCCAGGACCTCTTGCTTCGTAGGCAGGGTCACTACCAACTAGGCTAAAGCGGCCGTTAACGAAACGTTCGTCGTTTAGAATAACGTGACATGACCTATAGTATAGCGTGAAAGAAAATGCGACGGATGTACAGCCTATCACCATCATCACCATAGAAAACGTCTATTTTTACTAAACCCGGACGTTTCAAGGCTGAGGAACAGCCTTGTTAAACAAAGATGCATTGTTCCGATGCACCGCTTGTTGGAACGAATCCAATATTGTCGGGTGGGCGCGGACAATCGCGACCTCCAAATTCCACATTACAATATTTGAACGTGACAAAACAACCTAAGCAACAAGGGATCAAAAGGTTAACAATAAATTCTAACAATGCGTAGGAAGGTATGCTTTAGAATGGAAGGAGGTTGGATTGAGTTTCCAATATGCCAATTAGTTAGCATTAAGGCCAGGATCGGATGGTGGTGGCTATTGTCTTGACCTCAACAAAGAAATGACAATGCGCATGGTCTTTGCTGCTGCCAAGGTTACAAGTTGACGCCACATTAGGGCAGTAGTAAATTAATTCTGGTTGGACGGTAGCCATGTTGATTAAGTGAGGCAAGTCGAGGGTCAGGTTTAGCTTGAGGTTAGCGACTGTTTTTGATGCGTTAGGAAACAACACAATAGTATAAGTACATTCATTTATAGGTTTGTTACTTTTACATCAACTTTCTCGTAACTCCTCAAAGAAGGGTCAAAATGAGAAAACATAATAAAAATGCATTTTTATATCTTGTAAGTATGTATTTGCAATAAAAACTGCTTATCATGGACTGTTATAATTTTTTTGTTGTTTTAAATAGGGGATCTTGAAATATATATCTATTACGTATATATCATAAGCAGTCCAACAATGAAAATCATGAACCTTCCTGGAAGACCGAACAACAAAGTGGTTATAGTCCTTTTGATTTTGAAGCTATAGGTGAGAAGTTCGTATCCCTGTAGGAGCAAACCATGTATGACAAATATGTATGTTTGTTCGAGCCATGGATGTTAAATGTACTATTTCGTATGTTATCTGTACGTCTTAAAAAGCCCAGCATAGTATGTCTTCGTTTACTGGCAACGCACCTAATTTTACGTTCGTCATCCGTATCCATAGACTAATGATTTCTATCCACTAGTTAAAATCCCTAATCATTGCCTTATTTTGTATAGAATCTTCGATACTTATTGTGTATTTTTGTGGCCATAAATAATTTCCTTCACCCTTTCGTTTTCGTTTGCCCCTAAGTATTTCATCTAATAACTATAAATTAAAAATTTTAAAAACCCCCAACGCAATTATGTCACTGTTAATGGCCGTTTTGCGTCTAAGATCTCTTCTGCAGCTAACAAAAGAGCTGATAACTTTGAAACGGCTGCACCGATTTTGATGAAACATATCTAAGAACCATTGCCAAGAAACCTGCTTTCTATTAAAAAAACCGCATTCAAATCGGTGCACCCGCTTAAGAGCTATGATGCCACAGACAGACACACACACATAGCGGTCAAACTTAAAACACCCCTCTTTTTGTGTCGGGGGTTAAAAAAGATATATCTTCGTCATCTTGTACTCGTAGTGTGAGCTTCACATAGTTCGGGACTATTTCAATTGATGCACATTCGTCCACATTTTTTGCTGTTTTTGAATCTTAATTAAAATGAGGATCATTTTCGATTTCCGACACTATCAAAAGCAATTTCTAATAACCCTACCAATCATTTTACTTGCAGAATTACACATTCGCTTTACAAGTGTCACTTTGGTCATAACGCAGGACAACGTCTCGTTTACGATCAGACACAATAGTGATATTTTAATGTGAAGCCAGTCACCCTCAGACAAAGGATTTGCGATGAAATCGAAAGTGTATGCCTTGAATTTTAACACCTTACGCAGTAGGTAGATATGGGTGATTAATCACATTGCGGGGAAAATTTTATGGTAGAAACAAAAGAACATCACTGGGTAAGAATTTGGGTCGCAGTGTGAACTGTAATGGAATTTTTGACACTATTTTTTTTTAAATTTGACCCCAGTGGTCCAAAAAGTTAAGGATTTTTAAGTATTTTTTTGATCTATGATCACGGACAAATATAACTAAGGTAAGATGCAAATAAAAATAAAATATCGTTAGAATAATCTACCTATAATTATAGAAGTATAGTCGACCAAGAAACTCCTTTACCACCCTAAAGTTCAATGTCAGTTGTATGACTTAAGACATCAAAGGCTATTTTCACTTACAAGCCAATGTTGTTGTTGTCAATATTGTTTTTATTCTGATGTAGGAACTGTCACAAAAAATGGTAAAGCACTTACTTGGTCGACTATACAGCTAGATGTTTCCCGCGATATTGTCTGCAAAGAATTCGCTGATCGCTGTATAATATAGTCCTGAGCCCTTTTCCAGTAGAGTGACCATAAAGCTAGCTTGTGATGCCAATCCAATACGCTGGTTAACCTTATAGGCAAGGTGGTATAATTTTTGGTTACATTTAGAAAACAAAGTATGTTTTGTTACGCAATATCAATAAGAAAAACCTTAAACGACAAATATATAATTTTAGAAAATACAAAACGTTATAAAGTAATATTTGTTTTAAGAAAAAATATATAAAGACCTATGTAATGTTGAGCTTGCATTTTAGCTTGAAGCCTTCATGACCCACGTCAACCACTTCCGCGCCCTGTCTAATGAGCTCGTTCCTGACTTGATCGCGCAGTGTTACGCTGAGCATGCCTCCCATGTTACGCTGCGTCAATAGGGATGTTGATATCATTAAAAAAAATTTGAAGACACGGTTCCAGTAAAAAAACGCTTAATTTCAGCCCTGAAAGCCAGATTAATTTTCGATTAGATGCAAAATTAGATTTTTTGTTGCTTTAAAACAAATAAATAGTTATTTGATTATATTAGTATGCGAACAATGACGTCATATGTCGCTATTGTCATTCAAACTCTATGGGAGATTGTGTTTTGACAGCTCATAAAAAGAACGTCAGTTGATTGGTGGTGTCAACATCCCCATTTAACCATTTGAACGCCACACAGCATTTCTGTTACGAACAAAATTGATTCTTATGCGGATGCGGGTAGGTTAATTTTTGTATTACCATATTGTCGTCTATAGCCGACACGGCGATCAAAACACATGAATAAATACGGAGCAGAATAAAAACTTCCGAACAGAGCTCGAAATTCTTACCTATTATCATAGAGTTGTCACTCGGTAAAAAAATAATTAAGAATCAAAATATTTAATTCAAAAAAGTACCTCTAAGTATCTAATATCTGTATATCAACAAACACTACAACAGGTAGGCATCTTTACAAACAACCGAACACCCGAACTATGTAGCTAAACGCTAAACGGTCGCGTCGTCGCTGGCGGCACACCTGAACTTTGTCTACTCACTGAGCTAGTTCAAACCGGTTTGTCTCCGAGCGGGCGCCGGTGCACGCCCCCCCCCCCCCCCCGTCCTGTCTGTACAGGTCACGCACACATATGTTGTGCATGTAGTAGTGTAATGCGTGCGCGGCGTTGTTTGAAGTTTTTATTCTGCTCCGTATTTATTCATGTGGTTCAAAATGTGCTTGTGGATCATCCCAGTAGCCAACGTCTACTCTACGTCTCAAAAGCATACGTCGTTGGACCAGTGGAAGACAATTTGAGTGAGTATTCACCTTTTGGGTATTTTTTCTGGGCCCCAGGAGGTCAATAAACTTTATTATTTTAAGAACCCGTTTCGATAACAATCCCTTGGGCCTATTAATGAATTAGTCCACAATTAGCGGCGCGCGCGCAGATGCCATCGCGTGATTCACGCAGCTGATGCCATCAGGTCTTTAGCGTTTAGTCTTGCTTACGTGAACAACTCTTAGAGGACATTGACGTCGAAATTCTCCTACTACCTACTTCATTCAACGATCGACTGGGATTTACATGCCAAACATTTCAAAATAAATGTCATTGGGTTATTTTCACGCCGTCCGTAATTTCGCATTGTCTTTGAAAGCTTTGATTTCGAACAGGGGCTAAATTCCGGAACGGCCCAACACGGTTTACGAGCGGTAATTCGATCGTTTGCGAGAGGATAGGGATGAACTGTTATTCAGGAAAGCCAAAAATCACTGGTTTGCGAGAGGTTTGTTTGGGCTGAGCTTGTGATGAGCCTTATTTTTTCTTTCTAGGATTTTTGGCGTTCCTGAATATCAGTTCATCCCTATCCTCTCGCAAACGATCGAACTACCGCTCGCAAACCGTGTTGGGCCGTTTCTGAATTTAGCCCCTGTTCGGTTCCTTTAAAAATGCACACTCGATTCTCATACTGCTCGCGCTTAAGCCTATCTCGATGGTATGTCCGCGGCAGATAGCATCGCATCCACGCATGCGTTGTCGTGGATTGCGGAATTGTTTTGAGCAAAATTCCTAGACTAGGTTTTTCTAAAGCCAAGATTAGAACTAAAACTGACAGGGGTGTAATTTATATCGATTCTTGCACAGCATCAAAAGATGGTTTTTGATATTAAAATTTGTGGTTGTTTTCACGAGATGATCATTTTGAGACTACTTAACCCTGACTCAATCAACTCGGAGTTGAAAATTAGAGAGTTATAGTTTGCAAGTGTGACAGAGATCGTGTTAGGGAGAGAATATTATAAATATTTACTAAAGTTTGTGAATGTGCGTGTTACTTTTTCACGCTAAAACGGCTGAACGGATTAGGATGACATTTGGTATTTATTTATTTACAGCAGGCCTAATAGTTCACGTTAGCGAAGCCGCGGTTAAAATATAGGTATTTATAATCAAAAATACTACAGAAAACGTAATTTATTGAATCAAGTGTTACCTTGCGGAGGTCCATATTAATGAACTGGAACAATCACCTACTTTGCTCACCCGCAAGAAGAAGTCCCTTTGATTCCTTGTGCATGGTCAAATCGGGATGAAGATCACATAGAAAGAATCATAATTATGTGGTATATTCACTTTAAAAATAAAAATTTAAATTAAAATAAAACAAATATTTAAGGGGGGCTCCCATAGAACAAACGTGATTTTTTTACCGTTTTTCATAGATAATGGTGCGGTACCCTTCGTGCGCGAGTCCGACTCGCACTTGGTCGGTTTTTCAAGTTGTAAATGAATTCTGATTTTAACAATTTACATTGAAGTATATTTTGTAGCGTAGTCAATAAAGAAATAAAAACATGTATTCTAAAGATGAGACAATACCATTTATGACACTCAAACTTCAACTTTACCTTGGTGATCCTCTGTACACTCCCAAATGAAACCATCTATTTCCCTTTTAACTACCAACTGAGCTGTGAGATCAAATGTCTCGCTTTCGAAGCCACTCCCAATCTAATCTCGGACGCCATAACTAAAATATAGAAACGTAGATTTTATTTCAATGTTCCCAATAAAACATCTTATGTTCGTATGAACACCATAAATTTATTAACAAATCCATAAATAATACCTGAGCACAATGTCTCAGGAAAAACTTTAAACCGGCACACAACAACGCATATTCAACCTTACAATTAAGGGAGACAGTAGGATTTTAAATGCAGGGTCCATAAATTTTAGATAATATACAAAATGGGAGATGATAAAAGTTTCGGTGTGAAAATAGAAAGTACAGTTTGTCACATCTATTGTTTGTTAAATAATAAAATATATCGTACAGGTGCTAATCTACTTATCTGGAGATACACGATTGATGTGAATGATAGGTATGCACATTTTCGGTTGTATTAGGAAAGTGGGTCTTAACGGTCCAAGAACATTGGGTTTGGTAAATTTTAACACCTGTTTCGGTTAAAATAAATTAACAACGGAATTTACTAGAGAACCAAAGCATACTTGAGAAGTAAAGCACATTAACATAAGTCTTCTAATGTTGTGTCTAAAATCAGACGGTAACTTCAGCAACTTACACATGCGGAAAAACATTTTCAAACAGTGTACTTCGTTTCACGTAATGAAAAAGTACTTAGCCTCAAAAGTATTATAGTTCCATTAAAAAAAATCTCAATAGCAACGCCCTTTTCCGAAATAACACCAAAATAGTTTCCTAAGAGCTATTGTTAACATGCAAAACATGTCCCAAACAAGCAAAAAATCTCTCATTTTAAACTCAAATACCTTTTCCGTTCCGTCGTCGGTCAACTTACCGAAAATATTTATAATATTGAAACTTTCGCGATTTTCCCTCATAAGTACTAACATCAATAATTTACATGTAATATACAGGATGTCTATTATATTAAGGACAAGCTCGTATTCATCGACAATTTGGTTTAAGTTCCTTGATTTTCGAGATAATCTAAATTTCCTTCTTTTTTTTAAAGAAAGTTTTATTGTCTCGATATCCACGGAGCTTTTACTAAACCTATAAGTCCATTTTAGGGCCCCCGAGTGCCTGAGGTGTCGGCGGATAGAAGCTTGTCCATTATTTACTGGGCACCATGTATATAGTCTAGTTTAATGTATTGCAGTGAAAAAGAGAACGATGTTAAAACGGAACCCCTTTTACTTCATTCAAACTAAAAAGAACAAACATACAACAAGACCAAAATCATTGACCTTTCCGCACCGTATCAAATAACCAAAAAAAACTAGTACACATTGTCCTAACTCAAAACTTACCAAATTGATTGTTACCATTAACACTCGTGTCGAAACACGTGCGTAATAAAACCAAAAATACATACAAACTTAAATAATATATCACATACAACACCCATGCGATATCTCTTGGAAACTATGCTGTTATCAAACTTAAAATCACTCAAAAGTCAACTTTAAACTCAAAGACTTAAGATCCCGTTAGTTTTTACAGAAAGGTAAGATTGAAGTGGTTGAAGTGTTCAAAATTGGTCTATATTAATCGACGTACGCGCAGCGAAGAAGGCTGACAAATTAGATACACCGCGATGGATCCGAGTCAAATTTCTTTTGTTTTTTACGGCATCGTTTTTCTGAATACATTTTGGTGCCGCTGTAGGTACGTTGATGTAGGTATTTTCGAAAAATTGTTTTCTGTAAGAATACATCATCATCATCATCATTTTCAGTCGAAAAACGTGCACTGCTGAACAAAGGCCTCCTCCAAGGTTCGCCGAACAGATTCGTCCTGCGCCATCCGCATCCAACGCGTTCCCGCAACCTCAACCAGGTCGTTGCTCCATGTTGTTGGAGGTCTACCCACACCGCGTCTTCCGGTCCGCGGACACCACTCGAGAACCTTTCGGCCCCATCGGCCGTAAGTTCTACGAGCGATGTGCCCTGCCCACTGCCACTTGAGTCTGGCGATTCTTCAAGCTATGTCGGCGACTAATTTCTTGCGCAGATTTCATCATTTCTAATGTCTTCCCGCAGAAAACTGACCGCCATAAGGAACAGGGGAGGCAAGATTTTAGGCCACCTGATACGCCACGACGACTTCTTTCTAAATATTTTGGAAGGCAGGATTGGGATGACGAGAGATGGTGGGGAGCCTAGAATTACATTCTAAGCCAGGGGGGGCACACTTACATATATCACACTTTTCATGCGACTACAGCGATCTCTGGTTGTTTGGTGAAGAACTAAATTAGCGGCCATCTTGGTTGACTTGTCAAACTTGTCAGTTGTCATTCATCGGCCATGGCCATGGCGTACCAAATTGTACGGTCAAGGACTTTAATTGATAGGCCACTTGCCAATGTTCGTATTTTAGCCGTATAGTGCAAATCGGGTTTAGCCGCTTATACTTCGTATATGCTGATTTGAATTAGACGGCTAAAACACGAATAGTGGCAATTAGCCTATCAATTAAAATTACGCGTAATTATAGCTGTACTTCACTACCAACATATACATATAGATAGGTATACATCTATAGATACGTCACATTAGTTCTTGACCAGGGCGTAGGGCAGCAGCACCTTCCATACATGCATATTTGACCATAGAGTTGCCACTCTTGTTCATATAATATTACAACACTCTTTGTTCTAAGCCAAATAAAGACCGCCTCGTAAGAGGAACTCAAAAGACTGGCTCAAAGAAGAGTATTGACGATTACTCCACCGACAAGAGCATAGCTCTCTTGATGATCATCATCATTCAAGAATCATTCCAGCCTCATGTCCCACTGCAGGGCACAGGCCTCCTCTCAGAATTAGAGGCCCTGGGCCGTAGTTTCCACGCGAACCCAGTGCGGATTGGGAACTTCACACACACCATTGAATTTCTTCGCAGGTGTACGCAGGTTTCCTCACGATGTTTTCCTTCACCTCAAGCTCATGATAAATTACAAATGTAATTTCGCACATAAATTCCGAAAAACTCAGTGGTGCGAGCCGGGATTTGAACCCACAACCTGCTTGAGTAGCCATAGGTCAAACCAGTTGGCCACCACGGCTTCGGATGATGATGATGTTACCTATCTACAGCCATTGTCATTGTCATTGTGTTTAGACGACCAGATGGCCTAGTGGTTAGAGACCCTGACTATGAAGCTTGAGGTCCCGGGTTCGATTCCCGTGTCGGGGCAGATATTTGTATTTTTTTTATTTATTTACACAAAAACAAACAAAAGAAGTACAGAAATACTTATGTTAAAATACATCTGCCAAACTGCATAGCAGTTTGTTGGCAGAAGGTTTATAACTCTCACTAGGTACTTAAATTAATACGGTTCCGACACTCACTTGGTTTTAATAAAAATTCAAACCCGGTGCCGGCTGCGTATGAATAATACGAATGTTTGTTCTCGGGTCTTGGGTGTTTAATATGTATTTAAAGTATGTATGTATGTATTATAAGTATGTTTATCCGTTGCCCAGTACCCATAACACAAGCTTTGCCTAGCTTACTTTGGGACTAGGTCAATTGGTGTGAATTGTCCCGTGATATATATATTTTTTTTTTTTATTGTCCGTCCACTGCTGGACGTAGGCCTCCCTCATATTGCGCCAAAACTCGCGATCCTGGGCTTCCCTCAGTCCAACGTGTCGCAGGGCGTCCCAACGCTTATGATATGTTAGCTTCTTATTTATTATGGTTTTCATATAGGCAAAAGTCACCCTTCATTGGTACAAAGCACCTTGACTTTACAGTAAAAAATTCGTAGCATACCTGGTGTACACTGGACTTCAGTTGAACATGATTAAAACTGTAATTCAACGAAGTTATTTTATTCCCGCTTCGAAATTCGGGAAAACAAACTAAATTACACAAGAAACAACGTTTAACAGTTATTCATAACGTTATTAAATACACGAAACAAAGAACGAGCTAACGTAACACCCTGAGACCACACGTAATGCTAACGGGCGATTCCCGTATGGACTTGCCATTTTAATATTTTACAAGCGTTTATTTAATCTGCCGTGTAAGGATCAGAGGCCGTATTCTCTAACGCGCGGGCGCTTGCTACCCAATTCGCCGATAGATGGCGTTGTAACTCGCGCGCGCCGTGGTGGGAGTTGGGACGAAAACAACCACATTAATAAAGTTTGTTAAGTTTTTTTTTTACCTGCTTCGGAACCCTATCTTGGGCGTGTCCGACACGCTCTTGGCCGGTTTTTAGTTCTAGTTCACGCGCGAACTCAATTACGAGAACTTCACACACAGCAAAAAAATTCTTCGAAGCTATATTCAAGTTTCTTCAAAAGCACAATTGATACTTTTTATTAAGTATTTTGCACTTATAATTTATATTCCATAAAATGTCTATGCAACATTAAATAATGAAAAATAATAATCTGGAAACAAGCTTAAAGGGTCATTTACAAGATTAGTACAACAGTAACAGCGTAGAAAAAAAAACAATTTAACAAACGAGACTCGTATCGTAGTCATCTTAACCATGAAACTATCGTGAGACTCACTCATAGTGAAAAAATGCGGATAACTAACGTCTATGATGTATGATAAATTGACGATAGACTTGATTTACCAGTATTTTTTTCACTGTGAGACTCTTTTAGGGAACAGTCTTAAAACCAGCGCTAGACGTCGTGCCTAGCATACGCTGAGATTGGGACATTGCCAAACTTAGCAGTAAGTTTAGCATAGTAATTTTTGTTTTTATTTTAGTTTTACTTATCCTATTTCGTCTGTTTCATTTTTCTTACTTGTATTGAGTTTGGTTTTGGTAATAAAGATTTTTTACTTTACTACTTTACTCGTAGTCCTTAACCGGAACCGCCCTCCCAGTGACCGTTTAGAAATAGTTGACCATAAACTATTTATATTAGAACCATCTCATTAACATACGATAAAATGGTTCTCAAATTACAATGAATATTACAATTTGTTACATGAAATATATCCACAGCCGACATGGAAGAGGCGTACAGCTGACCGAGCATATCAACCATTTAAACCTTTGGTAATAAAGGGTTTAAAATGGAATTGTAGTCACGTATTTAATTGTATTGTAATTGCGGAATCACCCGCGCGGTCAAGCTAAAGGTTTATAAAATGTAGAGATTAATTTCTAAGAACAAAACTTTATTATCCATGAATGTGAGTAAAATGCACATAAACAAAGCTGTGGTGGCCTAGTGGTTTGACCTATGGTCTCTCAAGCAGAGGGTCGTGGGTTCGAGCCCGGGCGCGCAACTCTAAGTTTTTCAGAATTTATGTGCGAAATTACATTTGAAATTTACCATGAGCTTTACGGTGAAAGAAAACATCGTGAGTAAACCTGCACACATCTGAGAAGAAATTCAATGGTGTGTGTGAAGTTCCCAATCCGCACTGGGCTCGCGTGCGAACTATGGCCTTAGCCCTCTCATTATGAGAGGAGCCCTGTAGTGGGACGTATATAGGATGTGATGATGATGATGATGATCTCTTGTCGGTGGAGTAATCGTCAATCCTCTTCTTTGAGCCAGTCTTTGAGTTCCTCATACGAGGCGATCTTTATTTGGCTTAGAATGTTATTCTAGGCTCCCCGCCATCTCACGTCTACCCAATCCTGCCTTCCAAAATATTTAAAAAGAAGTCGTCGTGGCGTATCAGGTGGCCAATTTTTAACAAAAACCTATTTCTCTTCAAGTTACGGAACCTTAAAAGTAGACTTTATCTTCGTATAATTATCTTGATTTCGCTGACTTTGACATTGTCGACAATAGAAGATCGCCCGGCCTTGCACTAAATACAAGTTATGTCCAATTATGCTTATGTCATACGTCACAATGATTCTCACGACTTCGCAACATTACCTTGACTCGTGAGAGCCTGGCTTTAGAACGTTAAATTGTCATTGTGTTTACTATGTGACAGATTATTATTGTTCAGCATGTAGGTCTTGCTAGGTACAATACTTCTATATTCCTCAGAAACCTTAAGAAAATTATTATGAAAAGAAGCCTCCTTAGGCTAGGTTGCTAAGATACTGGCAGCGCTTTCTCCGTCGAACAGCTAAGCTAATTCTTTGTCCAACGTGGCTGCCAGCTCTTTGGTCTCCTGTGACGTCTTGATTAGCCTCTTTGATATTTCCTTAAATAGCCTTATAGCGCTAGGACCCCACATACCAACGGTTTCGACAACGATTGGGACAAGGTCGTATTCAGTGCCTAGACCCTGTATTTGTGTGCTTTCGATTTTTCAACCGCTCCCAAAGTTGCACCTGCTGTATTCCACGTTCCATGAGTAAATGTATAAACATAGGTGATTCTTCTAGCTGTAGATTTCACGAGTTTATCGAGATGGCTGAAATACCGATACCGATACCGTATGGTCATCATCATCATCATATCACTAAAAAGGCGTCCATTACCGGACAATGATCTAAAGTTACCTCCCTCCCAAAAAGCAAAACAAACAAATGCTACCTAAAATTAAACTTAAATTTGTATCTGCTAATTTAAAACAAATTACAGTATCAAGGTCTACTCCTAAAGATTGATGTAGGTCATACTGATACGTAATCTGAACCGTAAAAACGTGGGACCTGACATTGAATGAGCTTAGTCCGTGCTAATTTAAAGCACTAATCAGTATAAAATATCCGTCATATTAATTGAAAGTCAGTCACGTTTTTTTCGGGTTTAGTTTATAAATGCTTCTGTGAATTGCAAAAGACGTGCAGAATTGATTGACATGCGTATTTTTTGGTGAACAATCTTTTGATAAAATAATGCTAAAATACGAAATATTTTGTTGATGAGAAACAACCAGACATGACACTATTCGTGGTTCTATATAATTGTTTTCACAAATTCTGGGATTTTCCAAAATTTTCGAAAATCGCTTCGTGGTATTCTTTTATGTTGTATGAAAAACTCCTGTGCAGCATATTTAGACATAAGTCACAAGCATGTTTTATTAATTTAAGTTTGTTTTATATAGGGTAAATATGACGCTCTCACTACTTATACAGGGTAATTGTAATATGTGATACAGTGTCGTTAAAATTAGAAATTTTAGTATTTTTCGTTATAATTTTTATCACTTTTTTTTTTTATTTTCCATAGTAACTCCACCAATTTATAGGATGAATTACTATGAACAGCCCGAATTTCAAAATGTAAAAAAAAAATCTTGAACAGATAATCGTGATCTATTAACGGTACTGGATCACGTATCAAAATTTGTGCACTGATTAAAAAATTACCCTGTCTAATCAAAATTGTTAAAATTTTATTATTGATATTACTGAAATCGTTGATAATAAACTGCAGTGGCCATTATGAGATCCGGGTTAGTTAAAGTTTAATAATACTTAGTTCAAATAAGATTAAATTGATCAAGACTTGATGACACTTTGAGCGCGCGCAGACAGAGCGCGGTCTGGAGTTCTGAGTTCCGCGTTCAGAGTTCTGCGTTCTTTCGAATGTACTGAGTCTCTTACGATAACGCACACAGCAGGCGGCTGGAACTCTCGAGCGGTCAAAACACAGAACTCTGAACGCGGAACTCGGAACTCCAGACCGCTCTCTGTCTGCGCGCGCTCTTAGTGTTGCCAGACATGCTTCCGATTTGTACCTTTATTTCATTGTGAACTACACTTTCGTCGTCGTTTCGTAACGTTAGAGTGTATGTTCTGTGTTTAGTTTTTTAATGGGTCCCACTGAAAACCGCGTTGCGGCTTACCGCAACATCACACTGAGTGGGGCTCAATAAATAGTATTCGGAGTTTTTTTTATTTGTATCTGATCGTTCCAAATGTATTCTTTTTATGGTGCGTTTGGAATATGTGTAAATACATGTATCTCTAATTTATTGTATCAGGCCTCACATCACACACACACAACACTAATAACATTAAAATTCTCTAACATTTAACATTTGGTAGCTTAGTGAACGGTGGCGGTACTCTGAAGATGAGCTCTGTTTGAGTTCGAAACGCGTCAGTGTGGTTTGGTGGTAGTGATAGTTGGGTTTGTGTGATTTGTGTGTGTTCATAGTGTGCAGGTGGAGGAACTGCATGGACACGCATTTTTTACATAAACGTAGCTATCGTAAGGTCTCGGGTAAGAAAAGTGCCTAGGTAATTATTTCAGTTCATTTACATGTATCTCTCTCAATATAGTACATTACTGCAGCGGCCGCGAAATAGGGGATTGCCGGCCGAGTAGTAATAGATGGCCGAGAGTTAACGAGGCCATCTAGAGATACGAGGCCGGCAATCCCTGTTCGTGGCCAAGGCTTGTATAGTGCTTTTCTCAAATAAATCCAAGGAAATGATACGAATGTTCAACTTATATATTCATATTTAATTCAAATTGTTTTTTTTTGATTCCCGCCAAAATATTTATTTTCCAGCAATTTATTTGTAAGCTGTTCCAGTTAATGTTTTTGACGCAAAATATTGAGATGATTTATATTTATTCAAAAATTACGACCTTATTAATAATAAATTGTTAACAATAAACGCCAATCCTTATTTATTTTATTGAATACCTGATTAAATCTAGCCAAGTAAGATATTAAAATTTTTCTTAATTGGCAGTATGTCATTGATAGTCAATAAAAGAAAATACGACCCACTAAAACAAAAGACAATCTCTTTGCTGGCCTTGGCCAGAAATGTTTGTATGAAATTCCATTATTGTCGTCTAATTTGAAATTGGAACGAATCTTCCTCAACTGCTATACAATGACATACTTCGTGTTCTATTGTCACGATTATAAGGACCACATTTCCTTGGATGTTTGAGAAAAATATATTAACCTGTCGCATAACATATTTTGTTGTAGAACCTATTCTATAAACTTTGCTTAGATATAATATTTTGATCTCGATTAACCACGACCACCTTTGAAGAGCTCCCGAAATTCTACTACTGGTCTACTGCGTACATCCCGTAGAAAACATTTGTGATGTGAAAGATTAAACGTTAAAGTTAATAACTTTGGTATCGTGTCAACAGTATCCGATCGTCGTCGTCGTCGATAGTGTTCGCAAATATTATTTTTTTTACTTTTGAGTTTCCGACGTCGCACCCCAGTACATTCTAAACCTAAGGTAGTGTACGCCAAAAAAATCAAAATCAATAATCAAAACGTTTATTCTGCAAATAGGCCGCAAAGGGCTCTTTTACATGTCACTTTTTTAAACTACCAGCGCTTTCGTAAGGACCATCATTGCCAAGAAGAATGCGCCGCAAGAAACTTGGCAGGAAGTCATCTTTTCAAATTAAAATATAATAAATTACAAACTAAAAAACCATACAAATATAGAATTAAATAAAAAATAATAATAATTATATAAAAAAACAATACAGGGATGTATTGGGTCCCATAGTTAAAAAAAAAATATATACATCGGAGATAGTCTTCCAATGTCACAATCATTAAAAATGAATGTGTTAAAACACATTTCAGGTCAAGTAACCATTAAACTTTTGGATTTCAAAGGCAAGCTTACGCCTGCCGCCCCCAAAGTTGGTTCACACGCACTCATGTCATGCTCTGAAAGCAGAGCGGTACCGAGGGCATGTATCGCTTCCGTTCCCATAAGCCTTATGGGACCGTCTTGGGAACTTCGGCGTCGCGGGCCTGTGTGTGACTAGTTAATAAAGTATTAATTAAAATATAAAAGTTTAAATCCATAAGCTTAACAATATACAGCCTTAAATATAGCAAAGGGATGTATAAAGTCCCTGAGTTAATAATAAATAAAAATACTTCATCTAAATAATTCAGAGATGTATATAGTCTCTAAATGTCAACGTAAACTAGTTACATAATCATTAGAGGTGTAAGAAGCCTCCAAGGTCAAAATTAATAATAATATTAATATAAAGAGCTGGAGATTTATAAGGTCTCCGAATATCAAACAAATAGGTACCTACTTATTATAATTAAGTGGACAACGGCAACAGAACCAGAAACTAGCCGCGGATTGCGCCGTGACACTACAAGTCACACTTCACATCACTTCACATTACAAAGCACATCCACATAAACATAAACATACACACACATACACACACACGCACACACAAACACGACTACATCATAAGTATCACATATCGACATACTAATTATCTTCGGCTTTCAGTCTTGGCCATGTCGCATTATCACATAAGTACTCCTCAACTTTATAGTACGCTTTCTTCAGGAGTGCACTCTTTATGTATTCTTTGAAAGAGTTGTTTGGCAATTTCCATGCTTCTACAGGGATTTTATTGTAAAATCTCACACAGTTTCCCACAAAGGATTTGCTTATTTTCCGTATACGGAATTTAGGGACGACAAGCTTGTGTTTATTACGAGTGTTGATATCATGTACGTCTGACATTTTCTTAAAGGACTTGATATTTTTGTGTGTATACAATATCACATCATGTATGTACTGTGAAGCTACTGTGAGGATGTTTATCTCCTTAAAGCGTTCTCTTAGTGAAACCCGGGAGCCAAGGTTGTAGATAGACCGGACTGCCCTCTTTTGTAGAATGAAGATCGTTTCGATGTCGGCTGCCTTGCCCCAAATTAGCAAGCCATAAGACATTATGCTGTGAAAATAACTGAAATAAACAAGCCGGGCAGTTTCTACGTTGGTAAATTGCCTGATTCTTCGTACAGCATAGGCGGCAGAGCTCAATCTACCAGCAAGACCAGAAATATGTGGACTCCATTGCAAATTTCGATCCAAGGTAAGACCAAGAAAAACAGTCTCATGCACAAGTTCTAGATTTTCTCCATTTAAGGATATAGTTGTGTCAACCTGTCTTACATTAGGCAACGTAAATTTTATACATTTAGTTTTGGCTGCATTCAGTAATAAATTATTTGCGTTGAACCAGTTTAGCGCAGCTGTTAAAGTCTCATTGATGTGACTTTGATCTTCTTGTTGCCTGTTTACTTTAAAAATCAAAGAAGTATCATCAGCAAACAATACTATGTTACACTTCTTTTCTAACAAGTGGGGCAAGTCATTTATATAAACCAGGAAGAGAAAAGGACCCAAAATGGACCCTTGTGGTACTCCAAGCTTCACCGCTGAGCCACCTGACTGCGTTCTATTTATGTCCACTTTTTGAATTCGCTGACTGAGATAAGACTTAACAAGGTTTAGTGCTTTAACGGAGAGTCCGTAGTGTTGAAGTTTACGGATAAGCGTCTCATGTTCCACGCAATCGAAAGCCTTGGAAAGGTCGCAAAATATTCCTATTGCATCTTGTGAATGTTCCCATGCGTCATAAATGTGCTTCATGAGAGTTGCGGCCGCATCTGTTGTCGAACGGCCTTTTGTGAAACCAAATTGCTGAGTATGTAATAGTTCATTTACATCAAAATGACGAAGCAACTGGTTAAGCATGATCTTCTCAAACACTTTACTCAGCACTGGAAGCACAGATATCGGTCGAAAGTTGCCAGGATCAGATGAGCTTCCGGATTTAAACAATGGAATGACTTTGCTATACTTCATTAAGTCCGGGAATACATTATCATCAATGCACTTGTTAAACACGATGGCTAGCTGCGGTGCCACAATATGGATGACAGATTGCATGACTCGAACAGAGATACCCCAAAGATCCTCGGTATTCTTCAGTTTCAAAGTCTTAAAAGTCTTTATAATTTCTTCGGAGTTTGTGTGTTGGAAGTCAAAGTTCAGATATCCATTCTTTGCAATATCATGTAGATAAGAACTAGCCAGCACAGTGGAAGACTTTAGATCATGAGTCGTATTTACAGCTATATCAGAGAAAAAGTTTTCAAAAGCACCCGCTACTTCTAAATCTGAAGTCAATATTCTATCATCCATTTTTAATCGGAATTGACAATTACGGGGCTTAGCTTTACCAGTTTCTGAATTTATGACATTCCATCTGTTATATCTGTGTATGCCAGCTGTTGGTTCTCCAAAAATAAATAAATAAATAAACATACAAGAGGATCTCCAGTCTCGGGTGACACAACGCGGATGCACCGCGACCTTGCACCACTTCCCTGCGCGTGCGCACCGTCTGATATTATCTGTATGATGAGCTGTACAGTCGAGGAAAAAGGCACATATAATATGTATATATTTTTCGTACCTATCCGAATATTTATTTTTGTACCTACGTACTTATATAAAAATAAAAAGTTTGATTGACTTATTGACTCACTGACTGACTCATTAACCCTCCGCCCAAACTCTCGGCCCTAAAAGGCTGAAATATTGCATAGAGTCTCTTTATGATGTAAGCAAGGAATAAGGACGGATTTTTTTAAATTCCCACGGAATAGGGAATAAACGGGATTCATTTAAGTTTGGTGTGGATTCATCATCTTCTTCTTCCTCAGTGCGTTTTCGCCCACCGTGCAGATTTATAATATATTCAAATTGAATTTTAATAAATATCCCTTGGGATAAGACATAAAAAGAGGATTATTATCGACACCAAATGAGACAAAGTCGTATTAGGGGAGAGTAGCCTATATTGAACCGTCGTTTAAATTGGACCACTTCCGTATTTCTACCAAATTACACTATTTATTTGTAATAATGATGCAAAATGGCGGACTGTTGTTTATGGCGCTGTCATCGCTTAATTTTTTGTTGCCAGTGTAAATAAATAGTGTAATTTGGTAGAAATACGGAAGTGGTCCAATTTAAGCGCCGGTTCAATAAAGGTTTTTTTTAACGCAATGTAGCCTTTTTTACACAATACTGAACAGTGATTGGCCCCTATCTCACCTGATGAAAAGTGCAGATGAGGCCAAAGACGCATCTCACTTATACAGTATCAGCCTAT
Source organism: Archips crataeganus (assembly GCA_947859365.1). Taxonomy (NCBI): domain Eukaryota; kingdom Metazoa; phylum Arthropoda; class Insecta; order Lepidoptera; family Tortricidae; genus Archips; species Archips crataeganus. The sequence continues at coordinate 19,571,127 of OX402058.1, forward strand.
TCACTCTAGCCTTGAAGAGCCCTAAGTCTCGATTTTCAGCTATTTATAAACTAAATTACGGCCATTACAGACGGGCTGCATTCAAACCGCAACGTAACTGCTAACTGCCGACTGCCCATACATTTCGATCACTGCTAGCGTGCGGTTTGCGAGGAGTGCTGACTGCAAAATAACTGCAATCGAAAATGTGTGGGCAGTCGACAGTTGGCAGTTACGATGCGGTTGGAATGCAGTCTGTCTGTAATGGCCTTAAACAGTCTGCCTCCTAGAGCGTAACGTGACTTTGCACTAGTCATTTTTACCTTGAGTGTACCTTGTCGTACGAACTGAATGCTCCCACCTTATCATATTATCATTGTTTGAACAAATTAACTAACCTAATATCTTGGTTTGCTTGGCAATCAGCGACTTTAATTGTTAGCTTAATGTTTGTTTACTGACTACCTACAAATTATAAAGTGTGCAGTTAGCAATTAAATGATATTTTGGTTTAATGGATCACTGAAAAAAAGGATGATTGTCTGTTGTTTTGTCTTATCAAGGTTAAACTAGTTGGGTGCAAATTTGATGTTATGTTTTTTTTTTGTAATCGCGTAATTTATTTCTGTGGTGTTTAATGTCCTAGGTATGTTGCTTTGAGGTAAGTTTTCGGCAAAGAATGTTCGTCAGAATAATATTAAAGGATTCGCACTAGATACGATTTTCGTCCATTATTTTTAATAGATGGAAAAAAAATATCCTGGGCAGATTAAGAAAAAACTTTTTTTCTTCTAATATACAAAATGTCGTGTCACGGTGTTTGCTATCGAACTCCTTCGTAACGGCTAGACTGATTTTTATGAAACTTTTTTCTGTATATTTTTAGGTCTGAGAAAGAATAGGACGGAGTCGTGGGCAACATCTAGTAGCCTATAATATGTCCCACTGCTGGGCAAAGGCCTCCCCTTTCCTCCGCCATTCTGTCGTGTCATGACAAAACACGGTATCTAAAAAACACCTATTTTTCAGAAATCGCAAAAAACTTTTGCTTTCTTTAATTGGGTGCAGAACAGTGAATATTGATCTGATTGCAATAAAATTTGGTCGAATCACGGATAATGTGCTACTAGTAATGTACAAAGAAAAATAATATTAAAAATTTTACTTTTTACATGAATTTTCAAGCAAAAACATGTCTTTATCAATAATATATGAGAGTTGCTATAACAAAACACTGTAACGTGATAATTAATTACATTATACTCATATGAAAATGCTACTTTAAATTTCAGTTAGTAATATATATATATTTCTTAGTCTTTAGAAAGAACCTACCTTGAGGAAGTCCCGACTTACAATAAACAACGACTTGGACTAATTTCTCGTGTGATTGTTGCGATAAAACACTGTAACTCTTATATTATTTATTTTATTAGCAGTACGGCTGCTCACCGAATCTAAGATTATTTAAAATATTTTTTTTTTATTATTATTTTATTTACTGTAACTCTTGATACTATACTAAGAAAATGTGAGTTTATTTTGGCAAAACACGGTATCTGGGGATAATACAGTGTTTAGTCTAATCAAGACCCTACATTTTAAGAGTTACAATGTAAATTGCAATGACGTTTTTCAATGTTTTTGACAGAAAATCAGTTGCTCTATGCATGCATATATAGGTCCCACTACATCTCTAATACGAGCTTCGGAGCACAGTGTCGTGTTTCTGATTCAATCAGTTCTTTGAACACCCAGGATACTGCGCTCCATGGCTCTTTGACAGACCTTGAGCCTGGACTTTTAAGCTTCAGAAAAAAAAATTACTAGCGGTTGCCCACGACTCTGTCTGCGAAGAATAGGGTTATAAAAAAAAGCCTACGACCTATTCCCAGACCTACCAAATATAGACAAAAAAGTTTCATAAAAATTAGCCAAGTCGTTTCGGAGGAGTTCGATAACAAACACTGTGACACGAGATTTTTATATATTAGAAGATATTTTATCTATACGAGTAATAAATCTGTAACAAGTCGATGTCTGTATATTGAAAATATTTGAAAAAACTGTAAGTATAATACAGATTACGTAACACTGTTATCCGACGTATTGAGATTGAGGGCTCAGATAAATCACCCGACTACAACCTACCACAACACTCGGCCCGTAAATTATAATTTACAAGTGTAGTAATAAACTGCGGGGTAAAAACTTGCGTTACAAGCCCCTGACTTTGTTGTTTTATAATATAATATGAGTGGGATTACGTAATTTTTACTACAGCCATTTTGCAATTATAAAGGATCTTCTTTGAAATCATAGGTCACCTGGATGTCAGTAATAAAATTAATTTAAAATCGTAAAATCAGGTTTATTACTTTTTAAATAAATGTATGTAGCTATTAAGTTTGTAGTTTTGAATAAAGTCACTAAAATCTACATCGTAAAATTGTGTACCTATATATTGAAGTTAGTTTCACGGAATTACACAATTGGCTGGATACCTAAAAATTATTGCGTCACTTAGATTATCAAAAAATATAAATATCGGACACGTGTTTTTTCTTTTGACAACGAAATAAAAATAAATTAAGATATACCCCGTTAAAGTTTCACGTGACATCACGCCGCGTATTTTCTTTACTTAGAGTTACACGTGACGTCACGGCACTCCCACGCTTTGACTTATTTTTTTTTTACTTTGATTGACAAAAGAAAAATACATGTCCGATGATTTTTGATAACATAATTTATGGCCCAATTATATATATTTTTTATCCAGAGTACTCAATTAATCCTAAAGGTATGATTAGGTACTATCGAAAACCAATAAAAAAATATTACCTACTTATTTAGTGTCCATACCAGTCGCCCATAAAGTGTCTACGAGATTTTCAGATTCTATTGAAAGGGTCCTCCACATTTTCTTGTTTGCGTCTCTCCTGTGGACATGCCAAGAGTTAAGGGTCTAAAGCCAATATTTTTTAATCTACATTCGGCGTGTGGGACGCCTGGCCAACTTTCAGTCCATTTTTATATGATAGAAGGAAAACTAGCAGGGGAGTCGCCTGTTGGAAAGCAATAGACACCCACAACACAAGTTGATGTACGGATGCGTTGCCAGCCCTTTGAGAAAAATAAAATCTCGTTTTTTGAAGATCCCAAAGTTGTATGGTCCGGAAATATTGGTGCAGCAAGCTGATTCCCAAATTTAAACAAGTCTTAAGTTTGCTGACTCGAATTTGCTAGTTTCATCTCCCCAGAAGAGACAACTTTTGGATTCTTACGCATATGACCCGAAAGGGAGTTAGCTTAATTTAAAAAAAAACTACGTGCAATTTAGAGGGTAAAATTTTAGGTAAAGGACCTTGAAGTTCACGGGTGAGCAAAGTAATTATTTCAGTTCATTAATATGGACCTCCGCAAAGTAACGCCTGATTCAATAAATAATTTAAAATTGAAACTTTCTTAAGTAGACAACCGTAAAACATACAGACTGACAGCTTACTGTAATAGTTGCATTAACAAATCCAAAACCCATACATTCACACGGACAGATGGCCAAACAAAAGTTTATAATCTATCTAAATCATTTCAAACCGCTAACCGTGAAAACCGAATCCCAAATTGTACATCTATATAACTGTACCCTGCAAATTTTACGTATGCGGTTGCCAAAACTGAAAGTTAGCTTAACGGCATACAAGTTGCTTGAAAACTTTGGAGAACAATGTAGCTGTCAACTGCAAAGATAAATGTGTGGGTATGATTCAATTTTTAGGGTTGCACTGGAAGTAGGGTAAAACCGTGGTACTGGTTTGACCTATGGATTAAGAAGCAGAGGGTCGTAGGTTCGAGCCCGGACTCACATCTCTAAGTTTTTCGGAATTTAAGTGCGACTCAAGTGGGACTGGGCACTGGGCAAAAGTCGTCACCGATTGGGTTCCAAGCGACGGGCACCGGAATAAGGGCAGGTCGAAATGGTGACGGCGGGATGACTTGGACCGTTTTGACCCATATTGACGGAATTTAGCGAAAGATGTAGACGGGTGAAAAGAAAAAGGAGTAGTATTTGCACAGCACTAGGACGTCCAATAGGATATTTAAAAAAAGTGCGAAATTACATTCTGAGAGGAGGTCTGTGCAGTGGAACGTATATAGGCTAGGATGATGATCTTGCACATATTTATTTATTTACTAGCTGCTGTGTGCGACTCCGTCTGCAAAGAATTTGCTATCACCTGAAACTATGCAATTTTCCGGGACAAAATCTATTCTTTGGAAAGGATCCCAGGGTCTCAAACTATCTCCATAAAAAATAATAAAAAATTTCGAGAACCTTCTATAGAGAAGTTTGGAATCGCACTTGGCCAGTTTTGTAAATCCGTTTAGTCTCGCGCTGCGTCTACGCATAGCGCATCGATCATATTGATCCGATTGCGCGTGAACTGTTTACTTACACATTCGCCATACCCGTAGCAGTTTAGTGTAACGAAGTCTAAATTGATTTGGATTTAATTATGAGAATTTTAAATCGATTCGGAGAGCGAATGATGATTTTCTGGAAAATTGAATGATGCAGCAACATGGTATATTGTAAGTGCTATTGAAACGCAGCCGTAACGACTGCGAGGAGTTGCGAAATTCAATTATTTTTTATTTATTTATTTGGTAAACTTGGGATTCATCATCATTTCAGCCGGAAGACGTCCACTGCTGAACATAGGCCTCCCCCATGGCTCGCCAAACAGATCGATCCCGTGCCATCCGCATCCAACGCGATCCCGCAACCTTAACCAGGTCGTCGCTTCGTCACCACCTTGATGAATATACATCTACAACTGTGCGTTTCCGTCGGCATTTTCTGCCACGCACAGTTAAATTGTGGAATCAACTCCCGTCTACGGTGTTTCCAACTAACTATGACATCGGGTCCTTCAAGAAAAGAGTGTATTGTTCCCTTAAAGGCCGGCAACGGACTAGTGACCCTTCTGGGGTTTCTGGTTCTCATGGGTGGTGGTGATCGCTTACCAACAGGTGACCCACTTGCTCGTTTGCCTCCCTCTATCAATAATAAAAAAAAAACTTGTGTGTGTGTGTAGCCAGTGATGACTTATGGCACTGAGACGTCGCCGCTAATGATGGGCCTCAGAAGAAAGCTCAAAGACTCTCTCAAAACAAAACTCTCGGAATTTCTCTGCGGGATCGGGCAGATATTTGTATGAAAAATACGAATGTTTGTTCTCGGGTCTTGGGTGTTTAATATGTATTTAAGTATGTATCTATCTATATAAGTATGTTTATCCGTTGCCTAGTACCCATAACACAAGCTTTCCTAGCTTACTTTGGGACTAGGTCAATTGGTGTGAATTGTCCCGTGATATTTATTTATTTATTTATTTATTTAATGCCATGTCGTATCAGGAGCTGAAAAAGTTGACAGAGAACTGAACAGAGTGGCGATTACTCCACCGACAAGAGCTGGGCTCTTAAATTAAAGATGATGATGGTGATAATGAAACTTTGAGCCGTGGTGGCCTAGTGGTTTGACCTATGGCCTCTAAAGTAGAGGGTCGTGGGTTCGAGTCCGGGCTCGCACCTATGATTTTTTTCAAAATTTATGTGTAAAATTACATTTGCAATTTACCATGAGCTTTATGGTGAAAGAAAACATCGTGAGGAAAACTGAACACACCTGAGAAGAAATTCTGTCTGTCTGTCTGTCTTCTCATTCTGAGAGGGGGTTTTTACCCTGCAGTGATGATGATAAAATAAATAAAATAAATATCACGGGACAATTCACACCAATTGACGTAGTCCCAAAGTAAGCAAAGCTTGCGTTATGGGTACTAGGCAACAAATAAACGTATTTATATGGACAGATACATACTTAAATACATATTAAACACCCAAGACTTTAGAACAAACATTCGTATTTTCCATACAAATGCCCCGACGCGGGAATCGAACCCGCGACCTCAAGTTTCGCAGTCAGGTTTTCTAACCACTAGTACCTGTCAAAAGTACACGTTATGCCAATAAAAAAAATTTTGACTAGTTTAACCTGTATTCAGCTGTTTTGGCTAAATTAGCAAATTTTTCTGAGGATGAGCTCTGGTTGAGTTCGAAACGCGTCAGTGTAGCTTGGTGGTGGTGATGGTTGGGTTTATGTGATTTGTGTGTGTTCGTACAGTGTGGAGGTGGAGGAACTGCATGAACGCACATTTCTTGCATAAACGTAACTATTGTAAGGTCGCGGGTGAGCAAAGTAATTGTTTTAGTTCATTAATATGGACCTCCGCAAAGTAACGCCTGATTCAATAAATTAAATTAGCAAAACTTAACTTTAACTACAATCGACGAGAACCAACAGTAGAGTAGTGATGTGGCATTATAATTACACTCATAACAACCTTAGTACATCAAACATGATCGCATCAAAAGATTCCAAACACCCTAATTACGAATCTCATTCTCCAATCAATGTATCATCTGATACATCTAATTGATTGGCCATATTCCCAGCACTTTATAAAGAGCATAGTATAAAGAATAAAGAATTTAGTTTACGTTTTGTAACTATAAATAGAAACTGACCGTTATGGTATTGGTAACAAGAGATTTTGAAATGTTTGTTTGGAAACGTACGGGTGGGAATTTTGGGCGGTAACGCCACTGTTTGATAAGGTAAATGCTTTAACACTTTTATGACAGTTCCTAAATCAGAATAAAAACAATAAATCTGATTATGACATTGACTTGTAAATGAAAATAGCCTTTGATGTTTTAGGCTGTACAACTGGCATTGTACCTTAGGGTTGTAAAGGAATTTCTTGGTCGAATATACATCTCAGGGAACATACTGTAAAAATGTCACGAGAAAAAGACTTAAAAGTTCGAATTCCACCGCTTAAACTTACATTAAAAAAACACATATTATTATCAAAAAAAAATTGTCAAATGTATGTAAGTGTTGCATATTTCACGTCTATGCCTATAAAAGAGTAAGATAACTGATTTACAAACAACTCATAGCCTGATCCATCAGAGCTGATTTTAAATTTGCCTTATACACCGTGAAATTTTAGTGGTTGTTTTCCCGAAACGAGGTGATTTAGTTTCGATTGTACAATCGATTTATAATTACTATTTTGACTAGAGTCAAAAATCCAGTTGTGAAAAATGAATGTCGAAAATGACCGCAAACCAATAGTAACGCTTCGTTGGTACAAGTAGCGTACGATTGTACGATAGGTTAGGTACCAACGAAGCGTTACTATTGGTTTGCGGTCATTTTCGACTTTCGTTTTTCACAATTGGATTTTTGACTCTAGTCAAAATAGTACCTAATTATAAATCGATTGTACAATCGATACTAAATCACCTCGTTTTGGGAAAACAACCACTAAAATTTCAGGGTGTATATTCCTTTAAAAACATGGGGCGATACTGCAATATAAAGTTAGGATGATAAAATCGAAATTGAGTTCACGTAAATTGTTGCGCACTTTTTTTTTATTAAAACAGTATCTTGCCTATTAAAAACCTAATGGTAAATAAAATTAAGTACTGTCATTTCAAAATCTAAAGCAACCGGCGCGCGCCCGGCCGTTTGACTTCCCAATACATTTGACAAATCCCATCGATCTTAAAAAATAACTCAATCACCAACCCAAGGTTCGCACGTAAGCATCTCTAATGGGTTTAAATCAAATATGAATTATCACACCATACATCAAACATCGACTAGCTAGTCAGACCCTTGTAATTTCAATCACAGTTGGAGTTATATTTAGATAGTGTAGAGTTACAGAGGTCTACTTGCACTGGTAGTTCTATTCTAATACGTTACTTTTTTTTTTCGCTTTGTAACGCCGGTTGGGTTCCGTGTAGGGCTGTCACAGTGTTTTTAAAACAACAAAAATAATTAGAAAAATATATTTTTTAAGTCTGTATAAACTTGATCGATCGAAAATTTTACACACACACTACTGCAATTTATTGAATGAGGCATTACTTTGCGGAGGTCCATATTAATGAGCTGAAACAATTACTTTGCTCACCCGCGGCCTTAAAGGTCTCTTAGGCGAGCTTGCGCGGACCTGGGTTAGCTACTTAACTCCGAGTTAACTGCTAACCCCGGGCTAACAAGTGTCAAAATGTATGGAAATGTCATTCTTAACCCGGGGTTAACGATTTAATTTTTTAATCCTAGACTGTGCAAGTGGCCCTTAATGATTTCTTGAAGGTCGCGGGTGAGCAAAGTAATTGTTTCTGTTCAACATAAGTAATTATAATTTTTTTTTACAAAAAGTGTAGTATAATTAAATACAGAGGGCAGCCCTAGTTCCATCAGAAGTGAACCGTCATAGAATAGTGAGTGAACAAACAGATGAATAGCGGCACGATGAAAGCTTATAATCTCGTTCGTTATGAGCGGTGCGCGTACGCATGTCGCTACCAGCTAGTAGCTACTGGTTTTTAGCTGATTTTTACCGTCTTAAAGTATAACGCGGATTTTTGTTTCAGATCAGCAGTGAAAATGGGTGAGTATCATGATGAGGAGATACTCAATTACAACTAATTAATGATACAAATATTGGGAACACATAATCTCGTAACAAATATACCTAATTTTTTTTTTTAAGAAAAATAATATAAAAATTGAAAGTTGCTTTAGTTTAAAAATATTTTTCTTGTTCGAATATTCGATAAAATACAATTATAAAATGTTTGTTTGTAACGAAACGTTAGCTAAACGAAGATTTTTTTTAAACGAAAATGTGTATTTCTCTTAAAAAAATAATTAATAAAAAAAATTGCTATCACTATTTATATTTTAACAGGGACCCAAGAGCTGGCAAAGAGAAAACGCTGCCGGAATCTTTGGAACTATTCCTAAAATACTACTTTTAAAAAATATTTTCGTTTTTTGTTTCGTAATATGAATTGCAATGAACTGAAACAGTTACTTTGCTCACCCGCGACCAAAGCAAACCCATTATTTAATTATTTTGCGGGTTAGCAAAGCAATCGTCTCAGTTCATTGCTATGGACCTCAGCAAAGTAACGCCAGCAGGCTAATTGTCTAACTTTAGTGACCCGACGAGTGCTGAGTGGACTCCTTTTTCGCATAGGTAGCTTATTTCTATTTTCAATTATTGTTGTTGTTTTTACTTTTCTCTTAGCATGTAGGTACATGTTACTTATGCAGAATAAAGATTTCTTATTCTTATTCTTAACTCCCTCGCAATCGCCATCTCGTTCATTTTATCAGTTCTTGTATGGGCTGACAATTGGTATCGGAAACAGCTAGCTATCACAGCCTTACCAAAACTGTCATTTCAATCCGATGCTGAGTGTCAAAAAATTTACACAATTACCCTGCCGATTAAATAAATTATGTGAATTACAAATAAACTACCAAAGTAGTTAAAAATCGATCTGTTGAAAAAATATAATAGTTATATTAATAAAATATCACTCGATTGTCCTGCCTCTCTGTGGTCTTAAAGTGCGTACGCGCAGTTATAATTCAATTCGGTAGCCGAGCGTGCTACTAATTTGTTCGCGCCGTCGATTAGCCACACACACATACATACATCATCAACATACACTAGTTAACGCTGTACTCACTACTTTATTGGATGTAGTTGAAAATTGCTTTGAGAAATGCAAAGGGCTGTTTTCATAACTATTAGGAGTATATTTCATGCGATTAAATTAAGTGATACCGAGTTCCCAATAAGAAAGTCGTGGTAGATTAATGGTTTGACCTATGGCTTCTCAACCAGATAGAGTCGTGGGTTCGAGCCCGGGCTTGCACTTCTGAGTTTTTCGGAATTAATTTATTTACGAACATAGACCTCAATAAAGTTTAGTTTTGTAATAAGAATATTTCGTATTGATTCAGTTTCATTTTAAGCATATTATGAACAGTCGAACATAGCTCATGAATAAATAATAAAGTTTGTTAAATCACAAAATAGTATTCAAATTGTTAGTAACAAAATTGCGTCGTATTTTACATTTGAAATTTACCACGACCTTTGAAGCCAAGGAAAATATAGTGAGGAAATCTACAACAACTCTAAATAAATTCAATTGTTTGTGTGAAGTTCCCAATCTGCACTGGAAACCACAGTGTAAGCTTGTTAGTTCTGACAGGATGCCTGTGCCCAGTAGTGAGACATATGGGCCAAAGATGGTGATGCTAAATTGAATGTAATGGATACAAAAAAACATACTTACACACAGTACAAACAACACTGGACGTCTTCCTACTGAGGTTGATGTAAATTATTTAAAAAAAAAAATTAAATCTGTTTATTTCATAACAATTATACAATAATGACATACCTAGCCAATCTTTATTTTTAAAGATTTCTAATTGCTAGGCTATGAGTTGCCCTTAATAAATGAATTCTTAATTATGTTTTTAATGTTCTTAGGATTACTAGTTAATTTATCAATTTTAATTTAATGAACTGAAACGAATACTTTGCTCACCCGCGACTTTAGGTCACGTGTGAGCAAAGTAATTATTTCAGTTCATTAATATGGACCTCCGCAATGTAACGCCTGATTCAATAAAATTATGTAAATAATTTGCTTTAGGTATTACAAAAATCGCGTCCCAAAAAACTGCAGATGCCTTGTTTTTTATTCAACAGTTCAGTTTAGTCCGTTATACGATACACATCACATCAGACCCTTAACATGGTGACCCTACGAGAAATCAAACCCGCATACGATCTCTATCAATCTCACAAAGCGTTCGTGATGGCGCATAATGTCATATCGCATAGAACTGCTCGAATTCCGCTGCCCGAGGTCCTATTCTGTGCGACTATCGGCTTAACCAAGTTTTACTTTCAAAAAGTGTTCAAAGTTAGTGCCAACCTATGAGTACAGTGGAACCATCTAATTTCTGCCCCCTTCGTAGAACGTTTTCACAGTAAGCATCTTCAAGATTTTCCTTGACAAGTAATGCGATGTCTCTATGACATTATCTGGGAAAAGGGTACCACAGTGGGTTACGATTCAGTTGGTAGGACTGTGCATGGTACCTACAGGGTGGTCAAATAACAGGCAATTAAATATGGAAAATAATGTCAGACAAAAATGTCCACCTGTTATAGATGAAAATGAGAACCCTTTTCATCCCGTTTTTCATCACATTTTCACACATTTCCTGCGATTTTTCAGTGACTGTCTCGAATATGTTGTTTTAATTCCTGAAGGTTCATTGGCCTGTTAGCATAGACACGTCTCTTTAGATAGCCCCACAGAAAAAAGCAAAAAAAGCTGTTAAATCAGGTCAATCAATGCCACCGTTCAATAAATTTTCTTAGAGTTTCCGCAATACATAATTGGGTTGAGTAGAACGTTTTAATAATTAAAACACGTTGTTCAGTCGTAAAAGGCTCCATAACAAATTTGCTGTAGGTATTTGCCATATTTACCAAAACAAAATGGCGGCAAAAAAAAGTTGTAGGTATACCTCCAAGTTGGCCACCCTGTATAAGTAGGCCGCCTCTTGCTTACCTAGCTATTTTTCTCTACATACTCTGACCCAATACCAGGTTATTTTTGACCCATATTATGAAATCTTGATAGCGTAGTGGTTTGACCTATGGGGCCACTTAAGCAGAGGATTGCGGATTCGAGCCTGCGCTGGCACCTCTGAGTTTACAGAAATAATGTGTGAAATTACATTTGAAATTTACCACAAGGTTTACCTACCGTGAAGAAATATATCGTGAAAAAATCTGGATACACCTGCAACTTTTAATAAAACCGGACGGACAAGTAAGTGTCGGAACCTTATTAATTTAAGTAGTGAGAGTTATAAACTTTCTGCCAACAAACTGCTATGCAGTTTGGCAGATGTATTTTAACATAAGTATTTCTGTACTTCTTTTGTTTGTTTTTGTGTAAATAAATTAAAAAAAAAAAGAAACCAATGGTGTGCGTAAAGTTGCGAGTCCGCACTAGACCCCACATTATACATAATATAATATCATACGTGTATAGTCCAAAAAAAGCCGTGGTGGCCTAGCAGTTTGACCTTAGTATGGCCTCTCAAGCAGAGGGTCGTGGGTTAAAATCCCGGCTCGCACCTCTGAGTTTTTCGGAATCTATTTGAGAAATTACATTTGAAATTAACCATGAGCTTTACGGTGAAGGAAAACATCGTGAGGAAACCTGCATACTTACACCTGCAAAGAAATTCCATGGTGTGTTTGAAGTTCCCAATCCGCACTGGGCTCGCATGGGAACTACGGCCCAAGCCCTCGCATTCTGAGAGGAGGCCTGTGCCTTGCAGTGGAACGTATAAAGGTATGATGATGATGATGATGTATAGTCCAAAATGATGATTAATCTACATACTTACTGCCGCAACTCACTTCTGAATTGAAAACAGTAGCAAAGCAGGCTGTAGAAAGTAAAAAAAAGCTTTGCGATATCCGTACAACGTTGGAGCTATCGATTTGCGATCTATTACACCTTTTAGCGACATTGTAAAGTTGTCAAAAGTCACGCTCAATCCGACATTGATAAAGACATCCAAAAAAGTCAGAATAGTCTCCTATCAAAGGTGCGAAACGTCACAAAAAAACCGACAAAACGACAAACAGACAGACAGTTACAGATTAGACGCGACCCTCTTTTATTATAAATATATTAAGATATTATCTCCGCTTACAAAAAGTCGCCTTTTAAATTGCATTTAATCCTTTCATTCTTTATTTTTACAAATTCATTTCTAGTTCAGGCGAAGACTAACCTTATGTTAATGTTATTATGATCGAAACTAGAATTAATATTAAAGTAAAACATACTGAAAATGATAATAAAGATGTTTTGCAAAGGGTTGCAGCAGCAATCAAAGAAATAGCAACTGTACTTTTGACCAATAGAGTTGAATTTGAGCTGAAGATAAAAGTGACGGCTAAAGATTTTAAAATTAATGCAATAAAATCGTTAAAAGATGTTACTTCTCATTTAGAACAATGGATACCGTTTAATAAGGAAGGGAAGCCAACAAATGGCTTTGAATAATTTTTAACAAAACAAATTAATTTTCTGTGCGTGCAGTCATATATAACACTTTACTAGTTGATTTATTGGGGAAGTGATTTAAATTTTCACTTTGTTGGAGGCCTACCTGCGTCTTTCGGTCCGTGGACGCCACTCGAGAACCTTTTTGCTCCATCCTCCATCGACCTGGTTAAGGTTGCGGGATCGCGTTGGATGCGTATGGCACGGGACTGATCGGTTTGGCGAGCCTTGGGGGAGGCCTATGTTCAGCAATGGACATCTTTCGGCTAAAATGATGATGATGATGTAAGATAAGATACCCTTCAACTATGTCTTGAAGAACGTCATTCAGTAGCAGTAATTAATACGATCATAAAAACAATAAATAAAATTCACACTAACCACGGACACCCTAAGGATATAAATAATAATTAATCCAACACAATAATTGTTCTCATAACTATAATTGTTTGCGAAACAAAGGGTCCTGAGGCACAAATAGATGATATCTTTACGGTTTTCCTTCTACCGACACTGTGCTACTTGGTAATGATACACTATACTTTGATACAAACAATTTTAGCGCAGAGTTGCTCTGTGTTTTTAATGATGCATAGTGCGAAGTGCAAGGATTTGGTTCACCGGCTTATGGTAAAGAAAAAAACAGCATAATAGATGCAAATGTTTTGACTGTGGTTCCTTGAGTGAGAAGTTAAACTTCTTTTGTTCGCTAATGATTTATAATTGTGTATCGTCACACAAAGTGATTTTGTTAATGTAAATTGCAATGATTTGCAATGATGCAAATTGCAGTGCTTTGTTTCGGAGTTTATTTTTAGTATTCAGTAGTTAATTTTACTGTGAAGCTCTCTGCTCGTAACATTGTAAATGATTTACTATGAATGACATTATTTAGGTACACAATATATTCTAAAATTATTCCGGATTGAAGAAAATTTTACATTTTATAGTAAACAAATAAAGATTACTCACGTCTGTGATCTAGTTTAACATGTCGAACGTGGCGTTGTGTTACGTGAGTTATCCTTATTTTTTCACAATGAGTGAGTCTCACGGTAGTTTTATGTTATGTTCAGACATTTTAAACTATTTTTTTGTATATAATTTACTATTTATTTCATTTTTTATTTAATTTCTTTTTTAAAGTTTTAGTCCTACTGATAAACGCGTTGTGGCTTGCTGCAACATTATGCTTAGTGGGCCCCATTTTTTACTATTCAATGTTTATTTTATTTGTATCTGTGAAATCCAAATGTATTTTTTTCAAAATATTTCTTTTTTTGACGTGTAAATTTCTCTCTCCCTCTCTTTCTAATGGCTGGAGCATCATTGAAAGCTTGGAAAAACCTGTCTCAGAAGGCACCGCTCCTCCATTATTATTGTTATGTAACTTAATTAGAATTTATGAAATGATTTTTTTTGTACGTTTTTGCTATGAGATAGTAGAGCTAGTAGAGCTGGTAGTTTTATGTTCAAAATTTATAAGACTTGACATTTCGACATTTTTATTAATAATTTTGATAATTTTTAGTGACATGTGATTTTGAACAGTAATTTTTGACAGAAATGCTTTGATCCAATTGGTCGTCGGCATATTACTACCAGCAGGCTTATTGTCTAACGCTTCTGAGACGCTTGCCTTCGCAATCTATTTCTTTCTGTCAAATGGTATAAAATGATGACAGAAAGAGATAGTTAAAGCGAAGGCAAGCGTCAGAAGCATTAGACAATACGGCCTCAGGTCAAAACATCTGATATGCAAATTAATGAAATGAAATGACATCCAATTTGTCTAGCGATAAAAATATCCTTAGGCATTTTGGATGAGTGTCTTATACTAATATAGTTTTAAAGGATTACTTATCAATGAATTGAAACAATTTTCTCACCCGCGACCTTAAGGTCAAGGTTAAGGTGAAGGTCGCGGGTGAGCAAAGTAATTGTTTCAGTTCATTGATAAGGACCTCCGCAAAGTAACGCCTGATTCAATAAATTATTTAAAGGATTTCTTATTTTAACTACGTACTTATATTATAGATCACTATCTCTTTTTTAATTTTTGCTGTCAGTCTGAGGTTTTAAATGCCAAGAGGCTGTTTAATTATATTATTTTATTTGTGAAGATCTGTAATTACGTTCTAATTATGTTCTAATAAACAAAGTTCCGTTATGTCATTTGAAACACGTTCACATTAGGTAGTAAATGACAGGTCAAAAGATTAGTTTCTACTAGGTGTTTGTGTTTATTAAAGTTTAATTACTTTTGAATTAAATTAAATAAGTGTGTTCTTCATGGCAATAAATGGGTCTCTATTTTATTTAACAACTTTTTTTTGGAGTTTCCCTATCTTGAGGTCCCGGTTTCAATTCCCGGTTCGGGCAGATGTTTATATGAAAAATACGAATGTATGTTCTCGATGGATCTCTTGGACGTTAAATATCTCATCATCATCATCACCATTTTAGGCATAGGACGTCCACTTCTGGACATAGACCTCCCTCATTGACGTCCAATCATTACGTTTGGAAGTGACTTGCATCCACCCTGAACCTGCGGCCTTCGCCAAATCGTCCGTCCATCTCGTTGGAGGACGTCCCTCGCTGCGCTTGCCAGTCCGTGATCTCCATTCGAGAACTTTTGGGCCCCAACGGCCATCCTGTTCTGCATGCTATTATGACCTGCTAATTGCCATTTCAACGAGCTAATCCATTTGGCTATGTCGGATACTCCTGTTCTTCTACGGATCTCCTCCATCCTCCATAGCTCGTTGAGCGAGCCTTAAATATTTATTTAAGTATGTTTATCCGTTGCCTAGTGCCCATAACACAAGCTTTGTTTACTTTGGGACTAGGTCAATTGCGGTGAATTGTCCTCTGATATTTAATTGTTTTAATTCGACGCATTAGAGAGAGGGGATCTGATGCACGTGCGGGTTTGTACCTGGTGCAAAGGTTGTCCGTCGCCATTCAATGTAGTAACGCGGTAAGTGTGATGGGTAACTTTGTACATGGGACAACTCGTGAAGGACTTTTTGACGACACTTAGTCTAAGTAGTCTTAAGTTAAAAACTAATGGTTCTTTGATTATTATTTTAATCAATGTTTCTTTTTTTATACTATACCAATACAAATACCAGCTTCTGGCAGCAGTGTTTCCAGACAACTATGACATAGGGGCTTTCTAAAAAAGAGTTTATACTTCCTTTAAAGGTCGGCAACAGATTGGTGACTCTCTTTGAGTTGTTGATATTTATGGGCGGTGGTGATCATTTTCCATCAGATGACCCGCTTGCTCGTTTTCCTCCCTCTCATAATAAAAAAAATGAATAAAAAATCATTGTAAAAAAACAATGGTTTTAGCAACCATCGGACGCGGCCATCCTGCGTCCCTTCCCGCGCATGCGCGTCAACGTCCAGCCGTCAGCGCAGCCTTGTGCCGCTTGCGAACAATGCGCCGATAAGCCGCAATTACTGCGCCCGCGCCGCGATTTGGCGTTAAATTCCGTGCGCCAGAGCAAGGAAACCTGGAGAAGGCAACGTCTTAAAAAAAATGTGCCAAAGTAAATAACATAGTCTGTTGAAAAGATATGAAAACCTCGGTGAGAACGACGGCATTCAACAGGACTCCTCTCGGCAAGAGTGGGCTTCCGATTTAATTCCCACGCGGGTCCACTCTGAGTTGGGAACTTCTCACACACCATTGAATTACATCACATGTATTTTCCTTCTCCGTAAAGCTCGTGCTAAATTCCAAATGCATATGTAGATAACACATTCGTGACTACGCTTAAATAAAAACAAAAATAATACAAGAAATGTGTGTACCCGTGTACCTTTGCCAAACTAAAGCACTACTACTGTACTGTGCTTTTACTTTTACTTTTTTTTTAACCCTTGATTTGATAGAATATCCGATAAGACATTATTTACGTAATACCACCTTTTTGCATTTTTTTAGATGCAGAATTTTCAGGAGTACTATTTTAAGACTGGGTTTGGATTACAAACGTTTAGAAATTTTGCCAATTTGAAGGTTAAAATGCCCATGAACGATTTGCCGCATCCGCAGTTCTTCCCACGTCCCGCCGAGGGCTAGGTGTCCCGATAGCATCGCAACCCGCGGTCACCGGCGATGCGCAGATTCCATTCACGCAGGATTTTAGCCGTGTTTGATTTAACACCAATTATGGACTTCCTTGTTCGCTAACATTGCTGGGATTCTATTTGATAGTTTTTTGTAAATAAATAAATAATAAATAAATAAATATTAGGGGACAATCTTACACAAATCGACCTAGTCCCAAACTAAGCAAAGCTTGTACTATGGGTACTAGACGACGATAAACATACTTATACAGATAAATAAATACTTAAATACATAGAAAACATCCATAACTCAGGAACAAATATCCGTGCTCATCACACAAATAAATGCCCTTACCGGGATTTGAAACCAGGACCTCTTGCTTCGTAGGCAGGGTCACTACCAACTAGGCTAAAGCGGTCGTTAAATATAATTTAATTTTCTCTTTTTTACAAACTTTTATTTAGTTTCACCTGTCCCGATGTTTGTCTGTCTGCCTGTGTGTCTGTAATCATATCTTGCAAGTTAAATTTGATCCACTTCCCGATTACCGATTCAGCTGAAGTTTTGCATGCATGTGTAAATCAGGTAACAATGCAATTAATGGTGCGTAAAGCTCCCTATTCACACTAGGCCCGCGAGGGAACTACGACCCCAGCCTTCTTATTCTGAGAGGAGGCCTTTGCCCTGCAGTTGTGTGTATATAGACTGAGTTGACAATGATTATTGATAATATAAAAAAGTCCAATTAAGTTTAAAGCACTGGTTTGGTTCTACGAATTTATTAATGAAATACTTAACTCTTAACAAGATTACGTTGTGTAATGTCAGTGAACGTAAAACAATGCGTTGATTTCCACGACCTTCACCTGCCATTATAATGTTTATTTAATACATCTGATACTATATGTGCTCATTTATTTCCCATTCCAATTTATGAATGAATTCTCACTAAGCTTAACGAAACACAATTTTACAACCGTGTGCCAAAAAGTAAAAATAATCATTAAGTTAGGAACAAAAGCGATCCCACAACGTAGCCTTGTGGCACGCCTATTTCCCAATTCAATATACGTTTGACAATAATCAATAAAGTGCATAAAGGAGGTCGTAATCGATTGTCTTGTCCAGATACACGAGGGCCGAGCCATTGTCAGGTTTTTTCATACATTTTCACAGTGAAGGGACTGTGTGAACGGTACAAGGTCAACATTGTCAAACGCTTATGATAGATCCGTGCTGCAGGAAACTTGTCATCGTGCTAAAGGATTCACAAGCGTTGCGCTACCGGTTAAAGTCGAATTTTCAATGAGGCATTCTGCAATTATTTTCCTTCAGTTGCAGCAAACTATCGCGTTTATGATTTTTTCGCCCGCGTGATGTTTCAATTGTTATATTGTTTTGCAGTTTCTTTCACTTTTTGCATACTTTAAAGATATTTGGGTTAATTAACAAAAAATACAAGAAAACCGGCCAAGTGCGAGTCGGAATCGCGCACGAATGGTTCCGTACCATTATCTATAAAAACGGGGGGGGGACACGTTTGTTATATGGGCAAATAAAAATAGGGCCCTTAAATATATGCTGGGCAAAGGCCTCCCCTTTTTTCCGCCATACATCACAAGTATAGTTAGTTACATATGATAGTTTAGATACTCTTATTGCTAATTTGAATGGATGGCAAATGGATACTGAGACTGCGGGATAATGAAGATTGTATACGTGGCAAAGATTACCACTACTTTAATCTGTCCAATTTATGGACGAAGGTGGCAAAAGCAATGGACTAAGTGCGAAGAAGGGATAAATACACAAAATCCCTATCCCTACAGGCCAAAGTGTATTCGAAAGGACTCCTAATATTTAAGATAAGATAAAATAAGAACTTAAATGGACTAGCAAAACTTTCGCTCTACAAATACTAGGATCTAAATGGAAATATAATCGATAGACATCTTAAAGGTACCAAGTGGGCGCAACACAGTTGATTTCGATGCGATTAATGGAATACCGAATAAATAATCGATTGACGATCATGTGGGTAACATGAGACGAGGTTAGAATGTTGACCGGACGCGATGGTGCAGAAACGCGAAAATGTGTTGGTACTGGTGATGACAAAAGTGTTAACACGTTCACGTTTTATCATCATCATTTAATTTTTCAAAAGGAAGCTTTTGCAGCATAAAAACTCTTTATAGATCAGTTTTGTAAATGAAGTTAGCTGTTGTTCAGAACAAATAAATCTTTTTTCGTCTTGTTGATGTTCCATTGCTGCCATTCATGTTTTAGACGACCAGATGGCCTAGTGGTTAGAGAACCTGACTACAAAGCTTGAAGTCCCGGGTTCGATTCCCGTGTCGGGGCAGATATTTGTATGAAAAATACGAATGTTTGTTCTCGGGTCTTGGGTGTTTAATATGTATTTAAGTATGTATCTATCTATATAAGTATGTTTATCCGTTGTCTAGTACCCGTAACACAAGCTTTCCTAGCTTACTTTGGGACTAGGTCAATTGGTGTGAATTGTCCCGTGATATTTATTTATTTATTATTCATTTATGATATAAGATTTTTTTTAATGAATGGAATTAGAAGCTGAAATCAGTCCAGTAAGCGATACCTATTGTCTAAAAATGTTAACAAGGAATTTTTAGACAATAGGTATCGCTTACTAAACAGTTTTTAGCTTCTAATTCCATTTAAAAAAAATTTTTTGGAATTTTTTACCTATTTCACGTTGAAACGGCTTGAAGGGTTAGGATGAAATTTTGATGATAATATATGCCTACCTACAGAATCAGTATAAAATTCTAAAATTTCAACCACTATGGTTTGACAGGTGAAATTTATTAGCATGGCTGTTTTATGCAACGGGTTACCGGTCTCCATTAGAAGACTACGACGTAAACTTTGGAAAATTTCAGAATATCCCAGAATTTCTATTCAAATGTCAGATGTAAGTTTAACTCAAACGAATCTGAGGGTAAAGGCTAGTCATAAATAGCTAAGTAACCTGACCCGTTTAACAGGTGTGTGCGACTGTACGCGCTAGTGTAAATATTGCGCCGGAGCAGATGATATCTGCCGTCAACTCGCGCGCATCTCGTCCCGATTACTTTATTAATTAAAACTAGTGCTGTCCTACGATTCGACGCCATCTTTGAAAATATCTAAGTCGTCATCATCATCATATATTTAAGAGCTAGGCTCTTGTACGTGGAGTAATTTCCAGCTTATTCTACATTCCGCTCTTTCCTTCACTTCTTTATATAATGAAACATTTATTTTTTCTTTTATTTGCTCCATATACCTAATAATATTATGTCATTTTTGGTCTTCCCCTTTTCCTTTTTTAGTATTCCGTAGTCAACTAGGAACCCTTATAGTTTCGCCATGTCTGTCAAACAACTACCTGTCAAAGGCACAGAAATTTTTGACGGAGTCATCATTCAGAAAAAACATCTATTTAGAGTTTATTTATAGCTTTAGTTATTTCGGCTGGGCGCTGATTAGAAAATAATCTTTTTCTAAATTCAAGTAAGTATTTTAAATGCAGTTAAAGTAGATCGTCCATTTAGATTCGTTCCAATTAGCAAGTGCTTAACCTTTCTTTTCCTACATTTCGTACTAAATACAAACTGAAATATAGATGCACAGAAAAAACCCCAGAAAAAAGACCAATGCTGGGAATCGAACCCAGGTCCTCAGCATTCCGTGCCGCGTGCCATACCCCTACACCACCACTGGTCTAGAGATTAGACACGAATCTTTCCTATACATCATACATTTCAATCTGCTAAATCATCACCTTATGCAGTGACAAGCGCACATCTATGTTACACCCTCATCGAGAGATTTTAACACTCCTTCGGAACTAACCGCTCACCTGGACAAGAGATGGCGCTACTGTGCAACTTTAAACAAGTTAGCTATGAAGTATCTTTTTTTGTACTTATTTTTTCAACTTTTTTTTTTTTTTTTTTTTTTTTTTTTTAAGGTGTAGGGGTATGGCACGCGGCACGGAATGCTGAGGACCTGGGTTCGATTCCCAGCATTGGTCTTTTTTCTGGGGTTTTTTCTGTGCATCTATATTTCAGTTTGTATTTAGTACGAAATGTATGATTTCACGGGATGACCGTAAAAGTAATAAAAAAAAAAAAAAATGAAGTTGAAAAAATAAGTACAAAAAAAGATACTTCATAGCTAACTTGTTTAAAGTTGCACAGTAGCGCCATCTCTTGTCCAGGTGAGCGGTTAGTTCCGAAGGAGTGTTAAAATCTCTCGATGAGGGTGTAACATAGATGTGCGTTTGTCACTGCATAAGGTGATGATTTAGCAGATTGAAATGTATGATGTATAGGAAAGATTCGTGTCTAATCTCTAGACCAGTGGTGGTGTAGGGGTATGGCACGCGGCACGGAATGCTGAGGACCTGGGTTCGATTCCCAGCATTGGTCTTTTTTCTGGGGTTTTTTCTGTGCATCTATATTTCAGTTTGTATTTAGTACGAAATGTATGATTTCACGGGATGACCGTAAAAGTAATAAAAAAAAAAAAAAAAAAAAAAAAATGAAGTTGAAAAAATAAGTACAAAAAAAAGATACTTCATAGCTAACTTGCTTTCTTTTCCTGGTAGGTAGAGTTGACCGAGAAATAATAATCAATCTAAACTAAAGATCAACCACTATAATTTGGGTGCTTCCAAAATGCAAAAGTGTGTGTATGTGTGTGTGTGTGTCTGCGTGCGTGTGAGCGTGTATGCGTGCGTAGGTACGTGCGTACGTGCATTCAACGCATTTCCGGAACGTTAACCAGATCAACATTAGAGGTCGGAGGAGGTTTAACGAGGGAATGCTGCCAGCCAAATTGTGCACCATGCCACGGGGATAAAATTTACTTTTAAATTTTTATTTAAGTTTTAGTTAAGACTTTATTGTTTTGTGACTTTTTTTTTATTATAATGACGACATTGATTATGATATTTAGAAACTTAAAAATAAATCTAATTTAATTATTTAAGTGGCCCACTTATCCGTAAACACATCAACATCCCGCATATCATTTAGCTTTTAATTTAGAAGTGCGATAGCCCTTGGGGTGGGAGCGTTGAGTTGTTTTTGAGACTTCATCAATTCACGAACTTACTTAACGACTTAATCAGGAAGCCGTGGTGGCCTAGTAGTTTGACCTATGGCCTCTCAAGCAGAGGGGTCAAGGGTTCAAATCCCGGCTGAGTTTTTCGGAATTTATTTGCGAAATTACATTTGTAATTTACCATGAGCTTTACGGTAAAGGAAAACATTATGAGGAAACCTGGATACACCTGCGAAGAAATTCAATGGTGTGTGTGAAGTTCCCAATCCGCACTGGGTCCGCGTGGGAACTAGGGCCCAGCCCCTCTCATTCTGAGAGGAGGCCTGTGCCCTGCAGTGGCACATATATAGGCTGGGATGATTATTATGAATCGTGAACTAAGTACTTATTGCTGAAAATTACATTGGCATTTCGACAGCATCGCAGTATGATTAAGTCAAATTCAAATTCAAATAATTTATTTTTAATTATAGGTATACATGTGAAGTTGGAAAATCATAACTGAAAGAACCGCTATTGTATGGGAACCCCCCTAAATATTTATTTTAATCTGTTTTTTAGTATTTGCTGTCATAGCGGCAACCGAAATACATCATCTGTGAAAATTTTGACTGTTTAACTATTACGGTTCATGAGATACAGCCTGGTGACAGATGGACAGACGGACAGCGAAGTCTCAGTAATAGGGTCCTGTTTTTACCCTTTGGGTACGGAGCCCTAAAAAATACTCAAGGCCACCACAGACCAAAGCGCGGCGCCAAATATGTGCGGGCTACCTCATGTTTTTTTCTCCATCGAAAAACTCAAAGTATCGAGCCCGGGCAACCCACCACCCTCTGCTTGAGAGGCAATGGTTAAAACAACTAGGCTGCCACTTTTAAAAAGTCATATCTAGTATGTTTTTTAGTCTGGTAGCTGCGAGTTTCTCTACGGGATCTAATCAGGAATGAGGAGATCCGTAGAAGAACAAGGGTCACCGACATAGCAAAGCGGATTAACTAACTACCAGGGCGCAGTGACCCAAAGTGGGTCTTGGCCTCCAACACCAGATTACGCCACGCTTTGCGATCTTGAGCCAGCCCTTGCCAGTCCTCGACCCAGAGGTCCAAAAGATCTTTCAGGACCTCGTCCCTCCAGCGGTATCTGGGACGACCAACCAACCGGCCTACGTCCACTCGGTCGTCCCAAGTAGGTACGCTCTCTTCACGGCTCACGGCAAAGCGGATTAGCTCGTTGAAATGGCAATGGGTAGGTCATATGCGACATTGCACTTATTTTATTTGCCTGAGATAGAGGTTAATCCTAGTTCAGGCACATTTAAGAAACTGTAGATCTATGTTAATTTTAATCTCTAATGTATTACTTTTGTTTAGGTTTATTGAAATAAATAAAAAAGCGATAAGGCCGCCTATTGCTTACCTTGTAACTTACTCTCTGTGTACCTGTTTTCTGTATCGCTTACTATTTCTGGTGTACAATAAAGAGTCATTGTATTGTATTGTATTGTATTGTATAAAGTTTATTATTATTATTATTATATAGCACGCAGAACAGATGGCCGTTGGGGCGAAAGGTGCTCAAATGGAGATCATGGACTGGCAAGCGCAGCGTGGGACGTCCACAAACGAGATGGACGGACGTTTTGGTGAAGGCCGCATGTTCAAGTTGGATGCAAGTCGCTTCCAACCGTAATGAATAATGATTGAGTATAAATGAGGGAGGCCTATGTCCAGCAGTGGATGTCTTGTTTTAAATATAGTTTATTTTTCATAAAAAAGTATAGGTGTCACAGATATTCCCATCCCTACAAGTGCAGGGCTACATAAATGTCGGAACGTTATGGCTGCGTCGGTATCTAAACAACGCTACAAATCGGCTGTTTGCTCAGATCTCGAGATAACACTAAATACAATCTATTTAGCATTCGAGATGAGGTTCGTAGAGGAACGTTGGGGTATAGTGCATGAGTTGCTATAGAATTAAAATCAATAAAAAAGCTCTAATCATATGGTTGAAGAACCTTAGTTACGAAGATACGGAGAATTTGGTAAACCCGAAAACTCTCTGATAGACACACACACACACACACACACGCATACACACATACACACACACACACACACACACACACACACACTTATACATGCACGCGCTCGCAATTCCTGCATGTGTTATGAATTGATGTAATTTTAATTTTATTTTTAAGAATTTTCTTCGATATTCATAGTGATTAATTAATTATGGAAGAGCGGGACTTCCTGACACAGGTATTGTATACTTACTAGGAAGTCCCAACGTTAATACTGTTATTGTAGGCTATGATTATTGAAATAAATAATTTAGTTTTTTTTTTTGAATAAGTTTATAATTAAGGTGACCCGCAAAGGGCTATTTTACGTGTCTATTTTTAGGGTTCTGTACCCAAAGGGTAAAAACAGGCCCCTATTACTGAGACTTAAATTTTAAATCTTAAAATCCTGCAATACTATAAACGTGAAGTTTGCGTGGATGGGTTAATGGATGTGTGGATGTTTGTTACTCTTTCACACTAAGGCCGGGGCCGCACTGGTAAGGCGAAGGCGACGCGACAGCGATGTGACTAAATCAAACATATGTAGTTCGAGTGTGAGTGGCCGCATTGAATCAATGCGGCCACTCACATAACTCGAACTATGTTTGATTTCCTGACCAGTGGTGGTGTACGGGAATGGCACGCGGCACGGAATGCTGAGGGCCTGAGGTTTTTTTCTATGCATCCATGTTTCAGTTCGTATTTAGTATGAAATATATAGATGAATGACAGCGCTAGCTATTCACACGTCGTACAGTTCATCTATTCAATGACTAGATGGCGCCAGCGTCTACGTGTATATGCAGTTAATTTAAAACAATAATAATAATAATAAAAATGTTTATTGTACCTACTCAAAAACAAGTGTTACAAGCTTACAAGTAACATAGGCTTAAGTTTGTACAAACAATATCTTAAATAAGTGGTCGAGCTTTCGAACCCTAAACTAGGTTCGGACCCGTGCCTTAGGGGCTTGAGTTCGTCCGAAATGAATATAGCGTGCAGTACACAGCAAGCCTGCTCTTCGGTGTCAGTTGTCACCGCTATGCACGGAAACAGAACTGCACAGTTATTACAAAACGTATGAGAATACTTTTGTCTTAGCATTTTGCTTACATCACATCGTAACTTATTCAACGTAAAGCAGAAGCCGTCAATACGCCATTTGAAACCTTAAGGAGTTTTCCTAAGGTTGGTTTTGTGGTGGGTTATTTTTGCCGCTCGTGTCGTTTTGTTGTTCGCGTGTATCGATCCGCTTTGAGTCCAGGACAGTAATTGTCATTGTTATTGTTTTTGAATTAATGTAACAATTATTATGCAGGCTTGCCCGACATTCCTTGGTTAGAATGGACCCTTGGAGACAGAAATAGCGCAAGAATAAAATAAATAAAAACTATTTGTTTAAAATACTAACAGTAAAATTGTATTAATTGTAATCAAGATTACATCGGGGGCATTTAAGACCGGTGCAGACATCAGCCACAGTCATCGGCCATTAATTCCACGAATGATGTGCCCTGCCCACTGCCAGTCATGAGTCTCGCGATTCTTCGAGCTATCGAACTGGTTGACGACCAGATGGCCTAGTGGTTAGAGAACCTGACTACGAAGCTTGAGGTCCCGGGTTCGATTCCCGTGTCGGGGCTGATGTTTGTATGAAAAATACGAATGTTTGTTCTCGGGTCTTGGGTGTTTAATATGTATTTAAGTATATATCTATCTATATAAGTATGTTTATCCGTTGCCTAGTACCCATAACACAAGCTTTGCTTAGCTTACTTTGGGACTGGGTCAATTGGTGTGAATTGTCCCGTGATATTTATTTATTATTTTATTTATTTATGTCGGTGACTTTAGTTCTTGCGCGGATTTCATCATTTCTAATGTGATCTCGCAAAGAAACTCCGAGCATTGCCGTCATCCTCCTCTGGATGACCTTACTTATGAGATGATGAGATGTGTCTGTTCCATAATAGGATTTTCGTTAAGTATACCCATACCCATGTATTTCACCTGCACACTTGAACAGTGCCATACCCTCATTATTCTATCTCCCTCGCAATACCTCAGTGTCAATAGGGCAACCACACCAACCAGTAGTTCACAACGGGACAGCAAATATACGACTGCGACCACCCGCCTGAGACTTCGCGGACAAATCCCGTATTTACGACGAGCGTGAGTTATTTGCGTATGCGCATAATGCACTTTAAACTCACTTTATTATTTAATCTGCTTTTCATATCCTGGGAGTAAGTTTATGTATTTAAATGCAAGTGAAGTAAATTAACGAGCATTACTATATTTAGTAAATCTTAGGGTTCAGCAGAATATTTCCTGTTGAGTTTGTAAATGCGGTTTGGGATTATCTTCTGCCATGAATTCTGTCCTGTATATTATATTCTATTACTAGATACAAATGAGAAAGATTGTGAAGATGTTTTGGATGTTGTATAGATTTACAAGAAACTACTTGGCGTATACAAAGATCTTTATTTCAATATAGGATACTTAATTCCTAGTAATGCGTTCCTCGCAATCCCTCAGAATGTTTTCCATTGCTGTAAAGATCGTGGTAAATTTCAAATGTGCATTCAGAAAGACTCTGAGTAGTGAACCAAGGTTTGAACCCATCACTCCACTCTCCACCACCACCACCATCATCTGCTTCAGAGGCCATAGGTCAAACCACTAGGCACCTCGGTTTACACCATGCCTACTTACGTAGCCCCATAATCTACAGCTCGAATAACTTGTACTCTGGACACCTGGACTTATTAATCATCATCATCATCCCAGCCTATATACGTCCCAGTGCAGGGCACAGGCCTCCTCTCAGAATGAGAGGGCTTGGGCCGTAGTTTCCATGCGGGCCCATTGGAACTTCACATACACTATTGAAAAGCTCATCAGCTCAGCTCAAGCTCATGGTAAATTACAAATGTAATATCGCACATAAATTCCGAAAAACTCAGAGGTGCGAGCCCGGACTCGAACCCATGACTCTCTGCTTGAGAGACCGTAGGTCAAACCACTAGGCCGCCACGGCTTAATTATTAATGAACTGAAAGAATTGCTTTCCAATTGCTTTGCTCAGGTCGCGGGTGAGCAAAGTAATTGTTTCAATTCATTAATATGGACCTCCGCAAAGTAACGCCTGATTCAATAAATTACCTGGACTTATACCACGAAAGTCGATAGTCAAACTTCCAATAGTGCCGTACCGTTCACGCTAATGCATAAACAGAAGAGTGAGAAGGACAATACAATACGAGCTTCGAATTTCGAACTTCGTATTAGCCCCCCTGGCTTTAGCAGTCAAGTTAACTCTCAATTAATAACCTCAGCCCAAACATTGTTCAACAAACACTCCGATTACGCGTAACGATTAGGATCGCGGCTCACACAATAAAGTACAGTCGGCTATTGTTGCGCGTGCGATCTGGAACACGCCTTGACCGACACAATGCTTGCCGCCTTGAAGCGACTGTACTCGGATATCCGTGGTATACGTGGTATACGTGTCTATCTATCTCAGTTTTAAATAACAATTTTTTTAAACTCCCAACGTAATTAGGTCACATAAATATGTTTGGAAATAAAGTAAATGCCCATTATGTCTAAGCTCCCTTTCACAGCTAATAAAAGAGCTTATAACGATAAAACGCGTAAACCCATTTTAACGAAATATGACGAAGAGCCATCGCCAAAAAACCTGCTTTCAAATTAAAAATAAACCCTCATCCAAATCGGTTCACTCGTTTAAGAGCTATGATGCCACAAATAGACAGACACACACACACACACACACGCGCGCGTCGGTGGTTTATAAGGTTCACGATTGGCGTCCACAGACCGGAAGACTTAGTGTAGGTACATATTGTCTAGTGGCCAACTATAGAGCCATAAGCAACCACGTCTCAGTATTTTTAGGGTTCCGTAGTCAACTAGGAACCCTTATAGTTTCGCCATGTCTGTCCGTCTGTCTGTCTGTCTGTCTGTCCGCGGCTAAGCTCAGAGATCGTTAGTACTAGAAAGCTGTAATTTGGCATGAATGTACATATCAGTCACGCCAACAAAGTGGTAAAATAAAAAATAAAAAAATATATTTTTTTAGGGTACCTCCTATAGACGAAAAGGGGGGTGATTTTTTTTTCTCGACTAATCCTATAGTGTGGGGTATCGTTGGATAGGTCTTTTAAAACCATTGCGGGGTTGCTAACATGATTTTTCTATTCAGTGATTTGTTTGCGAAATATTCAACTTTAAAGTGAAAAATTTCATTAAAATCGAGCGTCCCCCCCCCCTCTAAAATCTAAACTGTTGGGTGGAAAAATTTGAAAAAATTCAGAATGGTAGTAAATATATCAAATTTACTAGGAAAATTATAGCGGCTAAGATTTCTTGGAAATTGTTTGTAGTTTAAGAGTAAATAGTAGCCTAAGGTATAAAACATACCTAAACTTGGATGATTCCGTACACATACGAAATCCTTAGAAAAATATTACTTGATTTTTTATAATGGCTACGGAACCCTACCTTGTGCGTGTCCGACACGCTCTTGGCCGGTTTTTTTAATAAGCGGATAAAACAGGTGCCAGTCAATACGGGCTTGGCGGAGATTCCTAACTTAAAGATAAAGCCGTAAACTCTTTTATATTGCTAATATCTATGATTATTTCTAGGATCGAGCCTATTTAAGTGTAAAAAGGAAATATATTCATACTATAAAACGGCTATAACTGGAACGCAATTAAAAGGCGATGTTGCAATAATTTTATTTATAATATATTTTAAGCGCCATAGATTTGAAAGACATAAAATATTTTTTGCCAACCAATTCTAAACTCCATTTCAGTAATGTTAAAGTGCATTAACCCTGTCTAGGCAAACGTTGGAACAGAGTACTAACAGGTAATACTTATTTTATGTAATAAATAAATACGTAATTTTATTACGATACTAATGTGACGTCAGAGGAATTTTCAATAAGTTCCACGGTTTTGCAATATCGTTTAAATAATTGTAACTTTACGTAATTCGTAATAAATCGTTTAGTGTATCGCATCGCAACAGACTATATTAACTCCTCGCTTAAACCATTACGTTCAGCAATTGAAAACTTCCGGATTTTTTTGTTTTTTACTAAATATTCATAAAAAATCCTTAAAAGTACATCGTGGTCTCCATTTTACTTTTTTTTTGGGTGATTCTTCAAGGTCGTGATTTTTGTTTTATTCCTCTGTCGTATTTTTTTTTTACTTAGTACAGAAAAAATCATGCTGCCATGAAAATAAATTTGTTCAGTAACATAAATTTATGGTACTGAACAAATCTATTTTCATGGGAGCATGATTTTTTCTGTACTAAGTAAAAAAAAAATACGACAGAGGAATAAAACAAAAATCACGACCTTAAAGAATCACCCTTTTATGTTAGAGTGGCCAGACCAACGAACTAGTGGGTCACCTGATGTTAAATAATGACAGTGCGTAAACAAACAAGTATAACAAAAATAATTCACACACACACACACACACACTCGAGTAAAATTTCATGTCTAGCCTAAGTAGTTTGGATTTCATTTCTAGATTAAACTATTTACATTTTGAATTCCTACATTTTGTAAATGGTGGAGTTCAAACAGTTGGACCCTTAACGCCGGTAGTTAAAAACTGAATGAAATCTCCGTGGTGATGTGACTGATGTGACATGAAAATTAACCGTACAATTGTATGGATAATTTTCGTGTCGCAACGGAACTTTCTCCAGTCAGTCCTTTTAAATACTATTTAATTTAACGCGGTCCGAATTTTTGGTTTCCACTCAAATCCTGATGCCGTAGGACTAAGCCGTAGGAATACCGGAATAAGAAGTAGATTATTATTCCATAGATCCAGCTAGATACCAAATTTCATTCAAATCCGTCCAGCCGTTAATGAGAAAGTTTCTAACGCAATTACGGCTAAACGGATTCGGATAAAACTTGGCGTACAAGTGATATACATAATATCCTGGTAGTTCATATTTCCGTGGGATAATGATTGTAACTTTAAACAAGAATACAGGGCGCTGTCCAAGAACTTTGAAGTACTTCAAGACGTGAAAACTTTCAAGACGCGATAAGTTAAGTTATAGCTAGACCGTTTAAATGAGTCCTCGGCACGTGGTACAGGGGCTGGGGGTATGACGACAAAGGGGCCAAGAGAGGTGCAGGCGGCGAGCGCGCCCCGTGTGCCTGCCGCCCGTACCTCTCCCGACCCCCTTTGTCGTCTTACCCCCAGCTCCTTTACCGGGCCGGCGAGGACTCATTTAAAAGGTCTAGCTATAGTTGGTGGCATTGTCCTAGCAAAATAATAAAAAAAATCAGGCCAATCTCTAGGAAGTCTCCGTGAAGTAACTATGTAAAAACTTGTAATAAATAAATCTGGTATTGGTACATCCTGTGGTATGTAAAAAATATTCGCTTACAACTAACTGCTAAAAAACTACAACTGTTAACTCAAGTTAACACATTGTTAGATGATCTTTCTAATTAGCCTAGAACTTAGATTATTGCCATCATTATTGCGCAACGAGCTAAAGCGAGCAAATTATGCGGTCACTATCTAATAGGTATTAAATCTGTGAACCTACTAATGTCTTAAATGATTACATTTAAATTTCGTGCACAATTAACAATATACAATACATATTATTAAAAATTTATGTTTTTTATCGAGTTTTGGTTTTATGCACCTCTTGCATCTGTTGAAATGGATCCTCAATGTTAAAAGGAAAACATAGAAAAACCATCATCCATCCCAGCCCACTGCAGGGCACAGACCTCCTCTCAGAATGCTTGGGCCGTAGTTCCCACGCGGGCCCAGTGCGAATTGGGAACTTCACATACCATTGAATTACCTCGCAGGTGTGTGCAGGTTTCCTCACGATGTTTTCCTTCACCGTAAATCTCATGGTAAACTTCAAATGTAATTTCGCACATAAATTCCGAAAAACTCAGACGTGCGAGCCGAAATTTGAACCCACGACCCTCTGCTTGAAAGGGCATAGGTCAAACCGCTAGGCCACCACGGCTTTCTTACATAGAAACAAATATTATTAATTTACTAGCTGCTGCCCGAGACTCCGTCTGCGAAGAATAGGGGTACAAAAAATAGCCTACGACCTATTCTCAGACCTGCCGAATATAGAGAAAAAAGTTTGACAAAAATCGGTCAAGCCGTCTCGGAGGAGTTCGACAAACACCGTGACACGAGATTTTTATATATTAGATTATAAAAAATTAACTTCAGTGAGTTTTTAACAATAATTATGAGGTTTTATTTTTAACAACACAGACAGACCTATCCATATAAGTCACGTTGGACGTCAAAGTGACATAAAATGCTACCGATCGCCGATCACTAGTCATAAACTAGCTTTTGGACGTGACTATGTCCCCATAGAATGAAATTTGTGGTAAAGCTCGTCTCATTTATTGAATAAAGCAAAAATCCGGGAAAGCAACATCCATAAATTTATAATCACCATCGATATCAGTTAAAGCAAAAATCCGGTGAAGCAATATCCAAAAAGGAGTCCCTTTAGGCAAGGTTCCAAAGATACTGGCAGCGTTCCCCCTTTGAATAGCTAAACTAATTCCTTGTCCGAGGCAGCTGCCAGGTTCGGTCTCCTTAAAAACCTTGACATTTATACGTACATCAGATTTCGTTGTTCCATTTGCAGCAAACATTTAGTTTACTTACCAAAAATGCAGTCCAATTAACATATCCAAATCGATCGAAATAAACAGGATTTAAACAAAAACTCTAAATTGAACTAATTCTTGCCCCAAACATTAACTTTAAAGGTTAGAGAGAGATTGATTAGCGAGCAAGTGTGAATGAAACTTTAGCCGCGTTTCGTTTTGCACCAATTCTTTAGGTGAGGTCATGAGAACTGTTTATTTAAATAAACCACGCACGTATTCA
This sequence comes from Archips crataeganus, assembly GCA_947859365.1. NCBI lineage: Eukaryota > Metazoa > Arthropoda > Insecta > Lepidoptera > Tortricidae > Archips > Archips crataeganus. Next base: position 19,603,396 of record OX402058.1, read on the forward strand.
ATATCTTAAATCCTATATGAAACGAATAACTCCTGTATAAACCTTTTTTTTTTACTAGCCTATAATAGTGTTCCACTGCTGGGTAAAGGCCTCCCTTCTGGTCTTCCAAGCTCTCTGCCCTGAGCTAAATCTTACCTATGTGCTATCGTTCAATTCCGCGTCCCTATGAACATAAGGGAGACCGAGGAGAGTTGTGACATCGTCGATTGTTTGGGAACTTATTTACTGCTAGCAAGCTCACAACAGCGCGTGTTTGATAGCTCGAGACTTAGTTTCTTTTTCTTCGAACTTGGCTTATTGTAACAAGTTCGATATGTTTTGATATCTTTTTATATTTTTTATTTTATCAACTTAATTTTTTGGCTAAAAAATCTTGCAAATTAAATTTCACCTACTTTTTATGATCAGATAGATTTCAATTTGGTACGACTATGTAAATTAGACTATATAAGTACAGTCAACAAAAAGTACTGTCGAACAAAAATCTTGTGTTAGTTTCACAAAAACTTATGTCAATCAAAACCGTCCTCGTGAGAGTCTGACTTGGCATTTTTGTTTTGTTTGTCAAATTGCTGAGTCATTATTGAAACTGACATTATTAGACACGTATTATTGAAACTGTCATTATAGATTTTTGGTAAACAACAACAGCATCATTGCCCCATTCGTTCAAAATATCAAAAACAAGATTGACAAGCTGCTAAAGGACTCACAGACGAGTGCACTCCAAGCAGAAAATATCTCTCCTGAGGCTTCTACAATTAACTAACTAGAGATCCGTAGCATTATTTTTTTTGTCTTAACTATCTTTGCGCCAAAAAAAAATGAACATCAAACCTTTGAATTCGACGCCCTTAATAAATGCTTTTAAACCTCTGATTGTCAGCGCTTTGCCTTCTCAAAGACAAAATATACCAATATAATTGATTACAAAACCCTGTAGACTTAAAAAAACCACTTTTTACTAAATCTTATTATTAATGTAATTAAACACTTCACTTATACAAACCTGATTCTTAATTGTTTAATATTTCTTTGAAGTGGGCATCGATTTCGACGAAATGAGCGGTATAGGGAACCCGCTACGGAATTCCATTTTACGAGGTTAATAATGTTTTTAGCAATTACAAGAAAACAAAACAGCCGAACAAACAACTATTTTTGTTGTTCTATGTACCTATATAGATGAACAATGTAGTCATCCGTACAAATATTGTACACGCGAAAATAACTCTGTTGGTCTCTCTGTTACATTTATTTCTTAGCACGAAGGCGACTGGGCTTTACTACAACACAACATCATACAACACTACAGATAAGGGTTAAGGGTGTTAACCTTAACCAGGTCGTCGCTACATCTTGTTGGAGGCCTACACCGCGTTTTCCGGTCCGTGGACGCCACTCGAGAACCTTTTTGCCCCATCGGCCATCAGTTCTACGAGTGATGTGCCCTGCCCACTGCCACTTGAGTCTGGCGATTCTTGTATACACCGTGAAATTTTAGTGGTTGTTTTCCTGAAACGAGGTGATTTATTTTCGTATAATCGATTTATAATTACTATTTTGACTAGAGTCAAAAATCCAATTGTGAAAAACGAAAGTCGAAAATGACCGCAAACCAATAGTAACGCTTCGTTGGTACAAGTAGCGTACGATCGTACGATAGGTTAGGTACCAAAGAAGCGTTACTATTGGTTTGCGGTCATTTTGGGCTTTCGTTTTTCACAATTGGATTTTTGACTCTAGTCAAAATAGTAATTATAAATCGATTGTACAATCGATACTAAATCACCTCGTTTCGGGAAAACAACCACTAAAATTTCACGGTGAGATCGAGATAATAAAATAACTATTCTTGTCTAAAGCTCGATGACAATATGTTTCCTGCAATTTATATCTACAAACTTCAAGACGTGTGCCAGGCAAGCAAGAAAATCTGGCTACAATAGAGAGACAGTAAACATTTTTGTGTTTAATTTCACCTTTTCATCCACAGTCATTATCAACCCAAAAATCAAAGTCGAAGTTAAAATCTAACCGAAATATAGACGTTACGATAATCTAAAGATAAATAAAGCTATTTATCAGGGCGGGCGGATAAAGGATGCGCGCGAGTTGATAAATCGAGGACATTTATTCAGAGGCGATTGTATCAAAATATTTAGTTTGTCCGGGATAAGTGTCAGGCTCTTAATGGCCGATTAGACGCCCTGGGAGAGTGTGATTGTCCGACACAGTCGAGCGGGTAAAAAAACGATGCGAAAACGATGAAAAAATTAACGATGTCGCTCATTCTATTCTACCTTGGGAGGAACTAGCAGAAGGACAAACGAACAGTGTGAACAAAAACCGGCCAAGTGCGAGTCGGACTCGCGCACGAAGGGTTCTGTACCATTATCCATAAAAACGGCAAAAAATCACGTTTGTTGTATGGGAGCCCCCTAAATATTTATTTTATTCTGCTTTTTTAGTATTTTTGCTCTAGCAGCAACCGAAATACATCATCTGTGAAAATTTCAACTGTCTAGCTATCATGGTTCATGAGATACAGCCTGGTGACAGACGGACGGACGGATGGACGGACGGACAGACGGACAAGCGGACAGACGGACGGACATCGAAGTCTCAGTAATATGGTCCCGTTTTTACCCTTTGGGTACGGAACCCTAAAAAGTGACCCGTTGGTACTTACAGTTAGATAAGGAACCATAAAAAGGTGACAATATAAATCATACAAAGTGACGGATTTAGGAATGATCCTTTATCATTACAATATAGATAAGATAAGTAAACAATACACTTCTATAAAACAGTCGAAAAGGTTTTCTTTTAAACCATTCCATGACATTTTAAACGCTGATAAGAAAAGGGTGTCAATTTGTTTTTATCCCTTTTCTAATTACTTTTTTTATTAATTTTCATCAGTTCAAATGTTCAAATAATTCAGTCATTTGAATAAAAGTGTTTTTAGAACAGCAAAGTTTAAAGCGCAAATTGTGTAATCATCCAACCAAGCCTATACCTCTATTTAGACCCCATTGCAGGCACAGACCTCCTATGACGTTGACGCCCAATCATTACGGTTGGAAGTGATGTGCATCCACCCTGAACCTGCGGCATTCACCAAACGTCCGTCCATCTCATTGGTGGACGTCCCACGCTGCGCTTGCCAGTCCGTGGTCTCCATTTTAACCTAATAGCGTTTTAAAAACCGCCCGTCCACTTCGCCCAGCTGCTGAACATTCCTGTGATATTGAATAACCTAACGGCCGCTATTATGCGCCCAGAGATTTGCGCGGCCATTCATAAATATCATAATAACTCTATCGGCAAATAAACCACGACCAACCAGGAAGGTCGGAGGTCGGGTGAATCTATGCCTAAATAAAAGGTGGGAATTGTAGACACTGGCCACCGAGACCGTGTCGCTGTTTCGTAAATTTGAATTTGTGTCTTCTAAAATTTGAATTAAGAAACGAACAGCGTACATCAACGGTTTGGGGAGCCATTCTTCGATAGGCTGTGCTAATGAAATCTTCTTTGTATAGTTGAACTTATACGTAAAAAATCCATATTATCGTTGAAGTGCAAGTTTTCATTTAAACAGTTAAAGTTAGTTCTTTCAGCTATACTTCTCAGCTACGCCCCATCGCGGAAATACTGGACGCATGTGGCATTTATTGATGAACTTTTGGACTACGTTCGCTGACAATTTCACTTTTACGTTGTCAGTTCTAACCCAGTTTCAAAGTTGCCAGCTATCCATGTGTATTTTTTTACCAAAAACATTTTTGGTTACACCTATCAAAATTTAGAATTATTTTTTCCGAATATTTAAAATCCCGAATGCTTCATTTATCCGAATGCATTTTTTTCTGAAACTGTAAATATTTCAGGACTTTTATAAAACAACCCTAACGTAACCTAAAGGGTTCTACACGATGGTCCTGAAATAAATCCTGAAATATTTACAGTTTCAGAAAAAAATGCTTTCGGACAAATGAAGTTTTCGGGATTCTAAACCTTCGGAAGTAAAATTTTCTAAACATCGATAGGATCCCAATATTTTTTCATCATCATCATCGTTTCAGCGGAAAGACGTCTACGTTGTATAGTCGACCAAGAAACTCCTTTACCACCCTAAAGTTCAATGTCAGTTGTATGACTTAAGACATCAAAGGCTATTTTCACTTACAAGTCAATGTGACAATCAGCCTTATTGTTTTCATTCTGATGTAGGAACTGTCACAAAAAAGTGGTAAAGCACTTACTTGGTCGACTATACATAAACCTCACCATCTCCTGCGCCATACGCATCCAACGCGTTCCCGCAACCTTAACCAGAGGCCGTATTCTGAACAAAATCCACATGCCGATTTTGCATTCTGGCTTTTCCAAGAAGAGTTTAACTACTTCGTGATACCAGAACACCCAGGGTAAAGTATAATCAACAAAACAGCAGTCATAATCCTTTCTTTGTCAACCTTTTGGAAGCATTTGCGTCAACGCCCTGTTCCCTTTTGTTTACTTTAACCCGAATAGGGGACAGTCAAAAATATTGTTAGTATGATTTACGATTGGTCTGGCGTTAAAATCAGTGGTTCTTTTTGCAGTTCATAGTGGTATGATTTCGAAATGTTTTTGGTGACCAAAATCTTTTGTTGTTGGAAATGGAATTGATTGAATGGATTGGAATGCGATTTTAATGTCGTAGAAGTTTACGTTCTTGAGTTGACATCTTATTATTAGACCGCGATGAGATTAGGAACAGAGTCGTCCGTTATTTATATACTTCATCATCGTCGTCGTCGTCACTGAGTGAGAAGGCTTAGTATCCAGTCAGACTCAGTAGGTACGGAAAATAAATTAGCACGCACAAGTGTAACTAAAAAAAAACCGGCCAAGAGCGTGTCGGACACGCCCGAGATAGAGTTCCGTAGCCATTACGAAAAAATCAAGTAATATTTTTCAAAGGATTTCGTATGTGTACGGAATCTTCCAAGTTTAGGTACGTTTTATACCTTAGGCTACTATTTACTTATAATAAACTACAAATAATTCCCAAGCAATTTTAGCTGCTATAATTTTCCTTGTAAATATAATATATTTACTACCATTCTGAATTTTTCAAATTTTTTCCACTCAACAGTTTAGATTTTAGAGGGGGGGGACGATCGATTTTAATGAAAATTTTCATTTTAAAGCTAAATATTTCGCAAACAGATCACTGAAAATCATGTTAGCAACCCCCAATGGTTTTAAAAAAACCTATCCAACGATACCCCACACTATAGGGTTAGTTGAGAAAAAAAAATCACCCCCACTTTACGCCTATGGGAGGTACCCTAAAAAAATTTATTTTAGTTTTTTTATTTAATCACTTTGACAGCGTGACTGATATATATATTCATGCCAAATTACAGCTTTCTAGTACTAACAGTCTCTGAGCTTAGCCGCGGACGGACAGACAGACAGACAGACAGACGGACAGACATGGCGGAACTATAAGGGTTCCTAGTTGACTACGGAACCCTAAAAAGAAATCATCATCATCGTTATCACGACCCCTGATGAACATGGGGAGGCCCAAGGCTCGCCAAACAGATCGTTCCTGCGCCATCCGCATCCAACGCATTCCCGCAACCTTAACTAGGAAGTCGCTCTATCTTGTTGGAGGCCTACTTACAATGCGTCTTTCAGTCGGTAGGCGCCACTCGAGAACCTTTAAAAAAAAATCAAAAATCAAAACGTTTATTCTGCAAATAGGCCGCAAAGGGCTCTTTTACATGTCACTTTTTTAAACTACCAGCGCTTTCGTAAGGACCATCATTGCCAAGAAGAATGCGCCGCAAGAAACTTGGCAGGAAGTCATCTTTTCAAATTAAAATATAATAAATTACAAACTAAAAAACCATACAAATATAGAATTAAATAAAAAATAATAATAATTATATAAAAAAAACAATACAGGGATGTATTGGGTCCCTTAGTTAAAAAAAAAAAACTAAAACTATACCTACGTCTTAACTAACTATATCTATGTTCAGTGGAAGTGTAGAACGCTTCCACCGTCAAAAAAAGAAAAAAATAAAAAATAATAATATTGGAGATACCTATTCTTCCAATGTCACAAAGAAAGAAATAGTAGTGAGGAAATCTGCCAGGTGTGCGCAGAAATTAAGTGGCGTGTGTGAATTTCCCGATCCGTACTGGGTCCACGTGAGAACTACGGCCCAAGCCTCATAATAATAATAAATAAATAAAATAATAAATATTAGGGGACAATCTTACACAAATCGACCTAGTCCCAAACTAAGCAAAGCTTGTACTATGGGTACTAGACGACGGTAAACATACTTACATAGATAAATAAATACTTAAATACATAGAAAACATCCATAACTCAGGAACAAATATTCGTGCTCATCACACAAATAAATGCCCTTACCGGGATTTGAACCCAGGACCTCTTGCTTCGTAGGCAGGGTCACTACCAACTAGGCTAAAGCGGTCGTTAATACTTATAATTTACTTCGAATAACTTAGATTCATAGTGTTGTGTTGTGTAGTGTGTTGTGTGTGATTCATAGTGATGATAATAACATGTAGTTTAATTTCAATGGGCAACCGGATAGCCTAGTGGTTAAAGAACATGACTACGAAGCTTGAGGTCCCGGGTTCAATTCCCGATCGGGACAATAAAAAAATGTTAAAAATACTAATGTTTGTGCTCGAGTCTTGGATGTTTAGTATGTATTTATCTATTTAAGTACCTATGTTTATCCGTTCACCTCTCCCGACCCCCTTTGTCGTCATATCCCCTAGCCCCTGTACCACAGGAATAAGTAAACGGAACAGAAGAAAAACTTCCGAACAGAGCTCTAAATTCTTACCTATTATCATAGGGTTGTCACTCGGTAAAAAAAAAATTAAAAATCAAAATATTTTATTCAAACAAGTACTTAAGTATCTAATATCTGTATATCAACAAACACTACAACAGGTAGGCATCTATAAAAACAACCGAACACCCGAACTATGTAGCTAAACGCTAAACGGTCGCGTCGTCGCTGGCGGCACACCTGAACTTTGTCTACTCACTGAGCTAGTTCAAACCGGTTTGTCTCCGAGCGGGCGCCGGTGCACGCCCCCCCCCCCCCCCCCCGTCCTGTCTGTGCAAGTCACGCACACAATATGTTGTGCGTGTAGTAGTGTTATGCGTGCGCGGCGTTGTTTGAAGCGTTTATTCTGTTCCGTTTATTTATTCCCGTGCCTGTACCGCGCGGGCGAGATCTCATTTAAATGGTTTAGCTATAGTACCCATAGTACAAGATTTCTTTAATTTTGGACTGGATCAATTGGTGTCAAATTGTCCCATGATTTATTTATGTAATTTTACCCAGACCCCTATACTTTCATCCGATATCATTTATAGATCATCTTCCAGGTAGCGGTGATTTATCATCTCAGGTCATATTAATAAATCGCCGGACGGTGTCGGATTAACAGGCACTAAACGTCGCGGCCGCCGTATCTCGAGACGTGTTAATTTAGAGAGGCTGCTGGGTAGGGGTCCGTGGGCATGGCGTGAGAAAGCTTTCAAAACGACAAAGACAGAACAAATCGCATAAAATCGCATAAAAATCGCATAAAATTTTATTCACTCTATTATGTTATCAAATCAAATCAAAATCAAAATCGTTTATTGACCAAAATATTTTTACATTAAAATACAGTGTCTAGTGGGCCCCAAACTAGGCTTAGCCTGTATCTTGGGGTCCGAGAGTGCAGTTGACAATAATATTTTAACAAGAAAATAAAGTTCATTATGAGTTTTTAGTGAAATCAAAGTCATAGTGAAAATAAACGGATCACTCACGTCTTAAAACGAGTTTAACTCTACATGTTTCGGGTTTAAGACGTGAGTGATCCGTATATTTTCACTATGAGAGAGTCTCATGGTAGTTTCATGTTTAAAATCAAAGTCTAATTATAGTATTGGTTGTCTGGAAGTGATCGCTTTTGAGCGATAAGACCGCCTATTGGCTGCCTGATTTTTTATTGTTATTAATTTTTTCTGCACTTGTTTGGTGATCAATAAAGAATGTTTGTATTTCATTGTCTAAGACAAAATATGTTCAATTTACACTTATTTAACAAAGCCCTACCCACTTCCTATTTGTGTTAGCGTTACCATATTTATCACACATATAACGTTATTTTTATGGTTACTTTCACGCAAGTGAATTTATGTAAAGTAAACTTAGGTGAATCAATAAATTTTTTATATACCTATACCTGGTTTAAATCAGATCCACATTGGTTGACCTTAATTAATATTATTAATTAGATTTAGAGATTATTACATTACCTAGGAGGAGGGGTGTCAAGCACCTAAGTAAAAGTCGAAGAATCTACCTAAAAAAAAAACATGTTTCTATTTTACAATTCAATTTCATACCATCTAAGTATAGTACTTTAGTTTGTTTGAAATTAGAAAAAATAAAATAAAAACAAGATTAGAAATAGCAGTTCAGAGAGGTAAATGCCACCTGTGTCTTGGAGTCAATACATGTGGTACAAAATGTTAACAACGCTTTTACTATTTAGTTTCAGTTTAGCTTATATTCAGTCTTTATTTTCTAATTTTATTGCATAATATTTATGAATAATAAATTTAGAGTAATTTTGCAGTTCATTGTAAACGAAGAGATATTTCAATCTTTTTTTGGTAGAATCATTCGTTCGAAGATACAGTGACGAATCATTAAAAAACCAATCTTCTTTTAAGAACTATTAGAAGACCCTTGAGTCAAAGCCAAATAAAACGTTTTCTGCTCCTAATAGTAGCAAAATTAGAGTACTTTCTTTTTACTCTCTCCAAGAGTACCTGAATATAAGAAAAGAAATAACGAAAAAGGTTAGTTTACATGAGCAACTAAACTCCTTTCAACCTTTTTTTTGCCTTTCGGATTAGGTACCTACTAAATGTCCTAAAGTTTGACACTTGAATGCCCAATAGATCACAGGTAAAGTCAAAATAAGTAATCTCTATACAATTTAGGGTATAATTAACAAGGTACCGTAAAACGGGGTAAATTGGTCCAATGTTCACTTTCAACTGGAATTTTAACCTTCTTCCGTAATTCATAAATAAATAAATACAATAAATAAATATCACGGGACAATTCACACCAATTGACCTAGTCCTAAAGTAAGCTAGGCAAGCTTGTGTTATGGGTACTAGGCAACGGATAAACATACTTATATAGATAGATACATACTTAAATATATATTAAACACCCAAGACCCGAGTACAAACATTCGTATTTTTCATACAAATGTCTGCCCCGACACGGGAATCGAACCCGGGACCTCAAGCTTCATAGTCAGGTTCTCTAACCACTAGGCCATCTGGTCGTCTAAATCATAGGGTATTTTAAGTTACTACATAATCATGTTTCACAATATGACTCGTCTAAACTTAAAATTAAAAGGCACACCAAACGCGTGTTCACGACGTCCTCACTTTAAACGTGTTTTTCTTACTGAACCGTCGTTGGCTGATTTAAATTCTCAGTGAAGCCGCTAGCAAAAATACCTCGCTTGTTCAGAAATTAACAACAGTTGACCTCACTTAAATAGTAAGTGGACTAACAGCCCGGTTAAGAAAGGCAGATTTTTATTCTTATTAACCCCGCCATTCCTATTTCCCCCGTTTTACGGTATATTTTGTTCAAAACATCTACAATAATAATTTCGAGTATCTAGATCCAAAGTACTATGAGCGATGTGGCCTGTCCACTGCCACATGAGTCTGAGGGATGTTTCCTAGGTAAAAAAATAATAATTCTTATTAGTCCGTATTTTACATTATCAAAAAATATTAGACACGTAATTTTTCTTTTGACAATTAAACAAAAAATGACGAAGATATGGCGCGTTGAAGTTCCGCGTGACGAGGCGTGACGTCACTTGTTCCTAAAACGCTCATACAAAGTGTAGGAACAAGTGACGTCACGCGAAACTTCAACGCGCCATATCTTCGTAATTTTTTGTTTAATTGACAAAATAAAAAATACGTGTCCAATATTTTTTGATAATCTAAAAGACTGACTAGTTAGGAAAGTAGCCAATTCTTGCGCGGATTTCATCATTTCTAATGCGACCCCGCAGAAAAACTCCGAGCATAGCCCTCTCCATTGCCCTCTGAGTGACTTTGAGTTTTCTTATCAGGCCCATTATGAGGAGTGGCGTCCACGGACCAGAAGACACAGTATAGGTAGGCCTCCCATCAGAGCGACGACCTGGTTACGGTTGCGGTGTAGCGACTACTAGCGCCATCTAGTCGTCACATAAGGAACTAATTGCTACAATCCTACATCACGCTATCGAAGTTTCTCAACTCGGCTGCATAAATACAACTTCCAACTTTCATCCATTGGACTTCGGTCCCCAGGCATAACATGTGCCTGGAGAGAGATCTCTCTATTGCAGCCTACCCCCAAATTGGTGACCCCGACCCAAATTAGTGACCCACGACATTGGACAAAATCGCAGCCTTCAGACACACAAGACGATGACGCAGTCTCACAGCAAGCCATACTCACCGCACTGTGCACCATTAGCATGTATCTATTATCTGCCTGGTGTCTACAGTTCGCAAATCCTCCTCCCACTACTTCCACTTGCCAATCAATCAACCAACGCTCGCCAACAAGGCTCTGAGCAATCACGCAACAGGCAAGCATCTACTAGTAGCAGAGGAACAACAATGCTCGCCGACGAGGCTCTGAGCGACTGGCCCTTGCAAGCGCCCACATGACGCACAGACTGCACTACACTGCAATTTGTATCGACCTCCGGTCTAAAAGGGGGGCTGATGTAGCGACTACTAGCGCCATCTAGTCGTCACATAAGGAACTAATTGCTACAATCCTACATCACGCTATCGAAGTTTCTCAACTCGGCTGCATAAATACAACTTCCAACTTTCATCCATTGGACTTCGGTCCCCAGGCATAACATGTGCCTGGAGAGAGATCTCTCTATTGCAGCCTACCCCCAAAGCGGGAACGCGTTGGATGCGGATGGCACGAGCCTTGGGGGAGTCCTATGTTCAGCAGTGGACGTCTTTTGGCTGAAATGATTATGTTGATGATGAATTACGGCCCAAGCCTTCCCATTCTAAGAGAAAGCCTACGCCCTACAACATGATCTAACCATATAGGCCGAAACGGCTGGTTAAGCCGCATAAAACTGAAAATCAATAATATTTTTGTCTGAATATCGAATATGTGTTAATAATTACCATATAGGTACCACAAATAAATTACCACTCAGAGGGCAATGGAGAGGGCTATGCTCGAAGTATCTCTGCGGGATCGCATTAGAAATGATGAAATCCGCGCAAGAACTAAAGTCACCGACATAGCTCGATGAATCGCCAGACTCAAGTGGCAGTAGGCAGGGCACATCGCTCGTAGAACTGATGGCCAATCGGGCAATAAGGTTCTCGAGTGGCGTCCACGGACTGGTAGACGCAGTGTAGGTAGGCCTCCAACAAGATGGAGCGACGACCTGGTTAAGGTCGCGGGATCGCGTTGGATGCGGATGGCACGGGACCGATCTGTTTGGCGAGCCTTGGGGGAGGCCTATGTTCAGCAGTGGACGTCTTTTGGCTGAAATGATGATGATGATGATGACAAATAAATTAAATAAACCCACCGATAAACCACGGCACACGCTTGACTAAAAAAATTACAAATAAATATTATACACCGTTACTCAATACTATTATCTCGTAGCGACGTATTTAGGTACAGTCGCACCAATAAATACTGATGTAGTACAGTCACACCGATAAATCCACCGTAATATTGAGACGTAGATCTAATCTCCCTCAGAGATTTATAAAGGAAAGAGATTTATTTTGGTTGAAAAATGTCGCTTCTATTAGAGAGCGATTATTTTGGTTGTTGGAGTTTTTTTTCAAGTTTTTAGAATGCATTGGACTAGTTTTAGTTAGTTCGTTCGCTTGGAAATGTTATTAAGTATTTGATTTTATCTTAACCGTGTAAATACTTGTAGGAGAGAAGAAATAAAAGATAGTTAGAATAAAACAGAATAGAATCGTTTATTGCAAGTCACATTACAATTTAACGACCGCCTTAGCCTAGTTGGTAGTGACCCTGCCTACGAAGCAAGAGGTCCTGGGTTCGAATCCCGGTAAGGGCATTTATTTGTGTGATGAGCACGAATATTTGTTAATGAAAATAAGCATCGCTAAAAATAATTTGTGCACAATTATTTTAATTCTATATTTTTGAAACCAGAACTTAACTCACCATTTATTTTCTCGAACCAATATTGTTTAATGCGTATAAAAAATATTTCTACTTCTATTTAGAGTACCGTGCGTGACTGACTGAAAGCCAAGCTTCAGCCCAGCAACAACCAAGCTTCAGCCCATCCAGGTCACACAAACCCAACTATCACCACCACCAAACTACACTGACGCGTTTCGAACTCAACCAGGGCTCATCTTCAGAGTAGTTATCACAACCGTACGCTATGCTACCAAATGTTAGACTGCAGACTGACATTATGTTAGTGACTTTAATTCTTGCCCGGATTTTATAATTAGGTACTAATGTGATCCTGCAGGAAATCTCCGAGCATAGCCCTCTCCATTGCCCTCTGAGCGACTTTCAGCTTTCTTATGAGACCCATAGTTAGCGGCCACGTCGCAGTGCCATAAGTCATCACTGGCAACACACACTGGTTAAAGACGACCAGATGGCCTAGTGGTTAGAGAACATGACTACGAAGCGAAGCTTGAGGTCCCGGGTTCAATTCCCGTGTCGGGGCAGATATTTGTATGAAAAATACGAATGTTTGTTCTCGGGTTTTCGGTGTTAAATATGTATTTAAGTATGTATCTATCCACGAGGGGCGTTCAATATAAAGTGAGAATGAGATGCAAACTCTTTTAATATTACGAAATTAAATACTGGCCGGTAAAGCTAATCTATCTAGCTGATTGCTATGAAAAAAAACTAACTGTGTTTTGTTTAAAAAAAATATACGGCAATTTCTTTGCAATGCTATTGAGTACGTTAGCGAAAATGGAGAAAATTTAACTGCGCGCCGTTATCAAATACTTGTGTTTGAAAAATTTTTCAACGAACCAAGTCAATTTAGATTTCCGGGACACTTCAGGGTCTAATGCTCCTCCGTATTCGACAGTCGCACGTTGGTGCGCCGAATTTAGACGTGGAAGAACATCGACAATGGACGACCCCCGCTCCGGACGCCCTACTACAGCAGTTTTTTTTTTTTTTTTTTTTTTATATTAGAGGTGGCAAACGAGCAGACGGGTCACCTGATGGAAAGCGATCACCGTCGCCCATGGACACCCGCAACACGGGGGGCATCACAGGTGCGTTGCCGACCCTTTTAGGAATTGGTAGGCTCGTTTTTTAAAGATCCCTAAGTTACTGAAGAAATTGTGAAAAAAGTCGAAAACTCAGTTTTGGCGGATCGTCGTGTCACGGTTCGTTTTATTGCTGAAAATGTAAAGATTTCAACGGGGAGCGTGCATAATATTTTACATGAACGCTTGGGTATGAAAAAGGTATCTGCGCGTTGGGTACCAAGAATGCTTACTGACACGCAAAAACAAACTAGACTAGAGATTTGTCAAGAAGCTTTGAACCTGATGCAGCAAGACCGGGAACTTTTTTTGACGCGATTTATAACCAATGGACAAAACATGGCTCCATCATTACGACCCAGAAACGAAACTGCAGTCTATGACATGGAAAAGGCCATCATCTCCAACTCCGAAGAAATTCAAGGTGAGCCCATCTGCCGGTAAGGTCATGGGTTCTGCTTTTTGGGATGGTAAAGGGGTATTAATGATTGAGTATCTCGAGCATGGAGCCACTATTACGGGCACATTATACGCCAAACAAATAGCAACATTGCGCAATGAGATCCGCGAAAAACGGCGAGGTAAACTCTCGAAAGTTATGCTGTTCCACCAGGACAATGCCCTGGCACACAAGTCCGCCGTTGCAATGGCTGCAATTCGTGAAGCTGGGTTCGATATCCTTAAGCATCCTCCGTATTCACCAGATCTCGCTTCCAGTGATTTCTACCTATTTCCGAGATTGAAACAATACCTGAGAGGCCAGAAATTTGAAGACGACGACGCGGTAGTCGCTGCAGTACAAGATTTTTTAAGTACTCAAGATGAGACCTTTTTTAAAAAAGTTTTGAAAAAAGATATACTAAGTGTATTATGCTAAAAGGTGACTATGTCGAAAAATAAAATGACATTTAGTAAAAGTTGTTTATAACATACTCATTCTCACTTTTTATTGAACGCCCCTAGTATATAAGTATGTTTATCCGTTGCTTAGTACCCATAACACAAGCTTTGCTAAGCTTACTTTGGTACTAGGTCAATTGGTGTGAATTGTCCCATGATATTTATTTATTTATTATTAGTATTTATTAAAGACTTTTGACTTGAGACACTGCGGTATATTGGATGACAAGATATTGCAAAACTTCCCGATCTCTCTCCGATTTGGCTAACGTATATTTTCGGTACACGCCACTAGTAGGTAACGCCACTTTGTAATAATGACAGTCAACTTGGCAAATATTTTCCAAATAAACACGACACTTTTTCATTGTATAAGCCTTTAACACTAACATCGAACAATAAAATTACAAAACTACACTTAACAAGTAGTCGCAAGGCTCCCCCTGCGAGCAAACAGCCGTAGCCCAAAAAAAAGGTTTCTACGTCACAGGCTAACGGGCGTTCCAAAACAGTTTAGTTAACGGTTTAACTCTAATAAAACAATTACAATATTTGCTCGTTTGTGCAAATTTCATTTCTATGGATCGCTCGTTTTTTAGTGTCGGCGCCTTTGTAGGGTTTTTGCTGTGCAAATGTTGGCGTATTTGTTTCAAATGTGTCCGATACATCTGTTATTTGGGGGAGTTTGTACAATTTTATTTATTATAGAAAAACTAGTCTTCACTCGCTTTTGAAATATATTCACGTAAAACATTTACAGACTTTAGAGTTTGGTCTAAAAATGTTACGGTAACATGTTTAGCACAAGCACAATTTCGTTCGCTCGGACAACGCCATCTATGATCGCAGATGAAGTTAACGACTCATCTTAAAGCCGCGGTACCTACCTCAACCTTTGTGTAGTTTAAACTGTGCTAAGTTGGTTTTAACCGAATAATGCTATTGTTGGGTTGTAAAAGGTAAGCAGAATCATCATCACCATCATCATTTCAGCCGGAAGACGTCCACTGCTGAACATAGGCCTTCCCCAAGGCTCGCTATACTGATCGGTCCCGTGCCATCCGCATCCAACGCGTTCCTGTAACTGTAACCAGTCCGCGGACCGGAAGACGCAGTGTAGGTAGACCACCAACAAGATGGAGAGATGACCTGGTTAAGCAGATGAACTGACTTTAAATTTACTTGTTTCCGGCTAATATTTTTATGTGTGTGCTGGCCAAGTGCAATTTGGATTCAAACATTGAGGGCTCCAAAGATGAGATATGCCAAGTTTCAAGTCTCCATACCAGATACAGCTACAGTTACAGAGAATTTAGTGTTTGAATTGAATATAGGTACAATCAAGGAAACTGTTTCGCGTACCAGGGAGCAGGGTGGAACCTTTTTACAATCAATTTCACAATGATTTCTTTGCCAGATGTATGGAACGTCAACATGCCATGTACATTAATTTACTATTTTTTCATTGAATTTACTATTTATTCATTGAATTTACTATTTTTTATAGTACCTATATATAAAAGGCAACCGTTACTGGCTGATCTATCAACGAACAGCTCAAACCAGATTGTATGAAATTTGGTACACAGATAGCTATTAATATTATGACTTTCCACGGGACAAGAATAAAACGGAGTTTATACAGGATATTTTTTTAATAAGTGCACAAATTTTAATATGTCATTCAGATTTCAGAATTTTTCATTATAATATTTATTACTTATTTTTTATTCTTCATAGTAACTCGAACAAATTATTGGATGAATTACTATAATCCAAACCAAATTTCAAAATGTAAATAAATAAACTCTCGTGATCTATCAACGATAGGTACTGAATCAAATATCAAAATTTGTGCACTGACTAAAAAATCACCCTGTATATTCGATTCAATGGGACCCTATCTCAGTAACCATTCCTTTAGGATTATATTCAGTAAAGAAGGGTTTTTGGAATTCCCCGCAGGAAAGAGATCGACAGTTGACCATAAAAAACATTAGTGCGCGGACGAAGTCGCGAGTAAAAGGTAGTAAACACACTTTTTTTTAACTAACTACTCGTAATTCTCCCAATCTTTAAACTCTCGTAATACGGATCTTAATTCGTGTCACAATTCTAATCGCGCCATCAATATCATTACCAACAAGAGAACCTGTGTAATAAATCCATTTGTATATGCAAAAGGATTTTCCAAGATTTCCATACATTTCCACTTGCATGGTTGTTTATGTAGTGGCCGCGGTTTATGTTCTACATATTCTAGAAGATGCACTGCACATGCATATGAATATGTATTAGTTTTGTGTTTAGATCCATATTGAAACGATGATTTTATTATGTAAAATGTGTATTTTACAATTCTGGTTTTAAATGTTTGTTGGTTTGTGTAACATTTAGGTTGTCATCTCAGACTATATACGTCCAACTGCAGGGCAAAAAAGGGTGCTCAAGAAATTTCTTGGTCTTCTATTCAAGTGTTGTTAATTGTCTGTCACACAGCGCGGTTAAAATACTTTTCAAACTCCGCCCCAATCCGTCTCACATAGAGAAAGACAAACAAAGAAACACGCCTTTCACCTTACCCAACCAAAAGAGAATGACTACCATTAAACGTTGTAATAGCTATTAAAAATTTGCTAAAATGTAAAAAAAAGATTTAAAAGCACATCCTAAGCAAAATTATTCGTTCACATTCCTCCATTGTCTCTTTCCTTAAAATCCATAAAAACTTTGCAAAAGTCCCGTTTCTAATTCATCTGCAAAGAAAGTTTTATTGCCTTGCCCTAGTAAAGTTGCGTAAGTAATAGTTTTATTATTTTGAGATAGTTCCGTTTTTAAGCAGACCTTTTTTAATGGCACTGATTATGCTTGTTGTTTAGTTTGGGATGCAATACTGTTTCGGTACGGTAGGTAAACAAAAACTCCTTTAGTTTTAGAGTTGGTTTCAATTTACTGTAATTTTAGTGTCTGGCAATTCTATATGTAAATACAGCCACTTTTACTGCACAGTATAATAGAATTGCCAGTAGGTAAATATCAATTTTAAACTTAATGGCCTATAGAATTTTTAATTCTATCCTATAAGTAAATATAAAACTTACATTTACATTACTACGTTTGAAATTTACCGCAAGTTTTGCGGTGAAGGACAACCATCGTGAGGGAAGCTGCATACGCTTAGGAAGCGTTTCAATGGTGTGCAAAGTTCTCAATACGTCCTGGGTCCAGCTCAAGCCCTCTCGTGCCGAGAGAAGACCTGTGCTCAGCAGTGGGACGTTAATGGTCAAGATGATGAAAAATGAAACTTGATTAGGTAGGCTACATAATTGTAAAAAGCTGATTACATAGGTTCCTAGACTTTAGTACCGATTCTAAATAATCACATGGAATAGTATTTAAAAGGGATTTTAGTATTTACTATTGTGCTATTTTTTATTGTAACTTAAATGTAAGCAAATGTTTAAAAATAAAAGAAAAGATTAGCTCCTTGTCTATTTGTCTAAGGCTCACAAAATAATTTGCAGACACAGGTAGTTAAAGACTTTTATTCTATTCATAAGAATGGACTACGTGACATTTTATAATAATACAAACTTTTAATTGCGTGTGCGTTAGTCACAACTAATTTAGGGTCACAAAAAACTAACGTAATAAATAAACAAAGATATAATTACAGAACTTTTCGTAGCACTGGTAAATAGGTTTTTACCTATTTAAATATATTTTAATGTCAAGTTAATGACATAACTATTAAAAATCAGCAATTACAAATATTTAATTAAAACATTCATTTTCGCAACCTAGCAATTCTAAATGAATACCGGTAACACGCATAAAAACAAGTGAACCGCCGCATAAAACTATAGAATTACGATAATCGTGCGATCTATAACGTCGCGTATCTTTTAATCGGCGCAGTGGCAAAGTTCACGCTCCCACCACTTTGCCATAACGCACAAGAGGAAGACGGAGATACGGGGTACGTACCCCGTGCGAGAGAGATGATGGACCAATAGATGTTGCGTTAGAAGTAAGCCACGCCCTCTTTGCGCTTGGCTCGCCGAATCCACCTCCAGGGGCATTCGTGCGCGCGCGCCGCTACGACTACACGCGTGCGAATACAGCTTGGAAAAAAGTTCGCTTTATTGAAAATGACGCTCGGCTAGTTTTAAAGACGATGATTTTACTCACATATTTCTTAAAGTATTTACTCTGATTTTTCCCCGTTTTGGCCAGTTTGGACTGTGTTTGTAGTTTCAGTTAGCGCTGGCCTGTAAATTGACCGGTGAATTTGGTTTCAGTGAAAGTGACTGAACTGTGACATTTGAAAACGATAGTACTAGTAATTGAGGCAGCGCAGGTGCGGTTGTGTTTTCAGACTGCGAGTTTTTCTAGTGAAGTGTTGTGGGATTTTTTTGGAAAACATCGACTGTTCTGACGTTGTGTTGTTTTCGCGCCAAAGATATCAAGGTAAGAAAATTAAATTACACACATAAGTTGTTTGATCAAAAAAATATTTTTAATACTTACGCATTTTTCTCGAGCGGTCCCGCCTGAAAGACATCAACGGGTGCGTGATGTTGTTCAATCGCACTTTAATTACGCCGAGAGTCAAAAGCTGAAAACTTTTTTTATCACAATTTACTAAATGTACAGATTCCTAAATTATTACACTACGTAATTTTACCATCGAGGCCATTATTAATTAGATAAGGTAGATGTCCGAGTGCTGGTCACTGTCCTAATAGTCGTCATCTTCAACTTTATGTCATTAGCGACAGAGGTGACAGCAGGGTGTCATCTATTGGGCATTTACTGCGATACAGAGTTCTCTAGTAACCCTAGTGCAGGCATACGTGTTAAATAGACTTTTGTAAAACATTGTATTTCTTGTCATCTTGTACTGCAAATTATTGAATAAATTATCTTATCTTATCATATCTTATCTTATCTTATCTTATCTTATTTTTTTTTTATTTTTTTTTGGGCCTAGTTGGTAGTGACCCTGCCTACGAAGCAAGAGATCCTGGGTTCGAATACCGGTAAGGGCATTTATTTGTGTGATGAGCACGAATATTTGTTCCTGAGTTATGGATGTTTTCTATGTATTTAAGTATTTATTTATCTATATAAGTATGTTTATCGTCGTCTAGTACCCATAGTACAAGCTTTGCTTAGTTTGGGATTAGGTCGATTTGTGTCAGATTGTCCCCTAATATTTATTTATTTTAATATTTATTAACTAGGACATTTACCTTACCTATTAGTATTAACTGCAATCATCTAGCTAATTACCTAATTACCTTTATAAAAAAAGTACCTTAAATAATGTTTTGTTTATCAATTTTTTTTTTCAAATTGTTTTTTGTTGCCCGCAAATTGTTGTCAGCAAAAATACATTAATCGCTTTCCCGCGGGAACTGTTAAGGATAAAATATATCCTATGTCAAATTCAAATTAATTTATTCGCATTAAGGCGGGCTTGCGCGGACCTGGGTTAGCTACTTAACTCCGAGTTAACTGCTAACCCATGGTTACAAAGTGTCAAAATTTATAGAACTGTCATTCTTAACCCAGGGTTAACGATTTATGTCTACCCCGGACTGTGCAAGTGGCCCTAAGTGTCATTCCCAGAGTCTCAAACTCCATGCCATTATCTAAATCGGTTTAGCGATTAAAGCGAGAAGAGGTGACAGACAGACAGACAGAGTCAATTTAGCATTTATAATATTAGTAAAATATTAAAACAAAATTATTTGCCTGGCGCCAGATTTACACAAGTAAATCATCCGAGTAGCTATACATTGTGGGGTTATCAAAGTGGGTATGATGAGATGGAACATTCAAATCCCTCAGTGTACACTACAATTTGTTACCACATTGACATTGTCCCCTAATATTTATTTATTTATTTATTTACATTTATATATATATATATGAAAATCCAGCGTTACTGTTATTATGTTTACACTTCTGACTTCTATATACGTATAAATCTAATATATAAAATCTCGTGACACGGTGTTCTCTGCGTTCTCTGTATTCGGTAGGTCTGAGAATAGGTCGTATACTACTATTCTTCGCGGACGGAATCGCGGGCAACAGCTAGTAATAAATAAATATCACTAGACAATTCACACCAGTTGACCTAACCCCAAACTAAGCAAAGCTTTTGTTATGGGTACAAGGCAACAGATAAACATACTTAGATATTAAACATCCAAGACTGGAGTACAAACATTCGTATTTTTCACTCAAATATCTGCCCTGACTGGGAATCGAACCCCTGACCTCTAGCTTCGCAGTCTGGTTCTAACCACTGGGCCATCCGGTCGTTAAATAAACATATTATTATCCTATGTAGAAACCGAAAACCTTCTGACTCTAGTTTCGTAATGTATTCAATTATTTAAGTCGTAGTTACTTACTTTTCATATTTTATTTTTTTCTAAGTTTAAATAACAGTTAAATTTGTAATCTGGTTATTATGTTAACTTAAAGGTCGTTTATTTTTTGCCTAAGATACAGACTACTTATGTATCCTAGTTTAGGCATTATTATATTTTAGTAGTAACCTGTTAGTCTTCTTGTAGAAGGCGTAAAGGCGGTTAGACGCTTAAGTCGAGCCATTAGTATAGTACCTAGATATAATACCTAACATAGATTAAGTAAAGTGCCTACTAATAATTATTACTATGTACTAAAACTATTTAAATAAATGAATTGAATTGATATATATCTAACTTATCCAAAGCAATTTGACAAAGAAGATCTGATCTGAATTCGCAGACTCACAACATCAAGTTCTTCGTCATACCTACATTTCCAAACATATATTGTTGTTGCAAATGTAATATAAATAATGAAGTCTCTCGGTAGAGGGCATTAACATAGATGCGCTTTATCACTGTCTAATGTGATTATAACAGACTGAAGTGTACGATGTATGGGAAAGATTCGTCGCTAACTTCTAGACCAGTGATGGTGTAGGGGTAAGCACGCAGCACGGAACGCTGAGGACCTGGGTTCGATTCCCAGCATTGGTCTTTTTTCTGGGGTTTTTTCTGTGCATCTATATTTCAGTTTGTATTTAGTTTGAAATATATGGTTTCACGGGATGACCGTAAAAGTAATAAAAAAATGAAGTTGAAGAAAATAAAAAATAAATAGAAAAAGATACTTCATACTTAACTTGTATAAATAATAATATCAAAACGTCGAAGCAATTAAAACAATATTAGGTGCCAGCAAATTAAAAACCTGTGCCACTTAAATATTAGTTCAAACGATAAAAATATTTGTCAACATTAAATTTTATACATGTTTTTAGGAGTACCTACATGGAAGTGATTTTTGATACATACCTGCTGAAATCGTTACACTTCCTATTGACTTTGCTGTAGTCGTGTCAAAAGTCGTGGTGGCATAGTGGTTTGGCTTTCCTCTCAAGCAATGGGTCGTGGCTT
The DNA here is from genome assembly GCA_947859365.1 of Archips crataeganus. Lineage (NCBI taxonomy): Eukaryota > Metazoa > Arthropoda > Insecta > Lepidoptera > Tortricidae > Archips > Archips crataeganus. The sequence goes on from OX402058.1 coordinate 19,625,197, forward strand.
CGAGCCTGGCCTCGAACAGTGACTTTCTAAAAATAACATTGAAATTTACCATGAGAAAAAAATTTATCGTGACCTGCACACATCTGCGTAGAAATCCATTAGTGTGTGTAATTCCCAATTCGCTGGGTCCGCTTGGGAACTACGCCCCAAGCCTCATTCTGAGAGGAGGCCTGTGCCCTGAATGATGGTGGCTTAACAATTACCATTAGAAAGCTATAATACAAGTATAACTCTAATTAACCTTGTCAACCAGTCGAGAGAGAAATTTCAATTTGACCTGTACTTTTATGGCAATGTAAAGATGTTTGCCACTTTCGATTGGCATTATCGAGTGATTTGTATGTATGTTGCCCACATCAAACACAAAATATATACGCTGTTTTAGAGCTACCAAACTGCCTAATCACTTATCAACACAATTACAAAAGCTAAAATGAAAGAAGGTTTAAAAAACAGACACTATAATCGCCCTCGAATTAAGTTTCGGTTTTGGCTGGATATGGTTGGATGCATCGGTCGGAGACATAAGGGCCTGTCCGCACAGCGACATTTCACCACTCGGTTTTTTATTAGCAATTCCGTAACACATTGAATCTTGTGGACGTAGCCATAAGATTGGTGAAATATCGCTGTGCGGACAGGCCCTAACCGCCAGGCCACGACTTCGCGCGTTTGGCGGCGCGGCAAGCGTTTTCTGTGTTCATTGCGCGGCCGAGATGCTCGCCGTACAGTGGTTACCTGGCGGCACACGCAATGAACTGATAAAACGCTCACCGCGCCGCCAAACGCGCGAAGTCGTGGCCGGGCCGTAACTGTACTGTCTAATCTGCACTATCTCTTTCTACCCATATACCATAAACAGTCACTTTTTAAAAGGGTCATACACAAAAAAAAGTTGTCTTTCCTGTGGACATCAAATTAGCGACTCCGAGTCGGCAAACTTAAATTTTATGTAATTAGCGAGCACATGCCAATGTAGACTTTACTAAAAAATATTGGCTATAGTATAGACCCTTAACTTTTTCCATGTCCACAGGAGAGACGCGAACATAAAACATACAACATACATAAACATAACATACTTATAATGGCCGAATGAGGGTGTGCTACCTAGAAGGTTGCCATTTATTTCGAATTTCAAATAAAGTCACTTTCCAAATTCTATTGACACTGGCCGAATTACGTGTGCCATCAGGTAGGGTGGTCATTGTTTCGAATTTCGAATAAGTTTTGGTAAAACATTGACTTTTTAAACACACGTTGATACTGGCTGAATTGTCGTGTGCCATCGATTAGCGTCGCCATATGTTTTGAATTTCGAATACATTTTTGGTGAAATAGTAAATGTTTAAATCACTTTAATACCGGCTGAATTGCCGTGTACCATCGGGTATCGCCATTTGTTCTGAATAAATTTTAAGAACAATCAAATCAAAACAACGCTCGCGATTGCATTCTCAATCTATGTCTACCCTCATCCTCATTAGACAGAAATAAATGGTGAAATAGATTACCATTCCGAGTGCGCTGACACTGTTGGCTTCTGTTTGTGCTATCGATTATTGACAGATTGTCTTAAAGTACCTGGACGACCGAGCTTTGCTCGGACTAAAATTCAAAAGATCACTTTTCTTTTTTTTACTTGAATAAAGATCTGTCACAAAAAAATCACACAGGTTTAAATCTCGCCGGTCTTTTTCTTATGTCATTAGTAAAAACAAAATAAATTCAATGGTGTGTGTGAAGTTCCCAATCCACACTGGGCCCGCGTAGGAACTACGGCTCAAGCTCTTTCATTCTGAGTGGAGGCCTGTGCCCTGCAATGGGACGTATATAGGCTGGGATGATGATGATGATTAGTAAAATACCGGAATCTCAATTCAACAGTCAGACCGTCTCTTTGCGTAAGAACGATTGCGAGTAACGGCTAGTTAAAAATAAAACTAACTTTTTTTAACTACTTTTCGTTTATCCAGGCATTGTATTAACTAAACATACGAGTATATCACGCTGACCTCTTATACAATCAATTGAACAATTGACTATTATTTCCATAATACTTATTAAAAAAACGACATAAAACTATTAAGCGCAAAACAATGTCCCGTGGGAACTTTTCCCACGGCTGGGCCGATTATGATAGCGTGGACAGCAAAAAGATAGGCATTAAGAGTGAACAATAACTATTGTCAAACTGAAGTGGACTTAGGACACGAGTATTGTTTTTGGGCCCTTAAAAAAGCGTTTAAAAGTTGTGTCTATAGAATTATGCATTTGACGTAGCGGCGTGTAAACCGTTTTATTATTTTACTAGCTGTTGCCCGCGACTCCGTCGGCGAAGAATGGGGGGAGGGGATAAAAAATAGCCTGCGACCTATTCTCAGACCTACCGAGTGTAGAGAAAAAAGTTTCATAAAAATCGGCCAAGCCGTTTCGGAGGAGTTCGGTAACAAACACCGTGACGAGATTTTTTATATTAGATTATTTTTGAGGACTAAGTTTATGTAAGTCCTCACTTTTTTAATTATAATGCTACCGACCGAGCCAAGAACACACAGTTTTGTGATTTTGTGTTTTAAGTTTTTATTTCATTAAAAAATTTTACTTCTCATAGAACATTCCACTTTTTTACGATGGATTTTTACATTATGAGTTATACATAGACATAGACATATTTATTCAATAAACACACACACACACACACACACACACACACACACACACACATACATTCTTTTTTTTTGCGTCTCTTCTGATGGCACACGCCAATGCGGCCAGTATTCAGTATTCAGTCATTTATTGCTTTAAAGAAGAATTCCATGTAATACAATATAGTTCAATTCAGCTTAGAGAATTACACTAATGCAAAGTTTCAAAAAATATTAATTCTATTCCATTCTATTCTCATAAATATTATTAATAATGTCAAAGGAGATAGGAGGAGAGAGGAGTCAGTATCAACATGGCTGAAAAAGTGACGTTCCTATTAGGTTGTCACAATGGTGGTCGCTAGTGGTTTGAAAATAATACTTGGTGGCCTAGTGGTTTGACCTATGGCCTCTCAAACCCGGGCGACCTTTGAATTTTTCGGAATTTATGTTTGAACGAGCTGCTGCCCGCGACTCCGTCTGCGAAGAATTCGTTTATCGCTATACCGCGGGAACTATGCAATTTTCCGGGATAAAAAGTATTCTATATGTTTATCCGGATTATAAACTATCTGTGTGCCAAATTTCATAAGAATCCGTCAAACCGTTTTAGCGTGAAAGAGTAACAAACATCCATCCATACTTACAAACTTTTGCGTTTATAATATTAGTAGGATTACTTTTGAAATTTACCATGAGTTTTGCGGCGAAGGAATACGTGAGGTAACCTGCCACCTGTGAAAAAATTCGGTGATGTTCTCAATCAATACTGCCCTAGCGCTCTCATTCTGAAAGGAACCCTGTGCTTTACTGTGGAACGTATAAAGGCTAGGATTATGAGTGTACAGAACCCTACACTGCACGTGGCCCGACCTACGCTTGACCGGTATTTTGTGTAGAATCTGGAATAATTTTTTTTATCATTGTCCGGCGCCGTAATTGCTCTGCGCGCGCGCCGTCGGTAAGCGACAACTCGCGCAATTAGCGCATTGTGATTACGAGCTGACTTTAATTGTTGTTCATTGAGCTGTTGTTTAAATGATGTTGATTTTAAACCATTGACAGCTTTAAACCAAGAGCCTAAAGGTTATTATACTAATCAAGACTTATCGCGCAAACAATATTTACAGTAAGATTATTTCCACTTTGACACTCGGGACGTCTCAGTTTTAAACGTAAATGTTCGTGTTTTCTCATAGGATACTTATATACATCCCAGAATTTAATCACATTAAATATCCAAACCTAAATAAATAAATAATACAATACAATACAATACAATACAATACAATACAATACAATACAATACAATACAATACAATACAATACAATACAATACAATACAATACAATACAATACAATACAATACAATACAACGACTCTTTATTGTACATACACCAGAAATAGTAAGCAATACAGAAAACAGGTACACAGAGAGAAAGTTACAAGGCAAGCAATAGGCGGCCTTATCGCTTAAGAGCGATCTCTTCCAGGCAACCCTTTAACAGAAAGAAGGAAGGACTAGTTTACAGCAGGTGGTGTATCAACAGTGGATCAGAAAATTAAACACAACAAAAAATAGTACATCTACTCATACATACATCGTACATATAATAGACGTCAAAAATAAATATAGGCAGTGGGATAAACAGCCACATATAAATAAATAAATAAATAAATAAACTAGGTATAATAAAGTTAACTATTACAAGATGACAGATAGTGCTCCTTAAGCATAGATTTAAAGATTGACAGAGATTTTGCCCGTCGTAAGTCAATCGGTAAGGAATTCCACAACCGAATAGCCTGGACAGTATAAGAATAGACATAGAATTTGGAGTTAGAGAGAGGCACGGTAAGGAGAAAGAATATTATAATATTAGGGGACAATCTTACACAAATCGACCAAGTCCCAAACTAAGCAAAGCTTGTACTATGGGTGCTAGACGACGATAAACATGCTTATATAGATAAATAAATACTTAAATATGTACATAGATAACATCCATTCCATAACTCTGGAACAAATATTCGTGCTCATCACACAAATAAATGCCCTTACCGGGATTGGAACCCAGGACCTCTTGCTTCGTAGGCAGGGTCACTACCAACTAGGCTAAAGCGGTCGTTAATTAATTAATGTAATTAATAACAAAACCTCAGCCTAAGTGATCAGTTGCACTTCAGATCTCTCTCGATGTATTGACCAACGGTTGCTGCAATGTGGCCAAAACGTCGAGGTAAATATTGTTTGCGAGATAAGTTCCGTTTAGTATAATATTTAATTAATTATGAGCGAAAATCACGAAAGTTTAAAACAATATAAGAGCCTAGTATATTTTATTTATTTATTTATTTCATTTATAAGTCATGTTCATTACAATAGGTGACAATATTATGCAGTAGTATGAGTAGGTACACAACTCCCTGTTAGGGTACAAAAATGATAATTCCCAGACTATTTTAATTTTAATGACATATTAATAACTACATATTAACTTTAACAAAATAAAAACTAAAATAAATATTAGGGGACAATCTTACACAAATCGACCTAGTCCCAAACTAAGCAAAGCTTGTACTATGGGTACTAGACGACGATAAACATACTTATATAGTTTATATAATTTATTGAATCAGGCGTTACTTTGCGGAGGTCCATATTAATGAACTAAAACAATTACTTTGCTCACCCGCGACCTTACAATAGTTACGTTTATGCAAGAAATGTGCGTTCATGCAGTTCCTCCACCTCCACACTACTTCATACTTATATAGATAAATAAATACTTAAATACATAGAAAACATCCATAACTCAGGAACAAATATTCGTGCTCATCACACAAATAAATGCCCTTACCGGGATTCGAACCCAGGACCTCTTGCTTCGTAGGCAGGGTCACTACCAACTAGGCTAAAGCGGTCAAATTAGGTATGAAGTATCTTTTATTTATTTATTTTTATTTATTTTTTTTATTTTTTATTTTTTCAACTTCATTTTTTATTACTTTACGGTCATCCCGTGAAACCATATATTTCAAACTAAATACAAACTGAAATATAGATGCACAGAAAAAACCCCCAGAAAAAAGACCAATCCCGACCATCGTGGACCTCATCTTCACTTTCCTTCAGGCATGTTATGGTCAAACCTAGGATAATTTTTTAGTAGTAGCACAAGTTTTAATATTTGCTTCGCTATTGTTAATCAATAACACGTGTTGTATTACTTTTACGCTAGCTAATTAAAATTTACAAATATGTATTGCCCATTCAGTGATTCCTTTAACTTAACGATACTTTCACGAGAAGGTAAAAATAGGATAATTTGCAACAAAAAAAAATCTGAACTGATTTTAGTGTCGTAATCTCTAATACACTAGATAGAGTGTCAGTAGCAAACATTGCGATACAAAACGTCCAAAAATCCATTTGACAGCTTCATATTACGATCGCGTTACGTCATTCAAATTGAAGGGAGGCAAATGACATATAAGCCAACTGTTGGCTTATATTTTTCGGGACGTTTTCATGCCGCCTAAGCTCTATCTAGTGTATAAATACTAAGTCTCTAATATATAAAATCTCGTGACACGGTGTTTGTTATCGAACTCCTTCCAAACGGCTGGAACGATATTTATGAATTACCAGCTGTTGCCCGCGACTCCGTCTGCAAAGAATTCGTTTATTGCTATCCCGCAGGAACTATGCAATTTTCCGGGATAAAAACTATATCCTATGTCCTTCCCAGGGTCTTAAACTATCTCCATACCAAATTTTATTAAAATCGCTCCTGCCGTTTAGACGTGAAGAAGTAACAAACATACACACTCACACACAAACTTTCGCCTGGGTATGTATTACAATACCGAAGTACGAAAGACCGAATGTATTAAAACATCGAATGGGTCAAGAGACCGACACGATTTTTTTCTGTTACCGTAAACTTCTCAGAATTTATTAAAACGGCATCATACAGAACCCATTAGGTTAGGTTAGGTTAGTTTTATAACAATCTTAAAAAGTTAACGGTTTCAGAAAAAAATCGTGTCGGTCTTTTGACCCATTCGATATATTAATACCTACATTCGGTCTTTCGTACTTCGGTATTGTAATACATACCCATTTTTATACGAACTAAAAAACATTTGTTGGAATCAAATCATTCATTGTTAGATTCAGATTCTTATGAAGTGTTACATTATTGCGGCAAGGGGTTGCGTCTGGATGCTCTGGAATGCATGGAAATAATTAGGTACAACACTATGGGGTCTATTATTAATGAACAGGTAAATTTAGTATCTTCTCCTTTACTGCGGCTTGGGTCGAATTTGAACAGTTAGTATTAATTAAATATGCCTTATAAATAAATAAACAAAAAAATTCAAGGTAGTTTTAAATATGTCAATAAAAGTTAATTTTTGTGGGGTAGTTTGAGAATAAGAAAAATAAAGTGGGTACTTGAGAAGTTACAGTGACAAGTTAAAACATTTGTTTTGGTTTGTTAGTTTAACGTTTGGTAGCATAGCATACAGTTGTGGTAACTCTGAAGATGAGCTCTGGTTGAGTTCGAAACGCGTCAGTGTAGCTTGGTGGTGGTGATGGTTGGGTTTATGTGATTTGTGTGTGTTCGTACAGTGTGGAGGTGGAGGAACTGCATGAACGCACATTTCTTGCATAAACGTAACTATTGTAAGGTCGCGGGTGAGCAAAGTAATTGTTTTAGTTCATTAATATGGACCTCCGCAAAGTAACGCCTGATTCAATAAATTATATAAACCATTTTTATACCCCTATTATTCACAGACGGAGTTGCGGGCAACAGCTAGTCTAATAAATCTCGTGTCACGGTGTTTGCTATCGAACTCCCCCGAAATGGCTTGACCAATTTTTATGTTTTTCTTTTGCTTATACGAGTATTTGGTAGGCCCGAGAATACGTCGTAGGCTATTTTTTACTTATACCCCTAGGTGATATAATTATGACGAAACAACGTTTGCCGGGTCGGCTAGTATATTATATTAACGATACAACACAATATGTTATTTGGGCATTGGACATAAAATTACCCAGTACAAAAAAAAAATTAGTAGCTAGTAGTAGTAGTTACTAAATCGCAGAGCTTCCCGGGACACAAATTCGTTAACGAAACCGCAGCCAACAGCTTCTATTGGATATTGTGTGACTGAGATGTGCCAACAGTGACCAAGCTCACACTAATTACTGATAATTAGCGTCAAAAGGTACCGGACCGTTACTCTTAATGGGATGCTGATGGCATGTGTGCTAATTTAAAAGTGAGTTAATAGTACATTACTGCAGCGGCCGCGAAATAGGGGATTGCCGGCCGAGTAGTTATAGATGGCCGAGTGCTAACGAGGCCATCTAGAGATACGAGGCCGGCAATCCCTGTTCGTGGCCAAGGCTTGTATAGAGTTTTTCTCAAACATGCATCATCATCATCATCATCATCGTCATCGTCGTCGTCGTCGTCACCATCATCATCACCATCACCATCACCACCATCATCATCTTATCATCACCATCATCATCACCATCATCATCATCACCATCATCATCATCATCACCATCACCCATCATCACCATCATCTCATCATCACCATCATCATCATCATCATCATCACCCATCATCACCATCATCATCATCATCATCATCATCATCATCATCATCAACATCATCATCTCATCATCACCATCATCATCATCTCGTTATCACCATCATCATCACCATCATCACCCATCATCACCATCATCACCACCATCACCATCATCATCACCAACATCATCATCATCTTACCTTACCTTAATAAACGTAGTGGCAGAATGTCTTAATGAACCAAAACGCAAAATATTGCTTATAGTTTTTTTTTAATGGCTAAATGCTATGATGCCATAGACCTATAAACGTCATAGTATGAAACAATAGACGATCACTTTGCTGGCCAAGGCCAGCAATGTTGTATGAAATTCCATTATTGACCTCTCGTCTAGCCCGCACCTTCAACGTGACACTTCGTGGCGTATTATAAGGAACATAACGTCAATATTTCATAGCATGTTTGAGAAAAATATTATTATATAAACATATAACTAACTAGCCCATTGCTAAAGGCTTTGTGTCGTTGAGGTATATGAAAAGAAAAGACTAATTTTAAGTTTTCCGGAAAGTGAATGTTTAATACTTTAAGAATAAATTAAAAAAACTTATGATAGAAAATTTTGATTTGCAAAACTAAAATTGATATGGAACCAATTGGATCATATTGGATTTAGTTAAATTATTGTAGTCGTACAATAAAAACAGGCATGATAGTATAAATATTAAATAAGAATTGTATGGCATGCAGTCCCCGGACTGCAACTCATGTGTGCATGGTTCATGGCTCGGGGCCGTATGTATAATAATGTATGTACCTATAATACAATAGTTTAGTTTTTTTTTAATTAAGCATGGTACAGCTGATTTTAAAGTGAGCGTAGTATTCGCCAATAAACATCGTAGTTTGGCGAAATTAGTGATGCAACTAAAACAATGTACCTTTTTGAGAATAAATAAATAAATGAAAAAATAAAATAAAGTCACTAAGAGAAGATTCTCGAAATAGTGTTGAGTCAGTTTTCTGCCCTCCTGCGATCTACGTTAAATTTTGTTCTATGAACTTTAAACTTTAATGTGACAACTTATGAGTGAGTTTGATGTGATCCCATACGTCCCACTGCTAGGTTATCTCTTCTCTGAATGAGAGGGCTTGAGCTGTAGTTCCCACGCAGGTCCAGTGCAGTTTGGGGACTTCACACACACGTGTGAGTTTGTGGCACCTGAAGAAGTCTAGTCAGCTGGCAATTGAGTTAATTTTTAATTTTTATTTTATCTTTATTATTTGTTGTTGTAGTGGTAATAGAAATAGGTACACATTAGGTATCCAGATGTCTATTACGGTTCTTGAGATACGAACCTGTGAGACAGTGTAGCGACATGAATATGATTCCCACCTTAGGCTACCGAACACTAAAAAAATTACATATCACTGGTGAATACAGGTAGTAATTTAAAAAAATGAAAACACAAAATTGTACGCGCAGTAATAGTAAGGAAAGAAGACATAATACATCGAAAATACGTGTACAAATAAAGCCATATACATCTGCAAATCGCAAATGCAAAGGCTACAATCAATAAGACATAACCCAAATACGGAATAGCTGCGCCCGCGTCGATCACGATTGCATGAAGATGTGAATAGAGTTGCGTTAAGCTTGTCTTAATAAATAAGATTTTCCTTAAGAGCCTAGGTACACAGCGTGTTGTTTAACGTAGACAACCCGCAGTAAGCATGCGTTCACCATTCATCATCATCATTTCAGCCGTAGGACGTCCACTGCTGGACATAGGGCTCCCTCATTGACGCCCAATCATTACGGTCACAGAATACATCTACTTACCAAGTTTCAACAGCATATAGGTAGTTCTTATAGTTTCGGAAAAAAGTGGCTGTGACATACGGACGGACAGACAGACAGACAGACATGACGAATCCATAAGGGTTCCGTTTTTTGCCATTTGGCTACGGGACCCTAAAAACGACAAAAGAACTATTACCGAAACGATTTTATGAATATTTCAATGATTGAATACTGACCCATCTACAATTGATATTATGTTACTTATATATCGAGATACATCCGTGAAACATTGTCGCTCCAAATGTACACGTTTTCAAGTTACCAAAAACAGTTTCCTCATACATACAGAGGCGAATAGCAAATCACTGATCTGGATCAGAAACGAGTCAATTCCCTTTTTTTGTTGTTCAGATGTTTCAGTTAATTAACGTTCTTTATTTACCATTTAAGGTAATACTAGCTAATAGAAATAAATGAGAGGTTTACACGCTAGTTTGTCGTTGCACTTTAGTCTTTATGTCAATGAAGGTACAGCTACAAGTTGTCGATCAAATTAATCAATTAAAGGTGCTCTAGATGGATATTTTTATGGTGTATCTGTGGAACAGGCGATAAATTTAAGCCACACTATTGGTGCGCGCACGCAATCTAGTTTTTACGTAAACGTGTGTGAAAGAACTGTATTTTTTGCTCCATAAAACAAATACCTATAAATACGAGTAAATAAAAATACCCAGAAGCCATATTACATTTAAAATCAAATAAAAGATAATTAAAACATGTCGAAGATTAACAAAATATATAAAAAAACCCATGGTATCCTAGTGGCTTGACCTTATGGCCCTTCAGAGGGTTGTAGGTTCGAGCGCCGGGCTCGTATCTCTGAGTTGTTCAGAATTTTTGCACGAAATGAACACCGCAAGATTTTGGGTGAAAAACAAGATGTATATAATTAGTTATATACCTACACCGTCAATTTAAACGTTGAACCCTTGTTACATTTTAACGTCATGTTCATGTAACATGCGACGGAAAATAGAATAATTAAAAATGAGAGCGTAACATTCTTCGTAAACGACGCATCTTTGGGTTTATTTTTCATGCGTTTCGTATCGTACTCTACACAATGCTCTGTCGATTAATTTATAACAATTATAATGTAATAAATTGAACTTTTACCGACAGTCATTCAATAAAACGCCTGGTCAGCCAGGCAGCTCATTATACCGCGTAACACTTTGGGAATAGATCAAAACGACATGTCCATTAGACAATAACATTTCTCAGCGATTCTATTAGCGGATATTCATTAGTTTTTGGGGTACCGTAGAACTCAGAACAAATAAATAGTGAAGACAGAATTCTGTCGACCAACACAGTGCCTTGTGCGCATGTGCGCTCAGTTAATGAGGGGTTCTGTGACGATAGTTTTTTTGATAACTTTGACATTTGTGTCACGTTTCTGATTGATTTGTGACTAAATGAGTCAATCGCAAGTGCAAGACTGTGACGTCAAATGGACCTGACGAAACTAACGCCATCTATCGATTTTCCTTAGTAGGTAGTATGTAAAGTCAAGCTCAAAAGTAGCTCAACCCCTTAGTATACTGACGTTTTAAATGACAGTACAGGACAGTTTGGTATTTTTCATCTTCTTTTTCCATCAGGCGTGATTGTGGTCAACCGCAAGCCTATATTGTATAAAAAAAATTAAAAAAACTTTTATTAATAGGTATAGCTCAATCTCAATCGCTACTATCGATAATTCTGCCAATATCGAGGTTGATAAAGACACTATCTATTGGTCGTTGCTCGGTAGCTATTTTATAAATCAGTAGTTCGATTATTATAATCATCCCAACTATTATTATGTCCCAATGTAGGGCACAGGCTTCCTCTTAGAATGAGATGGCTTGGTCCGTTCCCGCGTGGTCCCAGTGCGAATTGGGAACCTTCACACACACCATTGCATTTCTTCGCAGGTGTATCCAGGTTTCCTCACTATAATATCGTTGTCGGTTATTATAAACGTGTATTATTTTTGATTCTACATCTCAAGCTTTTATGGATTATCTTGTAAAAGGCAATGCGTTTTCCTAATTGCAGGTTCTGTCCTGTTTTAGTTCGAACTTGACCAATTTTTACCCGCTCACCCCAAGTAGCCCGTAGAGTTTTATAAACCATTAGTTACATTGCCGGGCAGTTACACACTATTAATTATAATTAGCTCAAAAACTTATTAAAGTTCGGGTCAAGTGATAAGCGGTAGCGGGATTTTAATTTGATATCAACAAGTTGGCGTCAAAGTCGAAAAAACTTCATTCAATTTGGACTCGTGACAAGTACCTGTTGAGATGTCGGAAAGCTATAATTAGTTTTATTATTGCTATTAAGCTTCCGTAGTTGAATAAAAATCCCGTTGGGAATAGCTGGTGTCAAGCAAAGAGAAGATTAAATTAAATTTCTCGTGAAATTTTATTTAAGTATTTACAACGTTTTTTTTTTCAAACATGTACATTGCGTTTTACTTATTTTTTTTATACTTTCATTTAAAACATCACAAAGAATTTGATATAACTGTATTATTCATTGCAATGCTAATATTAAGTAAATAAATAAATTAAGATCTCATTTAAGGTGATCAAGATTTACATCCCATAACCAATATTATTATTATTCTGTGTAAAACTTTAAATTATGTCAATGTACTCTCAATTAACCATCAACCATTAAAACGATCATAAATAAATAATAATAAAATAAAAAGTATTGCTTTAATATTTTGTAGTTTATTACTTTATATTTATACTTACTTACAGTTTATTTCTAAACTTTCGAAAAAAATATTTATTACTTAAAATACATCAAGGTGCAAGTATTTTAAAGTTACTTTAGTTACTAAGTCTCGAATTTGGTTTAATCGTAGTTTCCAAACCTAAATATATCAGTGTTTCATGGGATCGCAGACGCCCGCATCTCTAGCAAAGGCTCGATTCACAATCAAAGTGAATAAAATGATAAATGACTTCCCCGCTACCGCTTGACACCTACGCCATCTATCGTCCAAAGATGATTCCACACGTTCGCATGACCTCTTGCGTCACTATCCGATCTCTAATTACGCTGTGCCAAAATTTAAGGTGTACCTTACCTCACGCGCATCTCGCATTTACCGTTCCAAAAATGCATTCCAAACAAAAGAAAACTTTATTATCAAGTTAATAAGATTTACAGGATTCGTGATAGGTGTTTCGGTAACTTTGTAGTTCATATGTCAAGCGGTGATATTTAATTTGTCAATGTTTTCGATGACAGCTCGGTTATTACTATCTTTTTTATCGAAAGTGTTATGAGTGGGATGGTGAGAGATGGTCGCTACAATATTCGGTTTGACTCTTAATAAATCTAAGTCCAATTGTGTGGATGTTTTAAGTTTTGTGTGGAGTGGTTTGTCATTAAGTTGAATGTTAGTGGAATATGTCCAGTTCCGTGCTACTTATTGTGTGCAACTAAGTATTGTGCACGGTTATCTTCTGTGGTTTGAATAGCTTGTTGTAATTCTGTTCTTTACGGTAAACGGCCCCGGGTGTTTTCCAATTTATGCTGACTTAAACTTATTTAGCTATAACTTTAAAATTACGAAACATTGAAGCAAGTTTGCTTTATGTCACACACTTCAAAGTGAGCACTTAATTATTTTTAAAATTTCTGCAGTTCCGTTTCTCAAAAAGGAAAAGTAACTTTTAAAGGATTAGTACGCGTTTTATGCGTTTTATCTGCGCGTCAGTCTGTTTAGACTGTTTTTCTAGGAACGAGTAGACGTAAAAAAAATAAGTTTCTATCTTGACACGGCCCAAAAATACATTATTTTGTAAGTGTAGGTAATAATGCCAAAATCTTAGATATCAAAACCTTACAGGGTACTACCCGTTTTCAAGAAGTAAGGTCTCAAAAATATTCGAAAATCACCAAAAAAAATTTTTATTGGTTTTTCATAAAAATACGTAGCTACAAACTTATTGTTCGACCCACACTTGGCCAATTTTTATTGCAGGCGGACTTCAAATAAAAAAAATGGCAACCAGATATCTAAAGAAAACAAAACACGTGAGCCCTTAGCAAAATTACAGCATATTCAATCACAGCGCATTCAATCGTACTTTACGACACGATTCGGGACACAGCTAAATTGTAAAACATGAAAATACAATAACGGCACGTTTCCCCTTTCTCTCGTAACATAGCGAACGGCGATGCTCCGGCGCCGGATTGTCTACATTCTTCGTGTGTTTACTCTGTGCGGCGGGGATCGTGCAGGAATCGTGACGTAGCCGTGTCGTTGACTGCTAAACGTTCATATAGTTTATGTTTAAAAAACCTATACTTACTTCGGTTTTTTTAGCATTAGAAATATCATGATATATCTTTTTAATGAAAACGCTTTTAAAAAAAGTAACTATGTATTACTTTTGAAACCAAAAGAACATAAATTACCATATTTCCTTGTTTGTTACATATTTGCCGTGATTTATTTTTCAAAAGTGTTTTTCAATAAAAAGACACGTCAAGATCGCTTACCTTCTTTCTAATGCTAAAAAAAACGAAGCATAGACAAAAATTAAAAAGTAATAATTCGGTTCCTCATAAATTATGTATGGTTATGAGCCCACTTAGGTTACTTATTCTTTATACACTTTAAATAAATGTATGATAATTAATTTTACTTACTCGCCAAAGCTGCCATCAAGTAGCAGTGCTTTTAACTGTTGTATTTTGGCTTGGAGATATACGAAATGCTTTAGGACCTAGGATAGGAAAAGAGTACTAAATCTTATATTATATTACATATATTATATTATACTAGAAGCCCTGAGTATAGTAGGTAAACAATCATACGTGTATCCTTATGGTAAGCTGTTTCGATACCCATCTAATTTTTATTTTTTATACATTTTAATTTAGTGAATTGCAATATAATTTTTGTATGGCAAAAAATACATTCTGCCAAGTTTATTGCGGCGCATTCTTGCAGCTAGTAGTTTAAGAATGGACATTTAATAAGTGAAAAACTTAAGATGACCTGTTGTATGTAGTAGTGCACAAAATTGATATGGAGCTTAAGTCCCCCCAAATAAATAAAAAAAAAAATTAAAAAAAAAAAAAAAAAAAAAAAGTCATTTTGCTAATTTGAAACGTCATTTTGTTCATACGGACACGTTACTACTATCACCTATAGTCATCTTCTTAAGTTTTTCACCTATAAAAAAGCCCTTTGCGGCCTACTAATAAAATAGACGTTTTGAATCGCCGCCCATAGACATTCGCGATTCCGTAGGAGAAACCGTTCCGTTGCTGACTGGTAGAAAATATACATCTATAGAAAAATAAGGCCAGCTGTCCACTGACCTCTTCGCAGCCATGTCGCAACATGTAAGCGTCTTAACAAGTAGCAATACGCTGTATGACATTTACTATAGAATATCAATTTTACGACCGCGCCGATGATGGATTCCCGTGCGCGCGCATTGTACTGTCAATCTCCAATATTATGCGCCTGCGCGATGATTTCCCACTCTATAAGTTTAATTATGAAATTTCGGACCTCTGGTCATCATTGCTAGTTGACCAGTTGCTACAAAAATCGGTCAAGTGCGATCCGGAATTGCAAACTGAGGATTCGAAATTTAGAAGACAGTGAAAAGAAAGTTTGTACGAATATGATAGTATAACTATCATGTTGTAGGTAGGCCTCCAACAAGATGGTGGGACGACCTGGTTAAGGTTGCGGGACTGATCTGTTAGGCGAGCCCTGGGGAGGCCTAGGCTCAACAGTGGACTTCTTTCGGCTGAAATGATGATGATGATGAACTATGAAAAATATTTTTTTGTGAGTGGTCTCGGATTTTGTTGCCTTACTTGTGCTGCACTAGCCAAATTTCATAATTCTACATAACATATATTAACGCCTGGGTAAAAACGACTAGTGACCAGAAGGCAGGCGGCTATTTCCGCCAACGATTGAGCCGGGCCATTCAACGCGGAAACGCTGCCTGCCTCCTAGAAACTTTATATTTTGTATGATATTTTTCTTTGTAAATTTTTATTTTTAATAATTATACTTATAGGTTACCTATTTAGTTTTAATTATTTTTGTTTGCTATAGTAAAATAAAGATAGTTACACTTTCAAATGTCAGAGAACTTGAGCTCAAAGTATTTACGTTGAATTTTAATGTATAAATATTTTGAGCTAGCTTTCTGAATTTTTGAGAGCCGTGCTCCTGAAAAAAAGGGTCTTAGAAAAACAGATACACAAATGATAATCTAAGGGGCACTATACTTTGATATGAAGGCACGGAACCCTAAAAAGTCAAAGTTTGACATTACTTTAGAGAAATCAATTTGATTGTTAATTATTACATCAGTGGAGAGTGAACTTTCTGTTGATAGGTTATTTGAGTGACTTTTAAATACGCATTCGGCACATTGTAATGCGTTGACTCTTTGACACTCTTATCTAATAATGAAATTATGTAAATTGAAAAGTTTGACATTGCTTCCTAAAGCCCCTAATTAAAAAAGGTCAACACTCATTTAGGTTTTCATTCAACGACTACTTGGTGTTTTAAAATTAATTCAAAATGATTCAACACATAGTTTGGATACCTAATTTGACCAACACCTTCTAAATGTTTTTTATGATTTTTTTAATTTTGTTCGAAAAAAAAATGTTTCCATATCATCATTCATAATTGTGACTACATTTTCAATCACAAGATGCGGCTCGACAGGTATACAATATTTGATATAGGAACAATTAGTATAATGGTACTTGTAAGAGATTCTTACAGAAATCAAAAAAAAAAAAAGTGCAGAAAATTTAATAAATTTTAAAAACTTTTCTAATGTGACTTTAGCACGTTTGATAGAACGTGCGAAGCCGGGGCAGTTGTTTCTTATACATTAAAGCACCTTTTTTATTAAAATTACTTAAGACTCCAAACGTGCGTTTTATAGTATGTGACGTACACCAACATTTTTCTAGTGGGTAACGCAATAGCAAAGCCAAAACTATAGAGATTCAGTCTCCAAGATCACCATAGCCTTGAAAACGACACTGTTTAAGTACGAAACGATTAATTGCGCCTGCAAAACAAACACTGCACCAATTAAACACAATGGGACCGTGACGTGCGCGCGCGCAGGTTGTTACGCGGAAGATCAAGGCTGCCGGTTCAAAACAGGGGAGGGGGCGGATCATTTAAAAACCTGATTTTATTTATATTCAATTTTTAAATTTTTTTATATGTGAAATGAAATCGAGCGACGTTGTGAAGGTTATATTTAATAAATAGGCTTGATCATTGCTACTAAGTAATAGCCAGAAAGATTTTAATTCATTTAAAATGATGAATGTCTCATGTGCTGCTGTACGCATGGAGGTGGATAAGCCTGGCTTACGCCGTCCAGAATCTCCCGATGCCACGTGGTCTTGCGTACGTCATTGTCACTCATTTTTTCATATTTATTTATTTAAAGAGAACCAACAGCTTAAAACACAATTTAAGTTATTGACATAGCAACACAAAGCCAATCACAGGAACTCGCAAATAAGAATATAGTAAATAAAACTATATCCGCTATCACATGTTTCGTGTTTCTTAGGCCTCATCTTTGCCTTCCATCAAGCGAGATTGAGTCCAAACGTAAGCCTATTTTTTATCAAAAAAAAGTGTAGCCTCATTCTTCAAGTGTTCAAACTAAGTGGTGAATCTCATTCATCATCTTTCACCCGTGACCAATCAGCGAGGTCGCCGGCAAAGATACGTAAGTCCTTCTTCTTTCGTCATTTCGATACGAGCCGCACCAACACTATTTTGTATTTAGTGGGAACTTTCATGTAAATTGATTGTTCTGTACCAATTGCTCCACTTCAAGATTTAGACACAGTATGTAATATTACTAGAATACAACTTACTACCGGAAAAAAATTAAAGTTATTTTGTGAAATACATATGTATTTGTACAATGTTATGTTATCATAGTATTGTACATCCAATGCGTATGCGGATGGCGCAGGGCCGATCTGTTTGTCGAGCCTTGAAGGAGGCCTATGTTGAGTAGTGGACGTCTTTCAGTTGAAATGATGATGGTGATGAGTATTGTACATACAGAAAAATATAAATAAGTATGCGTGGTTTCTTCGTTTTGCAATACAAGTACCTACCAACTTTACTAACATTACGCTCTAATCCCTTTGATTAGCTTAAAAGTAGCTGCGAACAAAATCGCTGTTAGCGATAAGCGTGCTCCTTTGAGTAAAACGCTCTTTCCCACCGCTTGGGCCGAGTGCAAGTAACGCGTGAGAACTGGAGCACGTTTTTACTTTTACCGCGAACGTTACGCGCCGCGTTACGCTCCGTGAACTTGCGCGTTCGCGTAATACGCGTAATGAGCAATGTCAGGGGTTATGTGACGTCATGTAAGTAAGGAATTGGGTTAAAAAAAGAACAGGTGTATTTTTTGCTACCGATTTTTAGTCGACCGGGTGTTTAGTGGTTAGAGAATCTGAACTTCGAAGCTTGAGGTCCCGGGTTCGATTCCATGTGAAGGTAGATATTTGTGTAAGAAATACGAATATTTGTGCTCGAATCTTTGATGCTTAATATTATGTATTTAAGTATGTATTTATCTATATGAGTATGTTTATCAGCACCTACACCCTTTGCTTAGTTTGGGACTAGGTCAATTGATGTCAACTGTCCCATGAATTATTATTATTTTTGGAATGAGAGGACTTAGACTGTAGTTCCCACGCGAGCCCAGCGCAGATTGGAAACTTCACACCATTGAATTTCTTCGCAGGTGTATACTACAGGTTTTCTTACTATGTTTTCCTTCACCGTTAAGCTCATGGTAAACTTCAACTCCGAGAAAGTCAGGGATGGAGAGGTATTGGCCCCGCTCTTACTGACCGTACGAAACGCAGGAGTACTGCTGCTTCACGCCACGCCAGTGTACTGTCAGAGGGTGGTACTGCCCTGGACGAGCCGGCCCATTCGTGATGCAGCGGCTAGCTACAACATGGCTCTACCATTACTAAAAAAAAATCGGCCAAGAGCGTGTCGGACACGCCCAAGGTAGGGTTCCGTAGCCATTACGAAAAAATCAAGTAATATTTTTCTAAGGATTTCGTATGTGTACGGAATCATCCAAGTTTAGGTATGTTTTATACCTTAGGCTTACTATTTACTCTTAAACTTCAAATAATTTCCAAGCAATCTTAGCCGCTATAATTTTCCTAGTAAATTTGATATATTTACTACCCTTCTGAATTTTTTCAAATTTTTCCACCCAACAGTTTAGATTTTAGAGGGGGGGGACGGCCGATTTTAATGAAAATTTTCGCTTTAAAGTTGAATATTTCGCAAACAGATCACTGAATAGAAAAATCATGTTAGCAACTCCACAATGATTTTAAAAGACCTATCCAACGATACCCCACACTATAGGGTTAACCGAGAAAAAAAAAATCACCCCAACTTTACGTCTATGGGAGATACCCTAAAAAAATTTTTTTTACTTTTTTTTATTCAATCACTTTGTCGGCGTGACTGATATATATATTCATGCCAAATTACAGCTTTCTAGTACTAACAGTCTCTGAGCTTAGCCGCGGACAGACAGACAGACAGACAGACGGACAGACATGGCGAAACTATAAGGGTTCCTAGTTGACTACGGAACCCTAAAAAGCCTAAATTTAATAAAGATTGACATGGCAAGGCCTTTAGCTAATACAGATTGGTTACCTTATGATTTTAACCGAAGGTTAACTTGTATTGTTTCCTGCCAAACATAATAAATAGCTGTGAACATCAATTTTAAGTATATTATGATTAAAGCTCTTGGTTTCGCTCTTGAACTATGCAATATATTTGGAGGACGGACCGCGGTTTGCAACCACGTCATTAATAGTCAAAATATTAAAACATTTCCTACTTATTTTTGAACCAGACAAAAAGTTCAACCGCATCTTAGAGTATCGACCGCAAAGCGTACAATGTTGTGGTTATGTCATAAAAAGTGTATAAACAAAGCTTTTTTGTTATCCACTCGACCTAAATCGTGTAAAATGTGATGCTCGAAAATCTAGAAATAGTACTTTTAACTTTAAATCATGGACTATGTCATAGATAGGTACTATCGCCCCAAGCGCCAGTTTGCGTGCAGTGGCTAGACATCTGTCCATAACAATCCATAGCAATAAACATCAACGGCTGCAAGCAAATTTGTTTTGAAAATGGGTATCTGGCGTCTGGGGCGATGGTACATCAACTAGAAAAAAACACACAATTTTCTTTCAAAAACTAGCCTCGAAAATTGCACATTTTATGCACGATACGAAAACGATGTCATTCTCATTCATTTCACTTCCATTGACCCACGCAATAAAAGACCCATGTCAATTGCATCATAGTTATCCCAGCCTATTTATATGTCCCACTGCACCCTCCTCTCAAATGGGTTTGGGCATGATAGTTTCCACGCGGGCTCAGTGTGGATCGGGAACTTCATTTACAACAGGGAACAGAAACGTTCACTATACCCTGTCTATTTAACAGAGCTAGCAAGGCGTTCTCTCTGTTGCACTTTTGTATGCAAATGAAAGGGACAAGACACTGTCAGTGGACGTCAACAATCGCACGTCGACGGCGGGCTCGGCTTGCAATGCCGTTTGTTGGAAAAATTCGTAATATTTCTCGTGATTTTTTGATTTTTCTCGTGGCACTTCAAATAATTACATGTCATGTTTATTCATCTATTAATCATAATTATGTAATTTAAAGTAGTAGATAATGATATTTAAATATGTGCCCTGCAGTGGGACGTATGTGCCGGTGCATCGTCCTTATCGCTGACCAATTACGTACATTCTGTGTTTTTCTAGTACTAATTCTGTTAAATAGACAAGATATACATGAATCGAAAACACTGACCATGCTAAATTGCAGTTAACTATACAAAACGACTGATTGGAAAAACATTTCGTTGTGACACGAAAATAATATTGTTAACTTTTGTTCAGGTGTCCTGTGTAGTCCATCCATATTTTTTTAATCCAATCGTACATTGACTATCTTTATCTCTCATTGCTTCGTTTCTAGAAACGAATAACGAATAACGGTAAAATATACTAGGCACTGGACAAATTGTCTCATAGTAGACTGAGCCACGTTTAAAAAAAAACTAACGACCGTACATCGTTCGAAAACAAAACAATGTCGAGCGAAACATTACAAATGGCCAGTATCAAGAGACATAAAACTCATCGTGAAATACAATGGAAGGGTTACCCATGCTACCAACATTACGAACGGTTCTCAGTAAAGGCAGTAAAGGCTGAACACACGAGTGATCTAATTCCGTGCATAATGTTTTATGGGTCGTGTATGGCGTCTTCATCGAGGTTTGCATTACGAAATGCTTGTAGGGTCACGACCCCGTTTCCATGGGATAATGATGAGCTGGTTTATTTTTTATTATTTTATTTTTGATCTTTTCTGGATACTTTAGTGATTAAATTGAGTTATTATTATAACATTTAAATAGGTACTTGAATTGAATACATTTTCGTTATTATTTTATTATTACAATTTTAATTGAAATTCTTAAACGTTATATTCTGGTACTTGTACTTGTTATGATGAACAACCTTTCCAAATTTAATTTTTCTGTACACAGCGGTTGATATTATGTTTAAAAAATAGTCTGTGTTATTCCCGAGTTCCAGCTACATACCAAATTTCATCCAACTATGTCCAGCCATTTTTTATCGCGAAAGATTAGGTTAACAAACACAAACACACACACATATAAACTATCGCATTTATAATATCACTAGGATTATACTTTAACTATTTATCAGCTTTTGCCTATGACTTCGTCCGCGCACAAATAAAATTTATGATCTCTCGATTCCTATCGATATTGGTGTGCCAGTTGAGGTACATTGCCGTCGATGATGGATCACTACTAAACTCACAGCTGCGCAACCCAGGAATGTAATGAAACTCGCACAATATTTCTCACACCGGCTTAGTGAAGGCTAAAAACCCACCTTTCGTCTCTCACGCTTTTAACAAAACCATCTCGCCTCCAAAACACAGTGTTCGTGATCAGTCCCATGTATGCCATTATTGACACGTCCTCAAATAAGCTCGTGCCGTGTCGCGCGACAGTGGAGACGCGCTCACAAACACGGTTGAACTTTGCATGGAATCGGAACATAAATTTGTTTGAGACATGTTTGTGAGGGTCGAATTAGTTGGGCCATTATTTAGAGACTGTTTCGAACGGTTATGGTTTTGTTTAAAAATTGACGTTTTGTTTTGAATGTGGAACAGGCTTATTTTAATCACTGGAATTATTTCAGTTGTTTTTTGCCTTAAACTGATCCGTGATTGACCACTATCTGACCTGATGAAAAGTGTAGATAATGCCAGGGGTGGGGGTGGGTAAGGGGATATTATATTTCGATCCACAAGTAATTTTGTGTATTTACCCCTCCTACGACTTCTAATGTTATTACCACTTTATCTATGAATTGTATGATCTATGGCAGCGACAGTGCCTTGAAGTCTCCTGGTTCCGATTATCTAATGCCGATGGTGGCGTGTCATTCACACATGATGTGTTCCATTATTACAAATCTTTCGCCACATTATTATTATTAATATTATTATTTACAAATTTTACAATCTTCATTGATTCGCGAAATGGAGAATGTTTTATTAGTTGTCAAATCCAAAATTTTATTTTGAAAATATCTATATAATATCTATTTTTGTTTAATTTTGTCAAAAAGAATGCGCCGCATGAAACTTGGCAGATTTTATTTTCTAAACATAATTTACAATTTCTACCATACATATTTACTATAAAATAACTACTTACTATAAATTGTACCGTTTGTGCCCAAATAAAAATTAAAACATTAGAACATAAATAAACGGAAAAAATAATAATACACAAGTTAAAGTGTAAAAAATAAAAATTAAAACAACATGTTTTAGTACCATCATCATTATTAACTATTATCAGTTCATTAAATAATGAAAGTCAGCTTGTTCCAAGGCACGTTCTACAAGTGGTTGACAGTTTGAAATAAAATTTGTAATAAAACACCAACTTTGCCAAAGCACCGCTGTAATAAACCTGTAGATGAAACATTAAAGCCGGAGCCAAACCGTGTATTTAACTGAACTATGTCAGATTTAGCTTCACAGTTAAACTTGTACGTAATAGTTATAAGCTTAGTTCCTATGAGAAAGCGTAGTGGAATGCGAAATATTTACAACTTTGCCCATGCAGCTGAGATTCAAACTTACTATGAAACTTTGCCTACGTTCGCTTTTATTAGTGGCACATGTAACTTTGCCAGTTGTTTTCAAGAAGTCCTCGTAAAACGCAGCATTGTAGGGATCATACATTTTGTTTTATTTCCCGGCATTGAGTTTATGATTCTTCGCGAAGTCTCTCTCAAGCGAGTTCCACTTTTGTATAGCCTATTGTGTCAGGTTTATTAATTATTTTAATTGCGCAGGGACAATAATTAATTGTGGATTTTAGGGTTTTTGGGACATTTGAAACAGATTTTAACATGCACTACCGTAAACGGTTGTGGGTTTCGGTGGCTGAAATGGCGGTTTGTAATTTTATTCGAGTATTTCATGTTAATGAGTAGTCGTAAATAATTATTTTAGTCGAAGGTTTTGTTATTTTAAGTTAACGTCTCTTCGTTTTGACTGAGATAGATCATCGTGAGAGGCAAGCTTAGAAGAATAAACAGGTCAAGTAATTATTCAACTCTTAACCACATTACTAAAACACATTAACAAGAGAAACAGATACACAAATGTGAACCTATCCCATAAAGGGATCCCTTCCAGTTTCCATGTACTAATAATTTGCAGCAATGATTTACAATATATGAATTCAAATTATACTATACATCATGGGATAATTAACTTTAATTGACATTTTCATACGCTGAGCAAAACTTGTGCTGTGAGTACTAGACAACGAACCATTTTTTTGAACAAGTATTTACTTATATATAAACAAATACTAAATACCTAGATTCGAGAGCAAACATCCGTATTTTTCATGCATATAGTATCTGATCGGACCGGGTATCGAACCCTGGACCTCAACGACCTCAAGCTACATAGTCAAGATCACGGATTTACAGTTTCATGTTGAACTCACAGTCATTGTAAAAGGTCCTTTAGAGTAAAAGTTAATGTCAAATATCTTTTTTAACTGGTCTGCACGTAATTAATTAAACTTAACCGAAAATCATTCCTAGTGTGTTAGAAAAATTAACTTCATTTGACGTCATAGTGAAAAAATAGGGATAACTCACATCTATGATCAAGTTTAGCTCAACTGTATCCAGCAAATCCGTAGCCCTTCGTCCCTATTTCTTTATTTTTTTTTATTTTTTTTTGTTTTTTTTTTCTTCTTCGATCATAGACGTGAGTTATCCGTATTTTTCACTATGAGTGAGTCCCACAGTAGTTTATGTTCAAAGTTAATTTGACATATTAAATGTTCCCTTAAAATTAGAGGACATAAAACAAACACAATGTATAATTATTAATTAAACACACAAACCAATCTCACGGTTCAAACAGTGATTTATGCGGTTTCGAAACTAAAACCCAAACTTAATCACACCCGTTATTGGAAATGCAAACGCAACGCAATTTACACCTCAATCCGTATAGTAGCCAGTGGGTTAACAAATATCACTAAACGGATTCGGTGTACACGTTAAGTGTTAGGTTTGCGCGTTGGGGGTTCCACGCTTCAATTTATTTGGAGCATCTACTGCATCACTTGTTTATTTGCCTTACTTTAGGGTTACAAAAATTACATCTTTGCCTGGGTTAGAGTTGACACTTGATATCTTTATTTTTGCCTATTATACGTCCCACTGCAACGCGACCTCAAAGATTGAGAAGCTTAGAACCGTATTTTGTAGTACAATTTATAACGTTTTCGAAAAATTAATTGTATTAGCAGATAATAAAGGTTTGCTAAATAACGAATTAAAGACATGGTAAGTACAGTTGGGAAATGTTTTTGTGACATAAAAGAAATAAAGGAATATTATTACAAATAGACAGAACGAAGGATGTAGGTACAGATAGTGTGTCATTGCGGTTTCAATTCGGATACTATAGCTAAACCGTTTAAATGAGTCCTCGTTCGCGGGGTACAGAGGCGCGGGGGTCGACGACAAAGGGGGCTGAGAGAGGTGCGGGCGGCAGGCAACACGAGGCGCGCTCGCCGCCCGCACCTCTCCCGGTCCCCTTTGTCGTCATACCCCTGTACCGTGCAGGCGAGGTCTCATTTAAACTCAACGCCTCATTTATCTGTTCACATTTTTTAAGAAAGGGCTGTTGATTTTGTTGGGTCTACAAGTTAAGTATGAAGTATCTTTTTCTATTTATTTTTTCATACTTAACTTGTAAAAGTTGGCCTAGTAGCGCCATCTCTTGGTCCAGGTGAGCGGGTAGCTCCGAAGGAGTGTTGAAGTCTCTCGGTAGAGGGCATAACATAGATGCGCTTTATCACTGCCTAAATGTGATTATAACAGACTGAAGTGTACGATGTATGGGAAAGATTCGTCGCTAACTTCTAGACCAGTGATGGTGTAGGGGTAAGCACGCAGCACGGAACGCTGAGGACCTGGGTTCGATTCCCAGCATTGGTCTTTTTTCTGGGGTTTTTTCTGTGCATCTATATTTCAGTTTGTATTTAGTTTGAAATATTTGTTGGGTCTTTCAGTTATATATTAAATAGAGGTCCTGTACGTCTACCATATAACTGGAAACCGTATCAGAATCTACAGTCATTCCTAAAAAATGTGATCAGATAAATGGGGCGGTTGAAACGTTGGTTTCAGCCGGAATCAGAATCAGTCGGTGAAATGATTAACCAAATCGGACACAGTACATTAAAGTACGATATCACCGAGTTATAATTCCATGAGCAGGATAAACCGGAGTTTAATTCTATACTCAACACTACTTATATGTTCTGTAACAGTCTAATAAATCAGTTATTACGAGGACCAGTAATCGTCACAAGTCTTCCTTATATTAATTAATTATAGTACTTTTATAAACTCGGCTTGAGGAGTACGGTCAATTTACATATGCAATTAGAATTATGCTTCAGCCTGACATCGTAAACTGCGCCATTAAAGCTCCTAGTGCTCTATAATGCCCTTGATTTAATCAGCATCGTACATGTCTATTACGGCTGTTCTCTCATTAATAAACTCCCCATCGGCTATTCCTATGGGAGTTTTGATAAATCCGTCCCAGTTCCTTGTCTGGATCATTTGCGGACAAGTGGCCAGTCCTCTTAGCGGCTATAGTTCGCTATTTGAACTCAAGTTCATAGGTTCCGTACGTACGTAGGTACGATTTCCTTTATGTTTCTATACCTTATATACATAATTTGTTTTGTTTTGTTTTCTTCATTTATTTTATGCCTATTTGAAAATGTCCTGCTTGTTGGACGCGTTGGCTAATGCTTTAAGTCTAACAAGAAAAAATAATTCAAAATAAATAAAGGGAACCATTGCACAAAATTTCAGCTTTCCAGGGTCTGGGTGATGATCAGTCAGAGTTTTTCTCTTTATAGAAAAAGAAAAAAGAAAGAAAAATAGTTCATCAATAATAAAATAAACTCAATCAGCACTGCAGACCCAAGAGGAGGTGACGGAACGACTTGAGCGCTTTTCAGCTCGATTGTCAGTTTTTTTTTTGTGCATGCCCAGAATATTATAGGGAAGAATGGCGGAGGACAGTGGAGGCCTTTGCCCAGCAGTGGGACATATTATAGGATAAATAAAAAAAAAACAAAAATCCGCACTGGACCCGCGTGGGAACCATTGCTCAAGCCATCTCATTGTAAGAGGAGGTCTGAGTCCTGCAGTAGGGCAATTAGGCTGGGATGATGATGATGAGATTTATGGGTCAATTGAACTAGTCCCAAGGCAAGCATAGCTTATGTTATGGGTACTAGGCAACCGATACATATACTTAAATAAATAATAATAATAAGAAGAATTTGCTTTATTGCCACAAAACAAAACATACATAAAACAATATCAAGAACAATGAACAAAACATTTACAAAAAAAGATACAATAATTTAGAAAAACTTTTGAGGCAAAAGGTCCCAGTCTCAGCATGTGCTGGACAGACAGTCCAGCGCTGGTTTTCAGCCTGGGCCTTTGGGTAGGATATAATAACAATACTCTTTGGGGCAGGGTCGGTTGCGGACCTGACGAGAGACAGTGTAGCCGTGTTTAAAGTACCTACCAACAGAAAAATATTTACATATATGAAAATCATGGAAGAACCGAAAAGTAAATGAGTAGAAAAAAAAACAAAAAACAATCACGGTAAAGAAAAAAAAAACATCAAAAACCAGTAACATGCCTGCCTGCATGAAGGCCTTTTAGGGATAAGTTCGCCTTTGTACTATTTTTGTTGTGTTGTTTTGTATTATTTTTGTGTTTTATGTACAATAAAGTGTTTACATACATACATACATACATGCCATTGAAGAATAATAATAACAATAAATTAAATATTTCTGCTTGTGTTTGAATAGATAATATATAGGTATTTAATTTTTTATACGAAACTTGAAAGCAAAGATTGTGGCTTACGATGGAGCACGCTTGCCTAGTATGCTCATTCACCCTAGACTTGAATTTAGGTGGGAAATACTTAAATACACATTAAACATTTAAAAATCGAGAACAGAAATTCGCATTATTCATACATCTAACTATCTGCCCCGACGGGTATCGAACAAGGGACCTCAAGCTTCATAATTATGTCTTCTAACCACTTGACTATCCGATCATCGTCAGATGAACAAATATAAAAATCAAGTCTAAAAACTCAATGAAGCGTACGCACATGCTAAGTGGCCCCTAATGCGCATGATAGTGCCTATAATTAGTGCGCCCGCGCACCCAACAGGTGGTTGTTGACTCTGCGCGTTAGTTCCATTACATGGAGATAAGTAACGGATTACGGGTTGGTTTTAGAATTCGATATTCAAGCGTTAACTTTGTAAAAGTGAACTTGTTGGTCGCGCTACCATCATCATCATCATTTCAGCCGAAAGACGTCCACTTTCCCCCAAGGCTCGCCAGACAGATCGGTCCCGTGCCATCTGCATCCGACGCGTTCCCGCAACCTTAACCAGGTCGTCGCTCCATCTTGTTAGAGGCCTACCTACACTGCGTTTTTCGGTCCGTGGAAGCCCCTAGAGAACCTTTTTGCCCCATCCGCCATGAGCCAGTTATCAGCCGCGCTACCATTCGAACTTAATTGAACTTTACCGGATTATAGAAACACCTCTCAGTTTTATTACATTTGAAATACGAAGGAAAATGTCGTAAGGAAACCTGCATACATCTGCGACAAAAATTCAATGTGTGTGTTCCCAATCTGCACTAGGCCTCGTGGAACTATTGCCCAAGCCTTCTCGTTGTAAAAGGAGGCCTGTACCTTACAGTGGGACATTATGGGCCGAGGTAATAATGGATACAATACAATACAAAATAAGGGTTCTGTATTGAGCACCACATAGAATACAGAAAACAGGCACATAGTGTAAGAATTACAAGGTGTGCAATAAACAACGGACGGATATAAATACTATATAGATAAATAGGTACATACATAAATACATATTAAACATCTAAGACTCGAGCACAAACATTCGTATTTTTCACACAAATATCTGCCCCGACCGGGAATGAAACCCGGGATCTCAAAATTCGTAGGCAGGTTCTCTAATAACTAGGCTATCCGGCCGTCAATAGGCAGCTATATCGCGTAATAAATCTCTTCCAGGTGACTATTATGACTGTTGTACCTACAACTTCAAAGCTTCAGTTATATTATTCAGTAGCTCTCTCAAAAACTACTGTGAAACTTTAAAATATTTCAAAATAGTGATAAACCTATTTACTCAGCACCTCCAATATCAAAAATAAATAGTGGGACGTATACATATATGCTGGGATGATGGGTGATTATATTCCACTGGGTAACTCGTCTGTTCGTTTGCTCCTATCACATTAAAAAACATATGCATAAGTTACTATATATAAATCGTAAAGATTACAAAAATTTACCACCCTCAAGTTCAAAAATAGTCGCAACGATAGCAAGTTTAAGTAAGAACTTAAATGTTATTACTAGAGTTAACATCGAATAGAACTTACGGAATGTGTTTTATTTAAAAACAACCAGCTCTTTATCTTATCTCGGCACCGACTCCTTAACCCTTTAAAGCCCGTAAAAGCAATTGCATAATAATCTAATAGGTACAGAAAATTATCATCGAATAAAAACACGCGTATCGTAAAAAGCGCGATACAGAAATATAAAACTTTATCTCAAATAGCGATATAAGTTGCCGTCTGATACCGTGCCGGGCATTGCGTGTACCGTCGGCATAAAAATTTAAAAACCGACATAAAACATGCTGAGACATGAACCCGTGTCGCTTTAATTATGGAACATAACCATTTCGAAACTGTGTGTTTTCTTGATTGGACCGTGTTTTTAATTGAGACGATTTTTTTTAAACATGCTTTTCGAAATGTTATGTTTATAAATGTCATGGATTACACGCTTTGATGGCTGAATAATTGATCTATAAAAAGTAATTTTGGGCTTTGGTAACGTATTTTGAAGTAGTATTTCTTTAATTGTGTAAAGCATGGGACAGGTTTTGATGTTTCTTAAATTCGCGTTCGTGTTTCGAGTCGAGTTGACTAACCACGTTAGTTCTGGTACAGTCAACCAATTTGATTCCTAGGCCACTATAGAGCCGTCGCATTAACTACTAGACAATAACAACGTCAGTGCGAGTCAAAGCACTACCAACTTTTCGAACACAATTTGCTATAAACGTAAAGAGTTTATAAACGTTTTCGCTCTATGACATGAGAGGAAAAAGAAGTTTGGACAGACGGCCAGTGACAATTCAAGTTACTAATACAGAAGCGAACTCCTTTCCTATTCAAGATCGTTGACACACGTTCGCAAAGGTCGAGTTTGTCATCATGACATACATCACCCAATAATCACTGTCGTAGAAGATAAACAAATTGATTAATTTTGAGATGGTTCTATAGTGGCCTAGGAACTAAATTGGTTGACTGTACCTAGCTTCATTTTAATAGTTTAATAATATTATAATTGCCCTGCAAATTACTTGGTGTGTAGAGTTGATTATTCCCAAATAAGGTATGAGGTTGTTAACTTAAACATTTAGGTAAGTTGCTGGACTCACTAAACAATCTCCTTTGATCCTCACGTCGGAAATTACTGACATACGAGGTAACTACTTTACCTCGTAGGCGTAGGAAGGCGATTGCAAAATCGGAAGTTTTTAATAGGTTTCATTTAATTTGCAATGTGTATCTGTTTGTACATATATGTTAAAAGTAACATAAAGATAAAGACTTAGGTCAATACTCACAAGTCGAATTTGACCCACTTCTAGTTAACAATAGTTGACTTGTGGTACTCGTAGTTTGATGACAGTAGTAAACAAATTTACAGCCAGAAAAATGGCTTGTATTTTTTTAACGATAGTGTGAAGAGAGAAAGAGAGAGAGAGGGGGGGAGTGCTAATCACATTACCACACCACGTTACCACAGATTTTTTTAAGCTTGGCATAAATACAATTAGTACATGTCTTATGCATACTGACCGTACAATTACTCTCTGTACAGCATAACGCGATTCCCACGACGCCTCGTCGAGGTTACACCCATTCTGTACTAACACGCAGCTGTCAGTAAAGTTGCTATTATTTGACAGTTCGCGTACACTATTGGAGTCATAGGCCGAGGAATTTGGAGAAAAAATACACACCGTCGAACATAGAACCTCCTTCTTTTTTGAAGGTGTCTTCTTGTGGCACACGCAATGATGGTTTTTCCAAAAGCAGAAATTACCAAAAATAAAATTACATTGTGTGACCAATGTCAAACATGTGTCTGGACTTTAAAACTTACTTAGTGGAAAAAATAGCCTTTGTGTTATTCCAGACGTCTAGGTAGGTAGGGGAGAGGTGGCATGGCCCGGGAGTACACGTTAAGTGTTTCCACTTCGTTATAAAAAAAAACCGGCCAAGAGCGTGTCGGACACGCACAAGGTAGGGTTCCGTAGCCATTACAAAAAATCAAGTAATATTTTTCTAAGGTTTTCGTATGTGTACGGAATCATCCAAGTTTAGGTAGGTATGTTTTATACCTTAGGCTACTATTTACTCTTAAGCTACAAATAATTTCCAAGCAATCTTAGCCGCTATATTTTTCCTAGTAAATTTGATATATTTACTACCATTCTAAATTTTTTTAAATTTTTCCACCTATCAGTTTAGATTTTAGAGGGGGGGGGGACGCTCGATTTTAATGAAATTTTTCACTTTAAAGTTGAATATTTCGCAAACAGATCACTGAATAGAAAAATCATGTTAGCAACCCCGCAATGGTTTTAAAAGACCTATCCAACGATACCCCACACTATAGGATAAGCCGAGAAAAAAAAAATCACCCCCCTTTACGTCTATGGGAGGTACCCTAAAAAAAATTTTTTTTTTATTTTTTATTTTACCACTTTGTTGGCGTGACTGATATGTATATTCATGCCAAATTACAGCTTTCTAGTACTAACGATCTCTGAGCTTAGCCGCGGACAGACAGACAGACAGACAGACAGACGGACAGACATGGCGAAACTATAAGGGTTCCTAGTTGACTACGGAACCCTAATAAAGGGAGAGGTGGCATGAAAGGGACACGTATATATTGAAAGGGACAAGTCCATTTATGAAAGGGAAATACGCAATTTTTAAAGATGCGAAAATAAACAACTAAGAATTGATTAATGACAATTATTGTATTTCATTTCAACAGTTTGAATAATAAACGCTTCCTATACAGGAGCTTCCTATGTTTGAATTGTCCCTTTCAATACGTGTCCCTATTATGCCACTACACTCTATGTATCCAAATTTGTCCAGGCGTTTCATCGTGGAGAAGTAGCAAAAGCACTTACTTTTGCATTTCTAATATTATAATTAAACCGTTTAAATGAGTCCTCGACTCCTCGCCCTTGCGGTATAGATAGGCGCGGGGGTAGACAACAAAGGGGGCCGAGAGAAGTGCACCTCTCCCGGCCCCCTTTGTCGTGTACCGCGTGGGTGAGGACTCATTTAAACGGTTTAGCTATAGAAGACTGCACGGAAATTCAAGTTATATAAATAAAAACTATTTTTAAGAAGTTTAAATGCGCTGCAATTAAATCTGCTGACCTCTTTAGACTTCAAAACTAGAGACACGGCCCAGTAAAATTTTATACCCCCAATAGGTCACGTAAATAAACGTGTCAAAATCACAGTTAACCTTTCCAATTAATAATTATAATAAAACGCATGTTTACATAGCCATAAAAACGCGGTAACTGCGCCGCTTATCGGCGCATGAGCATCTTTATCGTGCGGCAAGAGAGAAGCGATTGTTACGTTTCGGGGGTTTTCATCATCATCATCATCATCATCTCAGCCTATATACGTCCCACTGCAGCGCACAGACCTCCTCTATGAATGAAAAGGCTTGGGCCGTAGTTCCCACGCGAGCCCTGTGCGGATTGGGAACTTCACACACACAATTGAATGATGATGATGATGATTATGATGACATAAATTCCGAAAAACTCAGAGGCTTAACTTAAGAGGCTTAATTATGTTTGTGTCTCACGGTTTTAATTCAATTTTTTTTATAAAGACTTGAACTTTTGAACACCAAAACTCTATTCGTCTGTGTGAAATTAGGCGTCCATATCACACAGATCGCGGCGCGGGCGCATCGTTGCCAGCCATTATTATACAACCTCATTATTCCGCCTCCTTAGGAAATCGCACAATATGATATAATGGTTTATTTTGCAAGATAAATCTAACTGGGTCAGAGGTTGTAGTTTAATAGAACGAAACGGTAAGTGGTATTTTTTTAGCGTGTTTTAACCTTGTGTGTGTAACGATTTAGACCAGGGGGTCACCAAATGGCGGACCGCGGTCCGCATCTGACCTATTTTGTGCGGATCTTAAGTAAACAGTAACTAAACTTGTACCTACGTACCTATTACTAAGTACGTAATTTTACTTACTTCAGGATTTAATGACAATAGCTTGCACCAACTTTACTCCAAACTTCAGAAAAATAGATGAAGGCAAAAAAAAATTTTTTTAATTGCTACAACGTCGAGACTTGGATAGTTTGTATTGCACATCATTAATTTTAGGTAGCCACCAACCTACCCGCTTTATAACGAAGTACAATGATGACAACTAATTTTTGAAAAATCCCGCCAAAATTTTTTAAGAGATCCCCGCAAATAAAAATGTTAGTAGTGATCGACGCGAGCGAAGCTAGGTTAAAGCTTGAAAATAAATCGATATGGTAAATTAATGAAACAAACTTCGTGAACGCTAACCCAAAAGCCTCCGAATCAGGTTACCATTGTACCCGGAGTGAGTCGTCCGCGTAAAAGTGGGTGCTAACTCGATCGTTCCGCCGGCACGCTGCCGCTAAACGATCGCACGGTGACCACGCATCTCGTGAAATGATTATACTTATTTCAGATAGGTTACTGTTATCATTACATCGTTATAAATTAACTATTTAGAAAAGAGAAAATAAACTAACTTCATCATCCCAGCCTATAATACGTCCCACTTCAGGGCACAAGCCTCCTCTCAGAATGAGAGGGCGTGGGCCGTAGTTCCCACGCGGGCCCAGTGCGGATTGGGAACTTCACACACACTATTGAATTTCTTTGCTGGTGTACGCAGGTTTCCTCACGATGTTTTCCTTCACCGTATGTGAACCATAGGAAAAAAAAGAAAATAAATTTCAACGTATTTTTAAAAAGTTTACCGAAAATTTATTCGAAATTCCAATTAAATGGCAACCCTACCCTAAGACACACGCGGATTCAGCCAGCATCAATCATAATGTATTTTACAAGCTTTTATATAACTTGAAATGTACCTATGTATGTATATTATGTACGGATCAAATCTTGGAAGTCGAATTTGACCCACTTCCAGTGGTCGAATTCACTTGAAATTTGGTATACTTAGGTATGTAGGTTGGATGACAATGCAAGTAAAGTCAACAAAAAGTGCAGTCAGCTAAAAAGCTTGCTTTAGAAACGAAATTTTTAACAAAAACTTGTTCGAAATCAGATACAAATTGCGGCTCTACCCGATGGCACACGCTAATAAAGCCAGCATCAATGTGGTTTTATTTTTAAAGTGACTTACCAAAAACTAATTCGAAATTCGAAACAAATGGCGACCCTACCCGATGGCACACGCTAATTCGGCCAGTATCAATCGGTCGCGCGGTGCTAATTTGGAAACTCGCTGCTTTCGCCGGCCGCCGGTGTTTGCGCGATCATTATCGCCGCGAGGACCGTTCGAGTTTCGAGATGCGAGCAATTGGGTGAGCTGCGGATGTAGGGCTAGTTTTGAACACTATTCTTCGTTTCACTCTTGACATTGGCGTAGCAGTCATTTTAAGTGTTTGCAGCCTGCTTCACATCCCGCTTAAGTAGAGACGCTATTTGAGGGCTTGCCAATGTGGGTTGCAATTACTTCCAAACATCTATCATTATCTCATTAATTTTATAGTACCTACTCTCATTCTGAGAGGAGGCCTGTGCTCTGCAATGGGGTGTAAATAGACTGAGACGATTAATTTTTAGACACCTTGAGTAACATTACATTTGAAATTTACCATGAGCTTTACGGTGAATTAAAACATCGTGAGGAAACCTGGATACGCCTGCGAAGAAATTCAATGGTATGTGTGAATTTCCCAATCCGCACTGGGCCCGCGTGGGAACTGCGGCCCAACCCTTCTCATTCTGAGAGGAGGCCTGTGCCCTGCAGTGAAACGTATATAGGCTGGGATAATGATGATGATGATGATGATGATGATGATGATGATGATGCCCTTGAATAAACCGGAGATGAAGTTAAAAGTAGAATTACTTAGCTCTCGCCACACACCGCGCGCGCTATTAGCGAGAGGAGTAAAGCTACCTCGTTGTCATAGAAGCGCTAAAGGCCAACATTGTACGCACGTTAGCGATGCACTTAAATCATTAGCTAGGACATGTTTGAGCCAATGTTTGCGACCAATATTTGGACACTTGTTAACCTAGATTACAATCGTCAGTGTTGTGGACTTGCTTTTACCAGTGACATTGTTAAGGCGGTCCTACATACTTTACACAAATAAGTTACGTGAAATGGTCTGGCTGAAGACGCCAGTCGTGGATAGACGCAGGAGTCGTTTTAAAAATAATGTACCTACATGAAAGGCTTAATGAAAACAAATACAAAATGGCGTCCTTCGTGTAACGATAGTTACTCATACAAACTATGTGGGTAAATTTTAACTATGTTATTTTTTTTATAAGAACTACCCGTAGATGGCAGCATTATTTATATCCTACTAGTGTTATAAATAAGTTAGTATTATAGTAAGCCGTGGGTGGCCTAGTGGTTTGACCTTATGGCATCTCAAAAAGAGGCTTATGGGTCCAAGCCCGGGCTTGCACCTCTGAATTTTTCGGATTTTTTTGGGCAAAATTACATTTCAAATTTGCCATGAGCTTATCTGCCCTTTAAACACCTGCGAAGAAACTTCAATGGTGTTTGGATGTAAAATACGGGTTAAGCCCCCTCATTCGGATAGGAGGCATGTGCCCTCAAATGGGATATATAAGCTGGGATGATGACATAACCACTCGTACTTGCATTAGACATTAAAACTCATTATTTTACCACTACAGTATGAAGATGAACCGTAAGAATTGGCATTCAGTATCATGTCACTTTTTCCTTGTCGTTGTACCTATTCGTTACCGACAGCGATAAGGAAGTAAAAAAACTTGTAACTGACTTGTTACTTGTAGCCAAGTGACACGGGATAGTTTGTCAAAACTTTTTTTTTCTGAGAAGTCAATTCTACCCCGACAATCCTTTTCTTGTCGTTGCTACCTCAGTCATAAATCTGTCGTTTGTCATAACCATAACTATCACAAACTATTGTTTTCTTATAGTTCATTGATAATCAGAAGTCTCAGAGGATTACAGTTTTGTCACAGTATTTTGGCTTCATTTAAAAGTTTCAAATGGTGTAAAGAATGTGGTTTAAAGTAATAATTGTTTCTTTTCTATTGCAGGTACGCTTTGTTCCCATAATCCGCTGGTTGGTGAGTCAATAATGTCAAAACAGATCCTTTACAGGTACAAAGTGGAACTTTTTAATTGGCTGAGAAATAGGAGATTACCCTTTTAAGGGTTCCGTAAATGGAACACATAGTTTCGTCTTGTCCATCTGTCTATTCACAATATTAGAGAGTTATAAATTTAGCATGAATAAATAAACAGGGTGGGTCTTATAAGGAAGCTCAAAGTCACTCAGAGGGCGATGGAGAGGGCTATGCTT
Organism: Archips crataeganus; assembly: GCA_947859365.1. Taxonomy (NCBI): domain Eukaryota; kingdom Metazoa; phylum Arthropoda; class Insecta; order Lepidoptera; family Tortricidae; genus Archips; species Archips crataeganus. Next base: position 19,661,921 of record OX402058.1, read on the forward strand.
GGAGTTTCTCTGCGGGATCGCATTAGAAATGATGAAATCCGCGCAAGAACTAAAGTCACGGACATAGCTCGAAGAATCGCTAGACTTAAGTGGCAGTGGGCAGGGCACATCGCCCTTAGAACTGACGGCCGATGGGGCCGAAAGGTTCTCGAGTAGCGTCCGCGGACCGGAAGACGCAGTGTAGGTAGGCCTCCAACCAGATGGAGCGACGACCTGGTGAAGGTAGCGGGAACGCATTGGATGCAGATGGCGCAAGGCCGATCTGTTTGGCGAGCCTTGGGGGAGGGCTATGTTCAGCAGTGGACGTCTTTCAGCTGAAATGATAATGATGAAATAAACAGGGTGCGGCTCGATAGGATATAACCATCACAAGATATAACAACGTTTGATATAACTATAACAATTTGGCATAATGCTACATTTGATATTATTCGATTTACTCAAGAAATAAACTTTACAGGTTTATTATTAATTATATTTTCTTACTTGTACGACGTAGTACTTACGTATCAAGAGTCTCCTTCCATCTAACGGCACTTTCACACGGGCAACAATTTCAATAGCGAACATAAAAAATAAACTAATTACAATTTAGGCAAGCTTGCTCGCTCCTGAGTTATATCTTAACTCCGAATTAATTGCTAATCCAGGTTTAAGTAGTTTCAAAATGTATGGGATTCGCTCCCGTCGTCTAGACGCCATATTGTTGTTATTGTTGGTTGTTGTGTAAATACAACCTAGGTCTCCTCAAGGCTAGAGTGAATAGGCTGTTACTGAACCAGTGAGGTACACCTTTGGCCTCATCTACACTTTTCATCAGGTGAGATAGTGGTCAGTCACGGGTCAGTTTTATGAAAAAAAAAATATCTTCCACCCTAATATTTTAACTCCAGACCATTCAAGTGGGCTAGTAGACTTTGCAAAACTTAATATTATTATCAAGCGCATGAACTTGGCTGGTTTTTTACACTGTAGTTACAATGTCACATTTAACATTCACGTTTCATCTTCATCCGATTTAATTGTATATATAATTCGATAATTTCAGGTTGGAAACGGTACTTTATAATTAACTCTAAGAAGGAAATAACTTGATAACTAATAGGCCTCTACCCTTACCCATAAAAGCTCATATGCTTTATCATAAATTAATCTGATCCAATCAGTACATACTTAAGCAAAAGCTTTTAATCGTCCTATAAAATCGCTAGCACCTAGCACTCGTAATGCTGGGTTTACACGAGCTTAGTAGCTAATGCTTAGTACTTGTCACTTTCACTTGTTAGGTATTTACAAAGATCCGGGAAAACAAAGTTAACAAAATACAATACAATACAATACAATACAATGACTCTTTATTGTACACCACAAAGAAAAACAATACAGAAAAACAAGTATACACCGTGAAATTTTAGTGGTTGTTTTCCCGAAACGAGGTGATTTAGTTTCGATTGTACAATCGATTTATAATTACTATTTTGACTAGAGTCAAAAATCCAATTGTGAAAAACGAAAGTTGAAAATGACCGCAAACCAATAGTAACGCTTCGTTGGTACAAGTAGCGTACGATTGTACGATAGGTTAGGTACCAACGAAGCGTTACTATTGGTTTGCGGTCATTTTCAACTTTCGTTTTTCACAATTGGATTTTTGACTCTAGTCAAAATAGTAATTATAAATCGATTGTACAATCGAAACTAAATCACCTCGTTTCGGGAAAACAACCACTAAAATTTCACGGTGTATACCACAAAACAACAACACAATACAGTAAAATAGTACAAAATACCTGAGTAATCTAATTTTACTTGACATGAATGTTCACACCACTTGAAAAGTGACAAGTATTAGTAGATTTTTGTAGCTGGGGGTAGATACGTACCGCTTAGTAAACAGGACCGCAGGAAGTGGTGTGAACATTCATTCATGTCAATTAAAGATTGATTAATCAGGTGTTTTGTTTAAGTACTTTGTTTTCCCGGATCTTTGTAAATACTAATACCATTCTCTAACATCCATGCGCAGACGGCTACTTGTCACTTTCACACTGCAGATAAGCCCCTAATCGTTTACACTAATAACAAATACTAAGGCTGTGTATGTGTGGCATAAAGCTGAAATGCACAATTAATATGAAAATTTAGAAAAATCCCGGAATTTCAATTCACTTACGAAACCTAAGGTTTACGCGAGCAACACGGCATGTAAAAGCTAGTGGATTATAAAATCGGTTATTAGTACCATTCTTAATGGGAATGGGCGTTCGGGCGCGCTCGGGAGAGCTCGGGTCGGCTCGGGTCGGCTCGGGTCACTCGGGTCGCTAGACGATAGACTTATGCTTCAATTGTTTTGCGCTCGCGCCGCATTCTTTTTTTCCAAATGAGATATTGTTCACACAACGCATCGAGGTATTTGTGGCGTTAGTTTTTTTAATCGATTTATCTGTTGTTTAACGATCCAGAATCGATATTGTTTTATTGCAGCGGAACGAGCCGTGGCGGGCTTTCGACACGTTCGAGTCTGTATTACGAATCGATAGTCCCTGATGAAGTAACTGTTCTATCGATTAAAACTGCTGTCGAATGGGGTGATCGTGGGATATGCGGTACTTATATCCCTTAGGATTATGAATGAATGTTTAGGTATGTAATATCTTTCGCAAAATGCGTAAGATCTTTAACCCCTTGCTGCATAGGTACAATAATATTTAATTTAATTCAAAATTTTAGTGCCATTTAATTATTATTAACATTAACATCTATGTAGACAAAATATGAGCAATTAAACGAAACATTATGCATTATTATAGCCACTTCCAACCGTAATTTATTTATTTATTTATTTATTTATTCATTTATTTCAAACATGTAGTTCATATCAGGTTAGTAACAATTTTACTTAAAAACTATGTTAGTAATGATTGGGTAGGTATCAATGATCCCTCGTTGGCTCCCGGCCTATGTTCCGCTGAAATGATGATGATAATTTCTGAGTTATTGGTTGTCTGGAAGAGATCGCTTTTTAGCGATAAGACCGCCGATTGTCTACCTGAATTTTTATTTTTGTAATGTCACTGTTTTTGGTGATCAATAAAGAATATTTGTATTGTATTGTATTGTATTGTATAATTTTTATGTGCCTACCTTGTATGAAAAACACCCGTTTCACGTTCTAGACCCTAGACCGGCAGTTAAATTTTCCGGATTTTGCTTGAATCCCATAGGAATAATATCGGAATAGAAAGCAGCTCATGTTTTATTCCAAGTGTTCCAGCTATCTACACACCAAGTTTCAGCCATATTCATCCAGCCACTTAAGCATGAAAGAGTAAGAAACATACATGCACACACGAATACACATACACACTGGCTACTACTAGAGTGGAAAATTCGCACGTTGATTATAAAAAAACGGATAGAGCAATCGCTACCCCGTAATTAAGTAAAGGTTAAACCGTAATCAAGATGTAATTGTACGCATCTGACCCGCGGCACGTAATTTAATATCCGGCCCATTACAAACAGACCCGGGCGCGGAGCTAGTGCGGCATGGAAGCGGCTTGAGCGTGGTTCCAAATGTAGCGCATCCACATCTTTTTCTTTGGGCAAGACCAATGTTGCCAGGTGTACTGTTTTTACAGGACATTTACCCACTCATTTTCTGTTTTAATTTACTGTCATTTATTGACAAGTGATTTCAAACAATGTCAAGGAATAAATATGTTTGAAGTATTAATAAATTAATATATCGCCAACCATAGTTGCACAAAGCAACTACTACTGTTTTTGGCCTACGTCTATGTTTTACTGATATTTAACGAAAATCTACTATTTTTGCAGAACTGCGTGCAGAAAGTGGGGTTGTTAACAGAAATTCACATTTTCAGTGGATTATTATGAATTTCGTTTACAGTTTGCAAATAAGTACAACACAGTATGAACGCAAAAATAAATTTGCTACGGGTAGTTCACTTTTTTGCTCACATTGATAAATTGAAAACTTATCAGACAGATATAAAAATAATCAATGTGAAGTGAAAAAAAAAGTTATTTGAAGTGTTTTAAGCAAAGTTATTTTTTTTCGATCTCCTGTTTTTTTTTTGTACATAACATCTCCTGACTTTTTCTAATTTGACCTGGCAACATTGGTCACATTTTAAGCGTTCCTAGATCTCTTCTAGCATTTCATCTCTAGATCTCAGTTTAAGCTCTAGGGCACTCGTAATGTCTCCTCTTGATCTCGATTATAACTATTACCCGACTATTTATTAAAGGGGTTTTCATTAGACATTAACAAAACGCCCGCCTTCGAAGCGTGTTTGCTTAGTTTTAATCATTTCATTTTAATTATTGGCTGTGTTATTGATGATGTTGGTTTTAAATGTTTGGTTAATGGTGTTTAGGATGAATGGTGTGTGTTAATTTTCTTTAATTAAATGGATTTGTGGAGTTGTCGTTGGGAACTGCGGTTAATTGCATTAAAGTACGGTCGCGGAGCGCGAATAATTTCGCATAATGACCTTTACTACTTTTCTTTGTCTTTTGCATGTAAATATTTGCCGTCGCATTCGTACAAATTCAAGTGTGCGACGGGCAAGCTATTATAGTGGCAGGTCGTTGTACGAAATTCTTCACGCGTCGCAACCGTGCTTTAGCATGTCAAAGCTCATTTTCGAACTATAGGAGCGCGCAATATTTAGTTAGATTAATATATGTAGATGCAGAGTCAATCGTGAGTGTGGGTATGTGTGTTTGTGACTCTGTCACTCTTAAACGACTTGATGGATTTAGATGAAATTTGGATGCAGATAGCTGGATCATTTTAATAACACGTAGGTCAGTTTTATTCCGATATTTCCACGAGATCTTCACACAACTCGTTAATGCTTGTCCTATGAAAATTAAAGACTTATGGCTGGACATCTTATAAAGCTCCGCTTCATTTCTATTATTATGTATGTTGCTACCACAACAGAAGCATCCGCACAAAAATCAAAGCAAATCAACGCACACGCGAACAATCACATGACCGTCATTACGTATCTCAATGACTCAGTTACGTTTTTTGTTTCCCACGTATCATTATTATTTTTAGCTCTACTGAAACCGTAGCATCGACATTACAAAATCTTTAATAACCCCCATTTTGTTCAACACATAATAAAGCAATGCATTTGCACACTTCTCGCCATCGGCAACTTTAACTTTGCAGACGCGAATGTAAAAAAAATTGAAAGTGAACTTTAGTAGCTTGAAATAAAGTCGCTACTTTTAAGATCGACGGCAAATAAAACGAGGAAAGTCCATCGGAGGTGTAATATCATCATTGCGGATAGTGCGGCGCCTGAGGCGATCGGCACGACCTAATAGTCATCCCTTTCTCACTTACAACAAAGCATATATCCTATCCCGCTCATACAAGTCTTTGCTTTGTCATTTTTGTAACCTTTGACCCTAAAATATAGAGATTACATTACAAATGGATTATAAGAAACGTGATATGTTATAAATCGTACGCAGAGAGTTATTGGGGGCACTTAATTGATTACTGATACGACATTTATTAATGTGTAAGTGACATTAGTTTTATTTTTAGCGTCAACTCTTCATGGTGTCATGGATTTTTGAATAGCGGTAATTAATAATAATATTTTCTGTAAAATCCAAATAAACCACCACCACTACCACCACCACCACCACCACATTTACCATCTAGTACCATCGCATTTAGCCGATTTTTTTTCTTTATACCGTACCATTTTAATTAATCTAGGGATACGATTCAACAAATGGTTTTTTTTTTATCTAGTACTAAAAATGATAATGTTATGACTACCTATATTATCACTTTCCTGAGTGACATGGTTTTTTTTCTTAATTTTTTCTAGAACTGGAATAACTTATTCACTCCTGTATTCCTGGTACCTGGCCCGCGTGTGAACTATGGCCCAAGCCCTCTAATTCTGAGAGGAGGCCTGTGCCCTGCAGTGGGACGTATATAGGCTGGGATGATGATGATGATTCCTGGTACGCCCGGTACCAGGCTATTGTTGAGTTTTGGAACACCCTGTGTAATTATACATTTAACTTAAAACGTGCGTCTTCCGGTCTATGGACGCCACTAGAGAATCGACAAGCTGGAGCGACGACCTGGTGAAGGTTACGGGAATTCGTTGGATGCGGACGGCACGGGACCGATCTGTTTGGCGAGCCTTGGGGGAGGTCTATGTTCAGCAGTGGACGTCTTTCGGCTGAAATGATGATGATGGTGAAGTTCTACCTATAGCCCCTGAATACAATAAATACTGTTGTTTGCCTGTTATCGGTTTAGACGACCAGATGGCCAAGTGGTTAGAGAACCTGACTACGAAGCTTGAGGTCCCGGGTTCGATTCCCGTGTTGGGGCAGATATTTGTATGAAAAATACGAATGCTTGTTCTCGGGTCTTGGGTGTTTAATATGTATATAAGTATGTATCTATCTATATAAGTATGTTTATCCATTGTCTAGTACCCATAACACAAGCTTTACTTAGCTTAGTTTGGGACTAGGTCAATTGGTGTGAATTGTCCCGTGATATTTATTTTATTTATTTATTTGTCGGTGCATGAAACTTGTAATTTTGTTAATTGAAGTATATAGTTTAAGTCTTAATGAATATAAGCACACAGACAGACAATTCCCAGCTTATATTAGTCAAGATTCGTAATGACTAATCGGAAACGTAGCTTTGTGGGAGTAACCGTTTTAAGTCAAGTTAATCCTGACTTATAGTTATTAAATGTGAGAGTTTGTCTGTTACCTCGTTACTTATGAAAATGAGCAGTTTGAGCTCATAAGTCCCGCCCTCGAAAATAGGGAAACAACGAGTTTGTAGTCTGCTTTTTTCTACAACAGTATCATGCTGTTCTACTCGTATCATGCTGTGCATACTGAGGCCCTACCACGAAGTGCATAATTCGAACTTCGTTTCGTGCCGTCCCGCTTACGCTAATATGATTTGACACGAGAGTGAGAGGGATAATACGATACGAACTTCGATTTTCGAATTTCGTAGTAGCGCCTCAGTTCATGGCTGTTGTGTGCGTGTGTGTACTGTAGATGGTGGAGTATCTAGATCATCATCATCATCATCATCCCGGCCTATATACGTCCCACTGCAGGGCACAGGCCTCCTCTCAGAATGAGAGGGCGTGGGCCGTAGTTCCCACGCGCGCCCAGTGCGGGTTGGGAACTTCACACACACCATTGAATTTCTTCGCAGGTGTATGCAGGTTTCCTCATCATCCCAGCCTATATGTCCCACTGGAGGGCAGGGAGTATCTAGATAAAAGCTAAAAACAATATATTTCAAACTAAATACAAACTGAAATATAGATGCACAGAAAAAACCCCTGAAAAAAGACCAATGCTGGGAATCGAACCCAGGTCCTCAGCGTTCCGTGCTGCGTGCTTACCCCTACACCATCACTGGTCTAGAAGTTAGCGACGAATTTTTCCCATACATCGTACACTTCAGTCTACACTAATATTATAAAGAGGAAAGATTTGTACCTATGTTTGTATGTTTGTAATGAATAGGCTCAAAAAGTACTGGGCCGATTTAAAAAATTCTTTCACCAATAGAATGCTACATTCTTCCAATTTGACATAGGCTACATTTTATTTTGAAAAAAATTAGGGATCCTTGGTAAAATTTGAACAATGTAACCGAAGGTGTAGAAAAATGAGTCTTAAAATGTCTTTCGTCGAATGCGCTGCCGAAACTATTAGCGATAGAACAAAATAATGTACAACAATATTGAAGAAAATCATAATGTCTACAAAAAACTCCGCGGTAGCATATGTCCAACTATTGTAGTTATGTCACTACAACAACTTTTTTCATTTTAAACATTAATGAAAATGCTAACCAAATTCAAACCATGCTATTTATGTGTTTATATTAATCCTTATCCAAATAAATTATTTAATGGTAAAGACCATTTAACTACCTATAAAATAGTTTTTAAATTATTTAAATTGGACTTTCCATTCAAAAGATATTACGAATTAAAAAATTCAAACAGTAAACAAAACCGCCATAGCGCCGTGGCCGTTGTTTGCGATGCAGTCTGAAAAGCGCGCCGGGCATCGCGGCGGGCGGGGTGGAGGGGGCACTGAAATACAGGAGTGGGGCGTGCACGTCTGTAATAATTAATAAATAATAAATAATATTTTTTTAATAAATAAAAATATTTGTGAAAAAATGTGTTTATATCCAAATTTCCAAAAATAAATAATTGTCTACCCCGTGCGAAGCCGGGACGGGCTGCTAGTCTGTTATAAAATAAAAAATAAATAGAAAAAGATACTTCATACTTAACTTGTTAAAAACAATAGTTTTTTGATGTGTTTAAACATTTTTATTATTTTGTTGTCATGTCGGTGAAAATTTCAAGTTTATGCCATAGAGCATTATAAAGATGAGTTATAAACACTGAAAACACACGTTACTTGTATGACGACCCCTTTAATTTAATACTTTATGTTATTTTTAGCATTTCTTATTATAGCCGCCACAGTATACATAATCGGTGAAAATTTCAAGGGTCTAGCTATTACGGTTCAAGAGATAGAACCCTGTGACAGACGGACAAACAGACAGACAGGACAGCGGAGTCCCAGTAATAGGGTCCCGTTCGCACCCCTTGGGTACGGAACCCTAAAAAGTAAATACGTAGCAAGTAACCATCTCGAAGTGTCACTTAAATACCCACAAGTAAAATCAACCTCACTTTTCCTCGGTATAAATTATGAGTTAGAACTATTAATAACTGCTGATTCACGGTTAAAATATTCCGGCCCACGCCCATTGTCTGGGCTTATCGCCGTATTAATAATAGTGATAACGCAACACGTGAGATATCGGGTACACGTAGACAAATAAATTAAAAGATTTCTTATGTACGCTTGCTTGATCTTTAACGGAATAGTGTGTTGCTGATTCTGAAAACCGGCTCAAAGAGAATCCGTAGTTTAAAGGCATCAAAAAAAATTAGTATTCAGTATTTATTTAATTGCAAACGTCTTACAAATAAAAAATAAATAAATAAATATTAGGGGACAATCTTACACAAATCGACCTAGTCCCAAACTAAGCAAAGCTTGTACTATGGGTACTAGACGATGATAAACATACTTATATAGATAAATAAATACTTAAATACATAGAAAACATCCATAACTCAGGAACAAATATTCGTGCTCATCACACAAATAAATGCCCTTACCGGGATTTGAACCCAGGACCTCTTGCTTCGTAGGCAGGGTCACTACCAACTAGGCTAAAGCGGTCGTTAAACAATTTTTTTTTAATCGTGATGCCTTTTGGGTGGTAGCCTTAAAGTTAATTATATCACCTAGCGAGCTATGTGAGTATTTTTTAATAATAATGTCCCTGAACAACTTTTTTTAGATTCTTTAGGATCCTATACCCAACGGGACCCTATTACCGGCTCAGTCACTTTTTTCTTTCTTTTTTTTTTTAGTTGCTAGATTGATAAGACTTTTATAAAATTTTGTAGAGCATGCCCTGCCTAGTATACTTAGCACTTAATCTCTCCGTTTGTATGCCAATAGTTGGCAAAATGTGTGCGACCGCTTAATTAACTAAGAACCATATTGTACCACATTTTATGCAAATAAATTAACTTTGACTTTGACTTTGACTTTTGACTTTCATTTACTGTCATTTATTGTCAAGTGGTAAACGGGACTTATCAGGCAAACAATATTTACCTCGACGTTTCGGCCACATTGCAGCGACCGTCAACTCGTCCTACCACGAATCACCACCTCCACCACGGCTGCTGCAATTGGACCGAAACGTCGAGGTAAATATTGTTTGCGTGATAAATCCCATTTACTGTAAAAGTTATATGAGTGCAAATCACGAAAGTTGAAAACAGTTTAATGTCATTATTGTCTTAAGGAATATTTGATTGAAATAAATAAATAAATTGACAACCATAGTCAAAAACACTTTACCGAGACTCCGCTGGTTGCTGTAAATGTTATCGATGGTCGCAAAAGTTCCGCCATGAAAACCTATTCTCAGCCCCAAAAATAGCCTAGACTAAAATGTGCTAAATAAAAATGCGTTGCCTTCTTGATAATACAATTGTATTGTATTGATCCAAAGGCGAGCAAACCCTAGGGGCGCACGCGCAGCGCACGTTCCCACGGCCCGCCCGCCCACGCGCCGCCCGCGCCTTTATTTATATCCGAACTATATACTGAATATTGTCTTAAGTATCGAGGCCAAAACCTGAGCAATACTTAGTATCTTTATAAAAATTAGCAATCTGGGCTCAACCATCTTTTAATCAATTTAAAAAAGTAAAAGGAACACAAGATTAAACAAGTTAGCTATGAAGTATCTTTTTTGTACTTATTTTTTCAACTTCATTTTTTTTTATTACTTTTACGGTCATCCCGTGAAATCATACATTTCGTACTAAATACAAACTGAAATATAGATGCACAGAAAAAACCCCAGAAAAAAGACCAATGCTGGGAATCGAACCCAGGTCCTCAGCATTCCGTGCCGCGTGCCATACCCCTACACCACCACTGGTCTAGAGATTAGACACGAATCTTTCCTATACATCATACATTTCAATCTGCTAAATCATCACCTTATGCAGTGACAAACGCACATCTATGTTACACCCTCATCGAGAGATTTTAACACTCCTTCGGAACTAACCGCTCACCTGGACAAGAGATGGCGCTACTGTGCAACTTTAAACAAGTTAGCTATGAAGTATCTTTTTTGTACTTATTTTTTGCTGAGGACCTGGGTTCGATTCCCAGCATTGGTCTTTTTTCTGGGGTTTTTTCTGTGCATCTATATTTCAGTTTGTATTTAGTACGAAATGTATGATTTCACGGGATGACCGTAAAAGTAATAAAAGTACAAAAAAGATGCTTCATAGCTAACTTGTTTAAAGTTGCACAGTAGCGCCATCTCTTGTCCAGGTGAGCGGTTAGTTCCGAAGGAGTGTTAAAATCTCTCGATGAGGGTGTAACATAGATGTGCGTTTGTCACTGCATAAGGTGATGATTTAGCAGATTGAAATGTATGATGTATAGGAAAGATTCGTGTCTAATCTCTAGACCAGTGGTGGTGTAGGGGTATGGCACGCGGCACGGAATGCTGAGGACCTGGGTTCGATTCCCAGCATTGGTCTTTTTTCTGGGGTTTTTTCTGTGCATCTATATTTCAGTTTGTATTTAGTACGAAATGAACACAAGATTTTTCGCTGTCTGTAAAAGTCAAACTACTTTCTTTCCTTGGTCCGTGGGGTCCTAGCGCTATGAAGCTCTATAGAGAAATATAATAATATTATATATAAAATTCTCGTGTAGCGGTGTTTGTTACCAAACTCCTCCGAAATGGCTCGACCGATTTTCATGAAATTCTGTGTGCAAGGTATATAATAGGTATGAGAATCGGCCAACATCTATTTTTCATACCCCTAATGCGGGGTGCTAGGGGGGGGTACTCTAAGGCGGAACAAAGTTCGCCGGGTCAGCTAGTAATATATATTTTGACGACCAGATGGCCTAGTGGTTAGAGAACCTGACTACGAAGCTTGAGGTCCCGGGTTCGATTCCCGTGTCGGGCAGATATTTGTATCAAAAATACGAATGTTTGTTCTCGGGTCTTGGGTGTTTAATATGTATTTAAGTATATATCTATCTATATAAGTACCTATGTTTATCCGTTGCCTAGTACCCATAACACAAGCTTTGCTTAGCTTACTTTGGGACTAGATCAATTGGTGTGAATTGTCCCGTGATATTTATTTATTTATTTATTTATTTATCAAAGTAGTCGACGTCACAGGAGACCGAAGAGCTGGGAGTTTCCTCGGATAAAGAATTAGCTGAGCTATTCAAGGAGGAAACGCTGCCAGTATCTTCGGAACCTTGCCTAAGGGGACCACTTTTAATAATATGTTTTAGTTATTATTATGTAAAAACAAATTAAAATGACTAGAATGCATGCTTAAAAAATTCATCAATACTATAGAAACAATTTTTAATTAATATATTTTTCAGTTTACACTTAAATTCAGAATTTGATAGGGTCTTATATGTCGCTGGAATTTTATTATATATTTGAATGCACATGTGGTATGTGGTGTAACATCCCACACTATAAATATTATGTATGATACTTATACAATACACCTATTGTATAAGTATCATACATAATATTTATAGTGTGGGATGTTCTAATCATTAGAATAACTACCTAGTACGCATTAGAATCTAATGCGTATTAGTCAAGTGACATCTTACTGTTACTTCTACTACTGATGTCATTAATATGCTCGTGACATTAGCCAATAACAAATGCAAACGCCTTTTTCTCATCCCATTTATTAACCACACTTCCACTAAACCATCGCGCTAGTATTACGTTTCAAGCAGGCAATTTTAATTTTTCTCCATATCTTTACTACTTCCATTAAGGCTGTTATGATATCTCAACAATTTATAAAAGTTATCTTGAGTTATAATCTGTCGGAGGGTTGGTTTAGATAAACAGTGTTAGGTATAGAACTACTGTTAATGCGGAATTAATTCAACGCATAACTATTACCTTTAATGACGGTGGGTTGATAATTCTAGATGTGTGCTTCCTTTAGCGCGATTTAAAAGGTTTTTGCGAAGCTGATCTTTAACGAATGCCAAAGATGACAGGTCAAACGTACAAACCTAGGGCGTGTCCATTAATAATGTTAGGACTTTTAGGAACTTTTTGAACCTGGAGAATACGTGGTTTTTTTTTATGTTAGAGAGGCCAGACAAACGAACTAGTGGGTCACCTGATGTTAAATGATCACCACTGTCCATAGACACCCGCAGCACTTTACGCGATGCCAGTGCGTTGTCGGCCCTAAAAGGGAGAGGAAAAAGGAAAGGGAATAGAGGAGAGGGAGAGGTATTGGGCCCCCGGCGCTCTCACTGACCGTACGAAACGCAGCAGGAGTACTGCTGCTTCACGCCGGTGTTCTGTGAGAGGGTGAAGTTTTTTGATACTAAGTATGTATGAGTGTGGGTAAAAGAGCCGGCTGATTGTCACGCTTTTTGGTTTAGAAATCAGGGAAACGTCAATGCCGTTCGCATTTTCAGCAGCGACTATAGAATCTTCTTGAACTGGACTGGACTGAACCATACACCAGCCACAGAACCTAACAGAGGAATAAGATCGTGTTACGCGAGTTAAAAAAGCGCCTTTGTGCCTAGGTACATATGCGCTTATATGTATAAATTTTCCCGATTCAATCTGTAACGCAACATCACTCAAATTAATTAAAAAACATTGTAACTGCAGAGACTTTGTAATTCAAAAACCACGCGGATGTCTGGCTATTCCATCGTAGTCGAATTTCTCAACCGATCGAATCAGAAATGAGGAGATCCGTAGAAGAACTAGGGTTACAGACATAGCCAAACGGATTAGCTCGTTGAAATGGCAATGGGCAGGCCATATTAGATTAGGCCATTTAGACGACCAGATGGCCTAGTGGTTAGAGAACCTGACTACGAAGCTTGAGGTTCCGGGTTCGATTCCCGTGTCGGGGCAGATATTTGTATAAAAAATACGAATGTTTGTTCTCGGGTCTTGGGTGTTTAATATGTATTTAAGTATGTATATATCTATATAAGTATGTTTATCCGTTGCCTAATGCCCATAACACCAGCTTGCCTAGCTTACTTTGGGATTAGGTCAATTGGTGTGAATTGTCCCATGATATATTTTTTTTTTATATACTGGGCCGAAGAGTTCTAGAATGGAGACCACGGACCGGCAAGCGCAGCGTGGGACGTCCACCAATGAGATGGACGAACGATTTTGTAAAGGCTGTAGGTTCAAAGTGGTTGCAAGCCGCTTCCAACCGTAATGATTGGGTATCAATGAGGCCTATGTCCAACAGTGGACGTCCTACGGCTGAAATGATGATGATGATGAATTAGTTCTGTGATATCATACCATAGGTTCACATCCACATAGTCATTCCCATACGCAAGGGCGGTCGTGTAGGCTGCGCGTGCGCACTCACACGTTTGGCTGCGAGCGCCCGCGCCGCGCCGCTTCCCGGGTATTAAGGCATTAAGGTTCTTACCGACAGTTTAGACCGAGGCCAAATGAACGTAATTCTTTGAGTTGAAAATATGCCGCGCTATTTCGCCGGGGATAATGCAAATTCGCTTAACTGGCATTGGACAATTTTATTCCACGTATCTGACAAATTTAGCCAATTTTCAATTTGCACTCCAATTTTTTTAAAGTTAAACAAATATTAAGTTAAGACCATTCCCTGTAAAACAAACATGTAGTGCTAATACAGCGATATAAAGCGAGCTTTCGATCAAGACGTCCCTCGTAGTTGTGTGTAGTATAGTAGTTGAAACAATTTTTGATTGATAAATAAAATTAACATGTTCTCGAACACAGTACCTATCAGCATAGTTACTTCGACAATGATTTTAAGATAATATGGTACCAACTTTACTTTACCAACATGCTGGTTTTAACAACCATTTTAAAACGGTACCGTTTAAAATAACGACTTGGGAAAGATCAGTTTCAGATCTAATCAAATATCTAGTCCTGTAGAACTAGTTCATAAAGAGGACCTAAAATCTATGCCCAACCAGCATTAGCATATGAACTCGGTACAAAACGACTCGCCGCTCCCACAACTAGGGTTACCAGATGAAGATTTTAAAATTCCGGTGAAAAAGCCTGATTTAGTTTGAAATAAATCGTGAGGATTCGCCGCAATTTCAGTTCTTTTTCTCAAAGGTTACAACTGAAAAAGTCATGCTATTAAATTAGTCTAGAAATGTTTAAATAGAAGACGATGGATCTTCTATTGTGTACCTTTTAATTAAAAAGATTTAAAAGTACTTTTTTTTTTAAATACAGTTAATCCTGAGACTTACAAAATGCAGCCGTAATCCTGAAAAGAGTCTGAAAATCCTGAGATTTCAGGACAAATCCTCAGAAAGTCTTAGAGTCCTAGCGCTACGAAGCTCTATAGAGAAATAGTAAAGACATTAGCCGACGTTACAGGAGCCCGAAGAGCTGACTTCCACGATCAAAGAATAATTAACCTAACAATTTAAAGAAGAAACGCTGACGGTATCTTCTTTTTTTAAATTACGTTTTAGATATTATTATTTATATATTTCTTTTTTTTTGATGTAGGTACTGTATTTTAGTTTGGATCTTCTTTAATGTAAGAACTGTGCTCTTGTCGGTGGAGTAACCGCCACTCCGCACGGTCTTCGGCCAGCCGTTTGACTTCCTGATACGACACGACACCCACTTTCTCCTTCATCTGGTTAAAATAGTTCAATCTTGGTCTTCCTCTGCCTCGTCTTCCTATTTTTCCTTCCAGCAGGTTTTAAAAGAAACTGTCGTGTCGTATCAAGTGCCCTATCATAATGCCCCCTTCTGCAATTTATTTTAGGACAGTTGTTTGTAGAATAGGATGTTTGTAAATTTTGTATAAATCCTGGGATATGTAAACCCTACTCACAGCCATCAAGTGAATAGTACAGGTCCTTCCGTGGCGTACTGGAATCATTATATTATTAGCTAGCATCTCGATACGATCTACTGGCAAGACCATTTTTTATCCCCCTAGCGATAAAACGGTGGACATAACGATAGCCATCGACAAAACATCGGATCATAACACCACATGTTTATTTGCTGATGTGATCTTTACTGGGTGAGTATATCATGCGTTTATCATTTTATCGACCGATGAGAATATAAAGTATATCGTTATTGCTAAAGGGGTTGTAGATCCAGCGATTGAGGATGCTGTGAGGTCGAAATGGATTATGCGGGTCGTGATTTGTTCGTAACATTTCTATGTTGTTTGAAATGTAATATCAACCGTAATTAGCCAAATATTGTCCTAGATTCAGTTCAAGATCACTGCTATTTATGATGAATTCAGGGTAAAATGGTCCCAACGGATAACCAGTGTCGGCTGGCTTTGTAGCCGACATCATGCTGAGTTGGAACATTTCGTGACAAGTTATCTCTGTTTCCGTTTTTTTTTTAAAAGAAAGCCATGTGACGAATAAATGGCCAGGATGAAACTGGTAATATTTTTTTAGAAAAAACATAGCGAACGATATTGGAATTGTCTAATGTATAATTATTTGGATTTGTGTTGTTAATTTGATCTGTTGAGTTCCTCCAAGATGTTGGTTGGCGGTAAACAAAGTTTTATTTTATTACTATTGTCAACCATAATGACTTGATCAAACGCGCATTTATAACCGTCTTAATTTTCATCTATCATCCCAGCCTATATACGTCCCACTACAGGGGCGAGCCACTTCTCAGTAATTCCCACGCCGCCGGCTCAGTGCGATTGGGAACTTCACACACACCATTAAATTTCTTCACAGGGGGCAGGTTTACTCACGATGTTTTCCTTCACCGTAAAACTCATGGTAAACTAATGAAATTTTGCACGTTAATTCTGAAAAACTCTGAGGTGAGAGCCCGAGCTAGATCCCACGATCCTCTGCTTGGGCGGCCATAAGTCAAATCACTAGGCTATCAACGTCCTTTTCCGTCTTTTTTAGGATGCTGACCGTTGAACATTTAAATCCCTCATTCCTTAAAGATATGACAACGATGATTTCGTGCCAGCGAAGAAATATTCCAGAAAACGTATTCGTATTTCGAAGTAGGAATAACAGTTACTGTAACTCAAGACCATGTTGAATCCGAGGATTCTGGCTCCGACTTACTTATTTGTAATATTTTCTAGAGATCACATCAAAACATACAACAGAGAAAACAAAACCCAGAAATGTATTCGATGCGATTCCTTGAAACCCTCCGATGGGCAAAGAGGCTACCAAGCTGAAAACTGACCTGTGTCACGCTAAACAAGGTTCGAAATCAAATGACATGCGAAACCCACCCGCTGCGAGCGTTAGCAGTTCAACTTAAAAAAATCAATTTTTAAAATAATAAAATCTTAGAGCGGTCACACTGCGTCACATCAACAAAGTTTTATTGCGCCCGCTTTTATAGAAACCATTCCAATTCAAACCCAATTATAAAATGCTTAAGAGCGTGTTCGAAAGTGTCGGCCGTCAAATTAAATTGGCGAGGAACGTTGTAAGGAACCGCATAAATACGAATAAAAATGTCAAAAATGGATTCTCAAGATCGTAATCGCAATAAAGTTAATAATATCGCGATGAAATTCCATATAAAATATTGGTACGTTTTGTCCGTATATAGTTTACGACGTTAGCAGAAGATCTACTTTTTGGGTGTGCCACAATATTTTGTGATGGACTAATAGAACAGCTTTTTGTGATTATTTCGTTTATTTAAATTAAGGACACGCGTCCGACGCCTACTTTGAATACCGTTTAGATTGCTTCGCTAATTATGTTTAGAATCTATCTTCCAATATTGAAGCGGACATTTGTTTTTGATTGGAAAAAAATCGAATAGTAGTGAAGGCATCTGATAAATTAAATAAAATAATTTGTGAACGGTTTTAATTACACAGTTCAGCTACCTAATTTATTTGACTTTGCCTCTCGAACTACCATCCTGTCGAATTTCGACAAAATCTAACTTAATTACCCGACTGTTTCTTCTCTTAATTTGTAGCTATAAATCTAGATAGATACATTCTATAGATAATCATAGAATAGGCTCAGACATTGCTGAGTCTGTTAGTCAGACGAAACTTTTTTTTAAATATAACATAGAACGTCAAATTTAAGTACCTTTTAGTAAAAGATAGAATGAACATCACTTGTTATAAACTTGACAGATATTTCATACCATTAGATAGGGTTATCCGTACTTTCTCAATTACTTTTTACTATACGCATACCTTATTTTCGCAGACGGGATATAATGAAAATTATTCTTTAGATAATAATAGAATAGGCTCTGCATTGCTGAGTCTGTTAGTCAGACAAAACTGTTTTTTTAATATTACTTAGAAGGTCAAATTTAGGTGAGTACCTACCTAACTTTTAGTAAAAGATAGAATGAACATCACTTGTTATAAACTTGACAGATATTTCATACCATTAGATAGGGTTATCCGTACTCTCTCAATTACTTTTTACAGTATGCATACCTTATTTTCGCAGACGGAGTATAATGCAAATGCCCCACAGATCACAGTAAGCCACATGGGCCTGCGCACAGGTGTATTCTTTACGAGCACACACAAGCTACGGGTCACGGGCACTTATAGTATATCTCCCAGCCAATTATTTCGCGACTTATTGCCTCCACTCGCTATATCATTGCAATATATATCCGCCATCTTGAATTATAGAAACATACGCGATGTGAACAGATGTTTTTTTAATTTGTTTTCTGTGGTCAGTGTGGCCAGTGTGCGATACAATGTTGCCAGTGGAAATAAATAAAATAGAATATTAACAGGTAATTAATTGTTGTGCTCTGTTAATAGGAACAAAAACAGCACATGTTTTAACTGTGAAGTTTGTAATAACTTACTAATTTTAAATACTTTGTAGTTAACTATTAAAAGAAACATGAACATTGAGAATGTATTCGATAACACCTGACCAGTAAAATTAAGTGTACTAAAATTTAAAGTTTAATTTTTATTAATAGTCTTTGCCGCATTATTGACAAAGAATAATTTACTTATTGGCAAGGAATTCGTTACATTTAATGTTGCATATTTTAATCTATTTAAGTATGTAAATTAAAGCAGAGGTATTTAACGATGTGAATTATTGGCAAAACCGATATGCCACAATATGTCATGTTCAACATTTTTAATGCTTTATGAATTATTTATTTGTAAAAGACGACTTTTTCTCTTATCAAGGCCTGAGAATCAGAATGAATTATATGTCAATTTTAACTTTTAGATGTCTAATTACTAGGCTTCAGGAAGATATGGCCTCATAAGTATTGAGATATTTCGATGTTTTAAGTGTTCTGAGTTCATAAAAAAAAAACTGAATCATGTACGTAGAATATTTGTATGTTTATAATGAAATATCAGTTCATTACTAACGATCTTGAGCTTTTTGTGCGATTATTGAGTGTCCTCCAAAAAAATATTGGCATTTGAGGTATTACTAGGGTCTTTACAAGCGGCAGTGCTTGCTTACCACCAAGTTCCTTCTTCGTTTTCTCACTCACTCCCTTATTCACTTCCTTGTTTTCCTATAAATAAATTATGGCTTTTGATTTAAAATACTTTACAGTTTATGTTGATGACTTGCCAATTTCAAAGTATCTAGAGCCAGTGGAATCACTTCCATAAAAACATTTTTATTTTAGCGACAGTATAAAAATTTAGGAATATTTTTAGACAGATATTTTTTAACAGGTTGGAACGTAGGACTTTTGAGCTTTTGGACCTGGCCCTCGTTTATAGCTTACATAACTCATGCACGTAATAAAGTTCCGTGTAAAGCTGTCAAGTTATAAAATGTAGGTTTCGAACGGTGTTCAGCTAAAATTAACATACAATCCGCGCCGTTTCAATAAATGTGCGATAGTAATAGATACCGAGGGGAGATGAGAGAAATGCACAGAATGCCAGCCGGCTGCTGCTACAATGGCCGCAAAGTCGACAAGGTTATTTCAGTCTTTTTTTGTCTTTTGAGTTGCTGCTGGGCAAAAGTATCTCTCTTTTGCTCTACTTTATAATTAAAGCTATATTATAAAAAAAATGTTTTAATTTTGGAGATAATAATTATGTTCTGTATTACTGGTTGTTTTTGAATTCTTTGGGGGAGCAGTGATACCTAAATACACTACAGGCACCCACATTTATACACAGACAATACACTCACACAACACTCGGTATAAGTACTGAGTGTGTAGTATACTGCTTTAAAGTTTCGTGATTTTCACTCATAACTCGTAACTGCAATGTGGCCGAAACGTCGAGGTAAATATTAATTGCGTGATAAGTCCCGTTTAGTATAGTATAGTAATTATGAGTGTGTAGTGTAAAATTATCTCATCTGAGAAGAGCCTTGTGCCCTACTGTGGGACGTATACATATAGGCTGGGATGATGATAATGACCTTAATAAGAACAAAAGGTACTGCTGAGGCTGTACTCGTTTCAAGTGATTTTGTGTCAAGCGACAATATCAATTGCTTCATCGTCGGCAAGAAACTTGAACACAGGAACTAGTTTTCCTGTGTCATTTTATCATCGCTTTGCGGCTTTAATTGTCATGTATGCAAGTAGTTTTATTACATATATTATTATTTTTTTTTACTATAAGTAGTACCTCTAACCTACTGAGTCCCGACTATTTCATTTCAACAGATGTAGACCTTTAGACTTAGACGAGAACCAATACCATAATCACATTCAACGATTATTACTTATACTTCATATCAAAAGAAAACTAGCAATTCACAAACTATATAGAATTTAAATTAAAATATACTGCATGTATATCCTGATTACATTAAATTGTTTTTAAAATAAAACGACATATTTAAAATGTGATCCCCAGTTCCGCAATAATTACGCTTCCCAGCTACAATTACGCCGCAGCTCCGTAAACACAAGTTACCGAACGGCACCACTGTGGCACGAACCACGCGTGAAAGGTCTGGCTCATCCCGTGACCCGCGCAGAAAGCGCACCTTAGTACCATTTAGTAGCATTGGCCCTTGAAATAAACACTGATTTACAATTTCTAACTCTAAACCTTCCAGCTAAAGGTCCGTTTACGCTTGGCACGTAGGAATTTTATAAAGAAACCAAGTGAGAGTATTAAAGGAGTTTAAATCTTGTATTAAAGGCGGTAAGGATCTTTTGGTGCTGCATGCACTAGAAAGTCTGACTCCAATAACCTTAGAGTCTAGCTGAGTAAGTAATTTTGATTTCATTTTAAAGGGATTCGTTAAATTTGCGGTGCAATTATTATGTTACACGTTGTACATGTTAAATAGGCTTTTCGCTTCGTTTTATGTACGATTTTGTAGAAAAACTAGCTGTTGCCCGCGACTCTGTCCGCGAAGAATAGGGGTATAAAAATATCCAGTAGAAGAGTAGGGGTATAATAACAGTCTCAGGACTACAAATACAGCCAAAAAAGGAGGAGGAGTTCGGAGGAGTTCATTAACAAACACCATGACACGAGATTTTTATGTATTAATTTAGAGACTACCTACGTGGGAACTCTAGATGTCATGTTTTAACCGACTTCAAAAAAGGAGGAGGTTCGATGTTCAATTGTATGTATTTCGATCTTTTATTCGGGTGCGGTTGCGGTTAATATACGACCTCGTATTTTTCGACCCTGATAACTCAAATCCTTTAGTTAATCCAAATATCATGATGGCTTGAATTACACATTAGGTCTCATTTCCTCGCGACGTTTTCCTTCATCATAAAACTTATGGTAAATTACAAATGTAAATGCGTACATAAATTCCAAAATACATCAAGGTGCGAGCCCTTTTTAACAGACTTCAAAAAAGGAGGAGGATCTATGTTCGACTGTATGTACCTTTTTTTACTTTTTTTTTATTTAGACACGTTCTCTGCTCGCCACAGTGCTGGCAAGGAGTTGTCGTTGGCACGCTTAGGCACAAGCAACACAGAAGAGACGTGGGACGGGGGCGCGTCGCAGTCCGCCTCGTGCTTTGGATCCTGACGCTTCTATACATTTAGTATGAAAACTGATTCAAGGGGCGCCAAACTGCGACGCGCCCCCGTCCCACGTCTCTTCTGTGGCTTGCTTACTGGGCCATCCGGCCAGTGTGCCGAGTCATTGGCAGCGCCGGCGTTGCCTCACTTCCGCGCGTGCGCAGCGTGACAGGCCGACACGGGGTGATTCCTTCGACCGTGACAACGTAGCTAGTGCACAAACACGTGCTCGGGTATTATCTTTTGCTCTGTTTGTTTACAAGATAGGAGGTTATACGTTTTTTTGCTGCTGAATAAACTTCTATCTGTGTCTATTGTTATGTATGTGTGGGTGTACGAACATTTACTCCTGTCATTTGTCTATGTAATAAACACTGTATGTATAACAATCAGCTGTTTCACTCGTCTGCCTGCCGATATCTAACATTGGCGACGAGGATGGGATATCGGCCGATATCGGTCGATATATGAATTATCAATTTATCGTCTTTCTTAAAAGGCATACAGGCCACAACGTTCGCTTGGACAACGCCCTATTGATTGCATACGAAGTTAACGCGCCATCTTGAAGGCTGAGGTAAATATCTACCTCAACGTCCTTGGACAGCGGACTACCTATTCTTGTTTAAAGTTGAAATATTATTCCAGGGCAACACATTACCGGGATATTAACAGGTTCCCTGTCCTATGAGGACACATGCGCCTCATGTGTGACTTTATTGATACGTCCATGAGGCACATGTGCCTCATGACTCTATGAGCGTTTAATGTCATTGTTACTATGGGGACGTGTCGAAAGAACGCCGCACATTATAATAAGTCATCATCAATAAGTCATTATTAGGTATTATTAGTAAGATAGTATAGGATAACTAATTTAACACAGCATAAATTATAATTAACTGTCATTATGTATGTAAAACTCTTTATTGTTCATAAAACACATGAAGCTAACATATATAACAAGAGAAACGGACGTAAAAGGCGAACTTTTCCCTTTGTATTTTTTTTGTATGTTGTATTACATACGTGTAATACAACATACAAAAATATATATTTCAAGGCTTGCTGTGTGCTCTAGACATAAACATAATCTAGCATTAGTATCGCTGCATCCCGGATGGTTGTGGCAGACTGCACTTGACGGAAGACGGACATTTGTCAGATGTGCATTTGAAATGAGGTCGACACTTCAACGTCATCTCATTATGAAGTAGCTATCATCATCATCATCAACCCAGCCTATAAACGTCCCACTGCAGGGCACAGGCCTCCTCTTAGAATGAGAGGGGATGGGCCGTAGATCTCACGCGGGTCCAGTGCGGATTGGGAACTTCACACACACCACGATGTTTCCTCACGATGTTTTCCTTCACCGTAAAGCTCGTGGTAAATTTCAAATGTAATTTCGCAAATAAATTCCGAAAAACCCAGAGGCGCGAGCCGGGATTTGAACCCACAACCCTGTGCTTGAGAAGCCATAGGTCAAACCACTAAGACGCCACGGCTTTTAGAAAATAACATTTCAAGATTAACTTCACAAAGATTAAGGTCACCTGTCGCCTGTTAGACGTCTCGTTTTCATTTTCTTATGCGTTTTCTATAAATAGATCCAATTAATTTTGTTACAAAATAACATAAATAAAATTTCAACATGAAATAAAACCACACACCATAACTGAAGAGGCAAAAAGCCTGTTTTAATTTATTGTTCCTGTTACAGGCAATATCCAGTGCACGTGTACTTAACATGCTTATCGTAATTCATGGAGTTGTCGACCATGGCAGAAGGAATGCAGTTAGTAGATACACTAAAAGATGATACCTATTAATTATCTACAAGAAAAGTAAACCACATAAGTGACAGTGTAAATACATTTTAAACTTTATTGTTCAACAAGCTAATAACAGATGAATTATTTTAATGTCCCCTTGTATTGAACTAATGTTTTACCTTCTGTTGCAGTTAAGTTAACATAAAGTTATTATCGTTTCAAGGCTTTGAAAATAACGTGATACAATGATGCATTTTGTATCAGTTTGTTTTGAAATATAGGTACGATGATTCATTTTAAAGACAAACAATATATCTCAGGTAAGACTCGAGATTCTGTCTTAGAAATATATAAAGATATTAAAACTAAAATATATTAAAATGAAATTAAGTAGCTTAAAATAGACGTTCATCATCCCAGTCTATACAGATCCACTGCAAGGTACAGGCCTCCGCTCAGAATGTGAGAGCTTGGGCCGTAGTTCCCACGCGGAACCCTTGCGGATTAGGAACTACACACGCACCTTCCTTCACCGTTAACCTCATGGTAAATTTCAAATTTAATTTCGCACGTTAATTCCAAAAATATCAAAGGTTTGAGCTCGGACTTGAATCCACCTTCTGCTTAAAAGGCCATAGGTCAAAATACTAGGCTATCACGGCTTTTCTTAACCTTTTGAGCACAGAACCCTAAAACCTGCACCATAAATTCGCCGTGTCAAATAAAGGTGCCGTATAAACACAAAGTTTACAAAGCGGACCACTTCCCACCGCGGGCGCAGTGGAAATGTATTAGATTCATCACGGGCAGGATTAGGGAGATCTAGATCACACGGCGCCGACGCATAGCCGTCTGCGCACACTCATTGCCCGCTGCCGCTTATGATGCCGCTGCTGGATTTGACGCGCTCGCATCAAACGCCCACACTCCCACGATCATTACCACAACGGACGGATTACTTTGATCAGCCTAGATTCACCATTGGTACTGTATTTTGCTATCATAAAAATTTTCATAGCATCGTGTCTTTTACCCTGCTCTGAGATGAACGTGATGTTATGCTTCGCAACGACATGCGCAAGACAGTTACGTGTGCGCGACACAGTATAGGTATATTATACCGTAAAACGGGGTTACTTTAAAATGCAGAGGCTACTTTGGAAAACAGTTTTTACGCCGAGTCTTTATTTTTTTAGACCATCTGTGACAGTGAAATAACTAGCTTGATAAATTACCTAACTTTTTACGTCATTTGCTCAATCGAGCTATGAATATTTGCGTTTTTATAACCATTTTAAATCTATCAAAGTAGCCCCAAAATTTCCTAAAGTAACCCCAGTTTACCGTATACACAACCCACATACCTACTTCTTCTATATGAATTAAATATGTCAACCGAACTAACACCAATACTACACACATTGTATATAAAACAAACGCGTACATATAAAGACCTCCGCAAAGATAATGGTTGATTCAATGATGTAATTACACTGTAAATGAAATTAATGAAATGGTGTAAGTTAACTAATATAAAATTTGCTTGCCAAGTTTTATAAACCACTTTTTTGCATTCAAAGAAACAAACAAGCTACACTACATTTTTATTGTGTACCTGTTCTATTGCTCAAGAATTATATGGCTTTATTCCTCAAAAATTACGTTACCTGGCTTTTTTTTAAACTAACCAGCATTTGACCTCTTTCTCGCCTCATCAGGTGAGAAAGCATTGCATTGCACTTACCATCGTAAGGGCGAGGCTGAAAATGCAGCGCACTGTTTCAGTGACAGCATAAGTTTCGCGACTTGGGAGTGTGCGCGCGCCTTTATTTATCGACCGTCGATCAACGATCAATATGGATGAGGTCCGATCGCATTCAAGTGTCAGCGCGTCGCACGCGGCGATCCGATCAACCACTTTGTCGGTAGCATATAGGACAGTGGTGAATTGGTCCGAGCAAATATTAGACTGGTTATAACCGACTTCAAAAAAGGAGGTTGTCAATTTGGTTGTTATATTGATAAGCACAGAGCTAAAATGAATAGTATAAACTACTAGTTGCCCGCGTCTCCGTTTGCAAAGAATTCGCTTATCGCTATTCCACTGGGATTGAGGACCATATAAATAAATAAAATAAACAAATAAATATCACGGGACAAGGCACACCAATTGACCCAGTCCCAAAGTAAGCCAAGCAAAGCTTGTGTTATGGGTAGGTACTAGGTAACGGATAAACATACTTATATAGATAGATACATACTTAAATACATATTAAACACCCAAGACCCGAGAACAAATATTCGTATTTTTCATACAAATATCTGCCCCGACACGGGAATCGAACCCGGGACCTCAAGCTTCGTAGTCAGGTTCTCTAACCACTAGGCCATCTGGTCGTCTCCAGATATGGCCTAGTGGTTAGAGAACCTGAATACGAAGCTTGAGGTCCCGGGTTCGATTCCCGTGTCGGGGCAGATATTTATATGAAAAATACGAATGTTTGTTCCCGGGTCTTGGGTGTTTAATATGTATTTAAGTATGTATCTATCTATATAAAGTAACGTTGCTTAGTAGGTACCCACAACGAAAGCCTTGCCTAGCTTACTTTGGGACTAGGTCAATTGGTGTGAATTGTCCCGTGATATTTATTTATATTATGCAATTTTTCGAGATAAAAATTATTCTATATACGTTAATTCTGGTTACAGCTATCTGACTGCCAAATTTCATAGGAATCCTTCAAACTGTTTTAACGTGAAAGAGTGACATACCCACCCATCCATACAAAGTTTCATAATAAGATTATCTAAAAATAAGTAATTCAACTAAAGTATTTAAGCAACAATTTGACCAGATTGTACAGTAGCCTGTGCGACATGGCGCAACGCGAATGTGATGACCCGTCATTAGCCGAAGGTCGTGCGGCACCGTTCTTCAAGGTTCCACTGTATGATTGAGAGGATATTGAGACAGGGTATGATATTGATAATAATGTTGGCGTAATAGTGGCATGGTTGGGTTGACACGGAGATGCATTCGATGTTGGACTGCGTGGTATAGTAGCGGGTTTATTATTTATTGTGGAATCAACTTCCGGCAGTAGGTTTCCAGAAAATTGGCTAAGTAAAGTTTTTTGAAGAGGTGCTAAATATATTTTTTTTCGACAGTAGTCGTCTTCTAGACCGAGAAACTGCAGCTGTTTTATTATTATCTCCTATTGTTTACTGGAAATATTTTTTTAAGTGTTCGAGATGACATTTGTGAGATTTAATGGCTGACAAGCGGTTCGTGCTCAGTACTTAGTAGAAATAGAAAAAAAAAACAAAGTCAATTATCAATGTCAAATGAAATCTAACCTAACGCGTTTCGTTTACTTTGCATTGTCCAAAAAGCAGTTCCAAAATAATGATCCAAAATATTCAATCGTGATTCAATTATCGTGCATAAGTCGTGGAGAAATGCGGTAAAATTGAAAATCCGGATTGTGTGTGGAGGTCGTTAAAATAGTCCAAAAATCACACCAAAACACAAAGCAAACGAAACGAAACGAAAAAGTGACAGATGACTTCGTTTTTTTTCTATTTCTACTAAGTACTGAGCACGAACGGCCTGTCAGCCATTAAATCTCACAAATGTCAACTCGAACACTTAAAAAAATATTTCCAGTAAACAATAGGAGATAAAAATAAAACAGCTGCAGTTTCTCGATCTTCAGAACGCCGACTGTCGAAAAAAAATATAATTAGCACCTCTTAAAAAAACTTTACTTAGCCAATTGTCATATCGGGGCTTTCAAGAAAAGGGTTTACATTTCTGGCAAAAGTTCAATGACAATCTTTGAATTGGTGATATTTATGGGCGGTGGTGATCATTTTCCATCAGATGACCCGCTTGCTCGTTTTCCTCCCTCTCGTAATAAAAAAATGTAATATAGCAGTTATGGGAAACTTTATGTGTACAGTTTGCTGTATTCTACTAACATTATAAATTAAAAGGTTTGTGAAGATGTTTGGATGTTTGTTAGTCAATCACGCGATAGGAGCAAACGGATTTAGATAAAACTTGGCGTTAAAACGACAAAAATCTGGATGCGCAGGCTCTTAAACTATAGCCGTACCAATTATGATATCATCTTTGTTTTAAAAAAACTATATCTACCAAGATTCTAGCGGCGCATTCATCTTGACAATGACGGTCTTTCTGAAAGCGCCACTAGTATGTTATAAAATAGTAAAAAGTTTAAATCCAATTAAACCTGTTAGTAGATAGCTAATTATAATATCGACGGGGAAGAAGTAAGTCCTCCTATCTTACATTTGTAACATATGTAAGATAGGAGGATTTACTTCTTTCCCGTCGATATGTAAAAGACAAAAATATTTAATTAATTATTTTAATTTTTTTTTACTAATAATTAGAGTGAATAGGCTTTTACTGCACCTTTGGCTTCATCTGCACTTTTCATCAAGTAAGAAACTCTTGAGAAAAATCACGGGTCAGTTTTATGTAAAAAAAATCGAAACTAAGCTATACTATGACTTGATTCACCAATGTTTATCTAACCAAGTTGACGCTAGCTTACCCACAGCTTCTCATACAAACACGAGATATTAATCTAGCGCTGACACATGATCTAATATACAACGTGATACGGTTTGATTGCGCAACGCGGGGCGGGGCGGCGCGAGCCAATCAGCTCGGGCCGTCTGCGCAAGCGGGGCCCGAGCCAAATGATACGGCCACGTATTGACACATTTTTTAGGCTTATACCCAAGGGGTGGCATATGTAACCCTGTTGGTACACCGTCCGTCTGTCCGTCACAGGGCTTTACCGCAAGATTGACAGCTGATATTTATACATACTACTAGCCAGTGGTGGGGCGTGAAAAAAAACTTAAAAACATACCAATTTAACCTCTTTTTGAAAAGTGCAGTAATGGAATGGCGTTTGGTTACTTCAAAAGTCTATTTAATCAACCCGGGCGAATCGAGTTGTTAGTACCCTTCGCCACTCCTTCTAGCTGACCCGGCAAACGTTGTCAGCCATGTAAATTATAGGCCTATACTCTCTCTCAGACCTAACAAAATATAGAGGAATAATTTTCTAAAAATTGGTCAGGGCGTTTCGGAGGAGTTCGGTAACAAACACCGTGACACGAGATTTTTATAATTATTAAGATTAGAACATAATAAAAAAAAATATAGGAGTCCCAAGAAAACAATTTAAAATGACCCTAAACTCAACAGGGCTTCGCTAACACTGAATTTTTATAGATACAGCAGTTTATAGCGTGCATTTTGACACACAATACGGAACTCTACATGCGCAAGTCCGACTCGCACTTGGCCGGTTTGATATCTTTATATAACACTAGCT
Source organism: Archips crataeganus (assembly GCA_947859365.1). NCBI lineage: Eukaryota > Metazoa > Arthropoda > Insecta > Lepidoptera > Tortricidae > Archips > Archips crataeganus. Next base: position 19,690,810 of record OX402058.1, read on the forward strand.
GTTGCCCGCGGCCTTGCCCCGCTGTATTTTTTCTAAAATTTCTTTCTTATGAACCTTCTCCTAACAGTAACAAACTCAAGAAAAAAATAATCAGCGAAATCGGTCCAGCCGTTCACAATCGATGTCGTGCATATTATAGATTTACATAATTTCAGTAGTAATGACACTGCAGTGTTCGATCGTTGTAACGAAAGTCCCTAAATGTCAACCGTTGGGTTAGAAATATGAAATTAGGCACCGGTGATTTTTCGCAACGTAATGAAGAGCACGATGAATTTTTGGTATCTCCCGGAATTACAATTTGACTGTCAGACCTAAGGTATGTAGGTATCTGGACGTCTGGACTAACGCATAGATAGGCTACTTTTCATCCCGATACTCGCTCGGTGTTGGGATACAATCCCGAAATCGCAACCGTTAGGTAGAGACATGAAATTTGGCACGGGCTTTTTTATCCAACGTTATTGAAGATCACGATGTATTTTGCGGGAAATCCCGGAATTTCAATTTAGACGTCTGTTATAACGCAGGCTACTTTTTATCCCGATATCACTTGGAGTTGGGATAAAATCCCGAAATTTAAATTTCTGGGTAGACATATGAAATTTGGCACGAGTATTTTGATGCAGCGTTAATGAATAGCGCGATGTAATTTATGGGGAAATGTCACGGGAATTTTTGTGAAATCCGGAACTTTCAATTTCACTGCCAATTCTAGTGATCGCGGTCGAAACCGCGGTTTAAGGCTAGTATTACTATAATGTATGGACATTTCAAACTTCACACATTCACACATTCTTGCTCAAATGACAGACCATGCATGGCGACGTCAGAAACGTAATATTTCAACAGTACAGTATCCTAGCTAAGCCAACGTACCGTCACAATGGCTTGTGCAAATTTCTTTTCAGCGAATAGATCTGTTTTACGACAGCTTTGGTGCGCGCGCGCCGCCTTTCATGCGCCGACGCTTTTTTTGTTGCGCCAGGGTACCGTAGGTGGTACTAGAAAGGTTTTTTTCTATCCTTGTAAAGCCCACGTCAAATTTAAAAAGGCAACTAACTAAGTAGGTATTCAGTTTTATTTTTGTTTTTTTCTGATGTTTGTTATTACAAAAAGGGTTTTATAACTATTTTTTTTTTGTTTTAAAACCCAACGTAATTTGGTCACACATATTTAGACGGCCAAGATGGCCTAGTTTTTAGAGAACGTGACTACGAAGCTTGAGGTCCCGGGTTCGATTCCCGCGTCAGGGCAGATATTTGTATGAAAGATACGAATTGTTCTCGGACCTTAGGTGTTTAATATGTATTTAAGTATGTATCTGTCTATAAAAGTATGTTTATCCGTTGCCTTGCACCCATAACACAAGCTTTGCTTAGCTTACTTTGGGACTAGGTCAATTGGTGTGAATTGTCCCGTGATATTTATTTATTTTATATGTTTGAAAATAAATTAAATGCCCATTATGCGTCTAAGATCCCTTCCGCAGCTAACAAAAGAGCTGATATCTTTGAAACGGTGGAACCAATTTTTTATGAAACATGTCTAAGAACCATTGCCAAGAAAACTGCTTTCAAATAAAAAAAAACCGCAACACTTCTACGTGCACTTTCTCATGCATGTTAAGGCTGGACTCCGTTCGCTTCGCAACAAAAAAATTAAGTAAGCTTACTAATATTATAAACGTGAAATTCTGTATGGATGGTTGGATGGATGTATGCAGGTACAGATGTTTGTTACTCTTTCACCCTAAAAAAGTTGAAGGATTCTGATGTGAAATCCCCACGAAATGATACTGGCTAGTTTAAAATAAAGCTACGGAACCACTTTACATTCGAAAGCGCGCGCTTTAAAAGTATTGCACTTTATTGCGCTCATTGTTACGTCTTTTTAGTGCAGATTTGCATGTTTTCTTAATATTAGCACCATGGGTGGTACAGATAACCTAATTGTTTACAGTTTATCAGGCCTATCTTTGTGTCAGTTTAGTTTTTGTTTTTTTTTTGAAAAGGTTTTATTGTATCCGTTGCGCTGCGCGTTGTTTATTAATTAGGGTAGCATTTTAAAACATGGCCAAGTGCGAGTTGGACTCGCGCACGAAGGGTTTCGTGCCATTATCTATAAAAAAACCGGCCAAGTGCGAGTCAAACTCGCGCACGAAGGGTTCCGTACTATTATCTATAAAAACGGCAAAAAAATCACGTTTTTGTATGGAAGCCCCCCTTAAATATTTGTTTTATTTTAATTTAATTACTTATTTTTAAAGTGAGTTTCCCTTTTAGGGCCGACAACGCACTGGCATCGCGTAAAGCGCTGCGGGTGTCTATGGACAGTGGTGATCACTTAACATCAGGTGACCCACTAGTTCGTTTGTCTGGCCTCTCTAACATAAAAAAAAGTGAATATATAACTAAATAATCTGTGAATATTTCAAGCGTCTACCTTTTGCCGTTATCAATATCGAGCAAAAACGAGCAAAAAAATCACGTTTGTTGTATGGGAGCCCCTTAAATATTTATTTTATTCAAGTTTTTAGTGTGTTTTGTTATAGCGGCAACCAAAATACATCATCTGTGAAACTTCAACTGTCTAGCTATCACGGTTCATGAGATACAGCCTGGTGACAGCCGGACAGACAGACAGACGGAGGGACAGCGAAGTCTCAGTAATAGGGTCCCGTTTTTACCCTTTGGATACGGAACCCTAAAACGATGAAGTTTTATTGGTAATTAAAGTAAGTTTGTGTAGTGCTCATTTATTTTCAATGAACTTTGTATGAACTTTCTTGATTTCATGGGTAAGTTGGGTATTAATTTGAACAAAATAAAAATATTGCGAAATGTAGCCCCAAAACATCAATGCAGCGTTACGTGTGCTCTGCCTACCCCGTTTGAGGATACAGAAGGTGTGAATGTATGTGTGTCTGTGTGTTAAACAAAGAAAAGAGTCCACAACATTTTCATAACACACAACTGTATTTATAACCTCAATCTACTTAAAATTCAATTTAAAACAATAACTAATTAACGCGGCAAACGCCCGATTCTTTATTCGATTGTACTCGAATACTAATCGATGGTAATTCGATATGTGAATGGAATAAGAATCGATATGGAGCAACGGGAGCTATTGTGCATTTGACAATGCGGTAACGCCTCCCGCTGTAAGCTTGCCTCTTAACATGTCTATTGCACTGGCTTTAATCTGATTCAATAATTCGATTTTACCCCGGGAAAGTGTAACATGATAATGATGATGACGATTATGATGATTATTATGATGATGATTATAACGGTGTGTGTGAAGTTCCTAATCCGCATTGGGCCCGCGTGGGAACTACGGCCCAGGCACTCTCATTCTGAGAGGAGACCTGCATCCGGCCGAGATGATGATGATGTTGATGATGTACCCTAGTTTAAACATGAAACTACCGTGAGACTCACTCATAGTGAAAATAAACGGATCGGTTTTAAGACGTGAGTGATCCGTTTATTTTCACTATGTACCCTAGTAGTAAATATAAAAAAAAGTTTGGTTGGTCGTGCGCGCTGATCGCTCCAGTGAGATGGTGGGAAGCGGCGCAGTGACTCAGCGGCGTGGCTTAGCCGGCACTTCCAACACCAAAGATTTGCGACTAAAAATAAAAGTTACGAAAATGCTTACATTGAAAAAAAGTAGGGCGTTTTCTACAAACTCACTTTTTTTTTAAATGAGGCATTATCAAGAGCGCTATTAATTTTGATGGTTAGAAAATTATCCTAATTTTCCATACAATTTTCTTGTGTCAGTTTTGTGACGACCCGTTTAAACTGTATGAAAAAAGTCACAAAACTGGCAAAAAAAAATAAGGGCACTTTTTTTTTACGAAAATGAAAGCTCGTGATTTAGATTAATAAAACCCCGAAATTACCTCATTTAAGAAAGTGAAGTATACTTTTTTTTAAATGCCCAATTAAATGCCCACCTTTACGTCCCACTGCAGAGGCCCTACCACGAAGTGCATAATTCGAACTTCGTTTCGTGCCGTCCCGCTCACGCTAATATGATTTGACACGAGAGTGAGAGCGATAATACGATGCTAACTTCGATTTTCGAATTTCGTGGTAGCGCCTCAGGACACATGATTCCTCTCTAGAATGAGAGGGCATGGGCTGAAGTTCATTGCTTTCTTTCTATGTAAACTCTTTATTGCACATAAAAATAAACGTACCTATACATGAACAGCAAAAAAGCACAAATAATGTAAGTAAGTGAAAATATGTTCGTATCGGGCCTTTCAGTAATGTAAGTGCATTTCTGCCACCATTTCTGCGTTTCTCTTCTCTGTTATTTCTGCCGCCTACATTCGTCTGTTGATATTTATTAATTTCTGAGTAATTGGTTGTCTGGAAGAGATCGCTTTTTAGCGATAACACCACCTATTGTATACCTGAATTTTTATTTTTGTAATGTCACTGTACTGTTTTTGGTGATCAATAAAGAATATTTGTATTGTATTGTATTGTGCACCGGAACTGCACCGCCTAAATCCACATTATTTTTTTCAAATCGTGCCAGTCAAACCCCACCCTAACCCACTGCAAAGTATCACTTACATCAAACAATAGGACTATTTCGTACAAAAAGAGTCAGGTGATAGCTCGCATCCTCATCCATTGTGTTTAGGTATTGACCAGTCATCAGCCGCTTGATTTCTGGGTCATAGGTCACAATCCGACCATAGAAATCTCCAATACATTCTATTATTTAAATCCGTAACTAATATAGGAAATGCTTATTTGTTAAATTGTCAATCAATTGGCGTCTATTCACTCGTAATTTTACACTGACATCTCGATTAGAGGAACGGTTAATGTTACAATAAGCTGGTGAGATTTATGACTGGTTAAATGCGATCGTCTTATTACAAACGACACCTATGCGTAACGTGACCATTTATTTATTTTGTCAGACTGGGACACATCTGCGGAAATATATAATAAAAAAAAGTTTTTAGTGTTTACAAGTATTTTAAACACAAACTAGTTAAGTTGGCATGACTTACTAACTAAGCCCCCAGTAGTGGCGTGACTTCTAAGTCGTATTTTTGTATTTGTCGGCTGAACAATTTTTTTTTTTAAATATCGGGTCTTGTTTTTAGATACGTGTGTAACTCAGTAGGTACAGTCACCAGCACCAATATCTGACACAACAAGCGTGCATAATTATCTGATACGACTCTATTTCTAGGGCCGGAAAGACGTGTCAGATAATTTTGCACGCTCTGTTATGGCAGATATTAATGCTGGTGACTGTACATGATTTATTTATATTTATTTTCGTAATCAGAATAGCTTTCAGTACTGCGACACTTAACTGTGTTTTATCACTGGTCCATATTTTGTTCATAATAAATAAATTTTAAACTATCGTTGGGTATGCTTGCAAAACCGGGACTATGTTGGCTTCGCTGGGGACACCGGGACAGACTGCCTGAAACCGGGACTGTCCCGCCCAAACCGGGACGTATGGTCACGTTACCTATGCGTGTCATTTTTAATCGTTTTTTGCCGACGGTAATCGAAGCACCTGATTGTGTTTTATTTGCGGCAGCCACGACGATATTATAACTTCTTAACCCCTTTTACTCGTAAAATTTACAAACCCGTTACAGTAAAATGTATGTTTTCATTGAGTTTGATTAAGGTAAATGTCAAAGTGACAGCTGACAAGCGTTAACAACAATGGAGGTTAAAAAAAGCAAATATTACACTACAGCGTTTACGCATAATAATTCAAATTATATTATTATTGATAACAATACGTAATTAGCTGATGAACCGTGATTAGCTGATCATCATTCCTCTCCTTATCCCTCTGATTTACTACGCAGAATATACGGACGATGAAACTATCCCAAAACTACTTTAGAAAACTATGCATTTGAAATCGTAAACAACATGAGTTGCAAGCAACAAATCAAACATGAGTGGTGACATTTAGACAAGTCGCCAATCTCATATTTGCCGTGGCTTCAAGTAACGTGTTACAACTAATGAATGACGAGCTTAATCTTCGCGCAGATTCAAACCAAACGTTTCTTTTTATTTTAATCCATGACATTTAAATTCAATTGATTACATTCTGCAACAGATGTGATATCGAAACGCCGAATCATCGAGCAAATCGCATTTTGGAACGTATCGTTGTGATAAAACCTTTTCTTCAATTCGGACTCGAATTCATTCATTCTAATTTCAAATTTGAATTGAGAATGCCGCGTCACGCGTTCCACATGTGCATGGGCCGTTTGAGAGAAAAAAAGCGTTTCAAAATGGCCTTTTTTGGGGTGCGTGTAAAGATTTTGAGTAATTTGTGCAACTGCACAGTTAAGTTTGTGCATTCCATATTCATTGACAAGGGTTGGTATCGTTTGACGCAACTGTTGAAATATTTTGTCACAACAATTTGTCATGGTCTGTCAAGGTTTGTCGTGTCATGACATTTTACGCGGCACCCCGAAGGGTCGCGACGTGAATTATATCAATTAGTTACAATAAATCATACGTTTTATCGATCGATCGACTAACGGAATCCTTTGCCTCCACGAATGATAAATATTCCAATGAGTTATTGTTATAAAAAGGACAAATTTTGTTGAGAAAAGGCACATGCATTTTTTATTCAAATGTAATTGATTGATGATATGTTTTTAGTAATACGCAATGTCATTTTGGATAATTCAAAAAATTCAAGAACTGTTCGGACAGATATATTATTATCATTGATATTGGTTGATGTTACTTACAGACCTAACTGTTGCCCGCGACTTTGCGTAAAAATCGTTTATCTTTATCCCGCGGGAACTGCAATTTATCCCGGAATCCTCCGATAAAATACTTAAAGCTCTGTTATTTAACTTGTAATGTTGATTTGTTCGAGTCAAATCTTGCAAACTGGATTTAATTTGCTTCTAGTGATCTGATTGATTTAAAATCTATCAAGAAGCTTGTATTAAAAATTTAATCCTAACGAAGACTTTTTTTTAATTATCGCCTTGCCCAATTTCGCTAAATCGGTGCAGCGGATTTTCAACCGACGAATACAAAAGGAGGAGGTTCTCAAGTCGACGCGTATATTTTTTTAGGTTTCAGATAGCAAACAGAGAGAGATACATTACCTATATAAGTACTATTTTGTAAGGTTTGAAAATTGGAACATTGTTTACTTATTTATAATTGGCATATTTATCTGAAAACACTGTGAGGAAACCTGCACACACCTAAGAAGAAATTCAATGGTGTGTGTGAAGTTCCCAATCCGCGCTGGGCCCGCGTGGGAACTACGACTCAAAACCCTTTCATTCTGTGAAGATGCCTGTGCCCCGCAGTGGGACGTATATAGGCTGGGGTGACCTGCAAACCAGTGCCACTACTTTTTTTTCAAATTGGTTTATAAGTGACGAAGGTATCCTTTTATGAAGTCAGTATTTATCCACCGTACTTTGTTCATATTAAAACCATGAATACATAATCGTCATCTAACCACCATATTAGTTACGCTTATTAGGCGCTGTTAATAAACACACAAAAACACTTGTATGTTAATCGTTCCGGTGCGCGGGCGCCGAAAGCGAGCGTTAAATTGCGCACGGAATAGATCGTAGATCTCGATCTATGCTTATAATTACGTGTAAACAAACATAGGTAAGTTACAGTACTTATGACAAGAGTTGATTATCCAGTTCATATTTTCACACAACAAAGTTTATACCACAAAAATATAAATCTAAATAAGTTTTCGTTGAAAATTCCATTTTTAATACAAGCTTTTTTTGCTGACTATAAGTGTACTTTTGCCCTTGGTTACCAAAGTACTCGTCAAGACGAATCAAACGAGCTTAAACTCGATGCGGTCGTGTCGTTTTATTACAGAGTTCCTATGGCCACCCTCCAGCTCCATCATCAGGGGTTAAATTCAGGAAAAGCCCAAAACGGTTTGCGAGCGGTAATTCGATCGTTTGCGAGAGGATAGGGATGAACTGCTATTCAGGAACGCCAAAAGTCACTGGTTTGCGAGAGGTTTGGGCTGAGCTTGGGATGAGCCTTACTTTTCTAGATCTAGGAATGGGTAAAGGAATTTATTGGCGACTGTACATCAAATTTATTGTTTATTAATTCAATTACTACGTAAACAGTTTTAACTTAAGTTAGTTAAATACTAATATTGTTCACTACAATAGTTAATTACTATGTTAATTGACATCTCTGAGAGTAACTAACTCTTTATTGCTTTGAATTGCGTAAGCCGTTCTGCCGTATTCAGAGACGTCCCACTTATAGTTAGTTCATTAGTACCTATATTAATTGACATCTCTGAATGTGAGTAAAGATCTGTAATTGGGGTTGTCTATTTTTTTGCAATGTATAGTAAATCGAAAACCATTTCGAGATAAAAGCTTTTTAAATCGTTTTCTGTTGTTAAGTATTTAAGATTAATATAACGTACCTAATGCATTTATTACACATCAAATAAGCAATGACCTTCATTTGACGTTGAAATCTGTCATAGACGGTCCAAGTTGTACTTTATTCTGTGTAGAATAATAGCATTACTTAGAATTCTTCACAATTTACGCGTGAATTATACAACGGAGTTTGATTTGGACCCGCCGGCTGACATCTAGCACTTTGACAGCGCCGGTAATGTGACGCTACTGACAGATTACGAATTCAATACAGGTGAAAAATAATTAAAGGGGGTCCCATATCCCTTATCTCTTTCTACGATACTTGTAAAGCTCTTGATGGCAAATAGTTGGTTTAGACACAGTTCAATACTATCTTACCCAAAGTTTAATCTTATCTTACCTCATTTCTAAATTTGTTATCACAAAAGGTGATGCGATTTATGAATTTACGTGTTATTAACTGAAAACGATTAAAATTTTGTTCCGTTCAAGTGACACCGAAGTATTCCTTCACAACTCCCGGTCAGGCGCAATGTCAAGCCAGTTCTTTACGTACTTGTCCAAATTGTCCTGCCATCTCTTTGGTCTAACTTGTCGTCCCTGTCCGCTCTCCGGCACCCACCAAGTAACTTACTTAGTTATGTCAAACTAGCTGTTGCCCGCGACTCCGCCTGCAAAGAATTCGTTTATCCCGCGGGAGCTGTGCAATTTTCCGAGATAAAAACTATCCTATGTCCTTCCCAGGGTCTCAAGCTATCTCCATACCAAATTTCATCTAAATCGGTTCAACTGATTAAGCGTGAAGAGGTAACAGACAGACAGACACACTTTCGCATTTACAATATTAGTATGGATTATTTTTCGTTCTTTATAGCACTTAAGATCTTATAATTAAAACCCATTTACCAGTAATGCGAACAACTTCGTTTAATTCAATTATAGTGTCAACATTTTTAAAACAGTTGTCTTAACTAACTAAAGTTACTTTAATTTATTCTCACCTACACTATCATTAAACACCTTTTAAATAAGTAACTTTATTTTTTTCTTAATATACTTACTCTTAAACGTTTTACTTTAAGTGTTGAAAGTTAATTAATTATTATTCTTGCCACAAACGAATGTATGTAATCGTATAGTCAACCAAGTAAGTGTTTCGTAGAAACTCTATAGAGAAATATAAAAAGAGGTCAGTCGACGTCACAGGGGTCCGAAGAGCTGGTAGCTTCCTCGGACAAAGAATTAGCTCAGCATTCAAAGAGGAAACGCTGCCAGTATCTACGGAACATTGCCTGGACTAATTTTCATAATATATTTTTTAGTTATAATTTTTTTATTATTAGTTTGTTTGTATTATTATTTTTCTAAAGTTTTTTAGTTTTAGGATAGTTAGGTGTATAATTAGATACAACAGTGTTTTCTAAATCAGTATAAAAATACAATGGCGCAGGGCCGATCTGTTTGGCGAGCCTTGGTGAAGGCCTATGTTCAGCAGTGGACGTCGTTCGGCTGAAATGACGGTGATGATTAAACCGAAATTGCAAACTTTAAACAAACTACGTCATCATTTTAAAAAGATGGCTGGGTGATAATGATAATCGTCCGACATGTTTTCAATTTATCTGAGATCCTCATTCATGTATGTTTTCTTCATTTATCATAGCTAAGTCCCACGGTAGTCTTTTAATTATAATTAAATATCGTATTGAGGAAAATTATTGTCAGAGGATTATTATAGTTGTATACATCAATCTCTCAGTGTTTCCCTTAAGTTTCTCTTTCTGAAACTGTCAAGCTGTCTCTGCTCGCCTTTAATGGTAGGTAAGGTCTGCTACTATGCGGCCCGCAGCGCTCTAATTGGATAGTAGCGTAAGTGAACGGATTCCTCATTTTAATTACGTATTTATTCACGTTTGCCGCATTTATCGCCTAAGCAAAGGTTTAATTAAAATAATCGCATTCAGCCGGCCGGTATTAATTTGTTCCTTGGAACTTTAGTAAATTGGTAATATAACTGTTGTGAAATACTTAATATCGGCTTGATGAAACAACTTTATTCGCAGTGAAAAAATACGGATAACTCACGTCTATGATCAAGTTTAGCTTAACATGTTTCGGGCTAATTCGTAGCCCTTCTTCCCAGAGCCACACGTCATGGCTACTGCGGCTGTTGCTCGCGCGGCTGCTCGACGCAACTGACAGCGACACACAACTACCCCCATGTTCATAGTCACTTTTATCGTCATTGTCAAATGTAGGGTAGCACACAACACTAACAACGTCACTTTGTAAAGTTTGCTCACACTCACCGTTGGCGCAGTACGAACATTCAATACTGTTTTCCAACTCGGGGGTACCGACTAACCACTACCCCGGTTGTAATTGAGGATGTCTATTTTCTTGCAATGTATAGAAAATCGAAAACCATTTCGAGATAAATGCTTTTTAAATCGTTTTCTGTAGTTATTTAATTTTAATATTATGTAATGAATTTATTATATAACAAATAAGCAATGACCTTCATTTGTCATTGGTGTAAATTGCGTGACCGGTTCAAGTCGTACTTTATTCTGTGTGGTTAGAATTCTTAACAATTTACGCGTGGATTATACTACGGAGTTTGATTTGGACCCGCTGTCTGACATCTAGCACTTTGTCAGTGCCAGTAAAGTGACACAGTGTATAGTGTACCACTACGCAAAAAATAAATAAAGGGGTTGCCTTATCGTACGCATTTAGATAGATTTAGAAATTTGGCATTGTGGGAGCCCTCAATTATAATCTGACGTCATCAACTAAAATAGTTTCAATAATTAATTTTGAAAAAAGTAGAGAACTAAATGATAAAATATTGAAATTAGTTTCTTATAATTAATTGACTTTTCTATACAATAAAAATATAAAAACCACTGGTAATTTTTTTTAGACATTCCCAATTAGGATGACGACTAATCTCAATGGCTTCACGCACTTTTCGCGGAATGAAAAACTTTATTCACACTGAATTGGGGGTTACGCATATTGTAACGTGGCTTTGTTTGGCGTCTTAGGCGCAAGCCACACAGAAGAGACGTGGGTCGGGGGCGCGTTGCAGACGAGGCGCCCCTTGAATCATTTTCATACTAAATGTATAGAAGCGTCGTGATCAAAAGCAGACAGAAGAGACGGGGCGGAGACGCGGCCCGTACAAACGACGCGGACTACGACGCGCCTCTCCACGTCTCTTCTGTGTGGCTTGTACCTTATGATTATGAGTTAGTTTAGCTATAGTTAGTTGAGATAATTCAACTACTCGTCAAGAGATGGCACCACCAAGCACTACGCAAATTAATTTTCTCTAAAACCTTGGTGGCGCAAGTGGTTTGACCTATGGCCTCTCAAGCAGAGGGGCGTGGGTTCAAGACACTGTGTATGAAGTTCCCAATCCGCACTGGACCCGCGTGGCCCAACCCCTCTCATTTCGAGAGGAGGCTTATGGCTCTGCTTTGGTATGAGTGTGTAAAGGTTGGGTTGATGATGATGAAGAGTCATCATCATCATCATTTCAGCTGAAAGACGTCCACTGCTGAACATAGGCCTCCCCCAAGGCTGGCCAAACAGATCGGCCCTGCGCCATCCGCATCCAATGCGTTCCCGCCACCTTCACCAGGTCGTCTCTCCATCTTGTTGGAGGCCTACCTACACTGCTGCTGATGATGAAGAGTACACATTGAAAAATCAAATTTTAGATTTGAAAGACCTCAATTTTTCATTAAAATCATTAGAGTAGCAGCAAATCATCAAATCACCATGACATATATGTAAAAAACAGGAATCGCTCGTATGTTAAAAAATATGAATCCTAAGTCTATGTATTTGCAAATTTGTATTTTGGCGTCTAAGTGCTGGAATGACATCCCCCCTCCCATCCTAGGTGTGAGTAGCAGGTACACCTTTGGGCGAAAGCATAAAGGCTATTTGTTGTCATTGCAAAAACCTTAATTTCCTAAAGCACTATTTCACAAAACTTTTTTGATTTTTATTGTGTCGGTTATTTCATTTTTCGTTTTAGTCCGCGCAGGGTTGTTTACTTGGCAAGTGAGATATGCTAATTATTATGTTCAAGAAATTTTGTTATTATTATTTGCTTTTACAATTTTCAAATTATTTATTTACGCATGTAGTCTTATGTATGTATGTAGCTATTAGCGTGCAATTTATTTATTTATCTATTTAAACAGCGATCTGGGTGTCACCAACGGTACTGGCTGAAAATCAGCGCTGGGGTGCTCTAAACGCCTCAGCATTATGCTGAGCCAGTGTCCGATTTGCAACCGCAATGACACATTCTATCTTTAGCTTTCGTGTTGTCTTTTTTTTGTAAAATATTGATGATGTGTTTTGTGATGTTGTAAATAAATGTATTTTCTTTCTTTCTTTCTTTCTTTATTTGCTTACAGCTGGTGCCCGTGTCTTCGTCCGCGTTAATCATTGGTGTTCCGCTCCTGTTGGTCGTAGCGTGATGATGTATAGCCTATAGCCTTCCTCGATAAATGGACTATTCCACACAAAAAGAATTTTTCAATACGAACCAGTAGTTCTTGAGTTGAGCGCGTTCAAACTAACAAACTCTTCAGCTGTATAATATTAGTATACATACATAGATGAAAAACTCTTTACGTCATCTCAGAGTACTAAAACCAACTGAATTTTTATTATCTATTAACTAAACTGCTGCGGTAAAAATCCATTTAAATCCCCACTAAAAACCATAGCCGTAAATATATTTTACTATGAAATGCCCTTTTCTGCAGACAAAATGCAATAATCCTTTTAGAGCACAAAACTTCGAATCTTGATAATGGCAGCATAACCTCTAAGTAACACTTAAAAAGCAATAAAAGAGATAACCACCTATAAAATACCCTACTTGAGCAAGCAGGGGACGCTGCATCAAAAAGAACCTACACTCCCTTTCTCCACTTTTATAGTACAAACGAAAGGGATAAAAGCTTATTTTATTTTATGAGAAAACTTTAAAACTAGGCGTGAAGGATCTAAATAGGTTTGTTTCTGGTTTTATTTTAAGCTTAATATGAATAAATCAAGCCATTAGGGATCTATCAAAATGAAATCAAGGGAACTAGCTTAGTACAGACTGCAAAAACACAACTACTTGTAACCGGGATAAAAAGCGTATCCGTGTTGGTTTATGTGGCACCGGAGGATGATGGGTTTTTGCATGAAATTATACAGGATGTTTTTTGGTCACTAACTTCATAGAGGTTACCTTATTCATGATTCTTTTTTTTTTTCAAAAAACGTTGAAACAATATCCTTTAAATGGGTATAATATATTATAAATGGGTATAATTGCTATGAAATGGGTAGGTCGCTTATCATCACTCCTAATATATAATAGGAATGAGAGCGAAGTAAAACACGAAGCTCGAGACCATCTTCAAGAATCTCTGCTAAAACGTAACAAATTACTAAATAACCAGCTACAACGTAAAAATATATCACAACACCTTTTTTGCACTTCGAAATCAATTCAACTCTGATAATGTAGAATTAATGCAGTATAATAAAATGTCACTAAAACTAAATTAATTGCAAATCATCAATATCGTATGGTTCCATTTATTAAATTAAAATAAATCTATGTAGGTAAATGTTACTATGTCAAAAACAACATGATGACAGATAGTTTGATTAATACTAACTTAATGTCACAATTTTTTTATTTCTGAAAATATATCTTAAAGCATTAATCAATTTAGCACTTCCAAATAAAATATGTTGTAGAATAAAAATGGTAAAAAGATGAAGACTGTGAATTGTTTAGTGAGTTTTCTTTTTATAATGCGTGAAATTTATTCTATAATGTATAATGATGAAATCGTAATTCTTTTAGAAAAAAACATTAAGTGCCAAGTTTCTTGCGGCGCGTTCTTCTTGGTAATCATGGTCTCCGAAAGCGCTGGTAGACTAAAAAAAAGACATTTAAATTTTAATTCTTAACGGCCTACCTACATACACATAATATAATTTTGATGTCTCATGTATGTCAAGAGTATGGATCCGTCATTATAATTCATCACAAAATGTTTCCCTAATATTTCAGCCGCTAGCTGAGTTAACGTTGACTGGTGTCCGGATATCGCCGGACACTATAAGGATTTTTCGTTGAGTGTGGTTTTATTATTATAGACAACTTTAAATAATCCCTATACAGTTAGTTTTTTTATATGTAACTAGCTGTTGCCCGTGACTCCGTCTACGAAGAATAGGGGTATAAAAAATAGCCTACGACCTACGACCTACCCAATGTAGACAAAAAAATTCATGAAAAACGGTCAAGCCGTTGCGGAGGAGTTCGATAACAAACACCGTGACACGAGATTTTTATATATTATATATTTATATATTTTTATATTTTATATATTAGAAAGAGATTAGAAGAATAAGATAGATATTGAATTTTAGAGCGCATTGGTTTTTACTGTGATGCTGTAATTTTTTTATTGATAAATAAATAATTATCTGTCCAAGTGCATCCAAGTAAAAATATCCGATGTCGTGAACGCGCGAGTTGAAGTAGATCATTTCTGCAGGCCGTATGCCCGTTCCCGCGGTATTACACATTAGTCGCGCTCACTTACGCTGCGCCTAGTTATAGTTATAGTTTTGTCGGGTACCTATTGTGAGAACTGCGATATTGGTGCGCATGATTAGTCCGACTTGTTTTATATGTTTACTAGCTGATGTCCGCGGCTTCGCCCCCGATGAAGTAGATTAAAACGTGTTTTCTCGTGGTAAAAAGTAGCTTATGTCCTCCAGCCCTTCAACTATGACCATAAAAAAAATCACGGCAATCCACGGCTCAGTTTCAGCGTGAAAGAAGAACAAACAAACTCTTTCATATTAATGAACTGAAACAATTTCTTTGCTCAACCGCGACCTTAGATTATCGTAAGGTCGCGGGTGAGCAAAATAATTGTTTCAATTCATTAATATGGACCTCCGCAAAGTAACGCCTGATTCAATAATTCTTTCACATTTATAAAATATTAATAAAGTATGTATATGGATTGCGGTGGGCTATGCACCTTAAAACGAACTTTGAACCGCAATGACTTTAAGGATTTAGCGACGAACTCGCTCATTTTTATTCGGGTTTGCTCCTCCCAATCTGTTTTACTGATGAGTTTTATGAGTATTTTTCAAATGACATCTTCGGCATTATTTAGAATCTACGGTGTAAAACCGTCGTTCCTTCTTCACATCTTTTAATTACTCTTTATCTCTCTTTTTAAAATCAAAATCAAATCGTTTATTCCGTAAGTAGGCCGCAAGAAATTGCCAAGAAGAACGCGCCGCAAGAAAATTCGCAGAACGCCATTTTTCTAAACAAAAATTATATTACAAATCACTTAGTGTAAAACAAGCAAGACAAAGTAAATTAAAAATAAATGTAAAGGACAAAAATTACGTGGGTATCAAAACGTCCAGTTTTAACTTTCCCTTAGTTAAGTACCTACTTAATTCAAAACATCTTAGAGCTACTGACAGACTTTCGAAAGCTCTACCTCCATCGCGACCAACCTGTACCTTCTTCACTTTGTAAGACCCTAACTCTAACTTATATCCGACCTCGACTTGTCTATTCACCAGTTGCCATCATATTTACAATTGACGGGAACGGCGGGCGTGTGAACGCCGCCGCCCTGTCATTTGGCGGACATTACCGACTCTTGCCGACACCGGCCGTGTGACCTCCGTGGGAATGCAGGGACAACTTGCATCGGACTCCTCCGATTTATGATCGCCTGGTACTTTTAGTTGAGGAAATTGGTTCAAATTTATTTTAAAAAAGGTTTTACGTTGTTAGTGCTATTTTATGCAATGATGTGCTAGTTTTTTTGTTGTAAGAAAAAAACTCGTACGAGCTGTATAAAAACTATAATGTGATTCAAACATACAAGACAAGCTATATCCTAGTGTGTATTTCCAGTATTATTAGAGGTATAACAAAATGCAAACTGTGGATAGCCCAGTGGGTAGAGAACTAAGAAACTTGAAACTAGGTCCTGGGTTCGATCGATTGGGGCAGATATTATTTATTTATTTATTTATTTATTCAAGGAGAACCAACAGCTTATAACATAATATAGGTATTATCAATAGTAACACAGAGCCAATTACAGGATCTCATAGATAGTGACTGATTATATGTTTAAGCTTAAACCTAAACGAGGTGACGCGCACTATAACAAACGACACATCATGCAAAACAAAACACCACAAAATCTCAAATGGAATTCTCGCATTTCAAGATACACACTGAACAATTTTGCAGGTAATATATCTGATTAAATTAGGTAGACGCTGCACTACCCAGACAAAAAACCGGAGTAGGACCTACGGCAAACTAATACATATAAACGCAGCAATGCAACGGCACGCTGAATCAAAGCACCTCATCATCACCTTATGTGTAAAAAAAAATGTGTTGCTCTCGAGTCTTGGGATTTATAATAATTATGTTTCAAGTATGTTTATCCGTTGTCTATTACCCATAACAAGAGCTTTGCGTACGCTGGGACTAGGTCAATTTGCTGTCAAGTGTCCCGTGATATTTATTGTAATTTTATTATTTTTGGAGCAAAAAAAAATATTTGTTTCCAAATAAAAATCAATCAGGTTTCCTTACGATATTTTCCGGCAAAAGAAAACATCGTAAAGAAAACTGTACACACCTTCATAGAAATCCACATTGGACCCGCGTGGGAATTAGGGCTCAAGTCCTCTTATCCTGAGATCCTGCGCAGGCAGTGAGTCCGAAATGATGAAAATGATCCATTCGTCTTTTAAATTCACTTCCACAAATTCCAAATTCAAAAATGCATCCAATTTGCGGGCTAGAACAAAAAGGCATCGTCCCACGGAACATGGAATAATTAATATGCTAATTGTATGTCGAGATACCTTTCGCGATAACTGATTACCCGGTGACAACCCTTTCGGCTCGTTGTATTTCATTGGCTCTTGTCATAAGCCTTCAGTTTATATGCTTGAATAAACAAGTTCGCTGCCGATGAAAACTGTACCTTATTCGTGAGTGTGAGGCTTTAGAGTTGGTTGCAGGTCGTCCCGAAAAATTAAAGTGCAAGGAGTCAAATTAATTAAGTCGTAAGGAAATCGATCTGCTGCATCGAGTCACATGCTCGAATACACGCGTCGGGTATTCGGAGTTTCGGTGTTCTGCGTTTCGAGTGCGTTGACCTGAGATTTTTTTAATAACAGTGAATTATAAAGTTAAGCAGGTCACACATTGAGCTATGCTGTATTAATATACTGTAAGATATCGACGTGGGATGGAGCGACATGGTGGTGGAAGATGGTGGGAAGGCCTCCAAGAAGATGGACCGACGATCTAGTAAAAGTCTCAGGAATCTAGCCGCAGGCCTTAAGTCGAGCCGTGAACGCCTTTTGGCTTACTTACATGATAATAATAATCATAGATTAAGACGTGACGACCGAATAGGCTGGTTAGAGAATCTGATTATGTAGCTGGAGCTCCCGGTTAGAGAGTTTTGTATGAATAACTTTAATTTCAATACTAGATGAAAAACCCGCCTTTATAATTCTCGTTCCCATGGGAATTCCAGGAAAACATATACCCTATGTCACTTTCGGAACTGAGACGAATCTAATGACACCTCACACTTCAAAATCCATTGAGCCGTTCAGGCTGCAGGACGTGCCAAAGAATGATACATACATACATAAATACATACGTTTGAAAAACATAACCCTCCTGCGGTAGTCGGGTGAAAATAGTTTGACCTCGAGATCTGTACCTGAAGTGCAAACGTGCTGGTGATAAATCTGTGATAAAATCCCGCAAATTTAATTCACTTACCGGACATAATGTTTCTACTGAACGAAGCTACGTGTAACGACTAGCTACAAATAAATCCACTAGCAACTTCGTCCGTCAGCGCCATTAAAAAATTACAACGCCCAACAAGCGCGGATATCATAAAAACGACAAATCATTGTGCGACATTCCCTTAAAACAAGCCTGAGCTTGTAGGGAATCGTGTTCGATCTAATTTAGAGCGGGCGATGCGGCGATAAGGGGCGGCCTCATGCGGCGTGATTTACTCCATGCGCGTGGTATGCGGCGACTTTATGCTGAGATGCGGTAGTCTGTGAGTCGTTTTACAGGGAAATTCTTAGATTTTTAACTAGATTTTCTAGGGTTGCTTCAATTCAATAGAAAATAATTGGTGTTTGGTCGTAAGGGGCGGCCTCATGCGGCGTGATTTACTCCATGCGTATGGTTGCGGCGACTTTATGCTGAGATGCGGTAAAGTCTGTGAGACATTTTACAGGGAAATTCTTAGATTTTTAGCTAGATTTTCTAGAGTTGGTTTGCTTCGTTGGCGTTCGGTGCAATTGTTATTATAAGGGTTGACCTCGTTAGGAGTGATTTACTCCATGCGCGTGGTAAGCAACGACTTTACGCTGAAATGTAAGTCTGTGAGATAATTTACTGAAACGTTCTTAGATTTTAGCAAAATTTTTTAGGGTTGACTCACTTGGAATTTTTATAGTCAGGGGCGGCCTCATGCGGCGTAATTTACTCCATGCGCAAAGTATGCGGGGACTTCATAAACGCTGAGATGTGGTAGTTTGTAAGACATTTTACAGGGTTATACTTAGATTTTTAGCTAGATTTCTACAGTGGGTTCGCTTTAATAGAACCTGAATAGCGTTTAGTGGACTTTATATTATAGTCCGGGGTGACCTCATGCGACGTAACTTAATCCATGCGCGAGATACAGGGCATATAGGTATAGGGTAGAAAATGTTGCTGGAAAATTCTAAAAATTTTTCATAATATCATCTATATAAATGTTGCAAAAAAAATGACCTCAACGTTTCGGCCACATTACAGCGGCCGTGGTCTGGAACAGACTGAACTGTAATGCTTGAGAGGTCATAGGTCAAACTAGGCTACCCCGGCTTCGAAACCGGATATTCTCAGAAAAAAATGCATTTACCACGTTAAATCTACTGATGCAATGATGTGAACTCATTAGGCACCAGGATATTGTGAAATTCGTTAGTTAGGTGTGTGACCGGATGTAGCGCCTCTCGATTAGTGTAGGTACACAGCATTTGCCATAAGTACTTGTCATAATAGCTGTCCCGTATTTAAAAAAAATTATACAAACCGGTGGCAATCAAGTCGTTATATCACACGCCACTGCGACGAATAAATCACATATTTACGTTCATCATCATCATCATCCCAGCCTATATACATCCACTACAGGTCATAGGCCTCATCTCAGAATGAGAGGGCTATATTTATGATGGACTGAAACAATTAATTTGCTCACCCGCAACCTTGTGATAGCTACGTTTATGCAAGAAATGTCTTCATGCAGTTCCTCCATCACACTGTACGAACACACACAAGTCACACAAACCCAATTATCACCACCACCATGTTCCGAACTCGGGTACGTATCAAAATATATAAATTTTAAAAATAATAATGGACGAAATACATAATGGTCAGTTGATATAATGCAATTTTCTTGGAAATTCTCAACTTTACAGGATTTTCATAAAATAAACCTAACCTAACCTAAACCAATCTGTATATTACACAATTAAAAATAATTCGTTTCATCAATAGTTTAATAGAAAATTTTAGTATGTATTATGACCATTATGTATTTCGTCCATTATTTGTTTTAAACTTTATACATTTTGATACGTACCCTCCGAACTCAAAGCAAATTAACGCCTGATTCAATTAATTAATCACATATTTACATTAAATCAATTAGTAAAATATCCAATATTTCCGCTTCCCAGTTTGGATGGCTTTTTAAGCTAGTTAACTCCCTGTCCACTGTAGACGAGCGGAGATTTTATGCGATTCTATTGATGGACTTCTGTCTCTCACCGGTCCGCTGCCTCGCTCAGCGCCAGTGGACAGGCACCTTAAAATCAGTGGCAGAATATCAGTGTTTTGCTCCTATGAGCAATGTTGACCACTGAGCCACGGCCCTTTTGCACTACTGCAGCGCATACAGACAATATTAAATGTTTTACTTTTAAGTTTATACTGATATCTGTATTTTTGTTAATTTTGATTGTGTATGCTTGCAGTAGGTACCAAATAAACGTCTTTATCTATCTATCTATCTTAAAAAGCACCTGTTGCGACCGCGGGACTAGATACCGCACGCGTATTTACCTGCTTACACGGTGTAGGTACGTTAAACAGGCTGTATGTTATGTTCTACAGCCTGCGCGATCATGTAGAGTTTATCTTCGGATTATTTATTATAGTCTTCATCCATGTATTTGCTGGCATTGATCATTAGGTCTGACGATTTAAATTAAATTCTAGAATTTGGTAGAAATTTGGCAGGCAACAAACTTTCACAGTTTTAACAGACAACTTTGTTATAAATAATACCTTTATACATATACATAATAATAATAATAATAACCACCGATAGCTTAGGCCCCGCCCCGCTGCCGGTGGCACCCTAGGTTAGGTTTTCATAATGATTTTACGTTTTGTATGTATAGTTTTATATTTTACTTTTTGTATAATTATTGTAAAAATCTAACCTGAGAGAAAAAATATAAATAAAGAGAATAATAATAATAAATATCATGGGACAATTCACACCAATTGACCTAGTCCCAGAGTAAGCTTAGCAAAGCTTGTTTTATGGGTACTAAGCATCGGATAAACATACTTATATAGATAGATTCATACTTAAATACGTAATATTAAACACCCAAGACCCGAGAACAAACATTCGTATTTTTCATACAAATATCTGCCCCGACACGGGAATCGAACCCGGGACCTCAAGCTTCGTAGTCAGGTTCTCTAACCACTAGGCTATCTGGTCGTCTAATAATAATTAAGAAGATTGACAATAATGACAAGTTACTATAAGATTTAAAGCAATCAAAACAAAAACCTACCATATACCTATCATACGAATGTGTCGTTATTATAAATAGCATTCTTTCGAAAATCTCCAAATTCCTCAAGCAACCTTACACGTAACATATCCATAAGTTCCATTTCGATGTAGCGATCGCTATCGGCTTGATTAACAACTGCGTTCAGAAATATTTACATTTTTAAATGAGAACATTAATGAACCGTGAGAACTCGTATTTACAAGAAACTACACCAATACTTTGACTTTGAAAATTGTGGTTGACTTTTAGCGAAGCAATGTTTCTGCTCTGAGGCCTTATTGTCTAACGCTTCTGACGCTTGCCTTCGCTTTCGCCATCTCTTTCTGTCATCATCTTATACCGTTTGACGGAAAGAAATAGTGATTGCGAAGGCAAGCATCAGAAGCGTTAGATCAGACAATAAGCTAGGTCATCATCATTTCGGCCTATATACGTCCCAGTGTTGGGCACACGTAAAAATCAACCCCAAGCCAAAGCCCAAGCCCTTTCAGAATGAACCCACCTAAACTTAAGTCACCGACATAGCTTGAAGAAACGCCAGACTCTAGTGGCAGTGGGCAGGGCACATCGCTCGTAGAACTGATCGATGATGATATTGATGATGTATTTGAAAGGTTCTCAAATGGCGTCCATGGACCGGAAGCAGTGTATGCAGGACTCCGACAAGATAAATAAATATTAACAATCACACCAATTGACCTAGTCCCAAAGTAAGCTAAGCCAAGCTTGTTCTATGGGTACTAAGCAACGGATAAACATACTTATATAGATAGATACATACTTAAATACATATAACACCCAGGACCCGAGGACAAACATTCGTATTTATCATACAAATATCTGCCCCGACACGGGAATCGAACCCGGGACTTCACGCTTCGTAGTCAGGTCCTCTAACCACCTAGGCCATCTGGTCGTCAAAATTAAAGATGGAACGATGATATGGTTAGGGTTGCGGGATCGCGCAGGATCGGTCTGTTTGGTGAACTTTGGGAAGCCTATGTCCAGTAGTGGACGTCTTTCGGTTGAAATGAAGATGACATGTACAATCGCCCCAAGCGCCAGATAACCACCTTAAAGGCCCAGTTTGCGTGCAGTGGCTAGACATCTGTCCATAACAATCCATAGCAATAAACATCAACGGCTGCAAGCAAATTTGTTTTGAAAATGGGTATCTGGCGTCTGGGGCGATGGTACACTCGCTTATAGCCCGGCAGTAAAACTGTCGCAACTACGCACTCGTTTCTCGCTGTTCGCCATCTCGTATCTAGTTTATAGCTCTACCCGCTTCTCGTTCATCGGCGATGGTGGGACAAGTGCCTAAGCCTGCTTAGATCCGGAAGGAATCATACATTATCCAATACCAAAAGTAGTATTATCGGCAATAAATGACTTTTCCTTAACCACAACTGACCGTGCCACGATGCGAACGTCTCGGCCGCGCACAATATTTTTTGATTTGATTTTGACTTACAGACCGACGGACAATATGGCGATATTAATATGGTTCCGTTTACCATTCGTCGGATAGGACACGTTGACAAACGCTCGCCGCGTCGCTAGTAGAGCGTACCCAGACCGTTTTGCTTTTCTCTAGTTAAGCATACTCCAAACTAAGGCATAATTTTTCCATTATCCTTATTATTCAAATTAACTATAACCCATTTTAAAACAGCAACGTTATTTACCGTCCATTAGTTAGACTTTAAACCAGATGTTATACATTTTAAAACACGTCGCCGCGATTTACGCGGAATATTTCAGGTTAAGTGTCCCTCGGCTAATGGTATATGCTGGTCGGGGACATTAATACTGTTATAAAGTTTGTTTAATTCCATAAAAGATTGCTAATGAATTGTCCGTTAGTGAAAAGGATTAAGAACATTATTGGTAAATACTTAGGACCTTCTTGCGTGTATTACAGAACTGATAGTGAATTTGAGTAATTGTTCTAAGTCTCAGATGCACTAAGTTGAATACTGTAATGATAACCAATGTCAAATAAGTCGTCAAATCTCTGGTTAATAATAATAATTTATGAAATTATATCAAAGTGTACCTATTTTTTTTTAAACAGCTTGTAAAATGTCGATGACAAAATTTGGCGTGACATAAGTGACTTAACAATGTCATATCTTCGAAAATATTCAATAATAATGGCAGTATTATACATATAAAAAAGTACAAAAAGGTTATTAAGTAACAATAATCAAAATTCTAATTAAACTCGATGCGTAATAATCAATCGTCCACGCGTCCGTATCAAGTACCCGTCAAATCGAAGTGGATTAAAAATTTCAAAGAAACAACGCAATTTGTAATCGATACAATGCATCGATTCTGAAACCTACAAGCGATTTTATCGCGCGCAATATCATGCGCGGTGGTCCTCGAAATTAACAACTAAATGACTGATTGGAAAATGGTCGCTCTCGGTCACGGCATATTAATACTGAATTGGGTTTCTGTGGCGAGTTTCCAGGCGCGTGCGCATTTGATGTCGGGCGATAACGGCAACAATATTGGTCAGTGCGTACCTTTATTTTCGCGAGCTTCATTTGTTTGCCTTTGGGGGCTATCGAGCGCGGAATACTGACTCCATTTTGTTTTTGTGATATCTCATTTGTTTTGCATTATTGCCAAAAAATAATATTGGAATTGTCAATTTTAGTGATAAAATAAATGTAATACTTATTTTGCTCCTAGGATCATATATTATGATCGTAAGGTCAACAGCCGCTGTTGGTGCTTCAGAGAGAGGCGAAACACGTGTCACAATTTTTATTTTCGGTGGTGATGGTTCTCTTTGTTGTGAGATTAGTTGCGTTTTCGTTGGTTATTTTTTTATGCGGAGGGAGAGCAGGAAAATTGTTGGAAAAAAGTCTATTTTTAAAAGCAAACGCAACTGTTTTGCATCACTTATTTCGCGGAGGAGCAAAATAATCCATTTATTTTAACACAAAACTTCATAAAGTAACACCTGAATCTGTACAGAATTTTAGTGATTACAAAAGAAAATTCGAGTCAGACTCGTGCGTTACATGTTTTAATTGGTCAGTAGTTTTTAACTAATGTTGTCCTCGTCTTGTTCCAGATGAACCAAAAGTGCAAAGTGTGCGGGGAACCGGCGGCGGGGTTCCACTTCGGAGCGTTCACTTGCGAGGGTTGTAAGGTAAGAATTGTCGCCTCTAATATTTTATCGAAATTCAAAGACCTGATTCCTTGACAACGAGGCATACAGACGCCTGTAATCGAGTATGGTACAATACAAACTCTTCCTGTAGGTCGGTCCATCATGTCTGAGAATCATGGTCAGTAGCAGGGTTGCACCTAGACCGGATAATATCCCTCCCCCGGTTCCTGTCCAGCGCGTTTATTACGACCACGTAGAAATTGGCGGACGGCGAGTCTTTCACTTGATCGGTCCGTCTCGTTGGTGAACGACCGCGCGATCTTTCTGCTTTCGGTGTTCCTAAGTACAATTAGTTTTTCTAGACTTTCATCGCCTCTACGCTCTGTGTGTCTGAAATATGAAAGAATGAGTTCCTGAGGTTCTCGAGTTGAGTTTCGCACGGGAAGACGCCGTTTAGGTTGACCTCCAACAAGATAGAGCGACGAACTGGATAACGTTACGGGATCGCGTTGGAAGCGAATGGCGCAGGTCCAGTATGTTAGGCGAACCTTGGGGGAGGACTGTGTTCAGCGGTGGACGTCTTTCGGCTGACATTATTATTATGGTGGACAGAAAAGTTTTTATTTAGAGCTGGGCTAGAATCGATGCAGGTACGTATGTGGTATGGTACAATCTGCTCGTAGCTCTCCTTAAAGACTTTAAAGTAAGCAGATGCTCTCCATTGAATTTTGCCACAACCTGTATATAGGTGACAACAAATACAAACTGAAATAACAAGATAAAGAGTTTTACATACGTACGTACAAGGTTATCCTTTTTACTAAATCGAGCTGTGTTTCAAAGTACACGTAGATAATTGCATATGGGAAACATCAATTACAAAATATATAGAACACAATAACACAATCCAATGCTTAAAGATTTCATACTTCATAATTACCTAAATCCTTACTATGTTCGAATCAAGACAGGCAAACCGCCTTTTATTAAATCGTTCGATTTTATTAATTGTAAATTAGTGTGAAACTCCGAAACATCCCCAATCGGTAGTCATAAACTGTATCCAGATCTCTACATTTGCATTCGTTTCGCGGCAATTTTATGTCTATTATTGTAGCAATAAGATAACTTGTGGTGTATACGTTTGTAAATAGGTATATTTAGTGCCGTGACGTTACCAGGATCTCCACATGAATAATTCGATCGACACGCAACGCATCCGTATTTTTTTTAGCTGCGAATTAATTTAGACCGATCCTTAAAATAGTGCGTTTCCGTAATTTTGATACTTAGGAGCCTATTTATGTTTCCTAATGACTCGCCGCTTCCTAATAACCTGATTCAGATTTCACAATTAATGCGGTTGTGGTTAATGAAGCCTGTAAACTATCTATGCTGCTTAAAACTGACTAAATGCTTGAATTTTATAGACATAAAGCGTAGATTTTGGATAGTCAGACATCATACATACAATGTCCTAGCTAAATCTTAGGTACTAAGATATACGAATTAGCTTGTTGAAATGGCAATGGGTAGCCCAGTTCTCGAATGGAGACCACGGACTGGCAAGCGCAGCGTGGGACGTCCACCAACGAGATGAACGGACGATTTGGTGAAGGCCGCAGGTTCAAGGTGGATGCAAGTCGCTTCCAACTGTAATTATTGCGTGTCAATGAGGGAGGCCTATGTCTAGCAGTGAACATCTTGCGGCGGAAATAACCTGACGACATCTGACGACTCAATCTTACTGACTGACTCTCCATCAACGCCCACCCCAAATCCTTGGTCCTAGAATGCTGAAATTTTGCTCAGAGGTTGCTTTCATGATGTAGCTAAGGAATTAGGAGTGATTTGTTGAAATTCCCATGTAAACGGGATTTATAACTTCGATTAAAAGTCACCTTAACACTGTAACGTCTATGTATTAGACTCTTAAATTTGGTCTGCAGGTAATTACAACAATCATTATAATCAACGTTAGTCATAAAATTATTTATTTGTGAAACAGTGTTTTTTTTTCGGAATTATTATAAAACAAACCTAACCTAACCTACTGCATTCTATAAGATGGCATTTAAATTACTGTTTCAGAAATAAATCACTGTATGGCTAACGTTGATTAAATATGAAGAATGATGCATTATGTCTTATTTAACTATGCGAAACCAAGGGGTCCCGCAAAAAAACAACTGAGTTGTTATACAAAGAAACGCGAGCAATATTTCCCCGACGTAGCTCGAGCCAAATTACCGTCCATGTTTATAATGCAAATATCTAAACAAGCAGCTTACCTCAATACAAACGGTTTCACAATACCCTATTTCCTTAAATCACATTAGGGTTACGTCACTAAGTGGACCCGCAATTTGTATGAGCGCAAGTGGATCAGAACAATAGAGTGTTGCAAGGGAAACTAAAAACCTAGCGCATTGTGGGGACTGCGCGCTGAACATTGACCTGCTTAGGGGTTAGACCTTTAGGGTTCCGTAAAAGGAGACGTCGATAAACCACGTGACGTTTGTAATTACTTATTTTATTTTCTTTTGAAAAGATTCTTCCAAGTTTCTGATATTTTTGCGGCGCATGCTTCTTGGCAATTAAATAATGATCCTTCCGAAAACGCTGGTAGTTTTAAAAATGTGGCACGTAAAATTGCGGCCTACATGCAGAATAAACGTTTTGATTTTTTTACTGTGATATTCGTCGATACCCATTTTCTCACGCGAGATGAGATTTTCTAGCATTTTTTTTTGGAAATCAGAAAACTTTGAGTATTTCTTTCTCAGAAAATTAATTATCATGAAAAGTGTCTTGAATTTTCATGTCACTTTTTACATCCGTAATACGTTCCAAAATTGCAATACTCATTAGCTTTTATTTGGGTCTTAAGCACTACATCAGTTAGAAAAATTCGGGACTTATGAAGATAAATACCCAAAATTTAAAATAGAAAATCCCATAAACGACAGTTAATTTTTTTTTGGTTTTGCCCTTAAGAAAGCAACAAACAACCATAAAATATTAAATCACCTCGTTATTCACAATCGCCTATAAGTATATAACTTACCTAGTGATTTATCCACACACCTGTTTTCTGCATTTCTTGCTACATTGTGTTTAATAAAGAATCATTCTGTTGTATAGTATCTCTAACAATATTTTTATCGTAAGGGAAGCTCTCCAAACGCCGTCAATTTCGATATTTCGCCGTCATTTTCCGGACTCTGCGCCTGCGCCGGTTGGCCAACGCGCGCGGACACCATGACCGGCCTTAGCCGATCGTTGCGATACCGGTAATGGACTGTCACATCTTACCAGTCTCTACAAGGTGATTCTTAGTGACCTTCCAAATTTTGACAAGTGATTTTGCCGTGTGTGAAGTTCCCAATCCGCACTAGGCCTGCGTGGGGATTACAGCTCAATTCTTCTAATTCTGAGAGGAGGCCAGTGCATGCGGACGTATATTGCCTGGGATGATGGTAATGATGATGATTTTGCCATTGATGAAAGTAACTTGAATTTTTGGTTGTTCTTAAAAATTCGACCAGACCATTTCACAAATGCCGTAGAACAACACTGAAAGTCAAAGTTTAATTATTTACTCAATTTAGGCTACACGTACGAAAGTCGAAGAATCTATTTCGATATTAAGGTTGTATTTAGAACTTTAATCAATTTTGACTCACTTTTAGTGATTTGATTAACTAGAAATTCGGCATACACAATTATATAGTTATGTAGCTTTGGATTTATACCAAAGATCCCTACGGGTCCAAGTGTATCCGCAAGGACCCCTAATACTACTAAGCTTGGATGACAATACAAACCTAAGACCTAAGTATAGTCAACAAAAAGTACAGTCACAAAAAATATTTGTGTTAACTGATTCTTTTAGGAACTGGTTATTTATTCTGATTTATTTAATTTACCTAGCGTCAGTTTCCAAAATTTTAATCTCGCTATATCTAATATTAAAAGCTTTGTTCCGATTTAAAATCAGAACCTATATTAAAATCCGCATTTAAAACAACATCTACATATAAGGACTGAAAGCGAAGAACTGAGAAAATCAAACCACCTACAATTTCATCTATAACCATAATAATCATAAGTCTTTATTGCTTGAAATAATGTTACAAAAGGTCTTAATTTAACAGATAAAAGTTCATCATTTCGCCAAAAAGGCATGCAATCAATCGGAAATTAAAAATTATTCTAATTAATTATTTTATCAAAATTCTAATGTCACAATCTCATTATAAAACGTCAGAACATGCAAGATTAAAATCATTAAACCATTATAATATATTACAAAAATAACCACTAAAATCTATAATAAAATAAAATAAAATGAAGCAAAAGCAAAAAAAAATAATAATATTTACAATACAAACATACCATTTGATATTATAAACTTCAATAAAATTACAATACAAATTATTTCATTTTACATTTTAAATAATAATCATCCAAAGAATAAAAACACTCATCCAACAAAAACTTACTTAAACAACTCTTCCATTTACACAAAGCTGCGGCTGCGTCGCGATCAATTTGTCGACAATTAGCAGAAAGCGCGTCGTTTGTATGGAGATGCGCGTGCGGCGGGGCGCCATTCAGACCCGACGATTAGGGGCTACCGGCGACGCAGCGAACATTTCCGTATCCAATGCGCGCTGATCACCTCCATCCTTTAAAAGTTAACTAGCAACGCGCGCAATGTAAAACTAATTTTTGGAAGCGCTCGTCGAGCCGCGTATCGCCTAGACATGGCTGGACCGCCAGGCTCGCCTCCTATGTAGACTTATTAGGCCTTCGGTATTCTATTTTTGAAATTTTAACTTTTTTTTAGAGAGTTACATTTCATACGGCCAGTATTTGCCAATGGAAACAGTTGGCTGGATAATTGTAATGTTTTGTTTCTGTTTAAAAGAAATACGAAATTTCGCCTTGATTTTTGTACACGAAGATTTTGTAAATAATACCTACGTCTATAGATGTGATGTTGTCAAGTATTAGTCTAGTAGTTTGGCCTGTGGTCTTCTGGAGGGTCGTAGGTTCGAGCCTGTACTTCCAAGCTCTTTGAAATTTACACACAGCGGGAACTACAGCCCGAGCCCTCTCATTCTCAGAGGAAGCCTGTGCCTTGTAGTGGGACGTAGGCTCGGATGATAGCTTTCGTCAAATTTTGATCCAATAAGAACCTTACCAAGTATTTTGGAGTCAAGTCCTAAGCTCTTCCATTTACTCGTAGATTTTTAAAAGATCGTATTTCAAAGTAAGTACTCAACTTACAATGACAAACAATGTCATGTCAAAACTTCAGTTCAATGAATACTCATACCTATTGTCGAACCAAAAAACAGTATAGAAAGCTCATTCTTATACAATTACGCTACTCCAGATCTAAACACTTAAGTTGAAACGAAAATTCGTATTCTCAATCTACAAAGGGCAGAATTAAAACAAAAAGCGACCGCTGGCGGTAGTTAGTGTAATGGCCGAGTGATTGATGGCGGCCGCCGCGGCAAAAACGTGTGAACAGCTCTAGTTGCGCCACGAACGGGCTCTAGGCGAGTTCACGGTGAGGGCGAAGTGAATTTGCGACCGGTGGTAGCGGTTCGCGGGGTCGCTGAGTCTTTGAAAGTTAGCCTGATGAGTTACCATTTGCTAATTTAATGCAAGAGTGAGTTTATTAGGCTTGTTTTATGTTTGTTATAGTAATTTTCGCCCATCTCTAATGGGTCATACCTATACAGCGTAAGAAACAAAAGTTGTCTCTCCTGTGGAAATAAAATTAGCGACTCCGTGTCAGCTAACTTAAGATTTATTTAAATGGGCAGAAATTTGACTTGACTAAAAAATATTGGTCAAGATTGGTTTTTTGGAGTCTTTTTGTATTTTTTTTATTTTTCAATTCCATTTTTTAGTTTTACGGTCATCCCGTGAAATCCATATCATAATAAATACAAACTGAAACGTGGATGCACAGAAAAACCCAGAAAAAGAGACCAGCGCTGGGAATCGAACCCAGGTCCTCAGCATTCCGTGCTGCGTGCTAAACCCCAACACCATCACTGGTCACGAGTTAAGACACAAGTTTTCCTATGCATCGCACATCTCAGCTTAATTTAATCACTTAAGCAGCGATACTAGCGACATCTATGATAAGCTATCACCAAGAGACGTCAACACTCCTTCGGAACTAACCGCTCACTCGGACCAAGAGATGTCGCCCTTAAGCAACAATACTATAGACCCTTAACTTATGCTATGTGCCATGTCCACAGAAGAGACGCAAACAAAAAAAATGTGTACGACTGTAATGCAGTAACACGAAGTGAACAGTTTCGTTAGTTAACCCAAAGATTAAAAGAAACATGATTTAGTGTGTGTGGCGCACACACGGTGAAGGAAAACATCGTGCGGAAACCTGCATACACCTGCGAAGAAATTCAATGGTGTGTGTGAAGCTTCCAATCCGCACTGTGCCCGCGTGGGAACTACGGCCCAACCCCTCTCATTCTGAGAGGAGGCATCTGTGCAGTGGGGCCTTTATAGGCTGGGATGATGATGATGATGATGAATATGAATATTGCATAGTTCTCGCGGGATAGCATACACTCTTCGCACAAAGTCGCGGGCAACAGCTTAGTTATACTTAAAACAATCTATGTCAAACGACGCTTCGCTCAATGACAAGATTTTCCCAAAGATTACTCATCCAGACTAAATTTTACTACTGAGGATGTTTACAAATCTGTCTCAGCCGATCCTCGATAAGCAAACGGTCGCACGGACGAATTATATTCCAATTTGGAGCACATTCAAATTGCGGTAACGCACGCGAGAAGCTGAACGGAAACAAATATTCGGGTTTAACTGTGGCGTAACGCACCATAAATCATGGCTTCTAATTTGTTTTTAAAGGTTTCTGGAAAGAAATTATCTGTGGTAATCGCATTGTGTCGCCAGTGGCGCCGCTTTGTGGCGGGAAACGGCAACAGTAGTTGAAAGAGCGCCGCGCTATTTGTCACCGAACAATGGAAACAAAGAGGTTTAAAGTACTTTAAACGACTCTCTAATGTAAGTTAATTAATTGGACCGCTTTTGTTCGCGATCGGCCGCCGTTTAACGATTGCGGTTGGCGATTTTCTTAAGCGACTTTAGATGGTGCTTTTTAGGGATCCGTACCTAAAGAAAAGAACCTTTACGTGATCACTTTGTTGTCCCTGGAGGTATCGAATTAAAATTAATCCTATCCTACTAACATTATAATCACGCAATATCGGCTGAACGGATTTACATGAAATTTGATATGGAGATAGTTTGGAACCTTAGGAATAACATAGAATAGTTTTTATCTCGGAAAATTGCATAGTTCCCGCGGGATAGTGATAAAAGAATTCTTCGCAGACGGAGTCGCGGGCAACAGCTAATATGAAATACTTTTGACACCTTGAAAAATATTATGAAGGTTGTAATTTCATGCGATCAAAAGATGCAACCTTTCGAATGTGTATTTTTATACAAAACCGTTATGATAGAGTTGTGTATGAAGTACCTAATACAAGTACAGGAAAAAGTCCGAAAGTCACTGCGCAAGTCATGAAATTTGTTTTTTTTTTACATAAAACTGACCCGTGATTGACCACTAACTCACCTGATGAAAAGTGTAGATGAGGCCAAAGGTGTACCTCACTGGTACACCTTTGGCCTCATCTTCAGCCTATTCAATCTAGCCTTGAAGGGACCTAGGTTGTATTTATCTGAAAATACAGACTATAAAACAATATAAATATAAATAGAATAGTAAATAGTAAATATAGTTAAATTTGTACGGAACCTTCAGTACGCGATATCAACTATACACCTACCTATGGCCTTTTTTTTAAACAAAGTGCGTTTTATTTTGGCGTGGGATATGAACTCTTGCTATTATTGGCCTATCGTTTTTTTCTTCTCTTTTATTACTCATTTTATTCATTCTTAAATGCCAATAAAAAGACAATTCAAACAGTAAAACTGGAGATGTGGTGAAACAAACCAGCGGAGATAACGATTTTTACAACTAAAAGTGATATTAATGATCAAAGAAATCAAAGTATGAAAAACATTTATTTAAGGAACGCAATTTTTGAGACGTCACTGAATCAAGCGGCCTGTCGCGTAATAACTTATTATTGCACCCTGTTATCCGTAATCAGGGACCCCCTACCCCCTAGTGAAGCCCAGCATACTAAATTAAGTAAGTTACGTTAAAGAAATAAAAAAAAAGTTTATTTTAAGCCAAAAGGATACAAGAAATTCAGATCCGTAGCGCAGGCTTCGTCAGGCAAACATATTGTTATCCGCAACAAGCTTTGTCATAAATGCAAACAAAAACAAAACAAACAACTGAGGCGCTACTACGAAATTCGAAAATCGAAGTTCGTATCGTATTATCCCTCTCACTCTCGTGTCAAATCATATTAGCGTGAGCGGAACGGCACGAAACGAAGTTCGAATCGACTCGACTTCGTGGTACGGCCTCTGATTGGAATCCGCAACAGGCTTCGTCAGCTGAAGTAAAAAATAAAGAAATTGTCGGCTTTCTGCATTTTCAATAGGTTTCAAATTATTAAAGTCAAAATGCGCTGCGACCTCTTACCTAGTAATATATATAAGTACTTAATGTTTATTTTATTACTCAATATTAAGATAATATTACAGTTGCGCTGAATTAAACTAAAACAAGAAATAGTCACTAATTACGAATTCAATTTCCCAAATCGCCCTTGCTTATATAACCTTGTAGTAAAAAACGTAATTAAAAAACTAGATCAAAACCCGGTTGATTTGATGCAACATTGAAACAATACCTATTTGTTGGCAACAGTCGGTGCCAATCGATTCGATTCAGTCGATAGTCGGCATCGCAATCGACTGCGTACAGACTCAATCCGACTTTGAAATATCTGCGCTGCTTTATAACTAATTACTTATTACGGTTATTGATAAATTAATCAAGTCATTGACCACTGAAATGCTTATTTGCTTTATCGTCAAATAGTATCCGATTCGCTGTAGGTAATTGATCGGATTTGTGATGAATTAATCGAGTTAATTTTAATTGGTTCTCGGAAGCCTTGAGCTGATTATTGTTTTTAATTAATTCACTGTTTCAGTGATATTGTTTGGGTTCAATCCCCGTTCCGAGCAGATATTATGTATGAAAAAATCGGCCCACAATTGGCGGAGATATCGATGAACATACATAGATAAAAAAAAACATACCTACAGTCGAACATATAACCTCCTCCCTATTTTGAACTCGGTTAAAAATATGAATTATTCGCTCTCGGATCTGGAGTAAGTTGTGATCTACGTATTCTCAATTATCTATTCTCAAAGCTCAATTGTTCCCAAACAAAACAAAACCAGTTTTCATGGGTTATGGTGACCGTTTACCATCAGGAGACCTGCTTGCTTACTTGCCTGTGATTATCAATAAAATAAAACGAAAAATGTTGAACTTAAGGTAACTTTCATCATCATCATCCCAGCCTATATACGTCCCAGGACACAGGCCTCCTCTCAAAATAAGAGGGGTAGGGCCGTAGTTCCCACGCGGGCCCAGTGCGGATTAGAAACTTCAAACACACCGTTGTATTTACAAAATGAATAAATAATAAATAAATAAATATCACGGGACAATTCACACCAATTGACCTAGTCCCAAAGTAAGCTAGGCAAAGCTTGTGTTATGGGTACTAAGCAACGAATAAACATACTTATATAGATAGATACATACTTAAATACATATTAAACACCCAAGACCCGAGAACAAACATTCATATTTTTCATACAAATATCTGCCCCGACACGGGAATCGAACCCGGGAATGAATGTGCGAAATTGGGTATGTATTACAATACCGAAGTACGAAAGACCGAATGTATTAAAACATCGAATGGGTCAAAAGACTGACACGATTTTTTTCTGAAACCGTTAACTTTTTAAGATTGTTATAAAACAAACCTAACCTAACCTAATGGGTTCTGTATGATGCCGTTTTAAAAAAATCTGAAAAGTTTACGGTTTCAGAAAAAAATTGTGTCGGTCTTTTGACCCATTCGATGTTTTAATACATTCGGTCTTTCGTACTTCGGTATTGTAATACATACCCGCGAAATTACATTTGAAATTTACCATGAGCTTTACGGTGAAGGAAATCGGCATACACCTGCGAAGGTAACTTTAACTTCCACCGATTATTGCATTTACTAAGCAAACGTGCTCCATCGTAGACCTCATCTTCGCTTTCCATCAGGCGTGTTTGTGGTCAAACACAAGCCTACATTGCATAAAAAAAGTATTTTTTACTCTCATATTCCTAAAACTATTTCTACACAATTTATAACGCTTGAACACTTCAGACTGGCTAGCTCAACTCACTGACAGAATTAGAAGTAAAACACCAATAAAACACTTGTTAAATAGTAAGTGTTTTTGCGACCGAATATAAAAATGGGGGCCGTCTAATAAAATAGTGATGCAAATCGTATGTTTAATTCGGCATTGTCTGTTGAAACTGTCGCCGTTGGCTCACCGACTTATTGGAGCGTGCCGGCGGCAAACCAAATGTAACAGTGCACTGTCTTAAACGGTATTATTATCCCATGGTCCATTAACACCACAGAACAAAAGTTTAGACCCTTTCATTGGTATAGGCAGAATAGTTGCCAGTCATTTCAAACGCATGCTTGTTTTTGCCGCTCACTGACAAATATTTTGCCGCATCTGAAAAACCTGTGTTTTCAATTTTTTATTTCCTGAAACCAGTCATTTTTCTCACATTCAGTGTAGTTTGCGATGCCCGTGAAAGAGTTAAAGGGCAGGGCTGAAAGATCGTATAGATCGCATCAGAAATGAGATCCGCAGAACGAAAGATGAGCTGCTAAACTTAAGTGGCAGTGGGCGGGCACATTGCTAAAAGAACTAGGGCTAAATTCAGGAATGGCCCAACACGGTTTGCGAGCGGTAATTCAATCGTTTGGGGGTCAATAGGAATGGACTGAACTGGGATGAGCTTTATATTCCTGTTAATTCGCTTTGTAAATAAATAATTAAATAAATAAATAAGGCTCATCCCAAGCTCAGCCCAAACCTCTCGCAAACCAGTGATTTTTGGCGTTCCTGAATAGCAGTTCATCCCTATCCTCTTGCAAACGATTGAGTTACCGCTCGCAAATCGTATTGGGACTTTCCTGAATTTAGCCCCTGATGTCTGTTGAGGCCAATGTGTGCTTATGTCGCGAGCATGTAACGGGTGTCGTAGTGTAGGTAGACCATGTCCAGCAGTAGACTTCTCTTCGCTGTCTATGATAATGATGAGAATTAGAAATCTTTGACTATATGTGTAGTGTAATCTTTCATCATCCCAGCCTGTATGCGTCCCATCCCATTGCAGGGCACAGGCCTCCTCTCAGAATGTAAGGTCTTGGGACATAGCTCCTACGCGGGCTGTTGACATTAAAATTTAAATGGCACAACTATCTAAATCATACTCGTAGATTAAACTTAGGTGTTAAAAAAAAACAAAACCAATGCACTGTTCTGTTTTACCTGTGGCCAGCTCATTGGAATGCCGTGCGCGCGCGCACCGTCCGCGTACTGTTCGATTAGTATTGCATAATATATGTGGTATTTGAGGCTCCTTGTGATATAAAGTAGGCTATGATCTAAGTGCGGGG
Organism: Archips crataeganus; assembly: GCA_947859365.1. Classification (NCBI taxonomy): domain Eukaryota; kingdom Metazoa; phylum Arthropoda; class Insecta; order Lepidoptera; family Tortricidae; genus Archips; species Archips crataeganus. Next base: position 19,727,147 of record OX402058.1, read on the forward strand.
ACCATTGTTTTATAGTAGCTATAAAGATTAAGGCTGGTTTTAGTGTCACGCGGACGGTCAGTACGGATTGCTACGCATGGACTAATATGTATTAAGCTTAGGGAGCGTTTTAGAGTAATGCGGACGGCTCCGTACGGAGTACGGAAGACCGTCCGTGCGTAGCAATCCGAACGGACGGTCAGCGTGACACTAAAACCAGCCTAAAAGACGTTAACAGTTTGAAAAATTTACGGGTCGTTATATTACGCATATTTTCTATGATATTTCTAATTCGCTTTTGATAGCTCATAAAAAGTACGTTAGTCGATTGGGGTTGTCCCTATCCCTATTACTGGCTCCTCAGTCAGATATTATGTGAACCTCTCATGGAGCAACATCATTATATTTTAAAAAAACTACTTAATCAAAATCCTTTGAAATTTTATATGCTAAGTATACAAAATACTGACGTCAACTTCACCAAATTTAATCATCTCTTTACAACGTTTGGCTGCTGCACTCACACACTAAATTGGTTCTCACAATCTCCAAAAGTCAAAGCACATCGGTGATATACGACTCTATTCATCTTGTAGGACTGCCAAAAATCGCTTCCGCTGATTGATGGCTGAAAAGCGAGTGCAATCGAATCAAGTTAGTCGAATGATCGGTAACTCGAATAATCGATTGTATTCGAATGTCAGCCGCAATCAAAACATCTCGAGAGCCGCACAGGTCACTGCTTCCGAACGCAAATGAGGGATGACAAGCGCTCGCGTTCTCTATGGTACATCAGTGTTCCATTTTTAAATAATATTTTTAAAGTTTCGAACTACGGCGTAACGGCCAAGGTTGATATTGCTGTGATTTTGGATTGCTTTTTGGTAAAGTTATGATGGTTGGTCCTACCGTTGCAGAGGTCAAAATAAAGCTATCTACGACATCTATGGTGTTCTCACGCCTGTTTGTGTGCGTTAGCTGATTGGCCGAGTCCGGTATGAGCGTAGCAACTATTTATCAGGCAAATGAACCTGCAAAATTGTTTATTAAATTAATTAATGACACGTAAAATCTTTGGAACACTTAAGTTGGATGTTAATTGGTTTCACACACTGTTACGCGATAAAACAGTATAAAAACTTTTTTTCGAATTAATACTTTTATGATTCATATTTGAATGCGTTATAACGAAGCGTGGGATTGGTCAGAACGAGAAATGTCGCATGTCTCGTTTACCGCGTTTTAATGTCGACATCTTCTTTTAATAAGATTTTTTTTCAGGACTGGTAACACTTTTGTCCATTAATCGGCATTTCAAAAATAACCTAGGATTCTAATTAGACGCGATCTTTAAAATTGTATTGCTCTCGTGTAAAGTTTTAATTGTAGATTGATTAATTCAAGCCGTATAACTTACTAAAGCCATCTATTCATTGTTATCCAGCTTTCTTTTATTGCATTCAACTTAGAAAATTAAACTAACCAGTTTGATGTGTCAGAACTGAACGATTTAGCAATAATTATAGGAATGCTTGTACGACTATGAATAAGATTCTAAAAAAAATACAAGGCGTTTTTAAATCAATCCATAATATTTTCTGCATTTGATTGGGATTTTTTGATAAAAAAACATGTCCGTAAAGGCTATTCATCTAAAATTTCTGTCTTTGGCGCAAACATTTTGAACATTTTTTTGTTGTATAGGAACATTTATTGTCAACCATAATTGAAAATTGTTAAAATATTCCGAATTAATTATAAACCACTAACTTGCATGAGTTAAGCATTTGGTAGTGAATCGGTAGCCTTAACTAAACCTGTCGTAGCACTTAATAGTTGTTAACAGTAGCAGTTAAAATTAAGTAAACCAGAGCATACTAAACCAATAAAATGCACGCTTGGAGCTGAAGTGTAGTAACTCAACATACGGCGTTACTGCATTCACAAACGAATTGCTCCGCTCTAAGAATGAATGGATATAGAACCAACGTTTCATAATTGAATGGAGGTTTCTATCATATCTCAAGCTTAAGGTCTAACTCGAAATAAAACTAAAGGGGGCATTCAAGGATGCATTAACTAGTCTAAATACAAATTGCAAACATAACGACACTGAGATGTTTTGCGAAATTAAATTTAATGGTAACGAGAGTTCTAACGTATAAATGCATTGGTTCCAGTAATTGAACCGACTAGTTTAGAATTATTTTATTTCAGTGGTTTTGAATCTGGGGGTAGGTACCCCCATAAGGAGTTAAACCTTGTTTCGTGAAGGATAACGAATGGGACGTGCAAATGCGACGGGAAAGTCGCACTGCACTGATATTAAGCAGTAAATTACAACTTTCTACGGTTTTCGGAGGAAAAATTTAAAAAAAAGGTTATACGCCGCTGATTTATGACTTACTAGCTGTTGTCCGCGACTCTGTTTGTGCAATTTTTTGGGAAAATAACTATTCTATGTCCTTTTGCGAGACTAAAACTATCTCTATACCAAATTTCATCTTAATCCGTTCAAAAGTTTAAGCGTGAAGGGTAATTACAGACAGACTCACTTTCGCATTTATAATATTAGTACGGATTAGTGTTTTTACGCGTTTTTGCTTCACACCATCAGATCTGGCATTTATGTTGCATGAAAAACATCTCTACAAAATTTCATCTCCCTAAATTTAGCGGTTGAGTTTTTGGAATTTCACATACGACATACTCAATCCATTGTTCCTTTTGTTCCTAGTTATTTGATCAGTAATGAACTACTTCAAAAAACCTTGAATTCCAGATCAGAAGACTCCATATATTTTCTATTTTCCTACACGACAAACATTCCTCGATCAACGTAGCGCACTGCGGTAGGTAAAACGCAACAAAATGGCCAGAAAATGCGCTACAAGCTTTTACTCTTACTTTATGATCCAGTAATGGCGCTGGACCTTTATGAGCTCTACTTTGTAATACATCACGATACTAAATGCTTGTTACGGTTACGGTAATAAGCGGTTTAGTGACAAATACTATTTACGGCGTGTGGTAAATCTTTGGTTTAGATTTTTATGGCTACGGTGAACGTCAATCGCTAAGTGCGTCGTGCGGCTGAGGAGGGCTACTACGAATTTCTAAGTTCGCAGTTCATATCGTGCCGTCACTCTCACTCTTCTGTTTAATACTAAAGCGTGAACGGAACGGCACGATACGAAGTTCGGAAATCGACTTTCGTAGTGTAAGGTCAAATACGACAGAGCGCGAGCAGGTGCATCGAGTGTTTTCGCTACATTGAACGGCCGAAATGCTCGCTGTCCTGTAGTTTGAACAGTTTACGCGATGGACAGCTCAACGATCGCCGGGCGCATCTAGTCTTGTCCCAACTGAGGGAGTCATTTCACCTATGCTGAAAGATATAAGAGGTTGCATATGTGTAATAGTCGTCGTCATAATCATGCATGTGCATGTTCATATATTTTTGAGTACTACAGTTACGATATTTATGGTAGAGACTGTTGCAATATTTTTTCTTACATTACGACATTAACAGACATCAAATGTGAATAAAATTATTTTGATAACATTCACATTCATTTTAACTGCACTCTAAGTATCTTCTTCGCGGCAAAATGAATTATCTACAGAGATGATATTCTACACACAAAAAAAATATGCAATCAAAAATTGACGATCTCATTTTTAGGCGTGACGTACGCCTCCTGCCATCATTTTCCCCGAAATTGAGAATCGTTTCAAAAAGACATATCTGGACATGTAACTCAGTTTCGAGGGAAAATGTCGGATGTGTGTTTAGCGACAGTTGTAGGCGTAAAAGTACATCAACAGAGTTATTCACGAGGTTACTTTTTAACTGAAGTACGCTGTAAAACATATTCCATTATTAAATACAAAGGCGTACAGAGTATAGTAGTGTAGGTAATGGCTGCCAGCAATAAATCTAACTAGCCATATAATTAAATAGCTAGTGCAAGAAACAGTCAAACAGACGACTCATATAATTAGCAACCATATTTTAAACAGTCACCACTATTGTTTGTCGTTGAATTCATTCCATGCAAAGAGGCAGAAGCAAGAAAATGAAATTACTAAATTATTTTTATGTTTATTACCACGTAAAGACAATAAAAATTAGCACTTCCCTTCCATATTGTTTCATTAATAACAATGTGAATAAGGAAATGTGAAATTTGTGCACACTGAATTGACTACTACAACGGTTTTTTGATAGTTTTATTGTTTTTACTTTCTTATGTGCTAGTATCTACGCTCCATATTTAGTGCAAAATATAAATACTGTAGTAAATATTATGGCTCGCCTTTTAATGCTTAAACGTCATGTTACGCACATGTGTGTCCGATTGTCACCGACTGATTACGCAATTTACTGCTCTTGTATTTGTTTCCTCATTGACACAAAGTCTACTTTAGTGTAAGGAAACAGCGTCATTTGTCACTTTTTTCTCTTTTTCAGTATTGTTCTCACTCCATTCTTAACTAAATTATAAACTCCCAAAACAATATTTAAAAAAAAGGGCTAATAAATAACATAACAACAAAAAATATATACTTTTCACAAACACGCATTTATAGGTCACCATTAATTCCAAACTACCGCAACTAGATGTCGCCAAACAATATAACTCATCCCTCTGCCACTAGATGTCGCTAAACCTCGTAAATTAACGCGGCAATAAATGAATAACATCGTAACCGGCAGAGGTTAGGGGTCGTAGGTCGCAGAACTAGCGACGTCGCGCGGCGCGCCTTGCCCAACGGTTATTTATGCGCAAGCGCACGGACATGCGAACGAGCGCTTGCTAGCGGCGCGTGCTGTGACTGTTGAGGGTTGAATTCTGATCTTTTTACAAGCTTTTATTTTAACATCCATCGTTCGATGTTTGTGAGTTGTAGTTTCAAAATTTTGTGAACCATTTTTCAACTACGTCCTGATATCCGATAGAGTTGAAATTTGGCATACTACTCAAGTAAAATCGGTGATACTACGATAATCTGGTAGTAAAATTCTGGTCATCCTGTCAGGTTCGTCTCCGACGAAAGGAACTCTTCAACGGTTAATGCCATTGATTCGAAACCTGATTTGATATGTAGTTTAGATAAAAACGCAAGTATAGTTGACGAAGTAAGTGCTTTATCATTTTTCATGACAATTTCTGTGACAGAAAAAAACAATAAGACTGATTGTCACATTGATTTGTAAATTAGAATAGCCTTTAATGTTTTTAGCCGTATAATTAACATTGAACCTTAGGATGGTAAAGTAATTTCTTTGTCAAGTACTTATACAGTCAATAAAAAGTTAAATCAGAAAAGATTTATAACACTACCTTTATCCAGTTAATGCTAATTTTATAGACGCAGATAATTTGCTCACCTTTTGTTTTAAACAACCACTATTTTTTAATTGTTTAACACTTCTAAACTATATAATTGCGTTGTGAAGATTTATAAAATTTAAAACAATTCCATGTTGTATCGCTAATTGCTTTAAGTTTGGATTCTATTCGAGAAAAAAAACTGACCTGTTATTATAAGAACAATGCAATTTAAAAAACAGGTATTTGAAGGCGAATTTTATGATTTGAATCATTAATACGTACACCAAATATTCGTATGTTTTCATGAACGAAGTCACGTGCAGTCCCATCATCACATTCATATATCAGCCGAAAGACATGCACTGTTGGACAAAGCAAAAAGAATTCCACGAAGATTGGTCCTGCGCTGCCCGCATCCTTTACCAGATCTTCAGTCTATCTTGTTCCCAGGCTAAGTCTTCTGGTTCGTGGCCCCACTCTAAAACATTACTGTCGCGTCGGCCGTCAATTCTACGAGAAATGTGCCCTGCTTACTGCCACTTCTCCGAGTTATATCAGTAACTTTGTTTCTCCTGTGGATTTGTACAATTCTGGTTAGATCACGCAGAGAAACTTTTAGTATAACTCCCTTCATCGCTCTTTGAGTGACTTTGTGCTTTCTTACCTCTGTCCTGACCTTTATTCTAACATATTTTAATTTTATAGTGTCAAAACTTGTTAAATATCACGGGACACGGGATGTTGTATGTTTTAAATTTTAAACAAATGGAACTCCTTTTTATACGAGCATGTGACCTCTTGGAGTCACGACCCTAATTCAGAATAGATGTCCTACCTCTGTCATTTCAGCATTCTCTCTAATACTTTTAAATTACCAATTCTTGTTTGTTAATTTCGGGGATTATGGAAACGGTTTTAATGATATCATACTTCATCTTCTTCTTCTTTATCTTTTAAGTTATACTGATTTCTGTATTTTCTTGTTAATCTTGATTGTGTGTGCTTGCAGTACCAAATAAACGTCTTTATCTATCTATCTATCTATCATTAGGGGTTTCTAGAGACGAACAATCAATCTAGCTTGGTCTTATCTCTGGAATAACGCGTGTTTCTTAGCTATAGCCCGAGTGAAGCATAATCGTCTGGGTACTAGTTAATTAATAGTGGTTGCTGGCAATTAAAACTTCCTGAATCCGTTTTGACAGTGCTCAATGTATAAAGTCACCAGTTGCAGCATGATTAACCAACAACCACACTTACGCATTAACGAAACGTGTGCTATAACTTATTTTCGTCTTAAGGCGTATGGCGAAATTCACTTAACAAGCACCCTGCGCGCGCGCCTGTTTAGGGCTGTCAAATATAATATCCTTACCTCTATGTATTCGCGGAATAAAAAGGTTCGTCACTATTCGATCTTAACTCGTTGAGATAGAGTCGAAAAGTGACGAACCTTTTCATTCCGTGACTGTACTATACTGTACATACATAGCATCTCTGCCTGTTATCTTTTCACGCTTAAACCATTAAAATAATTCAGATCAAATTTTCATATCGAGGTAGTTTAAGACCCTAATCATCCTTAAAGTGGTTGAAAAGGGGAAAACGTTTATCATAAATGTTGTAAATTCAACACTGTTTAAAGGGATGGAATAGGGGTTAAAATTTTGAATATTCGGCACTTAATTGTGAGTCATTTCACAGTTTTCGGCCTTTCATTGGTCTAGACTTAAAACAAAAAAATTGTTAGCCCTAGCCGGACATATGACGCAATTAGTATAACGCATGCGCGCTCCGCGCAACCCTTTATCCACATTAATTGCTCTATCTCTCCGATTCATCGAGCTTAATTAATTCTTCACGTTATCTTTTGATCTTTCATAATTACTGGATAAATTTGTTTCAGAGGATCATCAATAATATTATTATTATCAATGGGTTTACTGTTAAATGCTGTAAATGGGCATTTTCTACTAAATATGTACCTATCTACTCTTTTTTCCGAATAAGGTAGATTGGGAATTTTCTTTCTCAGAATCAGGAGCGTTATTTATGATGATCAAAAATAATGTCTTTAATTTTCCATAAGTACAATTATTTTGTGTCAGTTTTGTGACGAGCCACGTAAACTGTATGAGAAAACGTCACGAACCTTACTCAAAAAACAAGGACACTTTTTTCTTTATGGAAATACTTATGATCTTGAATGAAAAAACCAAAAAAAACATCCGTTTAAGTATAAGAAGAGTAATCAAATAAATTGTGGATTCAATGGCATGATTAATTATTTTAAAAAATCTCCAAGTATATATATCTAAATCTTTTATTTTGCATAACTCCTTTAATAGTACATAATGGTCTTCTATTTATATTCTAAACCTGTATAAATTTTATTGCACGGATATAAAGCCGCAGTTAAATTTAAAACTATAACGACCTCATGATGATATGATAGTTTTATGCGCAAATAATTATTTCTACGTATTACCGTATTATCGGTTGGTAATAATTGTCCAATTCAATAATAGTAAAGTAACTGAACAAAACATCGCAGCTGAATATTTGTAAGAAAAGGCATAATAAATAGTTTATTTATGACATTGAATCATACAGATAAGTAAAGTATTTAAATTATGAAAAGCAGATTATGTATTTTCTTTCTTTCTTTCTTTCTTTAGATTTTAAACCAACAACACTTCTGTTTGCAAGTCTTAAATCTTTATAATATTATGATAAATACTGATTTATTTTATAAATCTGTGTGGCGTATCACTAGATAGCAATTAGCAAAAAAAATGTTTAAATCATAAGCTCCACGATATTTGCCTCAGCGCCCCCCTGTTGGCCTACAACCGTAAAACATATTTAAGAACTTGCTCTAAAATGACACCAATACATATAATGCAAAAAGCGTTAGTTTTCAAATAAACCGGAAACAGACGTATAAATTTATACACTTCTTACTCCAAATCCTCCCCGTTTTTTTTAGAATAAAATAAAATAAATGACTAATGCAACAGAAGCGTCAAGTGTCAGAATTAATAAAAAATCAATAAATAAATAAACTAATTCCAATCCAGACAACAATACCAGCCGATTGTACGTACAGTTACCACACTGCTCGCATACTCCATCTAAATTTGGCGCTGCGAACGCACGCCTCCCAAAACCCGCCGAAACGTGGACAATAACGTGATAAAATTCCACTCACGCGCACATAAGATGGTATTGTTTCAGTTCAAATGCTAAATCTATGACGATATGTGCATTCCACTTGGCATTCACCCCACCACGTCTACCTTTTTGGCAGACGACGTGGCTTAAAATACGTTTTTTTCCGGTAGACAAAATTGGAACTAGTACTGTTTATACATACTAGATTTCCGACATTGGCGCTAGTGGATAGAAGTAGTAAATCTTTAAAGATTTTGCGCAAGGAATATAGATTTGTAATATGTTTCGTGATTAATTTAGAAGGGAATAACAGGCAAAAGCATTCGAAAGTTCTGGATAATAATGATTATGATTGCTAATTGTCATTAACAATGACAAATAACTCTTGGTATATCTGAGAAACTTGATTTCGCTTAGCCTAAATTATCGCGAGAACACACAATGAAAAAATTATAGAAAATGCAGTAAATTACACGAAATACTTGAGTAACCGGTGGGCAATCAAATCAAAGTGGTACTTAACTCCAAGAATAAAAACTTCCATATACGCCAGAGGACATCTTTTAATCGTAATTAGACTTCTAATACTTGATCTGACCCCAGACCCCTAGATCAGGGGTCAGCCGACGACGGCGAATCGTGAAAGTTGTATTCACAAACGAATACATATATTTTACTTAAGTATATACTAGATAATTATTACAACTGTAATGACGTCACATGTAAGATGATAACGGCCAAGTACTAATAATTGGCTCATAAATAATGTCAGGTATGAAAAGAATGCAATTCTTCAGTTTCTGGTGTTAATATAAGGTTTTCTCATTATGCTTGTCATTAGCTATACATATTATAATACAGTACGCTTCACTTAATAATTCATTGTGTCAATTTGTAAGACGTCCAAGCCTTATCTGACCTGTTAACGGTAACAGTACCTCTACCATGAGTTACACTAGTTTACAGTGACCGTACTCGCTAGCGACGGCGTAAATGATTTGTATGGAGAATTGTACTTCCGTAAGTGACCGCTAGAGGCGCTGTACACAATTCTCCATACAAATCATTTACGCCGTCGCTAGCGAGTACGGTCACGGTAAACTAGTGTAACTCATGGTAGAGGTACAGTTGAAAAAGGAAACCACTTGGTTACGGTATCGTGTAACCTAAAGACGAGTTTACACGGGTGGGTGGGCGCCGCTGGACCGCGTAGCCCCGAGAGTGAAAACCGCCTTAGCTGACGTCACTTCCCGTGGAAATGTGCCGGGGTTACGCTCGGTTGCGGGTGCTTTGTTTTAAGTGACCTTGGCTATTGAGAGTTATGTAAGACACCATGGCAACTGCTCGAAGTTATTGGGTTAGGTTTGGCAGGTGCCTCTTGTACCACCATCAACACGATCATTTCAGCCGAAAGACGTCCACTGCTGAACATAGACCTCCCCCAACGATCGCCAAACACACCAATCCTGCGTCATGAACCTTGTTATGCTAGAAAATAATTTTTCACTAGCTGATGAAAAGTATATATTCAAAACGCCCCCTGAAACATATTTGCTGGTTAAAAATGAACTATTATGTGTGCTGAACTTAATGTTAATTACAATACATTCACTAACGTACTGTTTCTTTCTTTGCAGAGCTTCTTCGGGAGATCGTACAACAATCTTGCCTCGATAACGGAATGCAAAAACAACGGAGAATGCGTCATAAATAAGAAGAACCGCACAGCCTGCAAAGCTTGCCGACTCCGCAAGTGTCTACTCGTGGGAATGTCTAAGTCGGGCTCGAGATACGGACGGAGATCTAACTGGTTCAAGATTCACTGCTTACTGCAGGAGCAGCAACAAGCAGCCCAATCTCGGTCGCCTCCGAGAATGCCCCAATCACCCCACCATCTCGCGCCGCCGTTCCCTCCCCACCTATTCCCTGGTCTAGCCAGACCAAGGACAAAAGAAGAAATGGCCTTGTTAGGCCTTGATGAATACAAACCACCGTGTACAGGCTCCCCAGATTCACACCGCAGCGGCTCGTCTCCGAAGCTAGATGACAAAAATAGACTACATCAAAGACCTTCAGAAAGACCCCTCACGCCGCCTCGAGATTCCTTTATTCCTATGCCTTTAGCCAACATGTCCTTGCCTCATTTCCCACACTCGCCTTTCCTCACTTCACCCCCTTTCAGCCCCTTCGCTCCAAGCCACCCTCTTATGTTTCCACCTGGTTTCCATCCATTGTACTCAAGGCATCTACTAGATCATGCTGCACTAAGGCAGGCTGCTGAGAATAATAATGACGTGAGAATTGATGATCACAACGCTGATTCGTCGAAACGCTTCTTCCTTGATGAGATACTGAAGCAACAGCGATCCGTGCAGCCACCGCCGCAAGAAGAAGTGATTCCGGAAGCCGAATTTGTTCCCACTCCGCCTGCTGAGCGGAGAACTTCGGAGTCTCCGTTACAAGAGAATCCTATGGACTTGTCGGTCAAGTCTGATGGCCGATCTAGTTCGGCGAGACGGAGGTCTGATGACAGCGAAGTGATAGCACATGATAACGATGACAATGGGTCAAGGAGCGGGCCTGGGTCCGCCAGCGAGGACGAAGACGTGCCCTTCCCGGAGATCAACAGGATTAAATTGCACCCACTGGACCTCACCACCAAAGTCTGACTCGCCCTGCGTCCTCTAGTGCCGTGAACTTACCACCTTATAAGGCGACAGTGGAAGAATATAATTTAAAGGCCAGTAAATAGGTTTGTGATTTTAAAAATAAGTAGGACGACCGACTAGACTTTACGGCAGAGTTTGTTTTGTGAAATTGTTATTGCTTGAGAGAGTCTATCCAAATACGTAAATTAAGTAGCTCTTAGGTAATTCAAATGTTAATTGGTACGCGAAAAACATAGATGTGTGTACAAATTGAATGTAAATAATAAATTATTTTGTAGCCCGTAAGTTTAGGTTATTAGCGGGTGTTTCTACTGTAAATGGATGTCATTTCGACCATTATTTTGTAATTAAAGAAATTCTTACGTATGTTTTTGTATTATTTGTGCATAATTTATTCAATCTTAGTTGAATCTGGAGTGTTGTTTTCAAATTTAAAGCGAGTTCGGGTGCATACTGAGGTTGCTGTCCTATGGAAGGTACTTTTAAGTTTTTTTTATAATCACTGTTTTTTTATATATTAGTACAAAACTATACATTCCATTTGCTGTGTACTAAAGAAGATTATATACTCGTTAGTAATGTTAAGCACCGACAGCTTATCTGAGTTAGTAAAGGACCACGACCAATTTAATTATTTTGAATGATCGTAAATGCCCTGAACGGTATATTTACGCATTTATGTAGCCCTCCTAACAAGACTAGTATTTTAAAAGGCGACAGATGCAGATACAGAACAAATAACAGCATTAAAATTATGCTCAACACGCAATGATAGGTCAAACAGTTGGACGGCGTAACGACGGTAGTTAAAATTTGTACGATCCGTTGTGACACGAAACTGACCCGTACAATTGTATGTATCTACGTACATCAATTCTATGCTTTACATAAGACAAAAATAATATATTAAAACAACAAAATAAAAAAAGGACAATTGATTGTGTCTAGGTGATTTCGTGTCACAACGGAACTTTTTGTGGTTAGTCATTTTATACGGCTAAATATGATTTAACGTGGTCTAACTCTTTGATCTCTACGATGCTTTAAATTACTTATTGACGTTGTTAACGGGTTTATTTAAAAGTAGTTTCAGGTCAACTACAGCGGCATTTAGGGTTGTTAAATAATTAATATTATTTCATCGTCGGTTAACTTTTGGTACAGATTTTGGCCAACTAGTCAGCAGTAGCGTGGCGCAAACAACCCGATACCCACCGGGTTTTTATTTTTATTTATTTATATGCGTGTTTTCAGCGATGGAAGTTATGGAAAGTCTTGTTCCAAACTTAAACTTCTCTTACTCTCTGAGTAGCTTAACGAAATTGTTCACACCACGCTACTGTTAGTCAGATAAATCAATGGTGCAATAGACAAAGTAACAGTACGCGAGAAAATGAAAAGCACCATCGTCACTACTTTGAAAAACTCGTATCTCAAATCAATATGTAAACCAAACTGAACCTTGATGCGCACTCAGTAAAGTTCATTTGGCCAGATTATTGATTTAGAGATACAAGCTTTTCGAAAGTGAGGACTTGTGACATAGTCCAGAGAAAATGATAAGCTTACATGCAAAATCGTTAGTTCATTTCCAAGCCGGTGTCTGTTATTCTCACGTGCTGAACATTCCTATGTATTTGCTCAATATTATGTACGAAAGAAGCTTCGCATTATGTACTTACTCATCGTAGTGAAATTAGTCACAAATATACATACTCAGATATAATACTGTTGTGAGACAATAGGTTTGTTTGTAAATATAATTTAGTTAGCGTGTTTTTAATTACGAGATGTAACGGCGCAGACGTACAAAATAAAATATTGATGCACTCGAGTTTTTTTGTTTTCTTTGTACCTTCATTGCGAGAAATTGAGAAAGCATTTACATTTACAGCCAGGGATTCACTGAGGAGCAAATGTAGACGTAGATGTAGCCAGCACCGTAGGTTGAAGTTTCGCAACGTTGGCGGTCTTCGCTCGACATAATATGCCCATGTAAATAATGTCGCCAGACATGTCGAGCGAAGTTCGGCAACGTTCTGCCGCTTCGCTCGACGCCGCTAACGAGAGTTGTCGTGGGTTATTTGATCGTAAATGAATCGCTGGCTTAAGGAGTTAATTAACTTGTTACACTTAGGTACCTATTGGATAATGGGGAAAAAAAAATTTGTTGTATGTTTTGATTTTTTTTTTAAATTGGAATTTTTTATATTTTCTGCTCAAAATCACGAGTTTTTCGATCCTACTAGGAGAACAAAAGTGTCTCAAGTTTTTACCCCGTTGAGTTAGTACCATTTTTCATTGACTATATGACCGTAACTAAATGGAAGAATGTAAAATTATATGAAAGTTTTGGGATCGAAAAAGCTCGTGATTCTGAGCAGAAATCACATACAATTTTCCAAATATAAAAAAGTCAAAACATACAACAAAAAATAGAAATAAAAAAATTCAGAGGTTCGAGCTCTGACTCGAACCCCACACGACCCTTTGCTTGAGGGACCATAGGTCAAACCACTAGGCCACCACGACTTTTTAGGGTTCCGTACCCAAAGGGTAAAAAGACCCTATTACTGAGGCTCCGCTGTCCGTCCGTCTGTCCGTCCCTCCGTCTGTCCGTCTGTCCCTCTGTCACCAGGCTGTATCTCACGAACAGTGATAGCTAGACAGTTGAAATTTTCACAGATGATGTATTTCGGTTGTCGCTATAACAACAAAAACTAAAAACCAGAATAAAATAAATATTTAAGGGGGCTCCCATACAACAAACGTGATTTTTTTGCTCGTTTGTGCTCGATATTGATAACGGCAACAGGTAAACACAGAATATTTAGTTATATATTCACTTTAAAAATAAATAACTAATTAAATTAAAATAAAACAAACATTTGAGAGGGGCTGCCATACAAAAAACCTGTTTTTTTGCCGTTTTTATAGATAATGGTAGGTACGGAACCCTTCGTTCGCAAGTCCGACTCGTTTGATAAGAAAATAACCACAAGATAAAGTTTAATCTTGTAATTTAATGAGATTCAATATCCAGAAATTCTAGTTTGGTAAATCAAATTAATGAAACGACACGGTAAACGGTGCTTATTAAGCACTCGTAAGGTATTTAAAGGTTAAATACCCTCATAATAAACGGCCAATAACACGTCATTACCATCGCTTTTTAGACTAGTGATTGCCCCCAACTTTACCACAACAAACCAGATAGATCTGGGTCATACACAATAAGAAACAAAATTTGTCACTCCTGTGGACGTAAAATTAGCGACTCCAAGTCAGCGAACTTAAGATTTATTTATATGGGCCGAAAGTTGGCCAGGCGTCCCACACGCCGATGTAGACTTGACTAATAAATATTGGCTATTGACCCTTATAGCGCATTTACACTCGCGTACGAGTGGCGAGACGAACTGCGAGACGAGCAACGAGACGGGAATGTGAACAGGCTTGCCTCGCGCCTCGTCTCGTGATTTGCAGACTCGCGTCCGGAGCGAGACGACAAGACGAAGCACGAGGCGAGGTAACGAGGCGAGAGTGTAAATCAGGTATTATAGCTTATTTACACACGCGTACGAGTGGCGGGACGAACTGCGAGACAAGCAATGAGACGGGAGTGTGAATAGACGCTCGCGGCTCGTCTCGCGCCTAGTCTCGTACCTACTTCGCAACGCTCGCGACGCTGAGCCGAGACACGAGACGAAGCACGATGCGAGGTACGAGGCGAGAGTTTAAATCAGGTGGCATTTTGCTATGCCAACAGGAGACACGTGAACAAAAAAAATGGGTCACGCACAATAAGAAACAAAGGTTGTCTCCCCAGTGGACATAAAATCAGTGCCTCTGAATCAGAAAATTTAAGATTTATTTAAATGGACCGAAAGATGGCTAGGCGTTGTCTCGCCGATGTAGACTTGACTAAAAAATGTTGGCTATAATAAATAAACATCGGTATCACTGTACATATACTAAAAGAGGTTTATATTCTAAATAATTACGTCATAAAACCTTAATACACATTTCGCATTCGAAAAATAATACATGCGCGATGCGCGTCTGTTGGGCAGATCCGGCGCGCATGTCCGTGCGTGTGTATGGCTAGCTAATAGTATAACAGATAACTAAATAAACATGCGTCGGTATCAACGTTCAAAATAAATTTCATGGCAATATTATGGTCGGCAGAAAAACAAATACAAACCGATGTATACAGATCACAATAGTAAGTATGTATATCACCATCATTTCAGCAGAAAGACGTCCACTTCTGCTGGCTTTAAGAGGTTAAATTACAAGTTCTTTTTAGTTTGTGGGACTAGATCAAAATTAAATGGTATTTTTTGTTCCGTAAAAATCATTTTTATATTGAAAACAACAGTAAATAACGCTAAAATAAAACAATATATATATATCGATAATTTACAAACATACGATTCCAGAAACCTCAAGTTCACATGTAATTTTGTTATTCTAAAACCAGCTTTACTTTGCAACAATAAGGCCTCGATGCCCCGAGTCACCTCATTTATTTTCCCTTTTAAATTGATTCGCATAGGTGCGCACGCGTCGATTGTGCTAACCCCCGGCAGCGCTTCAGGTCAGATCCGTGTAGGGTTACCAGCCGATGGTTCACTACACCCTCCATTTCAGTCTTCATTTGCCAATCACGTTCGAGTGTGTCGACTACTATAGGAACAAATAGGGTTAAAAATACTTAATGTAACATGTGCTATTTTCAATAATTAATCTCAATGGGGCATCGTCTTCGTATTTGTCCCTCTTGCGATGGAGACAACTAGTTGTTGGGGTTCCGAGGCAATTTTTATGAACAATTGGGGCGCTGTCTTCGTGAGAGAAGTCTTGAGTTGAGCCTCGCTTTGGGTCGTTTCTGGTGCATCGTGGTCCAACGGGATAATGCGGCGCGTGTATTGGGCACCTTTCCGAATAGTACGGCACGGGGCGTTTTATTTGACTATACAGTCAATTTCCGCGACAATGGACTGTAAAGAAATATGGCGATGTATAAAAATGTCCACTTGAATAATTTCTTCCGAGTACCTATAATTTTGACCAAGTATAAAAAGGTCCACATGTATGTATATTAGACGAAACATAAAGATGTTGCGACCATGGACTAGTGCATTTCGCACAAATCCTTAATTGCATTTTGATATATCTGATTAATAAATAGATTTGTAAAACTTTATAGGTACTAAAATGTACCAAACAGTGTAATGCGGCCGATGGGACAGTAAGTTTCTAGAGTAAGTATCAAGTACTTAAGTAAAATGTGAACTCTCATCCAGCTCTTGCCAGCCGCCTTGCGAAGATCATCGCTCCACCGAGTCTGAGGACGTCCTACGCTACGTTTGCCGATCCGATGAGAGTGGCCGAGGATCGTGCCCAGTGGCGTGCCATGAGAGAAGCCTATGTCTATTAGTGGACGAGCATAGGCTGATGATGACGATGATGATGAACCGGAAAACATAGCATAGGAAGGCCCTCAACAAGACGGACCGACGATCTGGTGAAGGTAACAGGAACCACTTGGATGCGGGCAGCGCAGATCGGTCATTCAGTGAACGTCTTTTGGCTGATGTGATGACAAAAATGTTACAGTATCTCAGCATTCAAAAGAAAATTTTCGTCATTATCATCATCATCATAATTTCAGCCGTAGGACGTCCACTGCTGGACATAGGCCTCCCTCATTGACGCCCAATCATTACGGTCGGGAGCGACTTGCATCCACCCTGAACCGGCGGCCTTCACCAAATCGTCCGTTCATCTAGTTGGTGGACGTCCCACGCTGCGCTTGCCAGTCCGTGGTCTCCATTAGAGAACTTTTGGGCCCCAAAGGCCATCTGTTCTGCGTGCTATATGACCTGCCCATTGCCATTTCAATGAGGTAATCCGTTTAGCTATGTCGTTGACCCTTGTTTTTCTACGGATCTCCTCGTTCCTGATTCGATCCCGTAAAGAAACTCTGAGCATAGCCCTCTCCATAACTCGTTGAGCGACTCTGAGCCTATTCATCAGGCCCATAGTGAAATTTTCGTATTGTCCGGGAAATTCCGAATATATGGTAAACCTTACACAAGTGTGCGTCGTAAAGAATTATTGCTACAATCTTAATAAAGTCTTGATAACTAATGTAATAAGCTGGTGTAAATTGTATAACTGCTTACACGAATAGCTCGCATGCCCCATGCACTCTGCACTTTATATAATTTGAGTCATATTTAATAGTTTCCTTACATAACTGTCGAAAGATAGAATTAAGAGTCAGGATCCGACTGAGACACGATTTACGGGGGCAAATAAATGGCATTCGGGCAGTAAATGAAACTATTTAGGATAAATAACAAAAGTCCATTATTACAGTCATACATAACAAAACCAAAACACTATGGCACGCATTCACTGAAACATCGTTTATCCACTACAATACACAATAGGTTTAAAGAAAAGCCTAGGTAATAATAAAGAAAAGAAAGACAAACAAGACTGAGACTGTGTCGGTCGGACTAATTTTCTTCTACAAACTAACCATCCATGCATCGGAATTATTTCCAAAGATATACTTAATCATTTTATACTTAATCAGTCATTATTTGGTACGCCTTAAAAAAAGTTTCTTGACGATGGATTTAAATTTGAAATGGAATCCTCAGTCAGTTATATAGCTTTTGGATTTTTACTATACGCAATTTCCTTTTTTGATTTAGCCAGTCTGTGAGATGATACTTTAAGCTTCCCTATGGCACTAGTAGCCTTTGGCTTATCGACGTTTGCTCCTAAATGGCTATCAAAGGCTGCCACAATAGTCCCATTTTCGACAGTCAAATAAGTTTGTGGCGGACTCGTTGATAAAACGAGCCGCAGAATCTTTTTCTATCCTGTATGTGGTTACATTGAACTTTAAAGTTGAACAGCCGATCGAGTTACTGTTTGTGCCCAATATTGAAATATGCTAATCCAACATAGAGACAAATGTCGTTTGGAGCGATAAATTTGCGGAGGAAAACAACGCGTCAAAATACATACTAAATTTGAGGCGTCTTCTACTAATCCCAACAAAAAAACAGACGTTTTAATAATCAACCTAAGAAATATAATCAATTATTTAGCAGACACGGTTAAAAAGGAAATAGGAACATGGCTCAAATTAAAAATATGTTTTTTTTGTAATATAACTAAGTATTGGAGGCTGTATAGTGGATAAAGTTTTTCGGGTGCGCCGGTGGGATTCGAACCCACGTCTCCTGGGTATGCGCCCCAACGGGTGTTCTAACCAATTGAACCACGTCGCATCCAACCGACACCCCCGAAATTCTTAATCGCTTACATACGCCAACAGTGGCGTGTGGTCCAGGAGACGTGGGTTCGAATCCCACCGGCGCACCCGAAAAACTTTTTCGCTTTTAAATAACCTTAGTTCGGTGAGCAGCCGCACTGCTAATAAAATAAATAATATTTGTATAGTGGATCTTTATGGTTTCACTTAATTTATCAAGTCATAATGTATCATTCTTCATAATCAACGTTAGTCATAAAGCGATTTATTGCTGTAACAGTATTTTCTTCGTGATTGTTATAAAACAAACCTAACCTAACCTACTGTATTCTATAAGATGGCATTTTAAAAAATCCTGAAAAATACTGTTTCAGAAATAAATCGCTTTGTGATTAACGTTGATTAGAAGAATGATACATTATGACATTTATGACTTATTAACCACTTAACCGCCACAAAACAAACGAAGTGACGTGCTCTGTACGTCACGCCACATTACATGACAAACCGATTTTCTACTTAAAATCCATTGTAGAAGGGTTTATTTCGAGTTTAAATAATGGTCATGTTCCTATATAGATGACGTTGGCGTGTGAGGCATTCCATTGGCTGAGTGAGTGAGGTTAAATTATGGGAAACCAGGGTGCGCCAGGACAAACATCGCGAGGAAACCAACAGAACCAAAGCAATTCAATGGCATGTGTAATGTTTACAATCCGAACTGGACCTGCGTAAGATGTATCCTTGTATCCTTGTGCTGCAGCCCAAGCCCGCTCATTCTGAGAGGAGGCCTGTGCCCGGTAGTAAGTAGCTGAGAGGGAAGAGAAGAGTGGCGTAGCTAAAAATAACTAAAATTAACTGTTTAAATTAAATGAAAACTTGCACTTCAACGATAATATACATTTACTAGCTGCAAACGCAAACGTTATTTTGCCATAATATAATCATCTAGAGGTGTAAAAAATAGCCTGCGAGATATTCTTAGACCTACCGAATACAGAGAAAAAAGATTCATAAAAATCGGTCAAGCCATATTGGAGGAGTTCGGTAACAAACACCGTGACACGAGATTTTTATATATTAGAAGAAGATTTAAGTTCAACTATACAAAGAACATTTCATTGTCACAGCCTATCGAGGAATGGCTCCCCAGACCGTCTGCTGTTCGCTTTTCGTTTCTCGATTCAAATTCTAGAAGACACAAATTCAAATTTACGAAATAGCTACACGGTCTCGGTGGCCAGTGTCTCACAATACATTATCCTGTTCATCACATACTGGTATTGTTGTTTCGCCGAGATCATCATCATCATCATCCCAGCTTCTATACGTCCCACTGCAGGGCACAGGCCTCCTCTCAGAATGAGAGGGCTTGCGCCGTAGTTCCCACGCGGACCCAGTGCGGATTCGAAACTTCACACACACCATTAAATTTCTTCGCAGGTGTATACAGGTTTCCTCACGATGTTTTCCTTCACCGTAAAGCTCATGGTAAATTTCAAATGTAATTTCGCTCATAAATTCCGAAAAACTCAGAGGTGCGAGGCGGGATTTGAACCCACGACCTCTCTGCTTAAGAGGCGATAGGTCAAACCGCTAGGCCACCACGGCTTACGCCGAGAAGATTATAACATAATACAATTATGGCTCTTTACGGAACACCACATACTATGCAATTTAAAATACATACATGGAGAAAACTACTGCTACTACGACTACCGTAAATCATTCTAGTGTCATAGTGATTTTCCTTGTTAAGCAACTCGATGTCACTAATATATAAACGTTTTCTATAAAAGAAATCCACACATTCATATGGTTCGTCGTTACCGGCGTTTTAATAGTTTTAATCGGCTGTCTTAATTTTTGTGGTCACACACACATGGAGAATCGAACGACGCGAGAATCAAACCCGGGACCTCGTGCTTCGTACCACTAGGCTATTTGGTCGTGAAATATGATGATGATAATGATATAAATAATAAAAACTTTTTAACAAAAAATTAAACCGCCGAAAAAACTGAATACCAAAAAATAATACCTTTTTTGTTTGACCTTAATCTAGGTACCAGTTTGAAGTCGGTGCCTCAGCACTTAGCCAGGAGGAGTGGACCTATAATCGTCTACCTGATTGGCTTCTATCACTCCTCCTGGCTCGTGCTGAGGCACCGACTTCAAACTGGTACCTAGATTAAGGTCAAACAAAAAAGGTATTATTTTTTGGTTTTCAGTTTTTTCGGCGGTTTAATTTTTTGTTAAAAAGTTTTTATTTTATACTTTTTTTCCATCCTTGGGGTAATTTTTTTTCCAAATTTATAATACGACTTCAAGGTATACTCTATCTATCCAATAAAAAAGAATTATGAAAATCAGACTACTCTGTAAAAAGTTAGTCAATCATCCCCTGTGTTCCTACCCTTAGGGTAGGAATATTACTTCCAAATTTAAATGGGACCACCCTTGGGGTATACGCTTTCCAATAAAAAAAGAATCATCAAAATCCGACTACTCTGTAATAAGTTATGCGTGGTCATATAGTACAATCAGTAACTGAACAATCAATCATCCCCTGTTTTTCTACCCTTAGGGTAGGAATATTGTTTCCAAATTTAAATGGGACCACCCTCGGGAAATACGCTTTCCAATAAAAAAAGAATCATCAAAATCGGACTACTCTGTTAAAAGTTATGCGTGATAATCCATAAAAAAAAAATATATATATATTTATATATACACAAGTTAGCTATGAAGTATCTTTTTTTGTACTTATTTTTTCAACTTCATTTTTTTATTACTTTTACGGTCATCCCGTGAAATCATACATTTCGTACTAAATACAAACTGAAATATAGATGCACAGAAAAAACCCCAGAAAAAAGACCAATGCTGGGAATCGAACCCAGGTCCTCAGCATCTCTAATCTCTAGACCAGTGGTGGTGTAGGGGTATGGCACGCGGCACGGAATGCTGAGGACCTGGGTTCGATTCCCAGCATTGGTCTTTTTTCTGGGGTTTTTTCTGTGCATCTATATTTCAGTTTGTATTTAGTACGAAATGTATGATTTCACGGGATGACCGTAAAAGTAATAAAAAAATGAAGTTGAAAAAATAAGTACAAAAAAAGATACTTCATAGCTAACTTGTTTAAAGTTGCACAGTAGCGCCATCTCTTGTCCAGGTGAGCGGTTAGTTCCGAAGGAGTGTTAAAATCTCTCGATGAGGGTGTAACATAGATGTGCGCTTGTCACTGCATAAGGTGATGATTTAGCAGATTGAAATGTATGATGTATAGGAAAGATTCGTGTCTAATCTCTAGACCAGTGGTGGTGTAGGGGTATGGCACGCGGCACGGAATGCTGAGGACCTGGGTTCGATTCCCAGCATTGGTCTTTTTTCTGGGGTTTTTTCTGTGCATCTATATTTCAGTTTGTATTTAGTACGAAATGTATTATATATACACGTCGAATTGAGAACCTCCTCCTTTTGTTTTCGTCGGTTGAAAAGGCAGAATAAGACAAAAAATAATGTTGATCCTTTAAAAACATCAAAATGGATCAGTTGTTATGTTATCGTATATTACTTTACGTTTATCGGTGATACGGGTTCTAAGCGGAAGATATTATCGTTCCGGTAAGTAAAGAAAGTCCCAAAGTACTTTTATTTTAATGTTCCCGGCAATTAAGACGTGGGAAAATCACGGACGGTGTACTTCAATGTCGAGCAAAAATAAAGGGTCAGTTTGTACGAGTTTTTTATGGTAAGTGATCCGTTATGTGTGCTCGTCAGTGTAGTTAGTACACTAGTTCACTTATTAAGTTGTTTCATTAATTGGAGAAGGCGATAAGGGCTTGGCTATTTCATTTTTGGTTTCCCGGACGATGGGACCGCTATGCGTTTTGCTTTACATATAACATGCGAAGCATTGCATTTTTTAGGGTTTTGCAGGCTAATTGTCTAACTCCCTCGCAATCGCCATCGCGTTCATTTTGGCAGTTCTTGTATGGGCTGACAATTGGAATCGGAAACAGCCAGCTGCCACAGCTATACAAAAACGTCACAGCATTTAACTTTTTAAGCCTGCTACACACTGCACTGCACTGGCTGAACAGCCAGGCTCGTCATGGCCATCGTGCTGCCGCAGCCAGACTGCTCAGTGCGCGAGTATACATTTTTATTCTTTAATTATGTAGTTTTGGGTACTGGCCACTAAGAATAGCCTCGCTCGTTTAAAAACAATAATTGTCACAAAAGAAAAAGTAAAATCGGCGGGAGCACCGCAGTGTTTCGATAGTTTATTTGTTGTTTCCTCGCATTAGTCGTGAAAAACACAATGTTTAGTCTCGGCCAAAAGTGCAATAGATGAACTCGTACTTTCATGGGCCTCCGCTACGCATCGTCCCTCAAACTAACTTGTCCATCTATTGCTTGTTTTCTAGCCTCTACAACAATGTACTATTCAATACGATGCCAAGTGTCAAAAAAGTTACACAATTACCCTGATGTAGTCCCACAAGGAACACTTATAGTTTCGACATGTCTGTCTGTCTGTTCGTCCCCAGCTCAGCTGTTGATGCTTAGAAGGGTATAATTTACCTCCCCTACCCATAGCGTGAGATATCGTTAAAAAGTTATTTTAAAAACAACTTCTGACAAAGAATTAGCTTAGCTATTCGAAGAAGGAACGCTGACAGTATCTTTAAAACCTTGCCTATGTAAGTGGACTCTATTTTTTTTTAGTGTGCCTACATATTATACTTAGGATACAATACAATACCAATTTTCTTTATTGAACACCATAAATAGTATAGAAAAATTATAAATAAAAATTCAGGCTGACATTGCATAATTTATTGAATCAGGCGTTACCTACTTTGCGGAGGCCCTAACAAAGCAAAGCAAAAAAAGAAAAGCGGGTGGATGCGGGTGAGCAAAGTAATTATTTCAGTTCATTAATAAGTATACATATAGTTATACATATACACAATTATTATTATTATAGGTTGTGTATACATAATTAATTTAAAGTGAATTTGACCAGTAATCTATATCAATTTGTTTTCAAAAACATCTGGGCATTCTAAGACTAAATACTTAAACTAAAGAGGATTTTTATGTAAAGCAGTAACTGTCTCCATTTTACTATTATCGCGCATGCTTCCACGAACATTATTATTATCGTAAATAGGTCTTATTATAATCAATTATTATACAATTATCCATTTTAACGGTTGTCTGGGATCGTGCAAAACGCAAGTCAGAGATCAAATGCATTTAATTATATTAATAACATGACTTAGTAAATGCTTATTAAAGTATAGTTATGAAACTAAATCGGCTTGCTCGGAACCAACTGAATTGTGATTTAATATGGAACCTTTTCACAAAAAAGTGACAGTGACATCGCTTTGCTTAACAAGGCAGTTCATTATGAAAGTTACTGCGAGAACGTTCTAAAGTCAGGTATTAAAATGGTCCGATGGTGCTTAAGTCTTGATGAGGTAATTTAAGTTCAATGGGGCGCTTATAATAGTAACAAATTAGTACATTAATCATTAAATAATTTTACAACATTAGAATTAAAGGAAAACGATTATTTAAATGATGAAATCCGCGCAAGAACTAAAGTCAGCGACATAGCTCGAAGAATAGCCAGACTCAAGTGGCAGTGGGCGGGGCACATCGCTGGTAGAGCTGATGGCCGATGGGGCAAAAAGGTTCTCGAGTGGCGTCCACGGACCGGAAGATGAAGTGTAGGTAGGCCCCCACAAGATGGAGCGACGACCTGGTTAAGGTTGCGGGATCATGTTGGATGCGGATGGCACGGGACCGATCCGTTTGGCGAGCTTTGGGGGAAGCCTATGTTCAGCAGTGGACGTCTTTCGACTGAAATGATAATGATGATGATGAATTATTTGAAACACTACTTTGGCCCTGATATTCACCATTATCTCAGCCTAGAAATTCTCTCTGATAAGTTCCTGATATTTTATGTGACAGATATCTGTGATGCTGTCTCTGTTTATTGATACCAAACAAACACAGATGGCATGAAATTTATCTGTCACATATACACCGTGAAATTTTAGTGGTTGTTTTCCCGAAACGAGGTGATTTAGTTTCGATTGTATAATCGATTTATAATTACTATTTTGACAAGAGTCAAAAATCCAATTGTGAAAAACGAAAGTCGAAAATGACCGCAAACCAATAGTAACGCTTCATTGGTACAAGTAGCGTACGATCGTACGATAGGTTAGGTACCAACGAAGCGTTACTATTGGTTTGTGGTCATTTTCGACTTTGGTTTTTCACAATTGAATTTTTGATTCTAGTCAAAATAGTAATTATAAATCGATTGTACAATCGATACTAAATCACCTCGTTTCGGGAAAACAACCACTAAAATTTCACGGTGTATGAGGAAATTATAAGTCTGGTGAAACAGGCCCTAAATCTTTATACCAAGTTAACCTGCCGATGCGCACAATATGTGCAATATTAGCAGCGGTTATTAAAACGTACGGTCGCAGGCAGGTCGGCAGTAATTCAGCTGTGAGCGGCGATCCTTGACCCGGCGGCGCGGGCGCATCTCCGCGACGGAACTAGCGGCGCTAGATGTGGCTCGAATATCAACCACGCTCACCTCCTTACCTTAGACGGTCCATAGACGGACTACTACAGTCGAGGCCAACGGCACGAGAGGAGTCGTGTTGCGGTTAGAGTCGATTTCAACCCGAATGCTCTGAATTTTGTATTGAAACTGCAGATCACCCAACAGCGACCGCTTGGAGCTGTTGGCACTGACTGCTCTAGGCTCTAAGCAGTCTGCTATGGAGGCGCTTATACTATGATGACGATATTATTTATTTTATTAGCAGTTACGTCTGCTCACCGAACCTAAGATTTAAAAGCGAAAAAGTTTCCGGGTGCGCCGGTGGGACTTGAACCCACGTCTCCTGGGTATGCGCCCCAACGGGTGTTCTACCAACTGAACCACGTCGCATCCAACCGACCTCCCCGAAATTCTTAATCGCTTACATACGCCAACAGTGGCGTGTGGTAACATCCATCACAACTATTAGAAGCTATGACTCCTACGTTCCAAATTATTTGAAAATGCGTAAGAAAATGACGTACCACTTCTATTTAATTCAAATATTATTTATTTTATTAGCAGTTACGTCTGCTCACCGAACCTAAGATTTAAAAGCGAAAAAACCACCACCACCACCACCGCACCACCGGCGCACCCGGAAACTTTTTCGCTTTTAAATCTACGATGACGATTTTCGGATTTCAAACTTTACGTCCTTCCGTCCCGCTTACGTTAGAACACGCTAGTGCGAGAGTGAGGAAGATGGTGTGATGCTAACTTCGATTTACGAATTTCGATTTTCAGCCGAAACCTCAGAGTCTTATACGTACTACGATTTTCGAATTTCAAACTTTGTATCGTTGCGTCACGCTCACGCTAATAGTATTTAACGGAAGAGTGAGAGGGGTGGTAGATGGTGGTTTTAAACTACCAGCGCTTTCGTAAGGACCATCGTTGCCAAAAAGAATGCGCCGCAAGAAACTTGACAGAAAGTCATCTTTTCAACTGATAATTACAAACAAAAAAAAAACAAATTAAATTTTATAAAGAAAAAAATACAGGGATGTATGGGTTCTCTTAGTTAAGAAACTAAAACTATACCTACATCTTAACTATATCTACGTTCAGTGGAAGTGTAGAATGCATCCACCATCAAAAAATTAAAAAAAAAGGTTGATTTTTTTAAACGTTCATGATTTTCACTCACTCACTAGTAATCTATACTAAACGGGACTTATCACGCAAGTAATACGAGGGGCGTTCAATATAAAGTGAGAATGAGATGCAAACTCTTTCAATATTAGGAAATTAAATACTGGCCGGTAAAGCTAATCTATCTAGCTGATTGCTATGAAAAAAAAAAGTAACTGTCTTTTGTTTAAAAAAAAATACGGTAATTTCATTGCAATGCTATTGAGTACGTTAGCGAAAATGGAGAAAATTGAACTGCGCGCCGTTATCAAATACTTGTGTTTGAAAAATTTTTCTACGGATCAAGTCAATTTGGATTTGCGGGACACTTTAGGGTCTAATGTTCCTCCGTATTCGACAGTCGCACGTTGGTGCGCCGAATTTAGACGTGGAAGAACATCGAAAATGGACGACCCCCGCTCCGGACGCCCTACTATAGCAGTAACTGAAGAAATTGTGAAAAAAGTCGAAAACTCAGTTTTGGCGGATCGTCGTGTCACGGTTCGTTTTATTGCTGAAAATGTAAAGATATCAACGGGGAGCGTGCATAATATTTTACATGAACGCTTGGGTATGAAAAAGGTATCTGCGCGTTAGATACCAAGAATGCTTACTGACACGCAAAAACAAACTAGACTAGAGATTTGTCAAGAAGCTTTGAACCTGATGCAGCAAGACTGGGAACTTTTTTTGGCGCGATTTATAACAATGGACAAAACATGGCTCCATCATTATGACCCAGAAACGAAACTGCAGTCTATGACATGGAAAAGGCCATCATCTCCAACTCCGAAGAAATTCAAGGTGAGCCCATCTGCCGGTAAGGTCATGGGCTCTGTTTTTTGGGATGGTAAAGGGGTATTAATGATTGAGTATCTCGAGCATGGAGCCACTATTACGGGCACATTATACGCCAAACAAATAGCAACATTGCGCAATGAGATCCGCGAAAAACGGCGAGGTAAACTCTCGAAAGTTGTGCTGTTCCACCAGGACAATGCCCCGGCACACAAGTCCGCCGTTGCAATGGCTGCAATTCGTGATGCTGGGTTCGATATCCTTAAGCATCCTCCGTATTCACCAGATCTCGCTCCCAGTGATTTCTACCTATTTCCGAGATTGAAACAATACCTGAGAGGCTAGAAATTTGAAGACGACGACGCGGTAGTCGCTGCAGTACAAGATTTTTTAAGTACTCAAGATGAGACCTTTTTTAAAAATGGAATTTTAAGTTTATAAATAAGATATACTAAGTGTATTATGCTAAAAGGTGACTATGTCGAAAAATAAAATGACATTTAGTAAAAGTTGTTTATAACATACTCATTCTCACTTTTTATTGAACGCCCCTAGTATAAGTCCCGTTTAGTATAGTAATTAGGAAAGGTTGAGAGAAGAAGATTGCGGGTCTACCGAACTAGATATGGTCTAATGGACTATTCAAGACCCGCAAACAGTGTAACTTTTTTTCATATGCACTACATACATATATTAGGTACAAGCTGTTGCCCGCGACTCCGTCTGCGTGGAATTAGTAATTTGGGCAGCTTATTTTTTTATCCAATTTGCTTTTTCATCAATTATGGCTCTCCTTAGTTCCTCCATATAAAAAAATTACCCACCCCGTAATTCCCCCCGCACTCCCCTCCCAACCCCACCCCCCACCGAACCTCCCGCACACCCGCGTTCACATTCACCACAAGTCAAGCGTGCCTATAGAAGTTTTACTTCAAAAACCCCCGATTTTGAAACATTCTTCCGCTCCGCTCCGCTCCTATTGGTGTTAGCGTGATGATTATATAGCCTTTAGCCATTCTCGATAAATGTGCTATCTAACACTGAAAGAATTTTTCAAATCGGAGCAGTAGTTCCTGATATTAGCGCGTTCAAACAAAAAAAACCTGTTCGATAAATTCTTAAAATAGACGTATTTTTCTTATTTGTGAACCGATTCAAATGAAACAAACACTAAATGTTAATCCAAGAAAATACCAACATATCAGTGAAAACCGCATCCTTCTAGGTTAAGCCGTTTCTGAGATTAGCGCGCACAAACGCACAGACAAACAGACAAACAGACAAACAGACAATAATTCTAAAAATCATTGTTTTGGGTTCTATTGCGCTTATAAATAGCCCTTGTGACAGTGTTTCTCAAATATCTTCAATGTATAGACACCGACTTGTTACAGATTTATTATATGTATAGAATAGATAGATAGAAGATAGATATAGATTTTAAACAAAAACTGTCAAAGCGTACTCGCTACTCCAAGCCGCATCCAGCACGGCTCTACATCTCGCCGCAGCTCCATCGCGAGTGGAAGTGACTTGTGTAACAGTAGTGCTCACAGAGCCGTGCTATAGGTCACTCCGTCTGAATACGTAATTACGCCCAATCGCACAACCTTGTTAAAAAACATGCGTTTTCTGAGATTTGTACGCCAGAACCAACTTAAGCCCGACCCGCGAGCGGCGCCACTGTTCAACAAAACCTTTGAACTTACTAAGAAATGTTGCAGTTTCCACATTCGACCACCGGCATTATTAACTTGGTGATGTTCTAATGAACGTCAAGGCGACTCTAATTGCTCGGCGTTTTGTTTTGGACAGTCAATCTCTGTCAACGCTTTGGAGGTGTGTGTGTATCAATAAATTAGCCTTGAATTGTGTTCGAAGCACGAACTTGATGCGAATGTTTAATAATTAGCTGTTAGATGTCAAATTAGCGATTTTTAAACTCACGCGCTTGAAATAGATAATCGATCAAAGTTTTGACTAACTTAAAAAAACTATTAATTTACATAAAAGATCCTTCCATACTAATTTTATAAATGCGAAAATGTGCCTGTCTGTTACCTCTTCACGCTTACCTCTGAGCCGAATTAGATTAAATTTGGTATGGGGATAGTTTGAAACCTTGTAAGGACATAGGACACTTTTTATCCCGGAAAATTGCATAGTTCCCGCGGGGTAACGGGGTAGCGGGGACGGAGTCGCGGGCAATGGGCGGGTGCGAGCAGTGGAACGTATATTGTTAGGCTAAGATGATGATTCAGATAGCTGTGGATATACACCGTGAAATTTTAGTGGTTGTTTTCCCAAAACGAGGTGATTTAGTTTCGATTGTACAATCGATTTATAATTACTATTTTGACTAGAGTCAAAAATCCAATTGTGAAAAACGAAAGTCGAAAATGACCGCAAACCAATAGTAACGCTTCGTTGGTACAAGTAGCGTACGATCGTACGATAGGTTAGGTACCAACGAAGGTTTACTAATATTTCGCAAATTATTTTTCCCAAACTGATTTATTTGGCAAAGTTTCATTTCCCAACTGTTTATTTTTTCTGAAACTGTAAACATTTCAGGATTGTGATAAAACAAACCTAACCTAACCTAACCTACAGAATAGTCCTGAAATATATATATCCTGAATAGTTTACAGTTTCAGAAAAAATAAACATTTGGGAAATTAAACATTTGCCAAATGAATCAGTTTTGGAAAAATAATTTGCCAAACAGAAGTACACCGATAATATAGTATTTTAGTACTTGGTGCATAGCATACAGCACCATTTCTTGACTGTCCGAACATTATGTATACATGTAATTGCAAATTATGTCAAATTATGGGACCACCTGCGTCTTTGATGTAGTTTTACATTGTATGAAATTAATTAAAATGCCCGTAGTATAGGGTTGCCATACGTCCCGGTACGCCGGGACATGTCCCGGTTTGAAGCATGGTGTCCCGGCGTCCCGGCCGATAAGTAAATTGTCCCGGTTTAAAAATCATAGTAATTTAATAGAGGGCTGGACTTGGTAACCAGTAATATACCTAGCGGCAGCGCATGCTACACGCTGCGCTCGTAGCCGATAATGTGCATTTTCACCAATATAGCGAAAAGCGCCAACAAACAAAAAACCCTAAAAAAAGTAAAAAACTCGCTGGCATTGAATGGCTGTGTTAAAAGTTGTTTTGTGTGTAGGCAAGGACTAAAACTTTAAAGTTACCTATTGCTGTAATAAAAGTTTCTTTTTTTCTACCTTTACTAGTTTTTCTTTAAATGTCCCGGTCTGAGTCCCCACACTTATGGCAACCCTACCGTAGTATGTTCTATAGTTTTGTGTATCGTCTATATTTCTAGCTAGATGCAACCTAGGGCTCTTCAAGACTAGAATGAATGGACTGTTACTGAACCGGAGAGATGCACCTTTGGCCTTCTCTACACTATTCGTAATTCGAATCCATTGTCAAGAAGACACTTAATATCTAAGTCGTAGTATAAAAGGAATTAATAAATGACTATCATCCCAGCCTACATACGTCCCACTGCAGGGCACAGGCCTCCTCCCAGAATGAGAGGGCTTGGGCCGTAGTTTTCACATACACCATATTTCTTCTCAGGCGTATGCAGGTTTCCTCACGATGTTTTCCTTCACCGTAAAGCTCATGGTAAATTACAAATGTTACAGCGGGACGTCTATAGGCTTGGATGATGATGGGATAGGGATGTTTCGAAATAATTCCTGTTCGCAATGGCGATCCCTAGTTTCAAATAAACTGTGCTAAAAATTTTAGTAGCTTTAAATAGGTACTCTAGACGACCAGATGGCCTAGTGGTTAGAGACCCTGACTATGAAGCTTGAGGTCCCGGGTTCGATTCCCGTGTCGGGGCAGATATTTGTATGAAAAATACGAATGTTTGTTCTCGGGTCTTGGGTGTTTAATATGTATTTAAGTATGTATCTATCTATATAAGTATGTTTATCCGTTGCCCAGTACCCATAACACAAGCTTTATTTAGCTTACTTTGGGACTAGGTCAATTGGTGTGAATTGTCCTGTGATATTTATTTATTTATTATTTATTTACTCTAGTTCATCATCATCATCATCAGCCCATAGCAGTCCACTGCAGGACAAAGGCCTCTTCCATGGCGCGCCACAACACTCTGTCTTCGGCCCCTCGCAGCCATCCGCCGCCAGAGACCCTCTTAATGTCATCCGTCCACCGCGCCTCAGGACGCCCTACACTACGTTTCCCCGTCCGTGGTCTCCACTCGAGGACTCGTCTGCTCCACCGCTCATCAGCCCTGCGACAAACGTGGCCAGCCCAACGCCACTTCAGCGAACTAATTCTTTGAGCAAGGTCGGTGACTTTCGTCCTCTACTACTAGTTAGGTCTAGTTGTAAGAATTAAATAACATTATACTTAGGTCTGTTTTGATAAAATATGCCTTGTCAAGTTTCTTGTCGGATTTTTACATTAATTAGTGCTTAATAAAGATATTTTGACTTTCATTCAATATACAAAGTTTTACAGTATAATAATTAATAGTAAATCGTTTTACACTCATTCTCCCACCAATTAAGAACAAAAAGCTAATTACTAACCAATTGCAACATCCCCGGAATCTAGCCACGCAGCCATAACGATTTCCTCCGTTTTTTATAGTAAAATAAGCTCTTTTTGCGACGTCATGTGTTTTAAAATAATGAGTGCGAGCGGCGCGGGCACAGCGGGCGCTGAATTATTGCGACGGCGCGTATAGATCACCCTCTAGACGGCGCAGTCGCAATACTTAGGATGCTATACCACCAGGGAAATGCTAATGTGTCTGGATGGGTCTCCTCGTGACCGTCATCTCACCTATACACTATACAGGGTGTAAGTTAAGTGTGTCCAGGCAATTATTCCGTAACTATTACAGATATCAAAAAACTGTGAACTGATATCGAATGTACGTTAACTAATGAGTAAAATGAAATCATTAACTTTTTTTAAATAAAAAGAAAAATATGCATAATTTTGACATCAAAGACATACCATAGATTTAGTACGAGATTTGTAGAAAAGTTTTAGTTTCCTTACTTTAAAAGGTTATTTTATAATTTATAACTTTTGTTTTGATATTTAAAGAAAGTGTTCTTTAACTCAACAAAGTAATAAAACTATCTTTTACTTGAATAATAATATTTATTTCTTAGTAAGTACAAAATTTTCGAAGTGACGTCCTTGTTGTGCGACACAATGACGGGCTCTATGTTTGCGAGTGTTTGATGTCAAAATTAGGGATGTTTTTATTTTTATTTTTAGAAAGTTAATGATGTCATTTTACTCATTAGGTAACGTTTCGATATCACTTCACTGTTTTTAGGGTTCCGTAGTCAACTAGGAACCCTTATAGTTTCGCCATGTCTGTCCGTCTGTCTGTCTGTCTGTCTGTCTGTCCGCGGCTAAGCTCAGAGATCGTTAGTACTAGAAAGCTGTGATTTGGCATGAATATACATATCAGTCACGCCAACAAAGTGGTAAAATAAAAAATAAAAAAATATTTTTTTTTAGGGTACCTCCCATAGACGTAAAGGGGGGATGATTTTTTTTTTCTCGACTAATCCTATAGTGTGGGGTATCGTTGGATAGGTCTTTTAAAACCATTGTGGGGTTGCTAACATGATTTTTCTATTCAGTAATCTGTTTGCTAAATATTCAACTTTAAAGTGAAAATTTTCATTAAAATCGAGCGTCCCCCCCCCCCCTCTAAAATCTAAACTGTCAGGTGGAAAAATTTGAAAAAATTCAGAATGGTAGTAAATATATCAAATTTACTAGGAAAATTATAGCGGCTAAGATTGCTTGGAAAATATTTGTTGTTTAAGAGTAAATAGTAGCCTAAGGTATAAAACATACCTAAACTTGGATGATTCCGTACACATACGAAATCCTTAGAAAAATATTACTTGATTTTTTTGTAATGACTACGGAACCCTACCTTGTGCGTGTCCAACACGCTCTTGGCCTGTTTTTTGATATCTGTAATTGTTACGGAATAATCGCCTGGAAACACTTAACGATTACACACTGTATACGTCCTAATGCTGGGTACAGCTTCCTTTCAGAATGAAACAGCCCTCTCTCAAAACTCTTTCAGAAAAAATGTACAGCTTGTGAGTGGGGAGGTACGGAGAGAATTGAACCTTGTGAAGAGCGTGCATCAGACCAGGGATGTTACGGAGCTTCGGTTCCGGTTCCGTTAAGTCGGAACTTCCGATTACTATTATACTTTCGGTTCCGACTCCGGCTCCGACATTTTTTAATCGGAGGTTTGAATCGGAGGTCGAAGCATAGATAGCGGGCGAGTGCGGCGGCGTGTGCCGACCGGCTGTTATGATTCGACAGGTTCATACGCGTCGCGCGGGGAATCGCCCCTCCCCCGACCCGCGCACTCTATTGTCAATTATTTTTTCACTTGTTAACGCACGCGCACCCTGCGTCCGATTCCGATTCCGACTCCGGTTCCGATTCCGATAAAGCAAATTTAAAAACTCCGATTCCGGCTTCGGTTCCGATAAAACTACTTCCGTTACATCCCTGCATCAGACAACCGTCTGGACATAGACCAGTTGCATCTTCGTGTAACGGTCTTGTATACATCTAACATTTTGTGATTTTTACGCACATTTACAGCCTGGTCAAGTCCAGACACAACAAGTACAGATATACTGACATTCAAACATACCTACAATCATTTACTCGACATCGAGAGAGAGAGAAAGATAGAGGGAGATAGAGACATTTATTTACACATATTCCATACACAGAAAATAAAAAAC
The DNA here is from genome assembly GCA_947859365.1 of Archips crataeganus. Lineage (NCBI taxonomy): Eukaryota > Metazoa > Arthropoda > Insecta > Lepidoptera > Tortricidae > Archips > Archips crataeganus. The sequence continues at coordinate 19,761,018 of OX402058.1, forward strand.
CGGCCAAGTGCGAGTCGGACTCGCGCACGAAGGGTTCCGTACAATTATCTATAAAAATCACGTTTGTTGTATGGGAGCCCCCATAAATATTTTTTTTATTTTAATTTAATGATTTATTTTTAAAGTCAATATTATAATTAAATATTCTGTGAATATTTCAAGTGTCTACCTGTTGCCGTTATCAATATCGAGCAAAAACGAGCAAAAATATCATGTTTGTTGTATGGGAGCCCCCTTAAATATTTATTGTATTCCATTTTTTAATAATTTTTGTTATAGCGGCAACTCAAATACATCATCTGTGAAAATTTCAACTCTCTAGCTATCACGGTTCCCGAGATACAGCCTGGCCTACAGACGGACGGACGGACGGACGGACGGACGGACGGACAGCGGAGCCTCAGTAATAGGGTTTCCGTTTTTACCCTTTGGGTACGGAACCCTAAAAATACATTAAGAATGAAAATATTATACAAATAAAAAAAAACAAGCTGATACGGTGACGTGACGATCCTTTTCCGAGTTGATAGTGTGTGTGCTTTGACTTTTACAATCTATGAATTTTATCATCTGAAAATAAAATGATTTAATAAATGGATAATCTCGCGAATCTGACAAGTTCTTAAAAGAAAACAAATATGAAGTTAAAATTAAAACCATCCCCCTTAACGTAGTACGCTTATGGGAGATTCCCTGACGCGATGCAACATAGCACATCTCTGATGGAGAAGTAGCCTAAACGTTTAGTCGCATTATGGCCGGCGCCCACTGACGGCATGGCATGGCGTGGCATTTTATTACTATCAAGTTATTTTGAATCTTATTTAAATGAGTTTAGAATTCATGTTACTTTATTTCGATACCACGTTGCCGCGACGTCCTGAGGGCCGATGCCACGCATAACCAATAAAGTAACATGAATTCTAAATTCATTGAAATAAGATTCAAAATAACTTGATAGTAATAAAATGCCACGCCGTGCCATGCCGTCAGTGGGCGCCGGCCCTTAGAGAGGATACAAACAGACCCACAGGTGTTGTTTAGCTGTGCTCATTAATTGCACATGCATTTAAATTGCACTGCATGATTTTATAGCTAAACCGTTTAACTGAGTTCTCGTCCGCGCGGTACCTACAGGCTCCCCAGCCCCTTACCTCCTTACCCCCAGGGTATGACGCCAAAGGGGGCCGGGAGAGGAGCGGGCGGCGAGCTCTCGGCCCCTTTGTCGTCATACCCCCCAGCTAGGGTTGCCAGGCTTTAGCCGGACATGTTTGGCTTTTTGCAGTCGCGTCCGGCCAAATATGTACGTGTTCGGCCTGTCCGGCTTTTGTCAGGCTTTTTGTCAGAGTGGTACGACGATGCGCCCGAGCGGACAAGGGCGGGCGGAGAGCAAACTGTCTTCCGCCCGCGCATCGCGCCGTCCGGCTTTCGTTAGGCTCTTTATTACTATCGCACTGCGCGCGCGCACGGCCTTGCCCAGTCTGGCCACGCCGCCCCCGCCCGCATCGGACGGACACATACACACACTCAAAAATCCCTTTTTTTAGCATCCGGCTTTGGAATTCAAAAGGCCCACTTTTAAATGTGTGTTTTATTCGATATTTTTGCCAAAAATCCCTAATTTTTCTTAATGTCCGGCTTTGGGACCCAAAAGTCCGGCTTTTTTGACGGGTAAGTTCGGCTTTTTGATTTTTAGAGATGGCAACCCTATCCCCAGCCCCTTACCCCCAGGGTATGACGCCAAAGGGGGCCGGGAGAGGTGCGGGCGGCGAGGTCTCGGCCCCTTTGTCGTCATACCCCCCAGCCCCTGTACCGCGCAGGCGAGGACTCATTTAAACGGTCTAGCTATAATGTGTTTTATGATTCAATAGTGTTAGACCATTGGGATCCTAAGCAGTTTAACATTTAATAATGACTATATGCTGGGAAGTTTTGGTGGCCTAGTGATTTAGCCCATGGCCTCTCATGCATAGGGTCGTAGATTCGACTCCGGGGTTTGCACTCCTAAGTTTTTAGGAATTTATGTGCGATATTACATTTAAAATTTACCATGAGCTTTACGGTGAAGGAAAACATTGGGAGGAAAATTCAATGGTGTGTGTGTGAAGTTCCCAATTCGCACAAGGCCCCCATGAGAACTACGGTCCAAGCCCTGTCATTCTCGAGGGGCCTGTGCCCTGCAGTGGGACGTTTATTGGCTGGGATGATGATGTGATATACTAGGTGTTCGAAAATCCGTAGAAAGCCCACAACTGTTGTTTAGTTTCTTATTTTATTACTAGGGGTTCTTACGGATTCACGTCGGCGCGCAGTGATCTTAAGAGGGTACGATGCGCACCATTTCTCCATACAAACGTAATCCCCTGTTTCCTTCCTGGATAATGGCTTTAGAGCCAATTTTTTTTACTGTGTAATCTGTATCTACCACAGCTATGCCCCTATGTTTCGTTTTTTTCCATATTTCAATAAACATAAGAAATACGAGCTTTCAAAAACTGAAAAAATTGCCCAATTTCAACGACATTTTCAGACATTATCAGAAAAGAATCCCTGATATAAACAAAAAAAGAAAAACATAGGAGCATAGATAAATCTGTCCTCTAATTATTTTTGAAAAAAATAATTTTATTGGTCCAGTTTTCGAGAAGAAAACAGGGGATTACGAAATGCTGTTTTGATCAATTTTACGCGCCTATTAACGGTCTGAGCTGCAGTTGTCCCGCTCTCGCTGTACTGACACGGAGGAGTTCGGGCGAGACAGCGACATTTCATTAAAATACCTATTTCTCAAAAGTCTCTCAGCCATCGTACCCTCTCAAGTGTTGTTCTGTATAGTAATTGCTATAGCTAAACCGTTTAAATGAGTCCTCGCCTGCCTGCCTCTCGCACCTCTCCCGACCCCCTTTGTCGTTACACCCCTCAGGCCCTGTACCGCGCTGGTGAGGACCCATTTAAACGGTCTAGCTATAGCTATTCCGCCACTCCTGCGTGGAGAGGAAGATACCTGGTGATATTACTGCAAATGAGGTACTCAAGCTGCCAAAGCCACATCATCATCCCAGCATATATATGTCCTACTTCAGTGCCCAGGCATTCCGTCAGATTAAGAGGGGTTGGGCCGTAGTTTCCACGCGAGCCCAGTGCGGATCGGGAACTTCATACACACAATTGAATTTCTTCTTATGTGTGCAGGCTAAAGTCACCGACATAGCTCGAAGAGTCGCCAGACTCAAGTGGCAGTGGGCAGGGCACATCGCTCGCAGAACTAATTGCCGATGCGGCAAAAAGGTTCTCGAGTGGCGTCCGCGGACCGGAGGACGCGGTGTGGGTAGGCCTCCAACAATTTGGAGCGACGACCTGGTTAAGGTTGCGGGATCGCGTTGGATGCGGAGGGCACGGACTGATTAGTTTGGCGAGCCTTAGGGGAGGCCAATGTTTGCAGTGGACATCTTTCGGCTGAAATGATGATGATGACGTAAAGCTCATGATAAATCTCGAATGTAGCCACGAACCCACGACCCTCTGCTTGAGAGGCCATAGGTCAAACCGTGGTGGTCTTATTCACCAAAGCTTTATTCCGTAAATAAAGTACTTTACCTTAACTGTTTATTATTTTAACGCTTTAAATCTCCGGCTGTCGACGCGTCACATTATTTACCCGAGTTTCCCCATTTACTTAATATCGTTATAAACCATGTCAAATAAAAGTTGCGGTACAAAAAGATGATGGTACTTTATTGCACTTTAAATTGAGGCAATAACTGTCTGTTCGCGCGAATTATTTTGATATTTAATATGTTTTCGGAACCCCGCATTTTAATTATAATAAGTTATTCATCACCACCATCATCATTTCGGCCAAAAAACGTCCACTGCTGAACATAAGTCGCCTACAGACCGGTCTTGCGCCATCGTCTCTCTATCTTGCTGGAGGCCTACCTACACTACGTTTTCCGGTCCGTGGACGCCACTCGAGAACCTTTTGGCCCCACCAGCCATCAGTTCTACAAGCTATGTGCCCTGCCCACTGCCACTTGAGTCTGGCTCTTCGAGCTATATCGGTGACTATTGGCTATGTACGAAGCGGGTGGTGGGGTACAGAAAACGATCATGGCAAAAATTGGAAGTAAATGCGGAGGAAATGTTGTCAACGCTACGCGGCGCCACCGTCGTGCACGGTCCCAATAGTTCTTGCGCGGATTTCATCATTTCTAATATGCTCCCGCAGAGATACTCTGAGCAATAGCCCTCTCCGAGCAAGTAAAGCCTTCCACAGACCGCAGCGCAGGGCAAGCGATGCCGACGGAGCGGGCCCAACGCGTATTACAACACTGAATCATACATACGGTGACACACTCCGGCAGTGCGGCGCTGTGTATATGATTCATTGTCATACAACGGCTGGGCACGCTCCGTTGGCGTCGCGCGCACATCCCGAGCTGCGGTCTATGGAAGGTTTAAGCATCATTATTTCTCATAAATACTTAGAACAGCCTCAGTAACTAAATAAATAAATATCATGGGACAATTCACACCAATTGACCTAGTCCCAAAGTAAGCTTAGCAAAGCTTGTGTTATGGGTACTAAGCAACGGGTAAACATACTTATATAGATAGATACATACTTAAATACATATTAAACACCCAAGACCCGAAAACTAACATTCGTATTTTTCATACAAATATCTGCCCCGACACTGGAATCGAACCCGGAACCTCAAGCTTCGTAGTCAGGTTCTCTAATTACTAGGCCATCTGGTCGTCAACGTAACTGGTTCTATTAATATTATATGAACATACTAAGAACATGAAACGATGTGCAGAAATGACTACCGATTGGATAGCTACAGACTTAATTTTAATACCGAGTCATTGAGGCTTTAATTAAAGCGCACGACATTTTAAATAAATACTGAACATAACAACGTAAATTATATAATTTTTTTTTAAATCAGTTGTGTTCTACTGTACAGAAGAGACGTGGAACGGGGTAGCGTCGCAGTCGCGGTGTCCCTTGAATTAGTTTTTTTACATACTATGTATAGAAGCGTCGCAGACAGAAACGACGCGGCCTGCGACGCGCCCCCGTCCCACGTCTCTTCTGTGAGGCTTGCGCCTAACAGTGTGTTCAAAATGTCGAGGTAATTATAACAATATAAATACACGTGATTAAATCCCGGTTGACATTAATTATGAGTGAGAATTTTGAAAGTTTGAAACATTATATTGCGACTAGGTAGGTCTTGGAAGTAAATTTTATATTATAATGCACTCATTCAAAATATCAGTGAAAGTTGTCAAAAGAACACGTTATAGATTTAGAGAAATAAAAACTAAAAATATAGAGAGGGACAACATAATGAGCCTTGACGTGATTTATGAAAATAAGAATATTAAGTATGTCTCAATCCAGATCTTTTTTCATCTGTACGTCATGTTTCATCTAAATCTGTCCAGCCGTTATTGCGTGATGGCCTAAAAAGCATTGAAACATCCAAACATCCTCACAAATTTTCTTATTATTTATAATATTAGGATTACATTTCAAATACCTGCCACTATCGTTATCATCGATCAAGTGTTTTAAAATATGCAAATTAAAAATTATTTATTTTGAGTTCATCTATTTAAAGTTGTGATTTCATCCCATAAATATAATAAGCAAGTACCCTATTCTAGATAATCATGATAAATTCCGAAGTAGTAACTATATCAAGTTACAACGAGTTTTCTAATTTATTTTATTGGTTTTAACGGAATCAAACATCATAATTATTTATTAGCATTTTTATCATTTGTGACTCATCGGCCGTTCTGGATTACACCACGTCGAATTGAAAGAAACACACACACACACACACACACACACACACACACACACACACTCACTCACTCACATACTCAAACACGCACGCATATGCTCATTCACCTCGTTTACCCACACAAACTTAATGTTTATTATTCTTAGTTTTTAGTCTGTCTGTCGCATGGAAGTCTGATAGTGGTACATATTGTAAACTTTTCAAGCAGCGGTAACGCGTCGAACGCTGATACTCCAAAACACAGGCTTTTGCTTAGTTTGGAGGCCAGAGTTATAACTAATTAAATGTGCAAATTGTTTTTATCTTCTTTTTCGTGCTGACAGAAATATGTTTGTCCTTCATTGTTTGTACAACTATATATGAATAAATGATTATTATTATTATTTTTTATTATTATTAAATATTATCTTAACATTTAATCTAATAAACAGATCGGTCAACTTTTAATTCGATAAAAATCAGTTGTAATTTTCGCATATTTTACCGTTCTGAGCTTAATCAGTGACTGTGGGATCATATATTTTGTTTATAAATTGTTGACTAATATAGTTTTACGATTAAATTTCGTCGATTATTGAACGTTTAGCTCTCGATGTTTTCAAATAAAATCCATGCCACGACTATTCTGTTTGCATATATTCTAATTGGGTTCCCCTTCTCACAGGTGTCCGCGTGTAGGTTTCCGAGGAAATTAACGAATTCCAAGCGTGATTTTAGCTAATTCGTTGTCACTTTGGTATTCATATATACCATAGAGATGTTGATGAAGCAGATTTGACAACACTTCTGAGACAAATTTGTATAAAACGCGAATTGAAAGAATTCAAAATAAATTATTTAAGTCACTCAATTTCCGCCATGGTCTGAATCTGTCTGAAAGTACCAGCAGAGGTCATGGTCTCGCCCCATTAGTCGAACGCCGTGTATATATAGACCAAATGTTTTTATACAAGCTTCTAAATAATTATATTGATTCTCCTAATCTTCTTCAAAAGGTTATTTTTAAATTGCCTCGCCGTATTCCCACTCTCTATCCCCAAACTTTCCATATAAGTTTTTGTGGTTCAAATTTTGCCAAACATACTTTCTTCCGAGGAGCTTGTCGTGATTATAATGTTAAATTCTCTAATCTTGATATTTTTTCATTTGGTAAATACTCTAGCATTCTGCGAAGTTCAATCTTTTCTTAATAGATATATTGTATGTTTCTTCTAAGTAACCAGCAACTATACATTATTTGCACGTAAACTTTAATGTAACTTCCGTAGCGACAATATTTTATATTGTTTTTGTACACCAGTTTAAATTCCCTACCGTATCATGCATGTATTATTTACTTATCGATGTTTTCAAGTCCCTGTATGGTGACCGATAAGATGTTTAAGATGGTGCCTAACACCTACCCTGTTTCGATTTGTTAATTAACTATGTATTTCGTTTATTTTCTATGGAACTTAAGGTCTGTTTGTTGTTACTTAAGTTGATTTATAAATAAAGGAAAATAAAACTGAACCTAAAACTAAAAAATTATAAATAAAAAATATCTTTTAGGATGTCACCCGATGGCATAGTTCCCAGAAGGCAGGCAGCGTTACCGCGTTGAATAGCCAGGCTTAACCGTTGGCGGAAATAGCCACCTGCCTTCTGGTCACCAGTCGTTACTACCAGGCGCGAAGAAATCTCTTTTGCGAGTTCCTTTGCGCCTGGACCCCATGCGCCTGGAGTTTCTACTCCAAACGGTGCAAATAAGTACGAGGCGTTCAGCCGCAGTGGCCGCCGCACCTGCTCGGATTGAAGTGGTAGCAACGTGAGAAGGTGCCACCGTATCGACGCAGGTCGCATCCCAAACGAGACTCCTGCCCTGCCTCCAAGGAATAAGCGACATGCCGTCGGGCCTCTTGCCGTCGTCACGTGCGATACCGTTCGGCTCTAGGATAGCCGGCACGTTGGCGGTGGCAAGGGCTCTCCGGAGCAGGTCGTTCAGAGAGGCGTGACGAGAGATGCGGCCTGCGCTTCTCGAGCAGGAGAGGCCATGATAGCCTAGAGAATCTACAGGTTCTCCACAACGGCATCTATGGGGTTGGGTGACATTAAGACCTAGACGCAGGCTAATCGCAAACGATAAAGTAATGGGGTCTAATAAAGTACCAATATTGGCAGAAGGCAGAGCTTGAAGCCAATATCCGGATTCTGGCACAGAAGCGGCTAACAGGCGGGCGCGGTCAGCTTGGTTTGTTGCAGAGTTAATGAGTCTTTCGGACACAAGTTGGCAGAGCGGTTCATCCCACAACCGTTGCGACTTGGGGACAGTGGGAAAAATTGTATTAGGGCAAGCTGCCGTCCAGGCATCCCCAGCTTCGTCAAAGCACTCGGGTGGTTGGCAACCCACGGAGGGGCTTAATATTTGATTCACCAGAGCCTGAGTACTGTGAACAGAAGAAAGAAATGCCGGGAGGGCGACTTGAGAAGAATTTCTTATTCCCAAGCCACCAAAACGGATCGGAAGAGTAGCCTGTGTCCATGCGCGTCCGGATATGTCAGAATTTAGAATTTTGCACAGAGTTTTTTGGAGCTGATCATCTAAAGGAATTAAGCAATCTTTGTATTTCCAAACAGGGCTGCATCGTAAAATGTAAGTAAATTTTGGAACAAATAAACAAAATCTGATAATGAACAAAGCAATGTGTGGGTTAATTTTGAGGAGTCTATCGGAATAATCATTGTATTTGGAGACATGTTCATTAATGAGGGGAACAATAGATTCTGGGAGGACGGGGGCACCCAAAAGACGAAGCGTACTATTGTGAATGATTTTTATGTTCGGAGCCAGTGTATTAAAATTTAGAAGTTAAGTCAGTCAAGGTTTGAAGAGGTAAATTTTCCTTAAAGTAAACTTCGCATTTACAAAAATTTAGATCGAGACCGATTGCATTAAATAGAGAAGTAATTTTGCATAAATCATTAAGGACTGTCTTTCCCTCGCCACCAAAGGTCCCGTCGTCAAGATACCAGGTGTTAAATTTTTAATTTAGAGATGTATATGCCGGGTGTATAGTCAAACTAAAAATGGCGGGACCAAGTGGGTCGCCTTGCTGGCAGCCAACTGTCGAGCTTAATAATAGGTTGTCTTTATAAACCAGGTGAGATGGAGTGCTGTAGCATTGCCATAGATAGCTATAAATCTCTGGGGTAAATTGTACATACTTAAGTTGATTTATGTTGAATTGTGACTGTTTGTTTCCTAAATAAATAAAATAATAATAATAATAATAATAATAATTTTGTAGCGAAAAATATGTTTTGGGGTACCTATCGAAAGTTTTTTTATCCACGTTTAAATTTAGCACAATCGCTTATAGTTTTTTTTGTGATGCAAAAAGAAGAATTTAAAAATGTACAGTTAACCAATTTGATTCCTAGACCACTATAGAACCTTGTCGCATTAATTGCTAGATTAAGAAGAAATTAATTTATACATACATTTTTAAAAAACCGGCTAGAGCGTGTCGGACACGCACAAGGTAGGGTTCCGTAGCCATTACAAAAAAATCAAGTAATATTTTTCTTAGGATTTCGTATGTGTACGGAATCATCCAAGTTTAGGTATGTTTTATACCTTAGGCTACTATTTACTCTTAAACTACAAATAATTTCCAAGCAATCTTAGCCGCTATAATTTTCCTAGTAAATTTGATATATTTACAACCATTCTGAATTTTTTCAAATTTTTCCACCTAACAGTTTAGATTTTAGAGGGGGGGGGACGCTCGATTTTAATGAAAATTTTCACTTTAAAGTTGAATATTTCGCAAACAGATCACTGAATAGAAAAATCATGTTAGCAACCCCGCAATGGTTTTAAAAGACCTATCAAACGATACCCCACACTATAGGATTAGTCGAGAAAAAAAAAATTACCCCCCCTTTATGTCTATGGGAGGTACCCTAAAAAAAATTTTTTTTTTATTTTTTATTTTACCACTTTGTTGGCGTAACTGATATGTATATTCATGCCAAATTACAGCTTTCTAGTACTAACGATCTCTGAGCTTAGCCGCGGACAGACAGACAGACAAACAGACGGACAGACATGGCGAAACTATAAGGGTTCCTAGTTGACTACGGAACCCTAAAAAGGTACGAACGTTTAAAGGTGGTATTTCGGGTGAGAAAAAAAACATTTAAAAAATCATATCTCCAAAACCGTGACCCTTAGGACCCAAGTTCCAAGGGTGAAAAAATAGCAAATAACCCCAAAAATATCACAAAAAAATTTGACGGTCCATGTGCCAAACACCCTGTATAGAGCCGACCTCGGCACAGATCTCGGATTTTGCATGCTAAGGGATAACGCGGATCGGAATTATTTCCAAACATCCCTATCCATGATACATATAATCATTAATTTTATAGTAAACCTTAGATATTAATGTTTTCTTGGCGATGAATTTGAATTTTGTATCCGTTTGGTCGGTTATTGCTTCTGAATTGCACACACATTCAGACTTTACCCCAGCAGCTCTAGTCTAATAAACCTGATCATAAGCAATAAAGTGTGTCGTTCACATCCGCGGCAATAAATGTAACATGATGATCGGAGTAATTAAGGCTGATTACACGCGAGTGAATCACGGTTTTACAACCCGCGTTGTCAGGGGTCGAGAGTTCGATTACCAGCTGTTTCTGTTGTGCTACTATAATAGTGTTTTACTTCACCTATCAACCTTTATTGCGTCCTTTGCAGATGTTCTTGCTACTATCTATGTCTACCTTAATACCTTACCTTAAGACAGGTTGGAAGTAATTCCGATTTGCATTGGCGATCCGTAGCTTAAAATATAGCAATAAGCACGAATTTTGTAAAAAAAATGTTAACTTTGGATGTTAAGTATGGTCTAAGGGTAACTTTGGCCATTGGGATTATCTCGGTCCAGGTTTTATTATGAAATTATAGCACATTTCCATACGGTTTATTTTAGCTAACTGCCCCCGTTTTTATAGTTTTTATTAATAATAAATTAATAATAATAATAAATTATTTATTTCATTCCAACTTAGGTGGTAAATACAAAATGGTCGAGACTTCCTATTAGGTATAGTGTACCTGTGTCAGGAAGCCTCGCTCTTCCAGCTTATAGTACAGTCATGCGTTGGAATGCAAGAATAACATAAAAAGTAAAAGTTCTTAATAACTACATAGTACTTAATGGGAATAATGTGTGTAATGACATTGTGTTATTTGTGTGTGCGTGCGTGTGTGTACGTGTGTGTATGTGTTTGTAACGTGTATGTGTGTGAGAACGTGCGTGAGCGTGCGTGTGTGCATGCGAGTACGTTCATATCTCATTAAAATTCAACGTTAAACCTTATGTATACAGTACATTTTCAGTTGCTACATAATCAAGTTCACTTATCCAATTTAGTATCGCTTTTTTACAGTCATGGTAGTTCATAGTATAAATATTCAAAATCCTGTTTACTTTATTATACATAATTGCAGAAAGAACATCATACTGCCTCCTCGCAAAAACTGACCCACTCCAAGGCACAGTCACCACTGTGTGTGCTTTTCTTTTATAAGTTAAGTTTGGGGTTAAAAGCAGTTGACCTGTGAAGTCTTAAGAGAGCAGAGGTAATATATAATTTACGCATACTCAGTAATTTACAAGGTGCGTACAGTTCAGTAGTGGGGTATCTGTATGGTTTAAAGAACATAGTCTTTAACAAACACCTCTGGGCTCTTTCAACTTCCAGGAATTTAATTTATTAGTTTTCGTTATGTGGTTTTCATATGGGTCAAAATACCCTGACTTTACTATAAGTAATTAACCTTTTCAACGCCAATGACGGGTATATGCGTCACAACGTACAACGTCAGAGTGATCTTCATGCAATGGCATAAGGTTCAAAGTAGCTTTAGATATTAGAAAAAGTTTAAAAAAAACAGACAGGACAGACAGCTGCATATTTGCAGCTTTTGCTGTTAAGAATCTTAGGCCGATCCTCATGTAACCATAGGGCTCAAGAGGTAGCGAGGGACAGCTCCCTCCCCCCCTAGAAAATTAGAAATGCAGGAATGCTCACACACCGTGCACTATGAATGTTTGAATCTAGATTCGCTTTTTTACACTCGAAACTGATTGGTTTTTGATTTGTTTGTTTGCCTACGCCTACTAAAGAAATGGTTACCATAGTAATTATTCCTGATAAAACTGATGATTAACTTTCTAACCGCTATAATTCAAAAAGTTACTTAAGTGACTAGATTTATTATTTCCGAGTACTCTTCATATTATGAATACTTTCATACAAATTTTGACTACCTAACGTCGTAAAGGCGTCAACGCAGACCTCATAATGTAGTGCCACTACTGGCTCTCAGATCACTTAGAGCACCCTAGCAGCTCCGCTATTTCCGATGTCGTTATTATCAGCCTATCAGCCTCATCAACCTATTCGGTTGCAGGTTTTCAACGGAACCCTAATGAACTAACTATGATTCCCAAACCCGACACCTGCCAATCACGCTACCGGCTAATGAAATCAGTGGGTTCAGTGCATGGGAAAGTTTTAATGGCCATTTAGACGCGTGAAATCAAACGCACAAAGCACAAAGCGCTGAATATCATCGATTGTGTCTAATGAGATTTTATGGTGAAACTGGTTGTTGTTAAACGTGTACAAGGAGTAAGTCTTACTTCAGAAAAATGTTTATGCGGTACCTATGGAATAACGCTACGAGTGTACAACCATTTGCCAAAAATAATAAGAAAGTCTGACCAGCTTAAATTAAAAAAAAAACTGTTATCACCCGACTGCCGAAGGAAGGTTATGTTTTTCGAGCGTATGTACTATTTATGTATGTATAATATACAATATACATACGTATGTATCATTCTTTGGCACGCCCTGCTGCTGCAGCCTAAACGGCTCAATGGATTTTGAAGTGTGAAGGTGTCATTAGATTTATCTCAGTTCCGAGAATGACATAGGGTATGTATTTTCCCGGAATTCCCATGGGAACGGGAATTATACAGGCGGGTTATTTCAACTTGTATTGAAATTAAAGTGATTTAACTTTATAATTCAAAAGGCATATGTATTGCGCAATCCCAGAATATTTAAATGAAAGGATGTAAATGGACCTATATTGTTATGTACTTATAGATTAACTAGCTGATGCCCGCGGCTTCACCCCCACTGAAGTAGATAAAACGTGTTTTCCCGTGGGAATGAGATATTTTTCCGTGGTAAAAAGTAGCCTTTGTCACTCTCAAGGCCCACTCGCCAAACAGATCGATCCTGTGTCATCCGCATCCAAAAAGACCACGGGCCGGAAGACGCAGTATAGGTAGGTAGGCCTCCAACAAGATGGAGCGACGACCTCGTTAAAGTTGGGGGAACGCGTTAGATGCAGTGAAAATTTCATGCGTCTACTGTGACAGACGGGCGGACAGATAGACAGACAACGTAGTCTCAGTAATAGGGTCCCATTGGCACCTGTTGAGTACGGAACCCTAAAAGAGTGGTTACTCCAGAAATCCAACTATTTGCGATTCAAATTTCAAACAAGTCCGTCCAGCAGTTTTAAGAAAATATAGAAAGAAAACCGTCCAAAGATTATCAAAAACATAGGACAAACTTTCGCATTCGTATTACAAGTAGTAGGCTTCCGCAACATGGCCTCACACAACGATCAGGTTTTAATTTGCTTAAAAAACAGCATCTACTGTAGGGGTGCGGGGTTTACGGTGGTGTTGGCAGTTAAATTAAATGTTTATGTTCACTCAAAAGAAATATAATAAAGGTTTACAACGGACTCTTAAATGTTAAAGTAAAATAATGTTTGATAAATGTTAATGAATACACCCGATCGCGACGATCTCTAAAAATGTACTAATTAGTTCAGTGCGACCTAATGCACTGCGAATAACCGCGGGCGCCTGACGTCACGTGTAAGGTGCGCATGCACCGAACATCTACTTAACCTGCAGTTAAGTCATGCGTGCATCTTGGGTGGTCTCTATCTGGCAGATAGCGATGGGCAGCCGTCATATAATGGGAGGTCAGGAGATATCAGAGCGGCCATAGATCCCATAACGGTGTTTCTATAACAATTCTTTTACTGTCTGAAAATTTAGATTAGACTATTTTTATGACGCTTTGGGCACGGGAGACAATTTTTATCTTTTTAGCCGACTTCAAAAAAGTTTATCAATGCGGTTAGGGTTAACTACCCATGCCCATGCACCAGGGATTGACCACTTTAAAAAAAACATTTTCAAGTGCTGTCTATCATTTGGGTTTGATTAGCATTCACTAAATGGTGCTGTGATTACTTTAGTCAAGTTGTGTATCTCATGGACACCCACAACATAAGTTGAGTTACGGATGCGATGCTAAAGTTAGCAATTGGCAATGTTTTTCTTAAAGTGATCAATCACTAGCCCATGGGTAGTTTACCCTTTTTTTTATGTTTGCTACTCCATAACTCCGTCATTAATAAACTGACTAGCTTTAACCCCTGATTTTGCCCGCGTTGGAAATACCTTCATGAGAAATGGCAGTGGCTTCATAGGGGTAGATCCCATTCGTTCTATGGAACATGACGTCATCGAACAAAATGACACATTTTTTCCCATTTTTTCCATAGAACTTTTCACCCGAATTTCATTGCATAGAACAAAATGAGAATCATACTTTCCCAAAGTCTTCCATGAGAAGCTAAATGACACTGATAATGACAATTATTCTATCATACCAATGATCGTTTGATTATGTAGTTCTATGGAAAAATAGGGAAAACATGTGTAATTTTGTTCTATGACGTCATGTTCCATAGAACGAATGGGACCTACCCCTATGAAGCCACTGCCATGGCCGATGTTTATTGGCCTGGAAAAAATAAGCCTAAAAAAGAATTCAAGAAATATTATATTCCATAGTACAAAATAAGAAGAAAATATCTTATTCTGTCCGATGACGTCATGTTCCAAACAAAAAGGAAGTACCCGCTTCATGGCAGTTTGGCCTGAAAATGGTTACCGTAACATTTTCAAATCACAGCGTTCGCTCGGAGAACGCCATCTATTGACTGCAGACGAAGTTGCAGATGCTTTAGTATAGGCTGTCTTGACAGCACCCTCTATACGTGCTTAAAGTTAAAATATAATCCCAGAGGCACGCACTGCCGGGTTATTAAGTATCCTTTATCTCAATCCAGAGTTTTGTTCGCCAAAGCCTGAAATTCAGGATAAAAATATCTGTAACAGGAGCAAAGACGCAGGCGCATGCTAGTTGTTTAATGAGCAGGATGTTTATTTTAATCTGATTTTCGGAGCACGATCAGTAACTGTCCGCTCCAAATGTCAAGACGTTGCGGAGCTGACGCGGAACTGTCAAACAGACGGACACGCGGGGTCACGATTGTAATTATCTAATTAGATCCGCTGCGCCCGCGCATCGCCACGCATTTTGTTTACTATTTAAACTGTATTCATCATCATCAACATCATTTCAGCCGAAAGACATCCACTGCACATATTGTCTATTATATTTTTCACCACTTTTAGGTATATTGAGACAATAAACGAGGGGCATTTTTATCTGGATCAATGTATTTGTTCAACTAATATAGGGACTTAATGTTGAACTAAATTAATATGGACATTTTTTAACCCCCGACAAAAAGAGGGGTGTTATAAGTTTGACCGCTATGTGTGTGTGTCTGTCTGTCTGTGGCATCATAGTAGGTACTCAAACGGGTGCACCGATTTGGATGCGGTTTTTTTTAATAGAAAGCAGGTTTCTTGGTGATGGTTCTTAGATATGTTTTATCAAAACCGGTTCAGCCGTTTCAAAGTTATCAGCTCTTTTGTTAGCTGCAGAAGGGATCTTAGACGCATAACGGGCATTGAGCGACATAATTGCGTTGGGGGTTTTAAAATTTTTAATTTATAGTTATATACACCGTCATTTTTCCTATAAGTCTGCAGCCAGCCGTACGACCGATCCGTAGTCACGCCAATTTACTACACTAGTGTGACTATAGTTAATTTTGTTTATCCGTAGTCTCACTATCCCGGTCCATGGTCACACCAAGACACTCCCCAACCATAATTCAGTCCAGAAAATAGGTAGGTTGGTAGTTAGTAAGTAGTTAGGTAGGGGAGCCTATTAAGGTTTGCCTTTTTTTTGGTGCGGAAAATGCGCCTTAGGCATTCAGTTCTGTGTTCAACAAAGGGTATGTGGGACTCTCCCACAAGGGGCATACCAACACGGATTCCCTCATTGCCATTGGGAACGCCACGGTAGCATGTAGTGGCACCGCGACGCTCATTGGTCGCCCCGGGATGGGGCTCCTCTGATCGACACCATGCAATGCGGGCTCAGCTTTCTCTAACCTCCCCCAATTGGGAATGTCTAAATAAAATTACCAGTGGTTTTTATTTATTTTTTGTACAGAAAAGTCAATTATAAGAAACTAATTTCAATATTTTGTCATTTAGTTCTCTACTTTTTTCAAAATTAATTATTGAAATTATTTTAGTTGATGACGTCAGATTATAATTGAGGGCTCCCACAATGCCAAATTTCTAAATCTATCTAAATGCGTACGATAAGGCAACCCCTTAA
This sequence comes from Archips crataeganus, assembly GCA_947859365.1. Taxonomy (NCBI): domain Eukaryota; kingdom Metazoa; phylum Arthropoda; class Insecta; order Lepidoptera; family Tortricidae; genus Archips; species Archips crataeganus. The sequence goes on from OX402058.1 coordinate 19,777,475, forward strand.
ATTATTTTTTGCGTAGTGGTACACTATACACTGTGTCACTTTACTGGCACTGGCTAAGTGCTAGATGTCAGACAGCAAGTCCAAATCAAACTCCGTAGTATAATCCACGCCTAAATTGTGAAGAATTCTAACCACACAGAATAAAGTACGACTTGAACCGGTCACGCAATTTACACCAATGTCAAATGAAGGTCATTGCTTATTTGTTATTTAATAAATTCCTTACATAATATTAAAATTAAATAACTACAGAAAACGATTTAAAAAGCATTTATCTCGAAATGGTTTTCGATTTTCTATACATTGCAAAAAAATAGACATCCCCATAGGGATGTTTCCTAGGTAAAAAAATAATAATTCTTAGTCCGTATTTTACATTATCAAAAAATATTAGATACGTAATTTTTCTTTTGACAATTAAACAAAAAATGACGAAGATATGGCGCGTTGAACTTCCGCGTGACGAGGCGTGACGTCACTTGTTCCTAAAACGCTCATACAAAGTGTAGGAACAAGTGACGTCACGCGAAACTTCAACGCGCCATATCTTCGTAATTTTTTGTTTAATACCATTTTGTTTTGTACCATCCGCATACAACGTGTACCCGCAACCTTAATGAGATCGTTGCTGCATTTTCTTGGTGGCTTACCTGCACTGCGTATTCCGGTCCGTAGACACCACTCGAGAACCTTAAAATTAATGTGGAAAATTACATTTGAAATCATACGGTGAAGGCAAACAAATCGTGAGGAAACCTAGACACGCTTGCAAAGAAATTCAATGGAGTGTGCGTGAAGTTCTCAATACGCATTGCCTAAGCCCTTTCTTTCTGAGAGGAAGCCTGCGGCGTACAATGGGACGTATATATGAGACGATGATGGGAATTTTTTATTATTCCGGTATTTTAATTTAACTACCAAATCCAATGGTTCACTGACATAATTGTTCCTTAAGAGGTTATTTATTATTTTTATTTATTCAAACATTTAAACAATTATCATTACAGGCGTTGCGTAATGCGATAATGTAGCCAAATATTACAATTTAAATTAAACTTAATTACAGTAAGATATCTTAAATAATGCAACCTTTGTGAACTCACTCAGAGTACAATAAAATAAGTCGAAAGCCTTATTACCCATAAGTCACGTGCGAATACGGTTCACCTGCGCCCGCGCACTCGTTTAAACTCCACGCAACTTTACAACACATGTAATCGTTTAACAACCAACAATCATGGGAATTTCACTAAAACCACCTTTCCCAAAAAAACTGATTTAATTATAAATGCTTTCACTAAAATCTTAGCGCCCAACTAATAAAAACCATAATCGTACACATTTAGTGTAAAATAAATATTATATGAACGTGGACTGTTTATCTTACTATATCGGTTTAATGTATTTTTTATTCATGAGAGAATAGTCTTGTGAATCGATTGAGCGATCAAGAAACTCGAATTTATACCCCGCTCTGTAGATAGATCATTCGGCCGCCACGGAATGGCCTAAGTCAAATTTTTATATTTCTATAGACGTTATAAAAATGTGCTAAGACTTGTTTAGCTGATTGAATTAACCGTGTATTTAGTTACGGCATACATTTCGCGCAGTCGATTGCCAAAAGTTTGCCAGTTTTTTTTTTACTAAATGGCAGAACGGTCGGTTATTTTAACTAATTGTTTTGAACAGTTATGATGGTTTTTATCGATTTCTGAAGTCGCAAGCGGCCGATGAATTAATCTGTGAAGTACATAAGGACATTTGATAACTAGACTTTGGTCGCAATGACGTCACAATGGGGTATTTTGGGGAGTAAATTATTATTTTTTTTTTTATAATAGAGGGAGGCAAACGAGCAAGTGGGTCACCTGTTGGTAAGCGATCACCACCACCCATGAGAACCAGAAACCCTAGAAGGGTCACTAGTCCGTTGCCGGCCTTTAAGGGAACAATACACTCTTTTCTTGAAGGACCCGATGTCATAGTTAGTTGGAAACACCGTAGACGGGAGTTGATTCCACAATTTAACTGTGCGTGGCAGAAAATGCCGACGGAAACGCACAGTTGTAGATGGATATTCATCAAGGTGGTGACGATGGAACGCAGACTTACGGCGCGACGTGCGATAGTGGAAGCCCGTAGCTGGTAATAAATTGAATAGCTCCTCGGAGCACTCCCCGTAGTAGAGCCTGTAGAGCACACAAAGAGAACCTACGTCTCTTCGCAAGGAAAGGGGATCCAAACGACCAGAAACTAGCGGGTCGCCGACAAGTCGATCTGCGCGACGTTGGATACGGTCAAATGGAAGGAGAAAGCATTGGGGCGCCCCCGCCCAGAGGTGCGAGCAGTACTCTAAGTGCGGCCGCACCTGGGCCTTATACAGTTGAAGAAGGTGCTTTGGTGTAAAGTACAGCCTGGATCTGTTCAATACCCCAAGCTTTTTCGAAGCTAATTTGGCTTTTCCCTCCCTGGGCGAAACACAAACGAGATGGTTTAGGCCGTAATTCCCACACGGGGGCAGTGCGGATTAGGAACTTCACACGCACCGTTGAATTTCTCCTTAGGTGTGTACAGGTTTTATCACGATGTTTTCCTTTACAACCTAAAGAATTTTGGGAAGATATTTATGGACCAAATCATAGCTATAATAGCCTCAAACTTTATGACCCAGGTGAGACCACATTTCATCGTTTCTTTCTATCAAACAGTTTAATATGAGGGTAGAAGGAGATGGTGAATGTGGTATGTGGTTTATTTTTATATATTTGCACCACCTGCTGTAATAATATATTCTTTGCTATCATTCTTTTGTGAAAATGTTGCCTGGAAGAGATCGCTCCGAAGCGATAAGGCCGCCTATTGCTTACCTTATATTTTTTCCTTGTACATACTTAAGAAATAAATTACCTGATTGATTCAGGCGCATCTTCGCAGAGGTCCATATCGATGAACTTTAACTTTTATACATACATACGTGGCCGATAATCAACGTAAAAGTTGGGTAACAGGTCATTTTGGTACAAATGTCTTAGCATACAATGATTAAAAATATCTTATTATTAAAATATGTACACTGATCAAAAAGTATGTAAATAAATAAACAAATAATAAATATCATGGGACAATTCACACCAATTAACCTAGTCCCAAAATAAACTAAGCATAGCTTGTGTTATGGGTACTAGGCAACGGATAAACATACTTATATAGATAGATATATACTTAAATACATATTAAACACCCAAGACCCGAGAACAAACATTCGTATTTTTGATACAAATATCTGCCCCGACACGGGAATCGAACCCGGGACCTCAAGCTTCGTAGTCAGGTTCTCTAACCACTAGGCCATCTGGTCGTCTATCTGTCAATGTAAACATGTCATAATGAACAAAAGACAAAAGGATTAGATGCCACAAAAAAATTAATATAAGATAAATAAATGGCTATAATCCGAAAAAGCACAATGGGTTCGAAAATCCCTTTGTCAAACTGTACAAAAGTCAATAAAAGCTTGTAAAAAGTATATCAATGTATTAAAATGAATACCTATACTTGCTCATTTGAGCACATTGAGTCAATCGCATTTTGTACATTTTGACCCCAGAGTATTCTGTCGTAAAAACTTCCAGACACAAGGAAATTTAGAGTACAGTGAATGCTGCTTTTCAAACTTTCGGACTTAAAGAACTTGTTGGTCAAAGCATGTTCTGCCCCTAAAATATTCAGACAAAATTACTTGGTAGCACAAACATTTTGTACTTTTTGACTATGTTACATCTAAATATTTTATCATCATCATCATAATCTCAGCCTATATACGTCCCAATGCAAGACACAGGCCTCCTCTCAGAATAAGAGGGCTTGGGCCGTAGTTCCCACGCGGGCCCAGTGCGGATTGGGAACTTCACATACACCAGTTTCCTCACGATGTTTTCCTACACCGTAAAGCTTAAAAATAAATGTAAAATGGTGGTAAATTACAAATGTAATTTCGGACATAAATTTTGAAAAACTCAGAGGGCCGTACTCGAACCCACGACCCTCTGCTTGAGAGACCATATGTCAAATCACTAGGCCACCATGGCTTTTAAACATTTTATGCATTTTGACATTTGTACCAAAATAACCTGTTACCAAACAGCTGTGAGTACTTTATAGTTAGTATCTAACTCGAGTTATATAAACAGAACAAATTACAAGAGTATTTACAATGGCTTCACCACTGGAAACAAAAATAAAAATAAATAAAAAAAGCACATTTTTTTACTTGCGCTCGTTTACCACTGGACCTCCTAAGCCCTATTATAATAATTAACTTACAAATATATGTATAAAACGGACGGGGTTACAGTTCAAGCAATGTTGCGGAGATGTATGGCGATCTGGTTCCCGATGACAAATGGTCACCATTTCTCAAAGATGACGCCATCTTTAATTGACTTGATAAATAGAGCAGTTCGTAGCGTTAGTTGTTTTACTAATTAAGTAGGTAATATGAACACGAATGTATGAGGTTTATGATGAGGTATAAAACATAGAACACGGCGATCAAGCTAGGAGAAGAAAATGTTCTTTCTACGAGTATTGGAAAGGGCGTAGTGAAATTTTAAAAAGCCTACTGGTTTGACCTACGGCCTCTCTCAAGCAGAGGGTAGTGAGTGAGTGAGTGCTTGGTGCCTTTGAATTTCTCGGACTTTGTGTGTGAAATTACCAGAGCCCGGAATTCTCGTAGCACTTTTGAGTTGTCATAGGGACTTCTCGTTTATCGACTTCCGATATACATATTTTATCGATACATTATTAGAACACAACACAACATATCAAAGAAGATTAAAAGTAGAGGTAAAAAACAGGCGCTCTTATCGCTAAAGAGCGATCTCTTTTAGATAAATTTTGAGTGGCTGAAAATGTTAAATAGAGATTTGCAATGAAAACAACGAAAAGTTAATAGTTACATTTAATCAGTTTAGTTCAGTATTTTAACATTTATCAATACATTAACCTACGAGTACATAACATGATATCATTAGGCTCGATAGCAATTCTCGTTGCAATTTCTTTCGAAAAATATTTAAAAGGCATAAGAAATCCACAAATTACTTATAAGAAACAATAAAATATTATTATTTTTATTTCTATAAATAAAAATAAAAAATAAATAAATATCACGGGACAATTCACACCAATTGACCTAGTCCCAAAGTAAGCTAGGAAAGCTTGTGTTATGGGTACTAGGCAACGGATAAACATACTTATATAGATAGATACATACTTAAATACATATTAAACACCTAAGACCCGAGAATAAACATTCGTATTTTTCATACAAATATCTGCCCCGACACGGGAATCGAACCTGGGACCTCAAGCTTCATAGTCAGGTTCTCTAACCACTAGGCCATCTGGTCTGGTCGTCGTTCTATATATGTATAATTTCCTTAAAGTTGATATCCAAAGGTTATCTCGAAGAGATCGCTCATTCGCGATAAGACTGCATATTAGTAGAAGTACACGTAATCATATTTTACATATTGTAATCTGTATTTATCGATATACATATGTATATCAGAAGTCGATAAACAAGATGTCCTTATGACAACTCAAAAGTGCTACGAGAATTCCGGGCTCTGGAAATTACATTTGAAATTCACCAAAGCAATGTGCAAGTCCGGCTCGGGTGGAGGTTAACAAGTGTCAAAATATTCCTTATGGAACTGTCATCTATAACCCAGGTTTAATGATTTAATTTTTCAACCCTCTAGGGCACAGTCAACCGCACAAGCAGCCTTTAGTGTTTTATAGGTAAAGGTGTATTTAGTTTATCGTTTTAAATCTTTACATGTGATCTAGAACAAAACCGTAGAAACTCTTAGCTAATTGTTTAAAGAATTTATATGTTTTTAATGGCCATTGCTATTTTGGCAGCGAACGGAACCCATAACTTCTGTGGATAATTAAATCCTCTATATTTGGAGTCACTGCCCTAAAACAAATCTATTATCTGTAAATGGAGATTATCTACGTTTATATGACTACATCGTGTCACGTTTCAAGCGAGAAATCAGTAATTCCTTAATTGCCTGTTTCGTTTCCATTTTATTGGACATTTCTCTGATTGTCTGTATTGTTTCTTGGTCACGGTGGACTCTTGGTTCCGGCAGTTTGCCGGCTATCACCGCGCAGGTGAACGGGACAATATTGTTCAATAATAACTAAATTAACGGGGACAGCACAGTTTTAGAAGTTTACGTGACGATTAAATGTGATTTTTTATTGTCGTTCCCACGGCGCTATTTTATTTAGAAAACGGTTTGTTTGTTTGGTGTACGCTGTTAATTGATCTAGGAGAATTTTAATGAAGTTTGACATATATGAAGCAATTAAAATTCGAAATTGAATGGTTTAAGGCTGGATGACTGCGATTTGATTTTGGAAATTGCCGTTTCTGCAAAATTGCTCTTGTGATTTAGTGATTTATTTTTTGTTGCTATGGGCGTTTACTGTTTTTGTTTTGTTACGATTCGATTTTAAAATATATTTTGAACTTATATGATTGTTTGATTAGGAGTATCTTAAGGTCATGAATCATGATCCAGCGTAGAAAGTTTTGCTCGTGTTTGTCAATTAAGAAATAAAAAACTAATAACCTTTTTTTATGACAAACAAGAAAGGTTTATTGTTGAAAACCGTGTACAAAAGTTTACCCATTTCGAACGTACCTACGAGTACGATGCATTATATTTTAAATCTAAATTCATTTCAATATTTTTAAAAAGCATTTATTCAAATTATGAATTTAAAATGTTATTATATTGTGCACCATCTAGTGACTTGATATATTAAATAAAAATTGAAAATGATTACACACGTTGAGGCCTATCTTCACATTAATCTACTGTATTACATACGTATCTAAGCGGGATGAAAGTTTAATCACTTGTAGGAACACGTGTTCCTTTTGAGTATGTAGCTTGGGGTTTCAGAAAGAAATGTACCAGTTTTGCCTTAATTATCATTAATTTTCCATACAAAATTTAGGTATACTGAAATGCGTATCAGGGTGGAACCTTTCCACAACCAATTTCACCATGATTTCTTTGCAGATGTATGCAATGTCAAGATGACATTTGTAATGATAAGGATTCACTCTGGTGCGTGATTCAGTTTCATAGACTGTACAGTCAACGTCATAAATAAGTGATCACTTTTGTACCTTGTCAGTTTCAGTCATTGACGTTAAAGTGACAAGGTACAAAAGTGATCACTTATTTATGACGTTGACCCTACATACACCGATCACATCAGCAATCATTACGATTGGAAGCGATTTGCATCCACCCTGAACCTGCGGCCTTCACCAAATCGTCCGTCCATCTCGTTGGTGGACGTCCCTCGCTGCGCTTGCCAGTCCGTGGTCTCCATTCCAGAACTTTTGGGCCCCAACGGCCATCTGTTCTGCGTGCTATATGTTCTGCCCATTGCACATTTCAAATTAAAGTTGCTACTCTCTAATCCCATACTCTCTAATCACATAATGTGACAATGCACGTCACGGGTTTCAGCTACACCGATTAGTCAATTCCACAAGTATGCACTCCACTCGGCTTTTACGGAAACACACCCTAAATTATACCTAGGCCAAAGCGACGAGTCACTTAAGACTTCAATCACAGGCATTTGTTTCTGAAAGTCTTTAACTTTCGAAACTACTAAAGCTCGCCGATCGGGGCAGCTAATGGCTTGCCTTAGATTGCCTGGGCGACATTTATTTTTAGTGTCCCCCATATTCGGGGGGCAATTCTCGAGAACACGGCCGGGCGACATTTGCGCCGCAAAAGGTTGTAAAGTGCGGAGAAGAAAATTGGCTTACAGGTTGTAGTTAGTGATTGCTGTCGAGAGATTGGAGACCTTTTATTTTAAGTACTTTGTTCACGTTGTGCTATGTTTTGTTTAGGTAAATTAGGTAATTATGTCCGACGTTATACTGTGTTTAGGTATGTTTATAAAAAAAAACCATTTTAAATTTCATTTCAACATTTTGTTTTTAATAAACGGTAGGTTGAGAGATGCTCGTGCTTTAACCCTTTAACGGGCAAGACTGAACTGAATAAAACCCTCAATTCAAGCCTCATCGCCAATCTTTAGTCCTAAAAATTTTGTACTAGAAGAAAATGCAAAAATATGATGTTACAGGGAGGCCTTTTTCACCCGACTGTAGAAGGAGGGTTATGTTTTTCGAGCGTATGTATTTATGTATGTAGGTATGTATCATTCTTTGGCACGCCCTGCAGCCTAAACGGCGCAATGGATTTTGAAGTGTTGAGGTGTCATTAGATTCGTCTCATTTCAGCGAGTAACATAAGTAGGATATGGCGGGTTTTTTTTCATCTAATATTGAAATTAAAGTTATTAAGATCGTTTCTCTATAAAGGGTTAAAGAACCCGGACTGACGCCACTAATCGATTGACTCGAAAAGATCCGTTTTGTCACAGAAATTAACCAAATGTTAGGGATGATGGCAAATATGATCCCCCTATAGATTTTATATGGAAATTGCTAGTTATGACGTCACTTCTATGCCAGCATTGCCAGGTCAGTCGACTATTTATTGGTTTTAAAGCAATTAAAAATCTAATTTTGTAGTTAATTGAAAATTATTTTTTTTTTATTTATCCTAAAATTATTAACAATTAAATTAAGCTTGTTGGTTCAAAAATTCCATTTTTGAAAATTAAACTGAGTTTTAGAGCTAAAATGAAGTGATTTTCTTACTACAGTCGTGACTTGGATTTAAGGTTTTACTAGCTGTTTTTTTAATTGTTAGAGGGAGTCAAACGAGATACAGTACAGTACAGATAGCATAGAAGGAAGAACTAGAGGGAATGCGCAGGATGCGTAAAAGTTTTGTGTAAATAAGTTCCTAAAAACTATGCCCTAGCGTGGGGTCGTCACAAATCACGTCAGGCTACAATTTGCATGCGACCTCTGACCGCTATGACGGGCGACAGACGGACCCGGCGTCATCTGTCGCGGACAGCCGCGGGCGTGCGCCAGCGCACAAGGGACGGTGCAGCCAAGCAGCAGGTGTACAGTACAACAAATACTAAATAAGTAAGTTTTAAGTAACTAAGTTTATTCAAATCATTTATTTCGCTTAAAATATGGTACCGAAGATGGAACACAGTATAGAGATCACACATTTCACCAGAATCTGGCATGCAAAATTTTTACTAGAAACTTACTAAGAAGCAAGATACATTTTTCTTAGTAATTTCTTAGTAATTCTATTTTTAGTACAAGCTTTTTTTGCTGGCTGTACTTTTTACCCCAGGTTACGAAATTACTTGTCAAGACGAATCAAACGAGCCCAAACTAGATGCGGTCGTATCGTTTTACTATAGAGATCCTATAGTCACACTCCCACTTCATCATCAGATCAGCTCCATGTCATAATAATATTGCATTTTCATCGAACTTATACATGCATGCAAAATTTCAGCTCAATCGGTTGAAGATATCTGTTTCAAATTTGAGTTGAAAGATTCCACCCGGACATACATACATTGCAAGTTAATAGGTATAAAGCTTGTAAAATTAAAGGGGGTCGTTTTAAGAAATGTGTTTTTTTAGCATTTTGAACTTCAGCGACGATTGCTAGGCAACGCGGCAGCTGGTAGTTGCTGTAAGCAACGGGAGCGATCCTATGGTGTTCGGATGTTTACCTACCTAAAGGTTTGCGATTTCAGTGCTTAAGTACATTTTGGCAATTTTTTACTGAACCTTTTTTAAACATAGTACGGAGGTACGAAACCCTTCATGTACGAGTCCGACTCGAACTTGACCGCACTTTTCTTTTTTTGTACAATAAAGGGTTTACATACATACATCAGTCAAAATATGGCTTACCTACTTGTATACAACAAACTTCCCAAAGACATAAAAGAACTCCCCATTAAAATGTTTAAAAAAAAACTATATGCTTGGCTCTGCGAACTGTGTGTTTACTCTATAAAAGATTTCATGAACTTGAAGACAAGTAACAGATAAACTTGATTCACACAGTTTTAGTTGTAGATTTAGCTTTAATTTTTAGACTAAGTGATCACTTTTTTTTTGCTTCATAATTGAACAAAATCAAGTGACTTATTTGTTTGTATGCTTACCCAAGCCGAATTTGGCGCACTGTGAATAATATATTATTATAAGATCTTGTATGTACCCATTTTCTGCAATAAACTTTATCTTATCTTATCTTATATCGGTGGCACCTCAACCTCTATCGAACCGTGGGAGCTACTTTGACAGCTCGAAAGACCGAAGGACCATCTAGACTTGTAGATCTGCGCAGGAGGTGTCTGTGCGCAAGGGCAGTGAGAAAGCCGTGTCCTTTACCCCCCCCCCGCCCCGCGTTGACGGATAGCTCGCATTACTGCGTCGCCGAGATCACCCGTAATGAGATGCAAAGCAGAGTAGGGCGGGACAGAGACGGCAAATTTAAATGTATGAACAAGATGTGTCATTCATTTATATCACAAATAAATATCGAAGACAATAGATCCAGTCCCAAACTAAGCGAAGCATGCCCCCATAGCACAAGCTTCGCTTAGGTATACACCGTGTTTTCTATGATATCCGCTAACAAATGGCTTACCAGGAAAGGTGCCCAACTGTCCGGCTAAGATTTGATTTATTTAGATATACCTAATGTTACAGTGTCTTCATCATCATCAGCCTATGCTCGTCCACAGCTGAACACAGGCCTCTCCCATGGCACGCCACTGATCACGATCTTTGGCCACTCTCATGCAACTCATGCCAGCCGCCTTGCGAAGATCATCGCTCCACCGAGTCTGAGGACGTCCTACGCTACGTTTGCCGATCCGATGTTAGAGAGTAGACTATACTAACAGACCCGTATTTTTTTAGCTGTCCAGTCTTAAACTAGATATTTGGAGAAATTGTCCTCCAAAGCACTTAAAAATGACTAAACCCTCTAACTTCCGTAGATTTTTCAAGCAAATTGCTAGTTATTACTGAACTAAAACAATTACTTTGCTCACCCGCGACCTTTACTGGTTTGATTATATGTTTGAGAACAAGAAAAAAATATGAGCACGTGTAACAAATTACTTCGCCTCAAATATTTAAGGTGCACACTTCTTCATAATTATAGGCAGGACCGATCGCGATCGTTGCGAAACTCTTTGGGGGAGACTTTTGTCCAGCAATGGACGTCTTTTAACTGATATGATGAGATCGAAAACAACATTTATGTATCCCAAAAAGTGGGAGTCACTGAAGCACTTCCGGCTATTGCCTTTTTGTTTTTTTTTTGTGTTTTATGTAAGAGTTTAACACACATACATACAATTTTTGCTCTCATGCGCATTCCATACTCTGAGCTGTCATCAGTAACGATCGGTCCGTTGCGCCTGTTATCTTTATCGTTCAAAATGCAAACATAATATTAAGTACACATTCACAATTCATAGAAAATTATGAGAAGGATGGTTAATTTAGACATCGACGGTATTATTTATCATCATGAAATTTGACATTATTTACATAGGTTATTAACGACGGACGTTTATGTACGGTTAGCCTGTTTACTTGAAAATTAGTGATGTAGGGAAAAAGCCGCCTATGCTGTATCTAACTTTTTGAAGAACTTGCAAAATGGCTGTCTTATACCACAGGTGATAGAAAAGCTGACAGCTTCCTAGCACAACGTATCAGGTGTTTGCAATACCAACAATAATTGTAGTTTTTAGATATAAGACTGGTAACACCAAAATTTTTTTTTTGTCTCTTGCTCAGCTCTCAAAGTTCTCAAATTTTTATCATATCTATCGTTTCCATACTAATTATTAGATTCAGTACCCTAATCACTAAATAGTCTGCCTTACATCAGCATTGCTGCTACGAGTATACAGCGAGGAAATGCTACCAGCGTCTTTGGGTACCTACACGCCGCGGGTGAATGTTTTGTATATATTTTTTCTACTTTTAGTTTAGTTGTTATTTACTTTTGCGCAAGAACTTAAGTCACCGACATAGCTCGTAAAATCGGCGGACTCAAATGGCAATGGACAGGGCACATCGCTCGTAGAACTGATGGCCGAAGTGGCCAAAAGATTCTCGAGTGGCGTCCACGGAGCGGAAAACTCAGTGTAAGCCGTAGGCCTCAAACAAATGGAGAGACGACCTGGTTAAGGTTGAAGGAACGCGATGTATGTGGATTATTGCGGATGGCGCAAGACTGGTCTGTTCAGCGAACCTTGGGGGACTATGTTCGGCCGAAATGATGATGACGGTGACACTTCATTAGAATGTTTTGTTGTTTTTAAGTTTGTTTTATCGAAGGTTGAGTGAATGCGTCACAATATCAAAGTTTGTGAAATTGCTGATAGTTCACTACAGTAGCCAGAATCCTTGGCGTAATTGGGGATGTCTATTTTTTGCAATGTATAGAAAATCGAAAACCATTTCGAGATAAATGCTTTTTAAATCGTTTTCTGTAGTTATTTAATTTTAATATTATGTAATGAATTTATTATATAACAAATAAGCAATGACCTTCATTTGACATTGGTGTAAATTGCGTGACCGGTCCAAGTCGTACTTTATTCTGTGTGGTTAGAATTCTTCACAATTTAGGCGTGGATTTTACTACGGAGTTTGATTTGGACCCAATTTGAGTGGGGCCCAATTTATACTATTCGATGATTATTATTTGTATCTTTTCCTGTCAGCTGTATTTCCTGTGTATCGAATATGTGTAAATAAACATCTCTCTCTCTCTCTCTCTCACTTCAATGAAATACAATATTTTTTTCCTTCTTTCTCCGCTACCAACCAGACAGCCTTAGGATTGTATTGATGGCCTGCGTTAGGTATATTCAACAGTTTTGACACCTTACCTTCATCTCGCTGTATTGTAGCTGCAATGGATTTGTTCGACAAGTTTCACAAAAGCATTTTTTTCATATCGCGTTCTTTCATGATCGCAAAATTATACGTCTTTTTCCATGTACCTAGCGATTTTTCATAAAGCGTTTTATAATGTTCGCCCTTATTTTTTTCGCTTATTTTACCACTAGATTAAGTTATTAGTCGCAATTTTTTTTAGTAGAATTAGGCAACCCGTGACGTCGCCTTATGTTCGATGGAGCCCCGCTTGGCGGGGCTCCTTTTTCTGGACAGTTTGCCCTTCGGGCATCTGAAGATAAGCTGTAGTACAGAATCAAAAGCTGGTCACTTTTGTACTTTGTCGTACCTAATAACACAGTTGTCAATCAAGTATGACGTTTCGCACCTAACTATAGAGCAACAAGGTACAAAAGTGACCAGCTACTTTTGATGCTGACTGTAACCAAGAAATTTTCTAATTGAAGCTGTAGACAGTACGCTCAGTACTAATTTACCCTTTAATCTAAACACTAATAAAACAAGGGTATCATAAACCGAGCCCACAAATCAAGCTGATCGTGCGCAGGTTTGGAGACGATCTCCGACAATTACTTAAAGGTCGTGATCAAAATATAGTCATAAATTGTAAAGAACGAGAACGAACCAAACTGATGACAATTATCTGCTATTACACGTCCATCGTATAAAATTTGTACAAATATAATCATTCACTTCACCCGCCTTAAATAAAAACTAGCAATCTTATTTCATTCGACACAAGCTTTAGAATTAGACGAAGAAAACAATCCGTTGGTCTTCAACCGCAAAATTAAAGATGCTAACTCATTTAACAACAACAGCAAAATTGCCATTCTCAAAATTGAGCGTGCTCTTTATTACCAAGCTTCATAATATAAAATCGCATGGTAAATGGTTTTTGGTGTGCTAAAGTCGTGGTGTAGAATACGAGTCGGACCGTCAGTTGCGGTTTCTCGCGTAAAGAGCTCCTAAACGATTGCAAATTGACGTTTCGATAACGTTTTTGCCGAAAGACTTGATAAAAAGCCCTTCCTGATGGTGTGTGACTTGAGAATTGGATTAATTTTGTATGAAATAGTTTACTCAGAGGAAAAACCGGCCAAGTGCGAGTTGGACTCGCGCACCGAGGGTTCCGCATTAAATTTCAACCATTTGGAGCTATGAAATACCGTTACCTATTTAAATAGATTTCTAAGTTGTTGCGATCGAAATACACAACCTTTATAAAGTGTACTTCTCTTTGACATACAGGGTTATTTGTAATTCACTGACATCCTCTTAACCCTGATTTCCTATCACTCAAACAAATGTTTTTTGTTTTACGACTTTTTAAAATGAAGCACTTTTTCCCCATACAAATACACAGAGTATCGTAAAAATAAGAGGTAATCTCAAATTTTCAAAACGTTATTACACCAAAAATATTAAGTTATGACAAAAGCCGTAAAACAAAAAAACATTTGTTTAAGTAGTAGGAGTTTAGGGTTAAAAGGATGCTAGTGAATTACAAATAACCCTGTATACCTTTAGAATCTGGCAGGAAATAAGGTATCTTGTGCTCAGAGACTTTAATTCTTATCAAACTTCATTGTTTTCGTTTTTGTGCAATAACTTCAAACTCCGGTAGTTTGGGCCAATGCCCAGTCGATTATATCAATACTAGCTGTTGCCCGCGACTCCATCTGCGAAGAATTTGGGTAGGTATGCAAAAAATGGGCTACGACCTATTCTTAGACCTACCGAATAATATAGACAAAAAGGTTTCATGAAAATCGGTCAAGCCGTTTCGGAGGAGTTCGATAACAAACACCGTGACACGAGATTTTTATACATTAGAAGAAGAAGAAGATATACTTACCCGGTCATTCAGTTGACTTCTTCTTTTGTATACACTTAGGATGATGGGTAAAGCTCAAAAAATCTGAAATTTGACCTACATATGAAATGAACCCTATTTATACCCTAATTTATGGGGCATGGAGTTAACTGCGGAGTGCGGATGCGGTAAGCGCCTCTTAACCCGCGCTGTGTGGCAAGCGACTCTAGATCACGAGCACAGTTTTCACACGATCCCTTATGGATATAAAAGTTCAAGAAATACCTTGGAAAACTTATGGATCACTTACGTAAATGGTCGAGACATGCCTAACATGTTTCGACCCAATCCGTGGTTCTTTCTCAAGGTTCGAACGGGAAACCGTGAACTAACTTAATAATTGAGTGGCCCTTGTATCTTATTTTGATAATTATGTCTGTCTCACGTTAGATTTAATTCAAATTAAATTTAAAGTTCACGCGCTCAAAAAGTACTTTTCGAAAATGTAGTTTAAAACCCTATCAAATCCCAAAGGAATTCAAATATTTTCATACTAAATACAAACTGAATCATGGATACACTATTTATTCGTGAGATCCAGCTGTCTTTACATACCCAATTTCATCCAAGCACGTGCAGTCGCTTTAGCGTCAAAGAGTAACAAACAAACTTTCTCAATTATAACATAGTACAAATTAGGAATCTTCAAAAAACGAACCTACACTTTTCTTAAAGGGCCGGCAACGCATCCGTCACTCAAGTTGTGTTGTAGGTGTCCATGGACACCTGACTCCGACATCGACCAGATGACTCGCCTGCTCGTTTGCCTCCTATATAAAAAAGAAGGATAATCGATAGTTTTTGCTACGGTTATGGAGCTCAATAACATCCCTAGTCCGTCAGTCACCGTTTGAAAGCTACATCTTCGTCGGGGCTACTAAGGTCATCAATTAGTCTGAGCACCATTTTTATGCGCTTGCGAAGCTCTCATCACCCGAGCGCTAAACGAGAGCAAATAGATGCAATTTGCAGCCTCATTCACTAACCTACAGTTATGGTTCTTCTATGGGAGATCTGTGGCAGTTTTATAACGTTTAGGGCTCTTTTTCAGATTAAGTAACTGCTTCACAGCATATTAAATGAGACCTTAGGTAGGTACAGTTGGCTGGTAGAAGTTGACCAAAGCTACTCGAGAACGTAATAGCCGTGGTGGCCTAGTGATTAGACCTATGGCGTCTCAAGCAGAGGGTCATGGGTTCGAATCCGGGCTCGCTCCTCAGAGTTTTTCAGAATTCATGTGCGACATTTTATTTGAAATTTACCATGAGCTTTACGGTGAAGAAAAACATCGTGAGGCAACCAGAGAAGAAACTCAATGGTGTGTGTGGAGTTTCCAATCCGTATTTAGACACGTTTTGTTGATTCTTAATCGTAATTAAAGCTCTTAGTTGATGTAAATTGAATTTCTCTTAGGATTTGAAGAGAGTACCTTGCCGCAGTCGGGAAAAAAATTAAGTTCATGTTAGAAAAATGTCAACTGCAGCGCTCTCCCGCACTCTCTTTCCATCAAGCGAAGCGAACGAGCAAGTCGCTTCCACACACTAGGTATTTCATAAAAAATGTCGTTAATCTTGTGCTTTTACTGACGTATAAAAATAACACGCTGTATAATAGCAGCATTTACTTTGAAAGATATCTTTGGCACCAAAGCACAAAGGTTTAGAGGGCACATCGCCGCAGGCCGCCAGCCTTAAATATTCGCAGTCATAAAAGCCACAATAAATAACAATAATTTTCATACGACATTGTCATCCCGATATTTTACCTATAGAGAACACGGGTTTCATTAATAAATAATAAAAGTTTTAACGGGGACATTACACCATAGACAATAAACCGGCGGTGCGTTGCGATAAATCGCCGTAACTAGCGTCCCGGGGCGCGGTGCGCGCGCGCAGCCTGGTAGCATAAATTAGGCGCACTGATCGCCGAGTCGCGCGGTGCAAGAAGGTTAAGGATGTAATGGGGCATGTCCTATAAAAAATACTGGTTTGTTGTCTATCGAAGAATTTGTTTATCGTTATCCCGCAATCCCGCATAAACTATGCAGTTTCCCGGGATCGAAAGTATCGTGTGTTAATCAAGGACCTAGATCATCAAACATCCAAGTTACAATCATCCAAAATTATCCAAAAACACAAGTCTGCCTATTTAGGATGCAGAGTTTTTCTAGTTTTAGTGAAACTTTTGTAACTCGGTGTTTTTATGAATAAAATATTATTTTTAAAAGAATCCGAACTTTCGAACCAGCTTTAGCGGTCAGTTCCGAAGGAGTGTTGACGTCTCTTAATGAGAGTATAACATAGATGTCGCTAGTATCGTTGCAAAAGTGATTAAAATTAAATTTTGTGTCTAAAACTCCTGACCAGTGGTGGTGTAGGGGTTTAGCACGCAGCACGGAATGCTGAGGACCTGGGTTCGATTCCCAGCGCTGGTCTTTTTTCTGGATTATTCTGTGCATCCATGTTTCAGTTTGTATTTAGTATGAAATACTTATATGGATTTCACGGGATGACCATAAAAGTAAAAACAATTAGAGTTGAAAAATAAAAAATACAAAAAGACTCCAAAAAACCAATCTTGATTAGCTTACTTACTTAGCTGGAAAACTAAAATAAAAACTTCTCATTCCGTTAAAATTTTCTAAAAAATTCTCCTTCACTTGTGATCCTTAAAGAATATCTCTGAAGTCTTTAGCTAAGGTGGTGTAGGATGTACGTTGCCTGTCAATAACACTGAAGAATGATCTGAATAGAGACACTTAAATAATTCCCAAATTCACCAAACAAAAAGAAAAAAACCTTTACTTAATTTATTTCTTTACAAAATATGGCTTCTCCACAGCTGCCATGTTCCGTAAAATAAAATAATTACATTAGTTTGGTGGCAATAACAATAATTCAGACCGAGAGCGCGGGAGATCGCCTTATGTTTCACAGATCGCCAGATACGGCCCTAACTTACAGCGTCATACAGGCATACAGCCTCGTTTGGTTGACAAGCATTTGGACCAGGCGCCAGGGTTAAAGACCTCTAAATTAAAAAAAATGGAATCACCATTTCATGGGAAAGGGAGTTTTGTTTTTAATTTTAGAGGGAAGCGATGACCCAACTTTGATTGAGACATGGATGGAAAAGCGTTTAAAGAAAAAAATGGGCAGTAGAAAGTTCTCAGACGACTGAAGAAAACTACAATGAGTTTATTTACTGCGTTGTATGTTTCTTAAGCCTGAAGGTGTTAGAAAACATTGAATTCAATCGAATTATTATTATTATTACTCAATCGAGTTTTAGGTAAATAACGCAAACAAAATCTGCGTCAATTAATAATCACTACTGCACACATACTAATTTATTTAATTTCATTGAATTCCATCGAATAGAGATTCGCTTAAAAAAATAAACAGTAAACGCAAGAAGTTCTGTATAAAACACCGTGTCCGTGTGACAGCTTTAATTTAAAGCCAAACCCTAATTATTATAAAATCAAAACAGCTCCAAGTTATGACAACGACCTAAATCAAACATTTATCTCCTAATCTAACTCCAATCAAATGTACAACACATTATCAGAAACGAGCGCCCCGCGAAGATAATAAATGGGCATAATGACAGGAATCCTTTGCCTCGAAAACGAACATAGAAAAAAAAGCGTTGTCTATGGAATTCGAAACGCGCGCGTAAGACGTTCCATATTTAAAATTGAAATTTTATATGCGTTATTGTGATTCCGTTTTGTCAAGTTGTTTATATGATCTATTTATCGTAAATATGGCGTCTTACGGGCGTCTTGGGATTCGGTGATTTTATTGTGACGGCTGTGACAAATACAATGTTTTCAGAGTTTTATTGTTTTTAATTTAATTTAGACGACAACGGAGCTTATGAAATTTAAGTCGATGCGTACTTAATCTCCATGTCCACGTTTTTTATTAAGAAATTCAAATTTGAATGAAATGAAACCGTACACTTTTTTGCGTTTTTAAGAACTGGTTAGGTACTACGGAAATAAGAGATTGTTGAGTGAATAAACCATACGCTTTTCAACTTGTGCTACAATAATGAAAAGGTGGATTATTTTTAAATAATGTTTAAGTTGAAGTTAAGAGAAAATATTTAAGAGCATTTCTTAAGTGCACATTCACGACCCGACACGCCACACAATCAGATGAACGAGAATCCAATTATCACCAACAACCTTATTAAGGCTAATAATTATAAACACCCTGCCAGTGGCTGGTCGCCTCTCCGTCACGAATTCCTCGCCAGCTCCCCGGGCACATAACTCCAAAGAAACATCTCATTTATCCAAAAACACAGTTTAAATATTTAACTCCCACCGAAAACTCATTAACCCGAGATCACGCGATAAACCAAAACGGACCATTAAAATTTAAAACACATTATTAACGAAAAATCGATACCAAAACGACTAATCAAAGCACTCGATTCGTCACGTTGTGATCGATTACGCACTCCAATTAATCGATACAACTTTATAGGTGTATAATTATATAATAATAAAGCTATTCGCATTATAACTAAGGAATAATTATTGATCTAATAAACGCGGCACCTCTCATGTTTTAAGGTGTTATTACTGTAACGTCTTCATTCGCTTTCACGTGGTGATTGACCCATCGACTATCGATGAATTCGGCCACGAAAAGAAAATCAATCATGAATTTATAACACACTTATTAATGTCTGTTTGCTTAATAGGAAATGAATTACGAGGCGAGAAAGAGGGAACGGGTTTAATTTTAAATTTAAACGCTGACAGTAAATTTTAATGACGTGTAATATCGACAAATGTAATGTGAGTATTGGGGCACGGGGCAGGCCTAGCGGACACCGCACTATTAAACTTATAATGGCGGTGATTAACCTCAGATTAGGTTTGCATTAGCTCGTGCGGTACTCGCTCAAAAAACACCTTTCGAACTTCTTTTTTAAACTCGAACGTCGAACGCGGAGGCGACGGGTTCACACGCTCGCTCGACTTTCATCAAATATTTTTTCACTCGATATTGCAATCGATTACAATTAAACGTATGGATGTTACCGTTCCGAGCCCACGTTCAGTTTTTACGCGGGTATTTGGAACGTTTATAGAACAGCACAGTACATTAGAGTAATCGAATAGTTCGAACGTGAGTTTCGATACCATTTTAATTTAAACGGTACCGCAAATTTTTCTCGTTAAAAAATAGTGAGAGCAGTTAAAAACGGCTGAAGAACGTGAAACGATTGTGCCGAGCGACCGGCGACCCAGCTCCAACTGAGATCATTAACGTATCAATCCAATCCGCTGCGTTACCATTCACCATAAAACCCAATAATTAAATATTTAGTCGGTTCCATTACAATCCAAATCGAACTGTTACACCGAATCGATTGGACACCGTGGCAATGTTCAAATTGTTTACAATAAATGATAAAGCTCCGTGAAATACATTTGACAAACGACCGAGGAGAAAATCTGTATTTACCTATACTATTAATTTATTATAATCGATAATCGTTATATATAATTGAAAGCGTTTATCGGGTCGGTATTGTACGGAGCGATGTTCCCTTAACCCACTCGTGAGCGATACGAATCGATTCTTCTATCGATTCTTGGATATATCGATAGTTCGGTTTGTCACGCGATAGAGCGGGCGATCGGGGCGAGATAACGAAAGGGTATTTTTCACACACTCGTGGAGAAATAAAATAAATGGTGGAGTAAATACTGCCACCGTTACGTTAGATATTCTTAGACCTATGCTATCTGCTAGCTATCTCTCGTATAAACGAGCCTAATTAACTAAGGCAAAGACGCATTGCTGCTGCGAATAAATTAAATGATCTGCATAATAGACTCAGGTCGAATATGAATCTAAATGGTTTTACTTTAGATGCGTCTTTTTAGGGTTCCGTAGTCAACTAGGAACCCTTATAGTTTCGCCATGTCTGTCCGTCTGTCTGTCTGTCCGCGGCTAAGCTCAGAGATCGTTAGTACTAGAAAGCTGTAATTTGGCATGAATATACATATCAGTCACGCCAACAAAGTGGTAAAATAAAAAATAAAAAAATAATTTTTTTTAGGATACCTCCCATAGACGTAAAGGGGGGGTGTTTTTTTTTCTCGACTAATCCTATATTGTGGGGTATCGTTGGATAGGTCTTTTAAAACCATTGCGGGGTTGCTAACATGATTTTTCTATTCAGCGATCTGTTTACGAAATATTCAACTTTAAAGTGAAAATTTTCATTAAAATCGAGCGTCCCCCCCCCCCTCTAAAATCTAAACTGTTAGGTGGAAAAATTAGAAAAAATTCAGAATGGTAGTAAATATATCAAATTTACTAGGAAAATTATAGCGGCTAAAATTGCTTGGAAATTATTTGTAGTTTAAGAGTAAATAGTAGCCTAAGGTATAAAACATACCTAAACTTGGATGATTCCGTACACATACGAAATCCTTAGAAAAATATTACTTGATTTTTTTTGTAATGGCTACGGAACCCTACCTTGTGCGTGTCCGACACGCTCTTGGCCGGTTTTTTTTTTTAAATAAGTCAATCATTTCTGAATTTCACACTACTTTCTCTGAGCCGAGGCTATTTTGGAAACAGTAGATTTTTATCACTTTTTATAAATGCGCCTCATGTGTGACTTTACTGGTAAGTTCATGAGGCACATGTGCCTCATGGCTCTATGAGCGTTTAATGTCATTGTCATAGTTACTATGGGGACGTGTCGAAAGAACGCCGTACATTGCTTCGGGACAGGGAATCTGTTAAGTATGTGAACGAATTTTAACAGTTTAAGTAGCTTTTACAGCCGTTGGCACTTCAGTACCTATTTTGTAACGTAATGGCAATAATCCTAGACAGATGGGCAATTACTGGAATGAGAGGCATTACACTTTAGCCTTCTATGTTAGCAACACACACATGTAATCATTCAGGTGTTATGCTTTTGGACAATGATGATCACTTCAACTTGCCTTTGGATGGCCACTTGTTTAGTTCCCTTCCTGGCTGTATGGCTATCATGTCCTTTGTCTGTCCCTGGATTGATAAAAAAAATGTAATACTCGCTCCAAAAGGAGGGCCGTGACATGCAGACCCTATAAAATTAGAATTAGGTATTTTTACCTCGAACTCTCCCAAATATCATTGAATGTAACACGCGTATGGAAACCACAGCTTAACAGATAAAGCAAACCGTATGAGACTGAAGACGTCAAATGCTTAACGCAATTATGACAATTAACGAGCGGTCTCTAATCCACGTATCCGAGGTTATACATTAGGTTTGGCGTCCGTTAGATAGCCTCTATATAGAGATACGATTTTTCACATATAAAATTCAGAGTACAAAGGGCAACTGTGTGTAGATAGAGGTAGCTAATAATTACAACCCTTGGTAACTGCATGTAATATTACTTGACGATAATGTCCATATTATTTAAAACATAAACTGAGCGACGCTGGTAATATTTAATGGGAATTGATGAGATTGCTTACAATCAGTGTCAAACTTGGCAGCTTTTCAATATCACTTTTATATTATGACAGAAAAAATTGACTTATTTTTTTTACATATGTTTATGACGTTTTAATCTGTTTAGCTTCGAGTTTTAAAACTTTATGTACAATCGTGGGAATTAAAACAAGGATGGAATCTTTTCTCTATCAATTTCACGGACATATTTCTGTGGCAAATGTTCGTATAGAATGTCTACATGATATTTGCAACGAATAGGTTTCACCGACGTAGCTCGAAGAATCCCCAGACTCAAATGGCAGGGCACATCGCTCGTAGAGCTCATGGTCGATGGGGCCGAAAGGTTCTTGAATGGCGTCCACGGACCGGAAGATCCAGTGTTGGTACGCCTCCAACAAGATGAAGCGACGACTTGGTTAAGGTTGTGGGAACACGTTGGTTGCGGACAAATAAATAATGTATAAAAGAATGTTTATTCACAAAATAAAAATAAAAACAACAAAAAAATGAGGTACAAAAAAAATAAAAGTTTGTGGATGATGAGGTTCCACCCTGATATTAAGTTAGCGTTTAAGTCTCTCTGTATATAACACGAATATTATCAAATTTGAGAATATAAATATGTGTAGTGGTACGGTTTACTAACCCTAATACGATTTGAGGTGAACTTTACCTACAAATTTTAAACGCTTCTCAATCATCCTAACGAGAAGTGTAAAAACATGGTTTAGGAAACGATCGGGTAAACAGTAACGTTACGTTCTAATTGCTCTAATCCGCTCCGCCCGGATTGGGCATAATGGTTTCATCATCATTTCTCGAGTTAGTATGTTACTTCAAATATTTGTCTTTCAAGAACACTGATTTAGACGAAACTATGAGATTTTTAAAGCTTTTTTTACATAATTTGCGTGGCCTCATTGTTGACCAATAAAACTGTGAGGCAATTTGGCGACATTAAAATAATTCGCATAATCGTCAGAAAGGACAATTGACACCTCGCAATTTCGACACATTTCCATACGCCTTTCTAAGCCCCTAATCGCTCGAATAGATTGAGTGTTTATTAAATAAAGTGCAGCGTCAACCGTGAAGGGGAATTAAACAATCACGGCACACGGCCATAAACAAACGAGTTACGGCGGGCAACACTGGCTATATCAATTAAAAAATTATCACCAATTACCTCGCCGCGGGTCGTCAAACAATGTTCGAAATTTGAATATTAATCGATGGATAATTTTATAAGAATCGATTAATCGAATCGTTTCAAATCGTTCGCCGCCCGATTATAAAGTGTACGTCTTAATTGTGCGACATCTACCGGTGGATCTTTGGAAGTCATTTATCGTAAGGACTCCCTTAATTAGTACGTATCCCGTGCCGAGTCGATAGCATCGCCACCTCACCTATTCCATATTTAAACTACGCTCCGGCGCGTTGCGTCCCATTTTGTCCGGGGCATGTGTTCCCAAGTGCGAGCAGGACAGGGGCATGTTTGGGCGCGATTGCGATCGCGCGAGGCGCCGGCACCCGACGGTCCTAATGCGTGTTTTAAATGTTTACTAATGAACACGATTATTTAAAGTGACATTTTCGGATTTCTCCGCAGCCATTACAAATACTCGACGCTCTCAGCTATCTTATAAGGTGAATTAAAATACAGTGATTATTATCCATCTATCTGCGTTCGGTGTCGGCATTCTTATAGTTTGTTATGGCCAGGCCGAACTCTGACACCGTTCGGATGGGAATATGTTTCGACATGTCGTGTTGTCACTTAATAAAGTTGATGGGTCCGAATCACCATACGGCTGAACGGGGCTTAAGTATAGCCGAATGATTATTGAAATTTAGATTTGATTCTGACCGTGTAAAGGCAGCGTTGATGGTGCGGAGAATGGGTATTCTCTCACGATGGGCCTTTTAATCTAATCTACGAGTGTCTAATGTGTTTCAATTTGAACACAATCGACGATGTATCGGCCCCGTTGTAGGCGCCAGATTTTACGGGTTCATTTGTCGAGGAAACGATTTTTTTTTAAGTTCTATGAAAGAAGTGCACAGACCGGGGTTTAGCTATAAGAAGCGTTTTCGCTCTTCCGTCATCAACCGCACAGCTAAGGAGTAGAATTCCCTGCCTGCGACTGTGTTCCCTGAACACTACAATTTGGCCGCTTTCAAGTCTAGGGTGAATGAGCATTTACTAGGCAAGCGTGCTTCATCGTAGGCCTCATCTTCGCTTTCCATCAGGCGTGACTGTGGCCAAACGCAAGCCTATATTGTATAAAAAAAAAGTGTTCCAAAACTCAACGATAATCTGGTACCGGATACCTACTGTCAAATGCTTGTTATCTTTTACAAACGGTGCTTCACCATCATCAGCATTTGAAGTATTGGCGCCACCTTTGTGACGGTTCTGCTGAATATCAGCTAGCTGCTTAGGATTCGGTGATTTCGCACATAAATTCCGAAAAACTCAGAGGCGTGAGCTTGGGCTTGAACCCACGACCCTCAGCTTGACAGGCCATATGTCAAACCACTAGGCCACCACGGCTACAAAAAAACAAAATACAAAAAAAAATCAAGGCCGAAGTGAAGGCTCTTACTGAACCAGCGAAATGCACCTTAGGCCTCATTTACACTTTTCATCAGCTGTGAATAGACGTCAGTTTTATGTAAAAAAAACAGCCGAATTGATAACCTCCTTATTTTTGAAGGCGGTAAAAAACAAATAAATCAAATTACCACAAAACTTATCTTAAACACAAGGTTAACATAATAATCATGTTCATAATACCAAACACGTTATTTTTTATTGATAACGTACGTAAAAAGACAAAAAAAAATGAATGACATTATTATTATTTACGAGTCAATAATGTTATCGAATGCAAAACACTGACATATTTTAACCGTGGTGGTGTCACAGGTGACATTAGCGGACTAATTTAACTTCTATCTGTCCATTTTCCCTACCTTTAGCACCCGGATCTGCCCCGGTAAATATCAATCTGCTAATTAGTTTTAGGGTCCATCACGAAATACTTATGAACACATCGTCATCATCATCATCATCATCAGCTGAAAACACAAACGACGCGACGATATTTATTTTAATGTGTCGCGACTCCGTCTGCGAATAAATCGTTTATCGCTATCCTACGGGAACTACTTATTCAAATTCCCGGGATTCCGGGATTAAAAGTATCTTATATTTTAATCCAGGTTCTAAACTATCCGTGTGCTAAATTTCATCAAAATCCGTCAAACTGTTTAAGAGTGAAAATAAACACATTCATCATCATCATCAGCACATGACTGAGATACCACGGAGTTCCGTTGCCAACCTTCCGGCTTCAATCACCAGATCAGGTTAATGGTAACATTTCATCAGGACCACTAAAATTGGATTCGTCATAGACGCTCCAGTACCTTAATCGAAATATCTCAGCGCCACCCAGCAAACACTATGAGTTTTGTATGACCACTGTGACTTCATTAGTTCACTTCATTAGTTCTTCTTCACCAAATGCTATTTTCTGAATGCGAATCCTCGACTTGTCACCTAAAATACTAAAATCGCTGTACAGTTTCCTTAAATGTTTGAGGAGTTCCCTCAATTCCTCATGGATCCCATCATTAGAAATAGACTCTGGCAACAACGAGAACCAGGAGGCATTCAAACAACGAAAGAATTTTTCAAATCGGTTCATAACATTAATTTACTTTGACGTACTATTTACTAAATTTAGTAGGTACTCTAGGCCTTAAAAGGTGCTTAATAGTAACTCGAAAACAGAAAAACGCGGCAGAATCGCACGGAACCAACGCCCGACCGGGCTTCTCGTCGCAAACCGCCAGCTCCAAAATGTCGGAGCGACACGATAAATAATAATAAAGCTAATGTATGCAAATCTGTTGATACGTAGGCGATCGCCAACCAATAAAACGGCGGGTGGCGGGTTAGGCGGTGAGTTGGGCCGCTTCAAAATGGCGTGCCCTCAGACTTTGACAACGAAATGTAAACAGTAAACACCACAAAAGCCGTGGTGGCCTATCGGTTTGACCAATGGCCTCTCAAGCAGAGGGTCGTGGGTTCGAATCCCGGCTCGCACCTCTGAGTTTTTCGGAATTCATGTTCGAAATTACTTTGATATTTACCATGAGCTTTACGGTGAAGGAAAACATCGTGAGCAAAGATGCATAAACCTGCGAAGAAATTCAATGGTGTGTGTGAAGTTCCCAATCCGCGCTGGGCCCGCGTGGGAACTACGGCCCAAGCCCTCTCATTCTGAGAGGTGGCCTAAATGTGCCACGTCAAGATCGCTTACATTCTTTTTTACTAATGCTAAAAAAACCGGCCAAGGGCGAGTCGGACTCGCGCACGAAGGGTTCCATCTATAAAAACGGCAAAAAAACCACGTTTGTTAAACATAAACCCACCCCCCCCACCCTTAAACATTTGTTTTATTTTAATTTAATTACTTATTTTTAAAGTGAATATATAACTAAATATTCTGTGAATATTTCAAGCGTCTAGTAGGTACCTGTTGCCGTTATCAATATCGAGCAAAAACGAGCAAAAAATCACGTTTATTGTATGGGAGCCCCCTTAAATATTTATTTACTCTGGTTTTTACAATTTGTTGTTATAGCGGCAACCGAAATACATCACCTGTGAAAATTTCAACTATCTAGCTATCACGGTTCATGAGATACAGCCTGGTGACAGACGGCCGGACGGACAGACGGTCGGATAGCGGAGCCTCAGTGATAGGGTCCCGTTTTTACCCTTTGGGTACGGACCCTAAAAAACAAAGTATATATGAAGGGTACACGGAAAGAACATTATACGTATTATTGCGATACGAAAGTTGGGAACGATAACCATATAATTTTCGTGACATGTTTTTCAAAATGGTAAAACAGAGGCAATCCTATTTGTAAGTATATTAATATGTCATATTGTAGACTCTTTGCAGCATAGCTAGTGCATCGCGGGAGTGGGTCAAGGCAGCCTTCGCACACATCATTGTGATATGATTATCATCATTACGGTATAGGTACGTACTATAGTGCAATTATGCCCTCGCTGTTGGATTGGCTCGTTCACAGCGGCATCTATGCCTGTATTTCTGTTAACTTAACTTACTTAACTCACGGCCTAAGACGTGCCAAAAATTATAAATAAATATAAATAAAAAAATTGAAAACCCCAACTCTATAAGTCTAAGATCTGTTCCGAAGCATACTAAAGAGCTGATAACTTTGAAACGACTGGACCAATTTTAATGACATATGTCATAGAACCATCGCCAAGAAACCGGCTTTCAAATAAAAAAACCGCATCCATATGGGTTCACCCGTTCAGAGTTATGATGCCACAGACAGACAGACACACAAACACACATCGCGGTCAAACTTATAAAACCCCTCTTTTTGTGTCGGGGGTTAAAAATAATAATAAATGAGTCGTTATCAAAAAATTGCACACAATCAAGTGATTTAAATAAGACGAAACTTAATTAATTCCTTTGTGTAACGAAAGTTATCCATATACATAGGTTGTATGATTAACTTTCGTACACAAAGAACGGACTGTGATTTTGCTTTCATTAAAACATTAATTATGTACAATTTTTATGAAAATTACCCAGATATCACAGGACACTACACACCAATTGACCTAGTCCCAAAGTTAAGCAAAACAAAGCAAAGTTAAGCTTGTGTTATGGGTACTATGCAACGGATAAACATATTTAAATATAGTATACTCGTAATAAACATCCAAGACTCGAGAACAGACATTTGTTTTTTCATTATGCATGTGTACGTAATATCTGCCCCCGCCGGGAATCGAACCAGGTTCAGGCAGTATCTCTAACAACTTCGTTATATATAATCCAGTTGTCTGGAAAAGCGTTACACAAACGTAAATTTTATAAACTAAAGTAAGCCTTTAAGAGATTTAGTCGGATAATACGAGTATCTAACAAAACTCACAAAAACATATAACTAAAAAAAAACAATAATAAATCATGGGACAATAATTGACACCGATTGACCTGGTCCCAAATTAAGTACTATATATACTAGACAACGGATAAACATTACTTACTTATATAGATAAATACATAGTTAAATAGATATTAAAAATCCAAGACATAAACACAAACATTCGTATTTTTCAAGTATTTTTCACATTAATATCTGCCCCGACCGAGAAACGAACCCGAGTCCTCAAGCTTCGTAGTCAGGTTCCCTAACCACTAAGCTATCTGGTCGTCACTACTTATGTGAAATAAGTTTCATTATGGAGATGGGTCTAAGATCCAGTATGAGTTTCTACAAGTAACGAATCTACAGTACCTCTACCATGAGTTTACACTAGTTTACGTGACCGTACTCGCTAGCGAGGACGTAAATTATTTGTATGGAGAATTGTACAGCGCCTCTAGCTCCGTAAGTGATTAGGGAAGTACAATTCTACATACGAATCATTTACGCCGTCGCTAGCGAGTACGGTCACTGTAAACTACTGTAAACTCATGGTAGAGGTACAGGTTTTTAAGGGTCAACATTGCACACGCGAGTCTTCTGGGGTTGCAAAACGTCCGCTCTACGTCTTAAATCTTATTTACCAGCGACGTGGTATAAAAAATAGAAACCCGATCACCATAATACCCGATAGCGTATTATACAATCAAACATTTAAATGACGACCATCAAAAATCTTCACTTACCTAATTATATGATATTTTCCAACATCATTGCTGCGATAGCGTCCGTAACTCATACACCATTAGCTTAACTACCCGACGGACACGCGACCAAACCGCTAATATACATATTAATACACACATTAACTTTTGAAATGGTTTAGAATGGTTCGGAAGAACCGCGGGTGGTCTGACTAATTGTTGATGGTATGCAAATATACCCAAATGTAGTGGAATATGGTCGGTCAGTAATAAACACCAGTAAAACTGTGGGATATCGCGTAATCAGAGATTTTGGACGAGATTGTCGGGATGTTCGTCTTTGAAATGTCGTTTCTTTATGTTTAGATTTTATTTTGCGAAGTATTTTGTATTAATTAGTCGAATCATTGAAATGCTACTATTATTATAAATGACAAAGTTCGTGCAGATATTTGGAGGTTTCAATGTAAAAAAAAAAATTAAACTTCTTCTTCCCATTCCTCTCCTACAACAACATGGCGATTCTGATCTTGGAGGCCGCTGCTCTAAACAAGGAAGTGGTACTGCAGTTGAACCAGTCACGCAAATTCTTCAGCCACGAATGTCTTCTCCTGCCCACACTTCTTTTTCCGGCAATCTTCCCCTGGATAATATAAAAAAAACAATGGATAATATACTAGGGGCGTTCAATAAAAAGTGAGAATGAGTATGTTATAAACAACTTTTACTAAATGTCATTTTATTTTTCGACATAGTCACCTTTTAGCATAATACACATAGTATATCTTTTTCCTAAACTTAAAATTCCATTTTTAAAAAAGGTCTCATCTTGAGTACTTAAAAAATCTTGTACTGCAGCGACTACCGCGTCGTCGTCTTCAAATTTCTGACCTATCAGGTATTGTTTCAATCTCGGAAATAGGTAGAAATCACTGGGAGCAAGATCTGGTGAATACGGAGGATGCTTAAGGATATCGAACCCAGCATCACGAATTGCAGCCATTGCAACGGCGGACTTGTGTGCCGGGGCATTGTCCTGGTGGAACAGCACAACTTTCGAGAGTTTACCTCGCCGTTTTTCGCGGATCTCATTGTGCAATGTTGCTATTTGTTTGGCGTATAAAGTGCCCGTAATAGTGGCTCCATGCTCGAGATACTCAATCATTAATACCCCTTTACCATCCCAAAAAACAGAGCCCATGACCTTACCGGCAGATGGGCTCACCTTGAATTTCTTCGGAGTTGGAGATGATGGCCTTTTCCATGTCATAGACTGCAGTTTCGTTTCAGGGTCGTAATGATGGAGCCATGTTTCGTCCATTGTTATAAATCGCGCCAAAAAAAGTTCCCGGTCTTGCTGCATCAGGTTCAAAGCTTCTTGACAACTCTCTAGTCTAGTTTGTTTTTGCGTGTCAGTAAGCATTCTTGGTACCCAACGCGCAGATACCTTTTTCATACCCAAGCGTTCATGTAAAATATTATGCACGCTCCCCGTTGAAATCTTTACATTTTCAGCAATAAAACGAACTGTGACACGACGATCCGCCTAAACTGAGTTTTCGACTTTTTTCACAATTTCTTCAGTTACTGCTGTAGTAGGGCGTCCGGAGCGGGGGTCGTCCATTGTCGATGTTCTTTCACGTCTAAATTCGGCGCACCAACGTGCGACTGTCGAATACGGAGGAGCATTAGACCCGAAAGTGTCCCGCAAATCCAAATTGACTTGGTCCATAGAAAAATTTTTCAAATACAAGTAGTTGATAACGGCGCGCAGTTCAATTTTCTCCGTTTTCGCTAACGCACTCAATAGCACTGCAAAGAAATTACGGTATATTTTTTTAAACAAAAGACAGTTAGTTTTTTTTTTTTCATAGCAATCAGCTAGATAGATTAGCTTTACCGGCTAGTATTTAATTTCGTAATATTAAAAGAGTTTGCATCTCATTCTCACTTTATATTGAACGCCCCTCGTAAATAAAATTAAACTAATTGGTACATTAACATAAAAAAAAACAAATACATTAACAAAACCAACAGCCAGAAAATGTTTAAATTTATGATTGTAGTGTGTTTGTGTGATTGTTTGTCGCTCCATCTTGTTGAAGACCTACTAATACGTCATACTAATGCGTCTTCCGGTCCGTTAACGCTATTCAAGAACCTTTTGGCCCCATCGACTTTCAGTTCTACGAGCAACGTGCGCTGCTCACTGCCACTTGAGTCTTGCGCGGATTTCATAATCTACACTAATAATCTATACTAATATTATAAAGAGGAAAGATTTGATTGTTTGTTTGTTTGCATTGAATAGGCTCCGAAACTACTGGACCGATTTCAAAAATTCTTTTGCCCTTAGAGAGCTACATTATCACTGAGTGACATAGGCTACTTTTTACCGCGGGAAAATACCTTTTCCTACGGGAAAATTAATTTATCGCGGGCGAAGCTGCGGACGGAAGGCTAGTAATAATAATATAATAATAATATTATAAAGAGGAAAGATTTGTATTTTTGTATGTAATAAATAAACTTAAAAACTACTGGACCGATTTCAAAAATTCTTTTGCCGTTAGAAAGCTACATTACCACTGAGTGATATAGGCTACTTTTTACCGCGGGAAAATACCTTTTCCTACGGGAAAATTAATTAATCGCGGGCGAAGCTGCCGACGGAAGGCTAATTTCTAATAAAGTAGTTTAAACGTAAAATTCTTAGCTTTTCTTATAAAACTTTTTAATTCCGCGTACAACGCTGCAGCAAAACACTAGTGTAAACCCAGACATCAAATTCAATTTGACGTCCACTGATTTGTTGACATTGCAAACAAAATCCAGTTTCTTCAAAGAGCCGCGAACGTTTCGAAAACGTTATTAATCAATAGTAAATCACTTAATCCGATGTCAACAGCGTTATTAGATGATTGGCATAATCGTAATGATTTTTAATCGATTGGTGATTGACCTTGCTAACTCCTTGGCGATTTGAACTTAGGTCAAATGCTGTTAAAAAACTTGACTTCACTACCTATTTTTCGACTCTACTAAGCTATTGAGAGAGACAAGAATAAAATAAATAGTAGATTGTTCAACAAGGGAGGAAAATATTCAATATTACACGAGGTTACTTGGCACCCGAGCACAGCGAGGGTGCCAATATTCCGAGGGTGATATTGGTGTTTTTCCTGAGTTAAACACTCTACTTTTCATTTCGACTACAAGGAAAGTAAGAAAATATAAGTATAAATAAATAAAAATGTCTAAACTGGTCAATATGATCGTTGTGAAATATTTCAATGGAGTTTATTGTTAAGGAATAATTAATTTAACAAAATTTAGGATGTTCAATATAATAATCAATGAAAACAGTAGATAAAGTAGGTATTTTAGTAAATTTATTTATAAAATATGTAGGTAAGTAACCAATTTGAACCAAGGAGTTAAGCTGTATAGAGATAGGCTGTGTTTTTTTTTTTTTTTTTTTTTATGATATAGGGGGCAAACGAGCAGACGGATCGCCTGATGGTAAACGATTACCGTCGCCCATGGACACCTGCGACACCAAAAGAGTCACAAGTGCGTTGCCGGCCTTTTAGGTGGGAGTACGCTCTTTTTTTGAAAGCTTGAAGGTCATATCGGTCCGGGAATACCGCAGCAGGAACCTCATTCCAGAGCTTTGCTGTGCGAGGCAGGAAATTTCTGGAAAAACGCACAGTAGAAGACAACCAACCATCCAGATGGTGAGGATGGAAGTGTTGTCGCGTAGGGCGGTGGCGGAAGGATGCGGCAGGGATCAACCCGAATAACTCCTCGGAGCACTCTCCGTTGTACATGCGATAGAAGATGCACAGTGAAGCTACATCTCTACGCAGCGCCAAGGAATCAAGCCCATCAGAAGTTCGTTGGCAGCCGACTATTCGAGTCGCTCTCCGTTGTATGCGATCCAGAGGGAGAAGCTGGTACCGGGGAGCCCCCGCCCACAGATGAGAGCAGTATTCCATATGTGGGCGAACCTGCGCCTTATAAAGCTGAAGGCGGTGGGCTGGAGTGAAATACCGTCTCGATCTGTTGAGCACGCCGAGCTTCTTCGAGGCTAATTTAGCCTTACTCTCCAAGTGGTCGCGGAACTGGACTTCACTCGAGATGTCAATACCAAGGATTCCGATACTGGCTGTGGTAGCAAGGGGAGTGCCTTCGAAAAGAGGTGACGCGACAAACGCAGACTTTTTTGCAGTAAACGCGCAAACCTGTGTCTTAGTGGGGTTAAAACGGACTAAATTAAGTCGACCCCATTCTGAAACTTCTTTTAGGGAAGTCTCAATTTCAGACACAAGTTTATTTCGGCACTCTATAACGTTTTCCCGAGAAATACCGGCGCGGCCGGTGTAAGAGGCATCAACCGTACTATCATCCGCATAACAGTGAATGCCGCCGGATGGCAGCATATCATTGACATGCAGAAGGAAGAGCGTAGGCGATAGCACACAGCCTTGAGGGACACCAGCATTCACAGACATGGAATCAGAGCATGCACCGTCAACTACAACCTTTATGCTTCTGTCCGTTAGGAAGCTGCTGATCCATCCGCATAATTTCTCAGGAAGCCCAAAGGACGGAAGTTTTGAGAGGAGCGCTTTGTGCCAAACCCGATCGAAGGCCTTCGCCACATCTAAACTAACAGCCAATGCTTCACCCTTTGTCTCAATCGCCTGTGCCCAACGATGTGTCAGGTAAACCAGTAGATCGCCGGCCGAGCGGCCGCTACGGAAACCATATTGACGGTCACTGAGCAATTGTCGGTCCTCAAGGTATCGAAGGAGCTGGCGGTTGATAACGGACTCCATTATCTTAGAGAACAGGGGAGTTATGGCTATTGGCCTATAGGTAGATGGATTAGAGCGGTCACCTTTTTTAGGGATCGGGTGGACCAGAGCAGACTTCCATGAGAACGGGACTACGCCAGAAGAGTAGGAGAGCCGAAAAAGACGCGTTAAAACCGGAGCCAACTCAGGAGCGCACATCTTCAACACTACCGGAGGGATTCCATCAGGCCCATTGGACTTATGGATATCGAGGGAGAGAAGTGCTTTACGCACTGAGCTTTGGTGGAACCGGATATCCGGCATACAGCTCTCACAACGCGGTATGGTCGGTGGCATGCGTCCCCCGTCATCCAAAGTCGAGTTGGACGCAAAGAATTTACCTAGAAGATCGGCTTTTTCCTTTGCGTCGTGGGCCAAAGAATCGTTACCCGCGTGTAGAGGCGGAAAAGAAGGCGTGCAGAAATTCCCCTGGATAGCTTTGGCAAGAGACCAGAACGCACGAGTTCCCGAAGGGAGGCGCTCTAGTCTCTCGCCAATTCTACCAATGTGCAACGATTTAGCTCTGGCAATGTCTCTTTTAAGGGACCTGGAGGCAAAGTTAAACTCCTTTTTTAAAACACTGGTCTTTACATCCCGAACCTTCGCTGCATTTACCCAAGCTTGGTAACACTCCTGCTTTCGGCGAGAAGCCATTTTACAAGATCGACCAAACCAAGGTTGGGATCTGCCACCAACGGGGACCGCTGAGGAAGGAACAAAGAGTTCCATTCCTTGCAGCACCACGTCAGTAACAGAGTCAGCAGCGACGTTGGGATCATCCAGCTTGAAGCAAACATGCCTCCAAGGGTAGGACGCAAAGAAGGACCGCATCCCATCCCAATCTGCTGACTTGTAATGCCACACACGACGGCTACAAGCAACTCGCCGACGCAGCGGGCACGTGAGTGGCACCTTACTCCGGATCAGGCAATGATCCGAGGAGCCGAGAGGGGCCTCAACGGAGATTTGGTAGCCTGCCGGATGAGAAGTCAGCAAAAGGTCAAGCAGAGAAGGCTCCTGGTTCTGCACATCTGGTATTCGCGTAGGCGCAGTAACCAGTTGCGTCAGGCCATTTGCCAGAGCAAAGTCGCGAACAGATCTCCCTGCATGATTGGTCCTGCCAGAGCCAAGCCATTCGACGTGATGGGCGTTGAAATCGCCGAGTATCACAATCTCTGCAGAAGGGACCTGCTGTTGCACGGAGTCCACAGCCATTTGGAACTGCTCCATGAGTCGGTCAATTTCGCTGTCACCGCTATGGGACCTATACAGGCACGCATAGACGCGTGGATGGTCGTCGCTGTCCACACGTAACCATAAAGTGGAGAGGTCCTTACCTTCAAGATTGCTGAGGTGACGAGAACTGATATCATCTCTAACGTACACACACACCCCAGCCCTAGGTACAAAAGAGTGTTCAATGTGTGGACAATAACATTGTCGTTTACCGTGTTTTTTTCTTAACATTTTCTAACTTTTCTGGTTTAAGTCACTAAATAAGAAACTAATGTAAATTAATAATTTAATTGAATAATATTTCACTGGCATTATAAAATTTGTAATATGACTAATTACGAAAAAAAAAATCAATACTTAATTATTCCATGTATATGTCGTAATGCTTGGCTGAATGCGTATGTGTTCCATTGACAGCCAATGCCTTTATTTATTTTAATTCATTTCTACCCTAGGGAAGAAAATAATAGTTATCCTCCCGTATGTCAGATATGATTTGCCTCACTTTTCGAGTATGAGAGATGAAAATAGTATTTATTTACTAGCTGTTGCTCGCGATTCCGTCTACAAAGAATAGGAGTGTTGCGTCGTAACATTAGCAACAATATATTTGAGTATTTTTCTGCTATTGTAGGGCACTTTTATTTATAGGACGAAATTAAAAGGCCGGAGCTGATTCGTAAATACTTTCTTTTTTATTTCGTCTGACATCTTGTTCTTGTGTTGCCAGTATAATTAGTTACAATTTTTCCTACCAGAAAACTTTACTTAATTCAAATGTTGCCATGCAACAAGGAGTATAAAAAATAGCCTACGACCTATTGCCAGACCTACTAAATATAGACAAATTTCA
Source organism: Archips crataeganus (assembly GCA_947859365.1). Lineage (NCBI taxonomy): Eukaryota > Metazoa > Arthropoda > Insecta > Lepidoptera > Tortricidae > Archips > Archips crataeganus. The sequence continues at coordinate 19,813,458 of OX402058.1, forward strand.
TAAAAATCGGTCAAGCCGTTTCGGAGAAGTTCGATAACAAACACCGAGACACGAAATTTTTATAAATTAGAAAAGAAAGATTAGAAAGAAGATATTTCCAAATCACACACGTTTAAATATGTGTGGAAATGTGTTGTTGTTTTGTTGTATAATATGTTTCTATGTCATTTTCTAGAAACTAGACGGACCGTTCCGGACTTTTGACGGTGAGCTAAACTTTCAACTATGAGCGCTTAAACCGCCAAGTCGGGGTTAAATAGTTATAAAAAGCAATGTTATCCGGACAAAACAAACAAACCCGGACAAGCGTGCGGCGTGAAGCTCTGCTGCTCCAGACCCTATACTACGAAGCGCTAAATTCGAACTTCGTTTCATGCCGTTCCGCTCACGCTAATGGTATTTATTACGAGAGTGAGAGGGACCGCACGATCCGAACTTCGAACTTCGAATTTCGTAGTAACCCCCCTGCTGCTGCGTTTCGTACGGTCAGTAAGAGCGCCGGGGGCCATTACCTTGCCCATCTCACTCCCCTATTCCCTCTCATTTTTAAGGCCCTACCGTGTTTTTGGCGCATTTATTGCATTCGTATTTTTTAATTTTTTTATTTAAATAACAAATACACAGCGTATGCATAAGCATATTTTTTCGCCAAACTGCATGACAGTTTGTTGGCGAAATGAGACACTCAAAACACTTCCATATACTGTGCAAAAATTACATAACTAACCTAGAAAAGAATCTTAGCTTACATTTGTATGTATAGTTGGAGTTATATAACAAAGTAGGTGGGTACTTATTCAATTTGATTTTTTTTTTTAACAACATTGATTGACAAAAATAAAAATAGGTAATTAAAGTATACTATGATAATATAATGTGTTATATTAATACTTAGTATACAGCAACATGTATTAAATGTAATTAGCATTAAGAAATTGTAAAATAGGGTAAGTAAGAGTTGTAGAATTGTGATAGTAATAAGATGCCTATGATAAAACCTTAACATGTATAACCCAGATGTAAACGTCGTATTTGAATATTAGAGTGTTAAGATAGAATAAGAACAATTGTAACTTGATGTGTATTGCTATAAATAAAAAGTCAATAAAATGCACCCCATAGCCCACTCCCCCAAATAAATTTAAGTGAGAACATAAGATGAAGAATGATAAAGTGGACGGCTTAAGAGATAGACGGGAGTGATAAAGAGGCCGGAATGGAAGATAAGAACCAAAAGTATATAATTAGATTAATAGATAAATAAGTTAGAATAGTTACACTAGCTTGAAGGGTCGGAAACCCGGTAGTAAGGATGGGGAAGGACAGCAGAATAATATGTAGTATGATAGTGATCAGCGAAAACGCGAGAACGGGAATGGCAAGGATTTAGTAGACACAGACTCATAGACTTTTGTCAGAGGTAGTTCAATTTGATTCTAGGTGATAGTGGGTACATCTGTGGTTTATAATTATCTATAATTACTTTTTACGTTACATTAAGGACTAAGTGCTTTACTAATAGGACTACTTTACTTTATTTTTAAAACATCGTAAACTAGTGCAGCCTTCCTCCGAAGGGATATTGTTTAGGATTCTCGGTATCAGGTAGGCCCGAGTCCGTTTCCCATAATAATTATTTGCTCTCGGTTCGGTATATTTTCTGCGCGATAACGGTAACTTTCTTAGATTACCGGGATATATTTTAAGCGTTTTGAACTCTGGGCGTTTAAACTCGTGCTGTATCATTAATCATTACTAGCAATGCTATAGTCCTGTAATTCATATGTAAGATATTTGAGGGTTCACTCTGGCTAGTGACAAGGGTTTATCGAAACACGATTACTTGTAGTTCGCTCGATAGAAAAAAAATCCAAAGTCGTCTCTAAAAAATAAAATAAACTCGTAGTACGACGCTAATACTGCACGGCAGGTCATGACTTATGTTAATAAAACAAGATGTAGTTTTGATACACTTTTAAAATATGTATTTATTTATTTATTTTATGTTATAACCACACTTACAACTATCTTTACAGGATCTTAGCCTAAATAAGATGAAAATACCCAAAAACACGCGCAGTCCAACCAACCTATCTTGAGCCATCGTGCCTCCCCCACGCACGAAATCGCCCACCCAAAATTGATTAGCGCGAAAAACTGAGTAGGACCTTAAAGGCCGGCAACAGATCAGTGACTTTCTTTGAGTTGTTGATATTTATGGGCGGTGGTGATCATTTTACATCAGATGACCCGCTTGCTCGTTTGCCACCCTCTCATAATAATAAAAAAAAATATGACTAATTTAATAAATAAAATTGTTTATAGGTGCTTAAGAGAAAGTAGCTTGATTGATTTAAGCTGTATCCATTTGAAGCTACAGGCCAGGGTGTCATTTACCAAAGGTATTTAGTTTCAAGTTAGGTTACAAAATCGAACCGAATATGTGCCTTTTCCCCCAAAATCGATGCGTACATACAATATTTGTGCTATATTTTATGTATTTTATTGTAAATCAGTATTCATATCGAACAATTCACAAGTATTTTTATGCTGCTCTAGGCTATTCTCTGCCCACGGGGCTCTCGCTACATTTGACTTCTTTTCACACTTCAAGATTTTATTCATGGAAGGTCAATTTATATTCGACCACTTTCCTACGCATGCGCCGTGAGACCGAACATTTAGCCAAGAATGTCCCAAGAAGTCACTCTCAAAAACTTTACGCCTTCATCGCTTTAACTAAATCTTTGGCATTCAAGAGAAAATGCTATACAAGCGACTGTGACATGGTCCGACGCGTTAGGATGACTGTCCATTTCAAAACTCACGTTGTAAAGAGGTTTTATCACTAGATGATCGTTGTATTATGAGCAATATTGTTATCGTAGTAATCCTTTTAATTGATACAGTTGCCATCAACTTTGTGGGGTTGAGTTAAGATTCGTTTTTCCTCGTCATCATTGTTAGTGCACGGTGGTATAAAATGGTAGCGATACTCAATCCTACCAACATAACGCGCACAGCACAATTTATTTGTAATTTATGGTTAGTTTGGGAGTTAACGCGCGTCTCAAATCGGTTACAGATGGATTATAATCGTATATTATTTGGATTTAAGTTTTCTAAAATCAGTTTTGTGAATTAACTTGAGATTTACATACGTACAGTTGTTTAACGTGAGATTTGTGGCGCAGTGGGCGGACGTTACATTTTTGATGGCTGCGAAATAAAATAAAATATATTGCTTTTTTTATTCGCTAAAAGCTACGATCGGTAGCTGGGCGTAGACAACATAAATCATAGAGTTATAAAAATGTGTGAAATTTTGCCACTGCCTATGGCATTGTTGCGGTACTTTCGTTATTTGATTATAGTACTTAACACTAGCTTTTGTCCGCAACTTCGTCCGCGCAGTGAAAAAAGTTATGGACAACTCCCGTTCTCCATCCCGCGGGAAATTCCAAAAATCCTGTTCTAATTACCTATTTGCATGTCAAATTTAAAGTTTATAACCATGCTTATGGAAATAAAACAATTAATTGCGAAGCAAATGATCCAGCCTTATTCCTTGCATACATCATAAAAGCAACCTTTTAGCAAAATAAATAAATAAAAATAAAAATAAATATCACGGGACCCAATTGACCTAGTCCCAAAGTAAGCTAGGCAAAGCTTGTGTTATGGGTGCAAGGCAACGGATAAACATACTTATATAGATAGATACATACATAGAAATTTAAGCTATCTGGGGCAAATGCTTTGGACTGAGCGTTGATAGTCAGTCAGTCAATCAGACACGACTTTCCTTTTTATAGTACAGATTGAACTCTCATAATTAATGTATTTCATACTAAATACAAACTGAAATATGGATGCACAGAAAAAACCCAGAAAAAAGACCAGCGCTGGGAATCGAATCCAGGTCCTCAGCACTCCGTGTCGCGTGCTATTCCCCTACACCACCACTGGTCAGGAGTTTAGACACGAATTTTTCCTATACATCCATATCTCAATCTGTTAGATCAACACTTGCAGTGTAACTAATGTGTGTGCGTGTGTGTAATTTAGTTCAACAAAATTTAATATTTTTTGGTTTGAACATAAAAAAATAATAGCCTTTAATTAATGTATTGAATCAGGGGTTACTTTGCGGCGGTTCATACAAATGATCAGTAATTGGGGATGTCTATTTTTTTGCAATGTATAGAAAATCGAAAACCATTTCGAGATAAATGCTTTTTAAATCGTTTTCTGTAGTTATTTAATTTTAATATTATGTAATGAATTTATTATATAACAAATAAGCAATGACCTTCATTTGACATTGGTGTAAATTGCGTGACCGGTTCACGTCGTACTTTATTCTGTGTGGTTAGAATTCTTCACAATTTAGGCTGTCTGACATCTAGCACTTAGTCAGTGCCAGTAAAGTGACACAGTGTATAGTGTACCACTACGCAAAAAATAATTAAAGGGGTTGCCTTATCGTACGCATTTAGATAGATTTAGAAATTTGGCATTGTGGGAGCCCTCAATTATAATCTGACGTCATCAACTAAAATAATTTCAATAATTAATTTTGAAAAAAGTAGAGAACTAAATGACAAAATATTGAAATTAGTTTCTTATAATTGACTTTTCTGTACAAAAAAAAAAATAAAAACCAGTGGTAATTTTTTTTAGACATTCCCAATTGTTTCAGTTCATTAGCCTATAATTTAACTGAAACCGGTAGGGTTGGTCCTGCTCACGTCTCCCGAATCACCCTGTATTTTCTTTACTAGCTTTTACCTGCGGCTTTGCTAGCGTAAACTATTAGATCTGACAGTTCAATTGAAATTCGGGGCAATGCTGCCGGTATTATGGGCACTTTTGAGCCGGGTATGGCGCGGGGTGGTGGTACTTAGTTTTAGTGTTTTTTTTTTACTTTGTTATACTTTTGATTATTTGTTGTTATTTTTTATTTAATGATTTATTGTTATATTTGGTATTTAATGTTTTATTGTTAGTTTAGTATTATTTGCTGTAATTTAATTATTTATTGACCTGAAATTAATGTATAATTGTATTTAATAAATGAATTTCTAATATTGAAATTCCGTGATTTCGAGATTTCAAATCCAGTATTTTTTTCAAATCCAGCAACCTTTTCAAATCCTGCAAAATCAATTCCAGTAAATTTTTCAAATCCAGCAACCTTTTCAAATCCTGCAAAATCAATTCCAGTAAATTTTTCAAATCCAGCAACCTTTTCAAATCCTGCAAAATCAAATCCAGCAAATTGTTCGAATAGAACAAACGAAAACTTCAGTTGGGACGAAGCCGCGGGCATCAGCTAGTTAACAATAAAACAAAAGAATGCGCCAAAGGCGTGAACAAGATTACATTTCGCATCAACAAAAAAGGCTCATTAAGTAACTTTCTATATTCTAACATCGTCCTTATTGCCCGGAAACGTGACACGCACACATTACTAACGTCACTAACAATATAATAATAAATAAATAACTAATAACAACATAAAAATATTTAGAGGCGCGTCCACATAACTGAACTTCAAACAATCACTGTCTTGTAATAAAACAAAGATATGCAAGCGTAGAAAATTCAACTTTACCTAGTTGACTTACGGTTGGAGGTTATTTGTGCGTGTTGTTTAAAGATGTCATTGAGTAAGGTACTAAATCAGCATAGTTGATGTTAAAATTGATTTCCCATGTCGAGTGGCGATTGGCCGGCGAGGCTGCGTGGGCGCACGGGTCACGGCGATAAATAATATTATACTTTTCCACTTTTTGCCTTTTCCCACGTTTATCCATGGTTCTTACTAAGGGTTTTTCCCCGAATTTAGGGGGTTAATAAGTGGAATGGGATTTAGGCTGACTTGCGCAGACCCGAGTTAACTATATAACCCCGAGTTAAGGGCTAACTCAGGATTAAAAAATGTCAAAATGTATGGGACTGTCATCCTTAACACAAGCCAAGCCAAGTTTCTTGCGACGCATTCTTCTTGGCAATGATGGTCCTTCCGAAATAGCTGGTAGTTTTAAAAAAAAACAAGTGACAAGTAAATGCAGATTAAACGTTTTGATTTTGACATACTAGTATAGTGAATTTATATCAGTCAACTAACAATAAGCTATGAGTAAGTACAATTTTTTTTAAACAATACAGGTTTGCATTTGACCACAATAACGCCTGATGGAAAGCGAAAATGAGGCCTACGATGCACAACAATTAAATAAATAAAACATTACATTAGAATGAGTTTCATAATTATTTTTTCTAATAAGAAATGCATTTACTTACTTATAAACGTGATTTCTCGAAATAAATTTAATTATGTAGTTTTCAGGTGATTTTTAGTTGATTGTGACAATTTCACAAATATTTTTTTACTTTATCTTTAGGGGTAATTATTTTTGGTAGTTGGCAACACTGCGTTTATCTTGATTGTTATGTTGAGATAAGGATTATGGAGGGGTTGGTGGAGCCGCGGGAGTCGAATTTATTGAAGAGGATAATTAATAGAGCACCATACTGTTTAAGATGTAAGACTACATAATAACGAAGAGACATTATTTCTTAATGATTTCTATTTCATAAAATTTTAATTTACAATCATTTGGACAAATGATCATCATCATCCCACCATTAAAGGCTGGCCTTTATACATCCTACTGTAGGTTACAGTCCTCCTCTCAGAATAAGAGGGCATCGGCCGCATTTCGCAGAACTTCTCACACCCCATTGAATTCCTTCACAGTTGCGATGAATACAACCCCCATGCTGTTTCCTTCACTGCAAAGCGCATGGTAAATTTAAATGTAGTTTCGCGCATACATTCCGAAAGCTCACGAGGTGAGAGCCTGGGCTCAAACCCAAAACCTTTTCCTTGATAGACCGTTAGTCAAACTACTATACCACCACAACACAATATAAGTATGTATAAGTACCTACCTACCTTTTACAAAAATATCCGAAAATCACCGATCCACAAAAACAACATAACTTTTCATACAAGTACAAGCCTTTTGTTTACTTTTAAATTTGTACGGAGCTTTCAATTCACATTTGGCTGCTTTTTATGGCGCATACCACCAACGTCTTCCATGTCGCCCTACCGCTTGTCAGCCAGCGCAAAATATACCACCCGTTACTCCAACATCCTGCGCGCGGAGCGATCAACGTATAATGTACCAGTAAATCTTAGATTTTTCTATCTCCCCCATTAGTTACGAATAACACGTCCAAGTTTTCAACTCGGTTAAGTTGGTTGTAAATTGCGCGCCTTTATAGGCGATGTGCGCTCTGGGTGGCGCGGAAACGCCAACGTACTACAAACACCTTTAAAATACCGTCTGACTTCTAATCAGACGTTTTAAAGTTTAATTTTGCAGTGGAAAGACTCGCCGATGTGTAAAGGTTACGTTGGCGTTGGCAAGTGAGTTTCAGAAAGCATTATGGTCTCTGTAAATCTATCGATTTGCTAATGACACGTGTTTTATATGAGGTTAGCGGCGTGTGTTTTTTGAGGCAGTGACACGAGCTTTCCTGTGTTTATTACGACGGTTATAAGTGTGCTGATGCAAATTATACCTAGTTTAAAGGGTTCAAATTAAGATCACACAGGGCTTAATCCGAAATATGTCGAGCTACACTCTATTAAGTACCTAATGGATTAAGTTATCCGTTTTACTTCACTACTATCTGGTGCCCGTGAATTCGTTCGCGTTAATCATTGATGCTCCGGTCCTATTGGTCGAAGCGTGATGTTATTATAGCCTATAGGTTTCCTCGGTAAATGGACTGTACAACACAAAAATATTTTTTCAATTCGATAAAGTTACTTAGTTCCTGAGATTAGCGCGTTCAACCAAACAAACAAACAAATTCTTCAGCTTTATAATATTAGTATAAAATATGTAGATAACCGTATAGTTGTTTATAAATAAACTTTTCACAGTCAGCCATTTTATATGGCTATAGGTCAACAGGGTCCACTTTTTTTGAACTCCCCTTATTAATTTCTTAAATTGCAATAAATGTCTATCCACATTTTCACAACTGTCAACTAAACAACCACAGAACAATTACCCCCCTCCCCTCTATCCCCGGTTTGACAATTTTAAAACTTATTTTACATAGTAATTGACATAATTGGACTCCTATAATTATTATGTAAATCGTACCCAACATTATGCAAAATAAAAGGACTTTTCTTCGGTGCTTTCTAATTGATCGATGTTATTAAGCTCTTAAATCTGTCATCTTGCTTTCTAAATGGCAGAAGGAAAGAAAGCTGTAAGATGATTGAATCGTAATCATCAGTAATCATAATCACGTAGCATTTAGGTAGCACTCGACATTACAAACAGGTTAATGATGGGACATGCTCTTCCTGCATTAGTCGAAAAAGAAATAAAATTAGAGGAAAAAATTCTAGGATCCTATTTCTTCGTGATCCAACTAATATTATAAATGGGAAAGTTTGTTAAGATGTGTGGATGTTTATTGGTCAACGAAGTTTTGACGACCAGATGGCCTAGTGGTTAGAGAACCTGACTATGAAGCTTGAAAATTATGACAGAAAACGTTATGGTCTTGAAAATTCGGAACAAAAATTTTATGGGAGTCATTATAGACCCCAAAAATCTGCATTGAGACATAGATAGGCGCCATTCATTTATTACGTAAGATGATTTAGGGGGAGGGGGTCAATCATGTCTCATTTTTTCTTACAAGGGGGTGGGAGGGGTCTTGGTATTTCTTACGTTAAAACACAAAAATGGGCAAAGTTAAGTAAAAAAATAAAACAGAACTTAATTATTACCAAATTAAGAATACCTCCAAAAAAGTTTCTAAAAACTATTTATTTAAAATGTATAACATGTATATGTCAACTGTCAACATTATACATTTTTGCGATCGGATTGAAATATTTTAAATTTATTGAGTTATAATATTAAACACCGAGCCTTTTTTGTCCTTGATCGTCGAAATTGGCAGAATATAAATAAAATCAATGGAAAACCATAATAATACGAAATCTGTAAAAACTGCGTTTGCGACATAAATGTCAATCACCATATTTGATCCATTTTTACGGAAATTCTGAAGCTGGCATTTACTTCAACAATAGGCGTGCAAACTAAGCTGAACGGAGCGCCCCCGGTGGCTCCGGCTAGCTGCGGCAGCCCGCCCGCGCTCGAAAAAGAAGTGTGGATGACAACGCCAGTGTCAGTGCTTATTATTTATTATTGACTGTTTGTTTTTCGGTATATTATTTCTGTTTTATATTATTATTAGTTTAGTTTAATATTAGTTTATCTTAGCAATGGCATATGCTTCATCACAACTAACGGAATGTTTTATATGTAATGACCGAAAACTTTATAAAGGCAGCCGAGGTCTAAATATCCATTGTGGAAAGACTCACATACCTAGAATTGACCCACCGACATCAATTATTATCAACAACCGATGCTGGTCTAGTGTCTTGCCCGGGGTATCTTCGTCCTGCTGCTCTACAGATAGCCTTTCAGCCCGCTTGGCACGCTTAAAAGATGAAACCAGGATTGTGAAAAGGATTCCGAAGGGAGCTCGTGCATCGGTGGCAAGAAGCTTGTCGGAATGTGTGGCCAGGGTTGTATCTAAGAATGATTTCGCCTCGTGGGAATGTCTACTGACCTTTGTTTATAAAAACTTGCATATCCCTCGTGAAAAGACTAACATTACCCTCACTAACTTAATAAAGCAAAATGTTTTACATCCTTCATTTCAATCGTACTCGGCAACTGACTCAATTTTACCTTGTACTAATCGTATTGGCAATAAAATAAAGCAAATTGAAAGTAAAGTTTCTGAGGGTAATGTGAAAGGTGCTGCTAATCTTCTTTTTTCCAGCGATACCTTAGCCTCACATTCCCCTTCAGTGCTCGCTACCCTCAGAGAAAAACACCCTGCTGCCCCCGCTTCCATTCAATTCCCAGCCACACCTTCCGCCACACAGCGATCACTCCAGGTTTCAGAAACAGCCACCCTTCAAGCGGTACGTTCCTTTCCTAACGGCTCTGCTGGTGGTTTGGATGCCATTACTCCTCAACATCTGAAAGATCTGACCAACCCTCTACTCGGTGACGTTGGGGAGTCTCTACTGAAGGAGCTCACCGCTTTGATAAATTTAATGCTATCGGGAAATATCTGCTCTGAAATAGCTCCTGTATTATATGGTGCAAATTTAATTGCCTTGAAGAAAAAAGATGGTGGTATCCGTCCCATAGCTGTCGGAAGCACATTACGGCGTTTGGCTTCAAAATTATGCTGTCGTGAGTTTCGTACCCGCCTTACAGATCAATTTAAAGTTAAGCAAATTGGTTTCGGAGTCAGAGGTGGGTGCGAAGCTGCGGTTCACGCAACACGCACTTTTTTGGACAACCAAAATTACGATGTTCTACTAAAAATTGACGTTAAAAATGCGTTCAATTCTGTAAATAGGAGTACACTGCTATCAGAAATTGAGAAAGAAATTCCGGAAATATTTGCTTATATGTGGCAGTGCTACGCAACTCCTTCTAAATTAATGTTTGGCGATAACGAAATTTCATCTTCCGTAGGTTGCCAACAAGGAGATCCACTCGGTCCTGTCATTTTTAGCCTCGCTATCAACCCTATCATCACACAGCTTACATCTGATCTGAATATTTGGTATTTGGATGACGGTACCATTGGGGGCACGGCGTCTACAGTGTTAGAGGACTTGAAAACTATTATTAGTCATTTCTCTGAGATTGGTCTCCAACTAAACCCTAACAAATGCGAGATATTTATTGCGGACAGACTATCTGACAATAATCGCATTCAAATCATCAGCAGCTTTAACAATCTCATGCCTAATATCACCATTCTTGCCCGTGACTCTCTCACCCTTCTGGGTGCTCCAATCTTCGAGGACGCTATTCTACCTACACTCAATTCTAAAATTGAGAGTTTTAAAAACTCCTCTGACTTATTATTCCAAATTAACCCACACATTGCTATATACATCCTACGCCTTTGCTTATTTTCACCTAAATTGATGTACCTTCTGCGCTGCTGCCCTGTTTTTAAATTTCATTCACTGACAAATAGTATTGATAACATTATGAAAGAAACTGTTTCAAAAATTTTAAATATTTCCCCTTCGCCTTCTTGTTGGACCCAAGCTACTCTCCCTATAAAATTTGGCGGTCTTGGCATCCGTACCACATGTGACTTGGCTCTTCCAGCTTTTCTGTCATCCGTCTACAGCACTATCACCCTCATCGATGGTATATTAAACGTTACCAACCCACCTGATGTTACGGTGTCGTGCTTGATGGATGCGGAGGCAGCATGGAATGCTGATAATCCTGGCGAGAAGACCCCAGCAGAAAAAGGTAGCCAAGCTGCCTGGAGTAGTGTTTATGACAAAGTTACATCCAACAGGCTTTTACAAAATTGCCAGGATACTGTCGAGCGAGCTAGACTGCTAGCTGTATCTGAGCCGGAATCTGGTCACTGGCTGCGCGCAGTTCCCTCCCGAAACCTTGGCACACTTTTGGACCCTGCCTCACTAAGGATTGCCGTATGTTTGCGGCTTGGAATAAAAACATGTGAACCTCATACTTGCTGCCGGTGTGGTATTACAGTTGATGCTTTAGGCCGACACGGCCTACATTGTCAACTGAGTGCTGGTCGCATTTACAGGCATACATCACTTAATGACCTTATCCGCCGGGCACTCAGCACTGTTGCCATACCGGCGACTCTTGAGCCCTCAGGCATGTCTGCCTCGGACGGAAAGAGACCCGATGGTTGCACTTTAGTGCCTTGGAGTTTGGGCAAACCTTTGGCGTGGGATGTCACTTGCTCAGACACGCTGGCTCCGTCCTACGTCAGTGGTTCTGCCAGTAAGCCAGGGACTGCTGCCGACCATGCCCAAACAATCAAGTGCCGCAAATATTCGTTTTTAACAAATGATTATATATTTGTGGCACTTGCATTAGAAACTTTAGGACCATGGTCATCCGACACCAAAAAATTTGTTCGCGAGGTGTCGGATAAACTGGTTAGCGTCTCTGGCGACCTCAGGGCCGGGTCTTTTTTCGCTCAGAGGCTGAGCATAGCCGTACAGCGAGGGAATGCCGCAAGCATGCTTGGCACGATGCCCCGGGTAGGAGAAATTCAGGGTTTCGACATTTTTTAAATCATATTGTATTTCGTAAATTTATAGCTCATAATGTATGCTTTTAGTTTTATGAATAAATATATTCGTTTACTCACGTCTTAAAACAAAAAAAAATAGAAATTAAAACAAACCAAACATGTTTTCATATTTTCCTTTAGATTATTAAATATCAAACAGGGAGAGAGGGGTCGGCCAATTCTTATTTGTTCGTACTATACGGGGTTGGGGGGTCAAAAACTGACAAAAATCGTCTAACCGTTAGAACGTTAACGTAATAAATGAATGGCGCCATACCTAACATTCCGGTGATACGTACCTTTTGGGATAATATTTTCGCTGTCCAAGAACGGTGATGTACAGTTGCGAACTTTAATAAAATTTAGGACCGACTTGAGGTTGTCGGTCCTATCATATTGTACCTATAGGAATTTAAAGGATATTTTTTTCGAAATGGGTCCCAAATCAAAGCACGCGTCTATACCTCGGCTTTCAAGATGTCGTATTAACTTCGTCTGCAATCAATAGATGGCGTTGTCCGAGCGGACTTTGTACTTTAAAAATATTACCGTGACCTTTTTCAGCCCAAACTCTTTTTTAGGGTTCCGTAGTCAACTAGGAACCCTTATAGTTTCGCCATGTCTGTCCGTCTGTCTGTCTGTCTGTCTGTCCGCGGCTAAGCTCAGAGACTGTTAGTACTAGAAAGCTGTAATTTGGCATCTATATATATATCAGTCACGCCGACAAAGTGATTGATTAAAAAAAAGTAAATAAAATTTTTTTAGGGTACCTCCCATAGACGTAAAGTGGGGGTGATTTTTTTTTTCTCGGCTAACCCTATATTGTGGGGTATCGTTGGATAGGTCTTTTAAAATCATTGCGGGGTTGCTAACATGATTTTTCTATTTAGTGATCTGTTTGCGAAATATTCAACTTTAAAGTGAAAATTTTCATTAAAATCGGCAGTCCCCCCCCTCTAAAATCTAAACTGTTGGGTGGAAAAATTTGAAAACATTCAGAAGGGTAGTAAATATATCAAATTTACTAGGAAAATTATAGCGGCTAAGATTGCTTGGAAACTATTTGTAGTTTAAGAGTAAATAGTAGCCTAAGGTATAAAACATACCTAAACTTGGATGATTCCGTACACATACGAAATTCTTAGAAAAATATTACTTGATTTTTTCGTAATGGCTACGGAACCCTACCTTGTGCGTGTCCGATACGCTCTTGGCCGGTTTTTATTTTTCTCGTGAAGGTATACTTAATCTAATGCCGGTTATAGAGATTGCTATTCATATTTTTTTGTCGAAATCAAAGAAAAGGAATACCCGTTTGGTTCCTTACTGCCAGCATCTTTTTGTTTGAGACTTAAAGTTTTACCAGGTCGGCTAGGATGGCTAGATCTAACACTTAAACATGTTTACGACGAAACTATACCTGGAGCCTTATTCCGAAGGCCTATTTATTTATTTATTTATTTGGAAAAAGATACATTTGTAGGCTAACAGTAAGATACCAACTCGCTTACAATGTTATGTTGAAATATTAGGTATGTATATTAGTCGATCAAAACCTATAAGCATAAATTTATTCCACACTAGCTCTTACCCGCGACTCCGTCTGCGAAGAATTCGTTTATTAATATCCCGCGGGAACTATGCAATTTTCTATGCACTCAGAGGGCGATGGAGAGAGCTATGCTTGGAGTTTCTCTGCGGGATCGCAATAGAAGGCTTCGTTTCCGAATTTGCTCTTTGAACATAATCCGAAGTATAGACCATATACAGTGTGGAAAAATAAGTCGGGCCCTGGAGGGAAACTATTTTTCCACCCTGTATAATACTGGAGTGGACGAGTGCGTAAAGACATTTTGAGACTACGGCTGCAGAGAATCTTTTTCATGCCAGCGAAGGCACTACGGGCGATTATCTTCTGCCAAATCGTATAAAATGTGACCATGATACCGAGGGTTGAAACGCTCGATTAACGACCCGTTTCAGAATACCGCCGTGGCGTAAATCTTCAAAAGCATGATACACGGCGTGGCGGCCCTGATAGCGCAGATTTACGGGCCATAATAGACTAATGAGCGATAACGATGCTGTACCGATATAAAGGATATTTCGCTTACATTGTCTCAGTATGTTGGTATTACTTAACTGTTTACATATATGAGAAAAAACATGGAAGAGCGACAATACCTCATCATCATCCCAGCCTGTATACTTCTCATTGCAGGGCACAGGCTCTCAGAATGAGAGGGCTCGGGCCGTAGTTCCCACGCGGGCCCAGTGTGGATTAGGAACTTCACACACTCTATTGATTCCTTCGCAAGTGTGCGCAGGTTTCTCTCGCAATGTTTGCCTCAACGTAAAAAGCTAATGGTAAATTTCAAATGTTATTTCGCACATGAATTCCGAAAAACACATAAGTGCGAGCCCAGGTTTGAACCCGCGACTCTCTGCTTGAGAGGCCACAGGTCAAACCAATAGGCCACCACGACCACAATCTGACACTTGAAAATCTCGGTTACATTCTGGAGGAAGGGTCTGAGCAGTTGTGCAGCACGCGCGTAACGGTTACAGTGCCCCGTATTTGTTGTACGGTTTGCAACGCTTGGGGCGCGCAACACTGCGCTCAACTGCCTTCTTCCTGCTTATTCCCCTAAATTCAAGTCTAGGATGAATGAGCATTTACTAGGCAAGCTTGCTCCATCGTAGGCCTCATCTTCGCTTTCAATCAGGCGTGATTGTGGTCTAACGCAACCCTATAAAAAAAATTTTTTGCAGATTTCATGAATTGTAAATTGTGGAATTGTATGAATGTAGTTTTGTACATACTGCCGCATCGTACAGTAATCTGCAAAATTCGTATTTTGTAGTTTCGATACTGTTCGCTGTTACAGTCATAGACAAGACATTATCAAGAATTAACGCGCCATCTTGACGGCAATGGTCGTATTTATCGAACCAATTAAAAACCTTAATACAATTCCGGGATATCACGGTTTATCGTGTTCATTCATACAACCGTGTTAATTGATGTGAGTTGACGTTATTTTGGGATGTGACATCTCAGATTAGGCGTAATAATATAGCATAAACAAAAAACATCATAGATTAGTAGGTACGGTTATTTTTACATTTTATGGCTTTATTTTTACTAAATCGTAGACACACGCGTTCGGTTTTGTACGATAAGTATGTTTAGTTTTATTTGACTGAAGTTCAAAATGTTGTACGCCAGTTATGTAGAAAGAAAGTTTTCCTTTGTGACACAAAAATTTACCAGACAAACTGTATGGGCAATTATCGTGTCATAATGGAACTTTTTCCGGTAAGACTTTATGGCCAGCTACCATCTACTTATACTTCGTTTTATAGGGTTCCGGAGCCAACATGGCAAAAACGGATCCCTTATAGTTTCACCATGTCTCTGTCCGTCCGTCCGTCCGTCCGCGGCTTAGATCAGAGACTATTAGGGCTAGAAAGCTGTAATTTTGCATGGACATGTGTAGCAATTATCCGGATAAAGCGAAAAAATAAAAATTAACCAAAAACTTTTTTAGGGTACCTCCCATAGACGTAAAGTGGGGGTGATTTTATTTCACGTCTAACCTTACAGTGTGGGGTATCGTTGGATAGGTCTTTTTAAAATCATTTCAAGGTTGTGAAGATGATTTTTCGATATAGTGATTCGTATGCGAAATATTCAAGTGTAAATTGATTTATTTATTTTAAATCGAGCGTCCCCCACCCCCCTCTAAAAGTTAAACTGTTGGTATAAAAATTTTGAAAAAAAATCAGGATGAGAGGAAATAATATGTCAAATTAACAAGGAAAACTATAATGGCTAAGTTTGCTTGAGAATTATTAGTAGTTTAACCCCCTGTGTCACCATCCATTGATCAAATTTATTTGACGGATAAATGTGATGCCGTCTCTGTTTGTTTTGTTCGAATAGACGGAGACGGCATCACATTTATCCGTCAGTTAAAATTAATGAATGGGTGGTGAAACAGGCCCTCAGAGTAAATAGCAGCCTGACCTATAAAATATTGCTTGTTTAATACGGACAGTATAATTAATAAGATTTGCAAGGATTTTATCGTAACGGCTGCGGAACCTTATCCTTTGGCGTGTCCGACACGCTCTTGATCAGTTTTTTTTAGGATTAGAAAAAAGTTAAGCGATATTGATGGGACTTTTTATTTCTAATGCTAAAAAAAATCAAGTATAACCTGCTTTTTAGTTTTCACCCATTTATGTTTATGATTATGACTCATGAAATATGAGAATCAAGAAAACAGTTGCATTTTGTAATCTGACTCTACTTGGGTAGAGTACCTATTTCCAATATCAAAACTTAAATTTAATTATTATATAATAAATAAAAAAAATCACGGCAAATGCTGTCAACCTTAGCACTGTAAAATAAATACATGCAAATAAACTATGACCCTCACAGTTAGCCACACACCTTCAAAATCTACAACACCTCGAAAAACAACGGAACATCACAATCGAAACACACAAACTTCTAAAAACAAGTTGCGCAGTTTGGAACTAACGTTTCCACGTACTATTCCCACATATAGCTGTACACAGTGGCGCCACAGCCAACTGTTTGAATAAGTTTGTAAATGTACCTATTTCAAAATGACAGCCATAGACAATGAAGACGTTTTATTGGCGCAATATAGGAAGATGATGTGTGGCGCGGGCTCGAAATGTCACCAGCCGTAAAACTAATTGGGCTCGTGTGGTCGCGGCTTTACATTTACTGTGTTATTGCTGCGTTGGTGTGGACATGCCTCAATCTGAACATGCGTTTTGGGTGGATTACAACAGGGTGTTATAAAAAATAGAAGGGAATATCAAATCGAAGTTACGAAATTTGGTTCTTCCATTTTTGCTAGCTATAATTATATCTGTTGTATTCGTTCTAATAATAATAATACCTAATTGACACTGCCTTCATGTTTTTGCGTAGCAAATAAAAACCGAAAGTGAATTTTGGAAAGACTTTATACAGCGTGGAAAAACTTCGTTTGTACAATAATAAAAGTGAAATCAGAATTTTTTGTAGCATGTACCAATACCAATAAACTTGTTCACGGAAAAGCAGGCCAATGGCTAGTAGATAACCTGAAAGTGAGTAACCGCCCCTGTAATAAATACTTCCATTTGAATAAAAAAAATTACATTTTTTTACCAAAGTACATAAGTATCTCATTTCTTACACGAAAGTTATTGAAAATGCCATCAGATCCCGTTGTCCAATAACGTGGTATAAGGGTGCGCGGCCACCCGATTCGTCAAATTAGCGAGCCTTACCGCGCCGCGTGCGCCCGCGTCGCCGCATTTGTTATTGGAACACCCTGTGCGAGGACAAAGTGGGCTAGGGAAGGAAGAAGGACACTGTATCGGTTTTTTTACGTAAAAGTGATAGACTTCAACACACACAGATAATGTGTGCATAGTCCGCTCTTAAAAATTTAACTAATTTTTAATTGCTACTGCGTGCTACAAAAAATTAAAAAACGTTTCATATCCACTCACTTGCTTTGAGCAACTATGGTTGCCAGTGTATTTATTTATTTCAATCAAATCTATTCCTTAAGATAATAATGACATTGTTTGAAATCACTTATCAATAAATGACAGTAAATGTAAAAATGCAAATAAAGCTACTGACAATGAGTTGATATTTGAAGCATAGTTAAGTTAGTTTTTATGTAATGTTTTAATATCGTGGTAGGTAGGTACATGCATTTTCAAGACGATCCATTTTTTTTTCAATGTTGAAGATTTGTTTTGAAACAGAGATAAATAGTCTTAAGTTGTCATTAAAATTTACAAGATTGCCAATTCACAACTTCTCTTGGTTCACTTTTAAATCATCTCTCCTGTGTTTATAAAGTGTCAATTTAAATAATACAATGCATCCTGTTCAACTTATCCTTCTCACTATGAGGCAAGGTTTCGAATATAATGGCAGCGTTCCCCCTTTTAATATAGTTCATCACTATTACATTTCACACTACCACTTTTCAACTGCTTTATCGATACCGGCTCAGGCATTTCTTCCCCCATCCCTATTCCTCCGCGAAGACACTGAGCAATAACATCCTCCAGAGGCTCTGTACATTTAACACAGCTCGCAGCCCTCACAGCACAATCTATTATCGCATCTATCACGACAGCAATACAATCCATCACAATCGCAACAACAACTTTGTCAACGACGCTTGCAATTTGCGCTTGAAACACAGGACATTCAAACTTAGGGTCTTCATTTTACGCAATCACTACATGCTGCATACTTTTGTTTGTAATTTGACGGTCGTAACTCAAAATGATGTAAGTGAAAAAATGATCATACAGTATTATGTCCCTTAAAACAAAGCACTTCAACTCAAAATGCTGCTGAAGTCTTATCCGTTACGACAAAAGGGTCTTGTTAGTTATAACAGTCATGCTGTGAGTTTCGCGCATTTTGATTTATCTGTACAAACGCGTCGCTGTATTAATTCGCCGGCTATTTGTCATTTAACGTGAGAAAGTGGTTTATTGTTGGTGTGGAACGCAAAATAATGATCGCTGAGGACTTCGGTTTAACGCGAGCGCCCACGCGCCGTGTTATGAGACTTATGTGGAGCTTACATGCGATTAACTGGTATACAGCTGTTGTGACAAGTTACATGTGTGGCTGTAGCTAAACCGTTTAAATGAGTACTCGCCCGCGGGGTACAGGGGCTGGCAAACAAAAACGACAAAGGGGGCCGGGGGAGGTGCGGGCGAGGACTCATTTAAACGGTCTAGCTATACATTTAAAAGTGTTTTAGGTTAGCGCGACTGAACGAACATCCCTTTAACATGTGTGTGTAACACATACAGCATAGCATAGTGCATAGGCATAACTGTAGTCACCAACAATCTATGGATTTTATGTTTTGAAAATACTTAATTTCTGATTTTTTGATTTTTATTTTTAATCGGATTTTTTGTTTCAAAAATATCCAAATTATAACTAAAAAAAAAGATATATTCGCGCTTTTGACTTACAATTTAGATATCGACTAATGCGTGGAAACATTTGCCAAGTCGTTCTTAAAAAAATACAGGTCTGTTGAATTAAACTAGCCTAAACATATGTTGAAATATTCCAGAGATGATGGGATGATTTTGACATGATTTTGCAAAGAATAGAGGCGGGTGGAAAGAGAAGGGGAGGCCTTTGCCCAGTCGTGGGACGCCTCGGTCATTCTCTAGACGTACATTTTTGCTTGTCTTCACTCTGACTTTGACTTTGACCAAGTTGTTTTGGCCCCTCGGCTGAGCACAGGCCTCGTCACCCATTGAGAGGGTCTTGGTTTGACTTAGGTCATAGGGTCATCTTAGGTTAGGACATATTTCAAACTAAATACAAACTGAAATATAGATGCACAGAAAAAACCCCAGAAAAAAGACCAATGCTGGGAATCGAACCCAGGTCCTCAGCGTTCCGTGCTGCGTGCTTACCCCTACACCATCACTGGTCTAGAAGTTAGCGACGAATCTTTCCCATACATCGTACACTTCAGTCTGTTATAATCACATTAGGCAGTGATAAAGCGCATCTATGTTAATGCCCTCTACCGAGAGACTTCAACACTCCTTCGGAGCTACCCGCTCACCTGGACCAAGAGATGGCGCTACTAGGCCAACTTTTACAAGTTAAGTATGAAGTATCTTTTTCTATTTATTTTTTATTTTCTTCAACTTCATTTTTTATTACTTTTACGGTCATCCCGTGAAACCATATACATATACATATTTTTTCCACGCCCACTACAAAACTTTCCTTGAGACAAGCATCTCATTCATACCGGATCTATAGGTACGAGTATATATCTGAAGCTCTCATAGCTTAGGAGTGGTGTTAAGAGGCTGATTCGACATATTGCACTGTTTCGAGCGTCGAGTGCGCGCGCGCAACGAGTGCGGTTCCCAGGCCGGACGGCGCTAGGGTGACCAAGACACTGCCTGGATATTTTTATGACCAGCGTAGAAAAAATGTGGTCAAGTGCGATTCGGAATCGTAAATGGAGGGTTCCGTACCTCCGTAATATATAATCCATAATATTTTTAATTTGCTTTGTCTTGCTTGTATAAATAGTTAAATGAATTCTAAATAATTTCTGTTGGAAAAATTATTTTCTGCTAAATTTCTTGCGGCGCATTCTTCTTGCCAATGATGTTCATTAAGGAAACACTGGTAGTATAAAAATATATACTTTTTTTTTAGTCTGGTATAGTGTCCCACTGCTGGGCAAAGGCCTCTCCTCTTGACTTCCACAACTCCCGTTCGGGCGCATATCAGGCCAGTCCTACAGAATAAACAGTCTTACAGAATAAATGCTTTAATTTTGATTGGGGGAGACCTGTGTCCAGCAGACTGCTACAAGCTGATGATAATGATCATTAGTGCCTACATTATTGTATACGTACAATCATTTTGACACACACTAACAAAGCTGTTACATATTGGGTCGCTTGAAATTTTACGCAAAATCCATCATTTGGCATAATTCATCATTTCACATAACTCTCTTTTCCATACCATTAATTACTAATTCTGGATTGTTTTAAAATAAACTTAACCTAACCTGAATAATTAATGGTTTTTGAGAAATAGAGTTATACGTAAAAATTTTATAACACCAGATAACGTCCCGAAACAGATAAAAATAAAATAGTTAATCTGATCTGTGTCCGTGGTCACCGGCATGACGATTGTGTTAGATGACGATTGTTTGATTTGAACTATTGTTGTTTTTGTGGAGTGCGCCGGCGCAGGGTCTCGGTGGGATAATTCGTGCACAAGTGTAATGCGGGACTTGAATCGCTATTATTTACGCTATGGTCACTAATGATACGGAAATATGACCAAGCGGGAGTCGGACCACGCCAGTGCAGAGTTCCGTGTTATTATGCGGATAATATTTAATACTAACCTACTGGTTTGACCTATGGCCTCTCAAGCAGTGGGTCGTGGGTTCAAATCCCGGCTCGCACCTCTGAGTTTTTCGGAATTTATGTGCGAAATTCATTTGAAATTTACCACGAGCTTTACGATGAAGGATAACATCGTAAGGAAACCTGCATACACCTGCGAAGAAATTCAATGGTGTGTGTGAAATCCCCAATCCGCATCCGCAATTCAAATTAGAATCCCGCACGTGATTTTTTGTTCTTAAAAACATTCCTAGGCTTTCTCTAATAGTCTAAAACAAATTTTGAATAGAGATTCCAACTAACATTTCTGATTCATCTTTAACCATAAACTGCTTCCAACGGCACCCACAAATCCCAATAGCCTCGCTAAAAGTGTCACATCCTCGCATCTCACGAACAAAGGTCCAAAGAGTTTATAGAACCACAATTTATACTGAATTAGCACCGTTCTGTTTGTATTTCCCACCGCACAATACGACTTTATTACTCTCTGTTAGAACTCCCGAGCTACCGGTAGAGGTCCAGTTTTGAGGAAGTTGTAAAAGCCGGGGTTCATTGCGTAAGAATTGTTTCTATTCGATATTAAATGATAAAGAAAGTTGTAAACAGATTTATGGAGGTATTGAGGTCGCTTTTGACTACTGTCTTTGATTGGTCGCGTTTTAGCATGTAGCTGTTAATATGGCTGTGGAAATCTTCGACATGGTAAACAAAAGTCCAATAAAATTAATAATTGGCTTTGAGGTGCCGGTATCCTTGGATGGCCGGAGTGAGCGATGCGTTGCGAAAAACGTACCGCCGCTCTACTTCGTTTGTTTTTTAGGGTTCCATGCCTCAAAAAGGAAAACGGGAATCAATCTTGCTCGCTAAGAGAACTGAAAATTAAAATCTACAATTGGTTAAGCACCTTGAATTATAGAGACACAGAAAGGATATTATCAAAGCAATGAATATTACACCCGCTAAAATGGGCAAATTCATAAACATACACACACACGAGCATACACACACACACACACACACACACACACACACACGCACGCACGCACGCGCGCACACACACACGCACGCACGCACATACGCGCATTAAACTCACATTATTACCACTTAATCTTAATTTCCAAATTTGATTTTAAATGTTTGTTCTATTGTTTCTATTAATATTTTTTCTTTAACGCATATCGCTGTTGGTAATCTAATCTCAAAAGTGTCATCCTACGATGTACAGTATGCTTAGTATAAGTTTTACTTCACCAAAATACTTCTCGATCGCGTTTATGTAAAAATTTCAATTCTATGGAGTTATGGACGCGCGCGCGCGGAAGCGCTGTCTATTTTTCCATAGAATTTAAATTTTTACGTAAACGCGATCGAGAAATATTTTGGTGAAGTAAAACTTATACTAATCATACAGGCTTAGCCTAGTGTAGGTGATTCAGGCATTCGATCAGGTAACTTGTGAGCAGTATTATGGCAGTATACAATACCGTAGCTAGTAAAAAAAAAATGAAAAATGTTTTATTTGTTAGGTAATAGGATTTTACATAATAGTAAATAAGTTTTCTGTAATAAGCTTAGTTATGTCGTACTGTATGAATAAAACATTTTGTACCTATTTGTACTTTGTACTTTATTGTCCGTCTACTTATGTTTATTTATACCTTTTTTCTAAGGAATGCATGGGAATATGAAGGTAAATTTACATTCATAAATACAATCACGCCTCCTTCCCAGCAAAGGGGTAGGTTAGGTATAGGCTGTTCGTTTTCCCCTGCTACGATCCTGACGTACACCTTTCGCTTCCACAACACTCGTTAGTCGTTTCATAATACTCTCCGGTTTCGGCGAAAAAAAGTGTAAACAAGGTAGGGCTCCGTAGCCATTACGAAAAAATCAAGTAATATTTTTCTAAGGATTTCGTATGTGTACGGAATCATCCAAGTTTAGGTATGTTTTATACCTTAGGCTACTATTTACTCTTAAACTACAAATAATTTCCAAGCAATCTTAGCCGCTATAATTTTTCTAGTAAATTTGATATATTTACTACCATTCTGAATTTTTTCAAATTTTTCCACCCAACAGTTTAGATTTTAGAGGGGGGGGGACGGTCGATTTTAATGAAAATTTTAACTTTAAAGTTGAATATTTCGCAAACAGAAAAATCATGTTAGCAACCCCACAATGGTTTTAAAAGACCTATTCAACGATACCCCACACTATAGGGTTAGTCGAGAAAAAAAAAATCACCCCCCTTTACGTCCATGGGAGGTACCCTAAAAAAAAATATTTTTTATTTTACCACTTGTATGATATGTATATTCATGCCAAATTACAGCTTTCTAGTACTAACGATCTCTGAGCTTAGCCGCGGACGGACAGACAGACGGACAGACATGGCGATACTATAAGGGTTCCTAGTTGACTACGGAACCCTAAAAAGGCAAAGACAAAGTTGAAGGTAAATTTATGCTGTTAAATAATAAAATGACAAAATATAATAATACAATCTGTACCGAGTTAAACCCAATGCCCCTATAGTAACCCGACTTTACGATATTCTATATTCTATAAAGCTAATTTTGCACATGATTTATCTTCATACAAAACTAATTTTGGCGGTTATATGTTTGGTACTAATCAATATTTTAAAAAGTGCAAACCTACGTCTTATTTTGATTGACAACATATCGTCGTACATACGTATCTCACGAAAAGGGGCGTAATTTCAAATCAGCAAGTTTTTGTGTTTATTATAAACATAATGAAAAAGAAAAAATGAAAAAAAAATTAAAAAATGTTTATTTCGTTTTAAACCTTCAATTGCAGTGTTGAGGTGGCAGAGTGTGAATATGTCTCCGACTTTGATCCGATTTTATTTCTTATAAATAGAAGAGCGAGGCCTCCTGATACAGGTATGTTAATACCTACTAGGTGGTCTGAAACACCATCATACCATTGTAAAAAATTTTTGTTTTACCCAATAAACGATTTATTATTATTATTATTATTATTATTAAACCTTACATATTAACATCAAGGTTGGGACCTCCTTTTAAATATAAAGATATCTGTGCCAGGAGGTCC
Organism: Archips crataeganus; assembly: GCA_947859365.1. NCBI lineage: Eukaryota > Metazoa > Arthropoda > Insecta > Lepidoptera > Tortricidae > Archips > Archips crataeganus. The sequence goes on from OX402058.1 coordinate 19,837,752, forward strand.
CGCTCCTCTATAACTAGGTACAAATTATTATATAAAAAAAACATAACCCTCCTTGGACAGTCGGGTGATAGAAAAGAAATAAAAACAAAAATAGACAGGTAAATGGAAGATTTTGTTACTTATATCTATTGAACCATTAAACATAAACATGTGTATGTGTGTGTGTGTGTGTTCGTGTGTGTATGCGCGTGCATAGCATATGTCAGGAATGGTACTTTTCTAGTGTACTAGATTGCAAACACAAATCAAAGTTTAACATCGAGTTTTATATAATAAGGCCTCAGTTTCATCGTAAGAAAGTGGCTTCAGCCAGTCAGCAATGACCTTTTTACACTTGTAGTATTGCAGTTCATATATACTAATTTTACTATTTATTGTACTATATAAAAAGGAAAAAGTCAATGTCATGTCGTATCAGGAGCTGAAAACGCTGGCAGAGAACCGAAAAGAGTGGCGATTACTCCACCGACAAGAGCTAAGCTCTTAAATTAATGATGATGATTGTATTATATAGGCAAGCTGATTGTGCGACATATTGTCTTTTGGCAAACATAGATTTGTATTTTGAGAGAGGAGCAACTCCACTTTTACGTCTGCGAGCTAAGAGAATAGGTTTGAATTCCAGGGTTTTGTGTAGTTTTAGGGTTGCGCTAAGTACATACAGTTTCCTCATGGATAATACATACACATAATATATAGTTCATTAGTTGGGAACCTGAAAGACTTAAAATGCATAACCTTCAGCAGGCATCCTTGCCCTCTCTCAACTTCCATAAACTTACTTTTTGCGGCCCCTCCCCAAACGGCAAATACAGTAATTCATTACTGATTGAGCGAGAGTGGCATATACTTGTTTAAGAATCTTTTTTGATACAATATGTCTGAGTATCTTAAAAAACCAAATTAATTTTCTTATTCTAGCGTTTACATATTCGATATGTGAATTCCACGACAAGCGTTGGTCTATCATGACACCGAGGTATTTGGTGGTACTAACTCTCTCCAGATAACCACAGTCGCATTGGTTGGTAGTTTGATTACAAATATGTATCTTTAATCTTACATTACTTTCAGGTAGGTTCCTATTATATTTACTAAAACAAATGTAGTTAGTTTTACTGATATTAAGTGTTAATAAGTTATATTTAAGCCAAGAGAATATCCGTCGCAGCTCCATCTCGACAGTTTCATATACTTCCTTCCACGACTGCCCCTCAAAGACCAAGACAGTGTCATCGGCATAAGACAGTATGTGTCCATGTTGTATTTTTCGGTTAGTCAAATCGTTAATGTATAATAAAAACAACGTGGGCCCGAGAACGCTTCCCTGTGGGACGCCGAATGAGATTTCAGATTCATGACTAGTGAAGTCCTCTATTTTTACTTTTTGGGTTCGTCCCTGTAGATAGTCACTCAGCAACTCTAACGGCAGACCTCTTATGCCTACTCGCTCCAGTTTACGTATGAGAGTGGTATATAAATAATAACATTATAATATTGGCATCCTGCAGTTGCTCCATAGTAGAGACCCCAAACTTTTGTGTTTCGTAGACCCTGAGCCATATTTTTAAATTTTAGGTAGATCCCCTTCCTTCTAAAAATTGATTTATCGAAAGTACCTAGTAATCAACTTCAAATGTGGTTTTTTCGAGTACATACGTAGAATGCTCGCACGTTTTCCCTGGGGGGTCGACAAAGACCACTTTGGATATTACATTTATGGTTAAACAATTATGTCCCTTAATTTTTAACTATTTAAATTATTCTCCGTTGTATTTCCACTAGAAAGCACCGAACTTGGTTATCAACTTATCAGAAATGGTTCAAAATCAGTTAGATAACGTTCAGGGATTGGAAACCGTTATCTCTACTGACACCGTTGTAAAGGCTAGTTTTCGCTTTTAGGTACGTCCCAACTCTTGCGTCCCGGATATATCAGGAGTCAAAGTCTTCTTGCCCATTCATCGATTGATAACATACCTACAACGTTATAAAAGAACCCAAGCATCATGTGTCGTACGGAACAGCATCGCCTTAATGCCGCCCACGCGATTTAGCGGACATAGCGCGTCATTGCGCGTGCGCACAATCATGATCATCATCATCATTTCAGCCGAAAGACGTCTACTGCTGAACATAGGCCTCCCCAAGGCTCGCCAAACAGATCGGTCCCGTGCCATCCGCATCCAACGCCATCCCACAACCTTAACCAGGTCGCTCCATATTGTAGGAGGCATACCTACACAGCGTCTTCTGGTCCGTGGACGCCACTCGAGAACCTTTTTGCCCCATCGGCCATCAGTTCTACGAGCGATGTGTCCTGCCCACTGCCACTTGAGTCTGGCGATTCTTCGAGCTATGTCGGTCACTTTAGTTCGCACAATGCGTCAAACTATTTAATACTAGCCTCGGCTCGCAGCTTTGCTTCCATGGGCTATCACTTTCGGCAGATAATTTGAAATTCCCCTTCCCTTATTCCCTCTCCTTTTTTAAAGGCCGGCACCAGCAACAGATCAGTGACTCACTTTGAATTGTTGATATTTATGAGCGGTGGTGATCATTTTCCATCAGATGACCCGCTTGCTTGTTTGTCTCCCTCTCAAAATAAAAATAAGTCTAGGATTTTGTAAAAAAAATTGGGTAATTGTCTTTATTTACGTTGTGTGAAGAATACTTGTAAATTTTCAAAGAAAGACGTTCGTAAGACGGCACAACGTTAATGTTCAACTTTTCACTTCTGCTGGCATTCCCGGAGTGCAACCCGTTGTTTTATTTGAAAGCCGGTTTTTTTGGCATGTTTCTTAGACATGTTTCATCAAAATCGGAGCTGCGGAAGGGATCTTAGACGAATAATGGGCATTTAATTTATTTTCAAACACATGTGTGACCTAATTGGCTAAGTAAAGTTTTTTGAAGAGGTGCTAAATATATTTTTTTTCGACAGTAGTCGTCTTCTAGACCGAGAAACTGCAGCTGTTTTATTTTTATCTCCTATTGTTTACTGGAAATATTTTTTTAAGTGTTCGAGATGACATTTGTGAGATTTAATGGCTGACAAGCGGTTCATGCTCAGTACTTAGTAGAAATAGAAAAAAAAACGAAGCCAATTGTCAATGTTAAATGAAATCTAACCGTTTGCGTTTCGTTTACTTTGCATTGTCCAAAAAGCAGTTCCAAAATAATGATCGAAAATATTCAATCGTGATTTAATTATCGTGCATAATTCGTGGAGAAATGCGGTAAAATTGAAAATCCGGATTTTGTGCGGAGGTCGTTAAAAGTAGTCCAAAACGCAAAGCAAACGAAACGCAAACGGTTTGACATGGACAAAAGTGACAGATGACTTCGTTTTTTTTCTGTTTCTACTAAGTACTGAGCACGAACGGCTTGTCAGCCATTAAATCTCACAAATGTCAACTCGAACACTTAGAAAAATATTTCCAGTAAACAATAGGGGATAAAAATAAAACAGCTGCAGTTTCTCGATCTTCAGAACGCCGACTGTCGAAAAAAAATATAATTAGCACCTCTTAAAAAACTTTACTTAGCCAATTGCGTTGAGGGTTTTTGATTTTTTTAATTTTTAGTTATTTCTAGACAGGTATTGTAACTCTAAACTGAACGCGTTTTTTACATACTATTTCTACTTTATGTTGACCTCAGCTGTATCTGCCACTTTAGTGGTTATACCGTAAGTTTTTCGCAGGTTGGGCCGGGCACCCGATTGCCCGCATGATGGACAGGTGTCGCACAGTTGTCATGACACACAACCTCATTTAGAACCTTGCCGTCCTAACCCTGATGCCCGATGAAGCTAGCAAGTACGTGCGTAACCTGTTAGCTTACTGCGACACAGTCCAAACTATTAATGTAAGCACAGATATAATAACATAATTCTATCTGAGTAATATATATTTGATTGTTCGGAGAGTATTGTCGTCTGACACAGCTTCTTAGCATAAAACAAGATGTCTTGCTTAGCATACTACTGTACGGTGGCGATCGACCTACTGCGTTTTGTATTTAGGTGTTTGGGCACCGTGTGATTGATATGTACATATTATTATTTGACATGTGACAGCAGAGTATGACCCCTATGATCAAAAGAAAAGGGAGGAACGTAATTCCTTACAAAGAACGATTCCCGGCTCCAGTATTTTCTTTTTGTTTTTTTTTTCATTGTGTTTTCAGTTAGAGTATTATTTTAAAAAAAACTTAGTGGTAAAACCGTACAATTGAATACAAAAATCAGATAGTAAAATTTCTGAAGTTATGTATTAAGAATAAGAATGTGTTAATGTTCCAAAGTCCTGAATTTTGTAAAAAATGCTCGAGTGGAAGTTCTATTAGGACCACTTAGTTAACCTTAAAATACTTACATACAGTCGAACATAGAACCTCCTCCTTTTTTGAACTCGGTTAAAAATTAAATCATACCGATATGATCATCGGGGCTCTATATCTAAATCCCTAATGATTATTTGTCCTAATGTAATGTTTGTCCTAACTCTTTTTATTTAAAATTTATTAATTGTTCTGGATTTTTATAAAACAAACCTAACCTAACCTATAGAGTTCTAGAGGATAGTCACAAAAAAGTTCCTGATAAATTCACGGTTTCCGAGAAAAAAAGTGTTAGGACAAACGATCATTAGGACAAACATTACATTAGGACAAACGATGTTAGGGATTTAGAATGAGGGCAGTAGACAGGCGTTTGGTGAATTAATTTAAAACTACTTAAAAACGTTTAAGTTTCTCCACCATTTATAAGTTACGCTTGTTAGAGCCTGAATTGAATAAAGATATTTTCCCTGTGGCTTTGACAATATCCAACACAATTTCATGTTTCGTTGCCTGCACGTAACTAGCCATTCTCAATTTATAGTGAACCTAACATTTACTTTTTTTAAATGAGGAAATTTTCGGCTCTTCTTTTTCAAGATCACGAGTAGGTACCTACAGTTAATTTGTACTAAAAAAAAGTGTCCGTATTTTTCAGTCAGTTTCGTGACTTTTTTCATACATTTTGTATGGATCGTCAAAACTGTGACACAAAAAAATATGGAAAAAAAAATGTTCCGAAGTTTACATCATCAAAACCAATGCGCTCTTGATTCTGGGTATGAAAACCCCAAAAGTACTAACCCAATTTAAAAAAAAAAGTAGAAAGTGCATTTAAAATTAAAAAATTCTTATGCTTATGTACTCGTAGATATTAGTGTGCAGTTTATTTATCTATCTAAACAGCGATCCGGGTGTCAGCAACGGTACTGGCTGAAAATCAGCGCTGGGGTGCTATAAACGCCTCAGCATTATGCTGAGCCAGTGTCCGATTTGCAACCGCAGTGACACATTCTACCTTTTAGCTATGCGTTGTCTTTTGTTAAGTAAAAATATTGATGATGTGTCTTGTAAATAATAGTTATTTGTTATACAAGGGGGGAAAGTTGTATTTTAACTGCGAGTGTTCATTTTGAAACACGAGCTATGGAAAGGATTCTATGATTGACCACGAGCGAAGCGAGTGGTTCAAAAATAGAATTCTTTCGATAGCGAGTGCTTCAACACACGAGACGTAAAATAACTTTTCACCCGTGTATAACACAAAACTTTTCACCTCACTACAGCGAGGAAAATAAGAAAAAGGGTTTGTACTATCAATTATTATTTATTTACCTCTTTGTCAATACAATAATTTTGAAGTACTTATAGAAATATTGGTAAAATCAAAAATAATGCAAAATAGCCTAAGCAAATCCAGTCTTTATGGAACTATTCCAATACCGATATATCGTCACTACTTTGAAAAAACTCGTATCTCCAATCAATGAATAAACCAAACTGAACTTCATTGCACATCGAGTAAAGTTCAATTAGCCATGATATGTATCCGAACGCACTGGTTTGACAGCCAGGCAGACTAAACCAGCAAGTGCAATTTTTCAAGCAAAACTTGAAAAAGTATTGCTAGGAGCAAAAGGTGTAGTTAATTTTATTGATGATGTCTTAGTAACAGGGGAAAATGATCAGGAGCATTTAAAAAATTTAGAGGAAGTTTTGAAAAGATTTCAGAAAGTAGGCATTCGTTTAAATAAATCAAAATGTCTATTTTTTCAAAAGGAGGTTAAATATTTAGGCCACATAATTTCAAAAGGGGGCCTCAAGAAGGATAAGTCTAAGTTGGATGGATTAATTAATGCACCTCCACCAAGTAATGTTACCGAAGTACGGTCTTGGATTGGAATGGTAAATTATTATTCAAAGTTTATCCCCCAAATATCATTAAAATTAAAACCACTGTATGATTTATTGCAAAAAGATGCTAAGTTTGTGTGGTCCAAAAAGTGCAATGATAGTTTTGAAATGATAAAAAAGGAAATAATTTCTGAAAATACATTGGTTCACTTTAATAGAAACTTACCCCTAAGATTATCATGTGATGCCTCTCAGAATGGAATTGGAGCGGTACTTAGCCATGTTATGCCCGATGGTTCAGACCGGCCAATAAGTTTTATTTCCAGAGTCTACAGAGCCGCAGAAAAAAATTATTCCATGATTCACAAGGAAGCATTAGCTATTTATTGGGCAGTTCAAACATTTTACCAGTACCTGGTTGGCACTAAATTTGAACTACAGTCTGATCATAAGCCATTGCAGGCCTTGTTTGGGGAAAATAAAAGTTTGCCACAGATGGCGGCAGGTAGACTGCAAAGATGGTCATTGTATTTAGCAGGATTTGATTACACTTTCAAACACATTAAGGGTACAGATAATGTTAAGGCTGACTGTATGTCTAGATTGCCAGTCATAAGCGATATTAGTGTTACTGAATCTAATATAGCTAAAGAATGTGATTACATAAATTTTGTAGAAGAGCAAAATGTTATTGATTTAAATATTGTCAGATATGAAACAAGAAAAGATCCAATTTTGAGTTCTGTTTATAATATGATTAGATATGGTTTTCCTAAAAATGTTACTGATTAATCCATTAAGCCATTTCTCAAAAGAAAAGATGAGTTGTATATTGATCAAAATGTAATCATGTGGGGTTATAGAGTTGTTATCCCAGAAAAAATAAGATTAAAGTTGCTTAAAGAATTACATGCAACCCATGAAGGCATTGTGAAAATGAAGACAAATGCCAGATCATATTTCTGGTGGCCAGGGCTAGACAATTGTATCGAGAACATGGTAAATAATTGTAACATTTGTATGTCAGGACGCCCTGAACCACCAAAGTCAAATGTAATTCCATGGCCAAAGTGTAATTTCCCATATGAAAGGGTTCATGCGGATTTTCTGGGACCAATTGATGGCAGAATGGTTTTACTAATTGTAGATTCATTTTCAAGATGGCCAGAAGCATTTATAATGAAAAGTTTAGAAGCTAGGGTAACTGTTGAAAAATTTAGAGAATGCTTTAGTAGATATGGGTTACCACATGTTGTGGTAACAGATAATGCAGCAACATTTTGTAGCAAGGAGTTCTCAGAGTTTTTACATAAGAATGGCATAAAACACCAGACATCTGCTCCATTTCACCCTGCTACAAATGGTCTTGCTGAAAATGCAGTTAGAAATTTTAAATCTGGATTGTTAAAAGCATTGCAAAAAAAAAATAATGTGTCATTTGAAACATTAATGAACCGTTATTTATTTCATTACAGAAATTCATTTCATAGCACCACTGGAAGTGCCCCGGCAACATTAATGTTTCAAAGAAAATTGAGAACTAGATTAGATATACTAACAAACAAAAACTGTACTAAGGAGGGAAAAGCAAATAAATATGGAGGACAAAGGAATGTGACCTTTAAGGAAGGGGAAGTTGTTTACTGTAGAGATTACAGGAATCCAAATAAAAAAAGATTTGTAAAAGCTGTAATTGAAGAAGTCCTGGGAAAAAGAACTTATCTTTGTAAAGTAATCAATGAGGAATTAGTTTGGAAAAGACATCTGGATCAGATAATAAGTTGTTCTTCCCAAAATGACAATGACCATCACACAAATAATAGATGTAATTATGATTTTAATGAAAATAGCAGAGAAGAAGTAATTAGAGACTTTGATAATTCTAAAGGCATGCAAGTACAGAGTGAAAATAAATTACCTCATGAAGATGTACCTGGAGAATTAGATACTGAGATTGAGACAAATCAAAATTTGAAGCCTCCTGATATCATTACACCTACAGTACCTAAATCTCCAGTGGAACGTAGAACTCCTCAGAGATGTAGTAAGGATAATGATGTGGTAGTTAGAAGATCCTTAAGAATAGTTAAGCCTCCCCAACGCTTGGATTTGTAAGGGGAGTATTGATATGTATCCGAACGCACTGGTTTGACAGCCAGGCAGACTACACTGAATTGGGATGAAAAAGCACATGGCGTGCCTTGTTTTGTTATAAGTTTTCATTTAAATAAAGTTTAAATAAAAGTTGTAGTTCATATTTTCTTGGTGCTCTGAGCTAAGGGCTCAGGACACATCAAGCCAGATTATCGATTTTGAGATACGAGCAAACTGTATTACTGTAAAATTGTATACCGTTTTGACTTAAGTTTTTTTTTATTATTTCGGATGCGTTTTGTTCGCACATCGACTTACTTGGACTGTCAGAACATTTTATCCGTTTTTACAACAAGAATGAAGGTTAATGTTGAATGCTGATATTTATGAATTAAAATAAAGTTGTAAGACTGTATTTAGTGTTTTTTACTCGATGCAATTCATTAATTGTGATGTTAAAAATTCAGCACTTTTAACGTTTTACGTTTTGTTAGCTGTCAAATATCACTTAAGCTGCCTTCAAATGTCAAAACTCTTTCTTCACTTGTGGATAAAAAGCGATTTTCTCAATAGATGTCAAACAAACAGAAAGGGCTTTCCGAGCTAGTGAGGTGAAAATGTATTTTCTTTCTTTTCTTTCAAAATGGAAAATGTCCAACTCAAACCAATCTTTTCTATTAAAACAGGTCAAAGTTCCGCAACCAACAAGGGTAAAGTGCTCATCTTGTTAAATAATCCAAGTAAAGCCTTGTCGCTTAATTTAACGACACCTTGTTGACGTCCATTTTGTGTTCATTTTGACGCGCGCGTCGGCAAATGGCGGCCGTGCTTGACCCTACTAACGCGTGACTAAACGATCTGTTTTGAGATATGAATCATCGATCTTTGAACCGGTGACCTGATGGGATGTGGAGCCTAGGACCTGACGCTTGGTGTTTCGATCTGGGTAAGAAGGTTTCTTAAGCTTTTAGTTTGTATTCTTCTGTTCTTCTAAGACGTGGTCGATTTCAGATCGTTTTATCACCGTTTTTTAAATTTCATTAGTGTCACTCGATTATTGCTGTAAAATAATGATAAATCGCGACAACTTTGGATAAAATCAGACTAAGCCTCGGTACCGCCACACATTTATATAAAAAGTTAACTCTGATCATCATCCCCCTCTGCAATATTTACGTCGACGGTAATGAAAAAAAACGCGGCGGTCAAAACGCTCTGAAATCGACCCGCTCACGCTCTTGACCGAGCTTTGTGGTCGTCGTTCTCTTAGTGGGATAATAGGGTAGTAAAGTTCCCTATCGCCTTATTTTTAGATGCAAATTTAGTATTTTAAATAACGTTTCCTATTATATCCCTAAATTTTTAGCAATAATTTAAATAGGTACCTAACCTATGTCCGGTCAACGCCACAATGCTGAGCGCAGGCCTCCTGTCAGCTATTGGCTCTCGGCTTAGTTACCACGCCGGCCCGGTGTAGATTGGGAATTTCAAACAAACCACAGAATTGCTTTTGTTTTGGGTTCATCACGATGTTTCCCTTTACCGAAAAGCTCATGGTAAATTTCAAATGTTAATTCGCATATAAATTCCGAAAGACTCAAAGGTGCGAGCCCGGGCGTGAACCGACGGCTTTCTGCTTAAGAGGCTATAGGTCAAACCACTAGGCTACCATGGAACCAGCATTTGAATATTTTTGATTTTATACAATAAGCACGAAATCAAAATAGCCAAGCATTATTGCACGAAGATGCATAGCGTTCAAACAGACATACAATGCGTTAACCTCACCTGCACATACGCCCGTATATGTGGACCGGTGTCCATACAACTGAAGCTGCGCACACGCAGCGTATAATGGCGACCCATAAACAGGACCTTCGACCTGGGAAGCGCGCTGATGTGAGAACCGATATCTACTGCATTATGTTTTAGCAGGTATGTTGAAGGTATTTAAAAGAGGTAATACAACCAAGAAATTCCTTTACCACCCAAAGGTTCCATGCCAGTTGGGCTTAAACATTAAAGACTGTTGTCAGTAACATGACGTCTATGTGATCAGACTTATTGTCTTTCTTTCTAATTTAAGAACTGTCATAAATAAATGGGCGTATCTTTTATATCCAGTGTTAGCATGGCTCTATTTCGGAACAAAATGTACACAATGAACTAAAACAATTACGAGGGGCGTTCAATATAAAGTGAGAATGAGATGCAAACTCTTTTAATATTACGAAATTAAATACTGGCCGGTAAAGCTAATCTATCTAGCTGATTGCTATGAAAAAAAAAACTAACTGTCTTTTGTTTAAAAAAATATACGGTAATTTCTTTGCAATGCTATTGAGTACGTTAGCGAAAATGGAGAAAATTGAACTGCGCGCCGTTATCAAATACTTGTATTTGAAAAATTTTTCTACGGACCAACTCAATTTGGATTTGCGGGACACTTTAGGGTCTAATGCTCCTCCGTATTCGACAGTCGCACGTTGGTGCGCCGAATTTAGACGTGGAAGAACATCGACAATGGACGACCCCCGCTCCGGACACCCTACTACAGCAGTAATTGAAGAAATTGTGAAAAAAGTCGAAAACTCAGTTTTGGCGGATCGTCGTGTCATAGTTCGTTTTATTGCTGAAAATGTAAAGATTTCAACGGGGAGCGTGCATAATATTTTACATGAACGCTTGGGTATGAAAAAGGTATCTGCGCGTTGGGTACCAAGAATGCTTACTGACACGCAAAAACAAACTAGACTAGAGATTTGTCAAGAAGCTTTGAACCTGATGCAGCAAGACCGGGAACTTTTTTTGGCGCGATTTGTAACAATGGACGAAACATGGCTCCATCATTACGACCCAGAAACGAAACTGCAGTCTATGACATGGAAAAGGCCATCATCTCCAACTCCGAAGAAATTCAAGGTGAGCCCATCTGCCGGTAAGGCATGGGCTCTGTTTTTTGGGATGGTAAAGGGGTATTAATGATTGAGTATCTCGAGCATGGAGCCACTATTACGGGCACATTATACGCCAAACAAATAGCAACATTGCGCAATGAGATCCACGAAAAACGGCGAGGTAAACTCTTGAAAGTTGTGCTGTTCCACCAGGACAATGCCCCGGCACACAAGTCCGCCGTTGCAATGGCTGCAATTCGTGATGCTGGGTTCGATATCCTTAAGCATCCTCCGTATTCACCAGATCTCGCTCCCAGTGATTTCTACCTATTTCCGAGATTGAAACAATACCTGAGAGGCCAGAAATTTGAAGACGACGACGCGGTAGTCGCTGCAGTACAAGATTTTTTAAGTACTCAAGATGAGACCTTTTTTAAAAATGGAATTTTAAGTTTAGAAAAAAGATATACTAAGTGTTATTATGCTAAAAGGTGACTATGTCGAAAACTAAAATGACATTTAGTAAAAGTTGTTTATAACATACTCATTCTCACTTTTTATTGAACGCCCCTAGTACTTTGCTCACCCGCGACCTTACAATAGTTACGTTTATGCAAGAAATGTGCGTTCATGCAGTTCCTCCACCTCCACACTGTACGAACACACACAAATCACATAAACCCAACCATCACCACCACCAAGCTACACTGACGCGTTTCGAACTCAACCAGAGCTCATCTTCAGAGTTACCACAACCGTATGCTATGCTACCAAATGTTAAACTAACAAACCAAAACAAATGTTTTAACTTGTCACTGTAACTTCTCAAGTACCCACTTTATTTTTCTTATTCTCAAACTACCCCACAAAAATTAACTTTTTTGTCATATTTAAAACTACCTTGAATTTTTTGTTTATTTATTTATAAGGCATATTTAATTAATACTAACTGTTCAAATTCGACCCAAGCCGCAGTAAAGGAGAAGATACTAAATTTAACTGTTCATTAATAATAGACCCCATAGTGTTGTACCTAATTATTTCCATGCATTCCAGAGCATCCAGACGCAACCCCTTGCCGCAATAATGTAACACTTCATAAGAATCTGAATCTAACAATGAATGATTTGATTCCAACAAATGTTTTGCAAAATTCGATCTATCTGGCGTCAGTGTAGCTTGGTGGTGGTGATGGTTGGGTTTATGTGATTTGTGTGTGTTCGTACAGTGTGGAGGTGGAGGAACTGCATGAACGCACATTTCTTGCATAAACGTAACTATTGTAAGGTCGCGGGTGAGCAAAGTAATTGTTTTAGTTCATTAATATGGACCTCCGCAAAGTAACGCCTGATTCAATAAATTATTTAAAATGTACACAGTATGGGATCATTTTATATTGGTTATTTGGGGCTCTCTTAATTTTTTTAATTTCATTTTATTTTTATTATTGTTTTAGTAGTGACAATAGAAATGCGTGTTATAGTTATACATATAAATTTAAACTGTCTGTAATAGACAGACAGATATATAGTGATTCGATTTGACCCTTCGGGTACGGAACCTTAAAAATACACTTTTTAAGGACAGGTTTGGGGCCATTCATGAAATACGTTAAGTACTCATACCAATTTCGATTATTTTTGACAAACCCTTTTTTTTGATCGGTTAAAAACAAATGTTGTTTAACAAGCGCTTTTGATTATTCAACAGTTCAAAATACAGACACTCGGACAAAAATATCTGAAACCAGGCCTTGGACTGTTTTATAGTTTTTCTTTGACCCGGGCGCAAAGTCCTAGGGGGGCACAGTATACATGCATGCCGCATTAAGGTCTCCCCAAACCTAGCTATGGAGCCGAATTGATCGACGTCTTTTTCGCTCTTATTGCGTTGACATAAAGGTTTTTCCGATCGGCTGAAGCCGATATAGATATGGGGAGACCCTTGTCTTGCCTTGTGAAGGACTTTAATTCATGAGCCACCATGGAACCATTTCACAGTAAACGTCATAGTGACATCGCATTAATTAACAAGGAAAATCGTAATGAATTTTCCTTTGAAAAGGTTCCATGGTGGCTCATGAATTAAAGTCCTTGACTGTACCAACACTCAATTATTTTTTTTGCTTGCATGGGAAGCGTAAGCTTATTCACACCCTGGCGCCCAATATGGTTAAGACGTTATGATGATGATGATGAGCTCTATTTTCACCCACTACGTACTTTGCTTTTATAACGACCGCTTTAGCCTAGTTGGTAGTGACCCTGCCTACGAAGCAAGAGGTCCTGGGTTCGAATCCCGGTAAGGGCATTTATTTGTGTGATGAGCACGAATATTTGTACCTCAGTTATGGATGTTTTCTATGTATTTAAGTATTTATTTATCTATACAAGTATGTTTATCGTCGTCTAGTACCCATAGTACAAGCTTTGCTTAGTTTGGGACTAGGTCGATTTGTGTAAGATTGTCCCCTAATATTTATTTATTTATTTATTCATTATTGCAAACTGTCCACGCGTCCATCACACTACTCCTCGACCCAACACTTATTACTCAATTAAAAGTATTTCACATGCAAGTCTCATTGTTGCGGTAGGCCCCCGGGGATCGCCCACATATTCATTAACTCAAGTGATTAGTAATTAAAACGCGGACTTGTGTTCGGGTACGCGGGAGTGTGGGTGGGACACGCGTTTTCTCTTTACATTTCGCAATGTTACCTTGAAAATCTTGGAGGTACCCAGTTCTCAACTATAGGGTACGCTGGCTGTGGGACCTCGTTACTAGGTACTCCTATTATTTTCTGTAGTATTTTACGTTTTGCACCGGTTTAAAGGGTTGAGCGTTCGCGCGTTCGTCAAGAATGGCAGAAGGTGATTGCTTCTGGTTTTAAAAGCATAGGTAATAAAGTATTATTATGGACGTAATATCGTCAACCCTGGTTTAATAGTCTAAGAGCCTCAAAAACAAAATGTACCTACATAAGTACCTTACCATAGGTATTATTTAAAGACAGAATTATTTAGATATTTGAAGAGAGAAAGAAAATATAAAATGTAGGTACCTAATTTTAATCTGATACTTTTTTACACTACAATTCGCATTAGGTGACACGTAATGAAACGCCTAAAAGAATAGTTGACACTCTTGAGAAATAATTGCAAAAAAATCTCTTCCAGAAAATAATTTAGATCATGAAACAAATACGAACAGACAAACTACGTGGCGAAAACAAATAGAAAGAAGAAACTACTAAATTCAAAAATATTAAAATCAATCAAAGGTAAGTACTTAATTCCGATTCGGTAATTAGGCCATTTGAATAACTTCAGACTACAATTTTATTTTATTTTTTAAATAAAATTAAAAACAAATTCATCATCATAATTCATCATCATAATCATCATCATAATTTCAGCCGAAAGACGTCCACTGCTGGACATAGGCCTCCCCCGGGTCATTATCCGAGCGTTTCAACCGCTTAATTTTGGTGGTCACGTTTTCTACGAATCGGCTGTAGATTTTGATGGCATTTTCAGTTATTTATTAGAGGACCTGTACTTTTACCACATAATTAAAAACTGTATCAGAATCTTTTGCCATTTCCACAAAAAAGTGTCCACCAAAATTAGACGGTTGAAACGCTCTGATAATGACCCCCAAGGCTCGCCAAACAGATCGGCCCTACGCCATCCGCATCCAATGCAATTAAATTAAAACAGATTAAATATCCTATTTTTATTTTTGTTAACAAATTGAACTCGATACTTCAGAGTTCAATTTGTAAACAAATATAAATTCCGAGTCGGAAGCCCGTAATCTATGACCAGATAGTGACGATAGGAGCTACCATAAACACACGCCCTCAACAAATATGCTCACGGAATCGCTTAGTATTCACACGAATTACTTCCTCAATTACCACCGTGCTTACCAGAACAGAAAATTATGCAGCTCCATTCGCAAATACTCCTCTATGGGTGCTCAAACACTTCTAAGAAAGCTTTAGGTGGTCGCAAACATAACTCAAACGGCTTTGTTTGAGCGCCAATTTAGACTGCCGACCCAACTTACACTTACAAACTTAAAACACCTCTGAGTTAACTAAAAACAACCATGTTCCCTTCTAAATAAAGCTTTTCCAACCGTGCAGTTGTTTAAGGAGATAGGCAAGCGCTCTTAAAATTTAATTGCGAAATCCCAGCCTCCCTTGTGTGCCCGCGAAAGTGTTAATTTAACGTTTCGAATGCGAGTTCGAACCCTTCTTTTATCTATTTGGTGTAAATTTGCGTGTCGAGAATTCCTTTCGTGGATGTGCAACTGTCAGGAGAGCTAGGGTTGTCAAAAATTCGGTACCTATCAGCCGGTTTAACTGATGTACCTAAGTACTTACTTTTTAACCCCCGACACAAAAAGAGAGGTGTTATAAGTTTGACCGCTATGTGTGTGTGTGTGTCTCTGTCTGTGGCATCATAGCTCTTAAACGGGTGAACCGATTTGGATGCGGTTTTTAGGGTTCCGTACCTACCTCGAAAGGAAAAAACGGAACCCTTATAGGATCACTTTGTTGTCCGTCCGTCCGTCTGGCAAGACCCTTTTTCTCAGGAACGCGTGGAGGTATCAAGCTAAATTTATATCAAATACTCAGGTCTACTGTCCCTTGGAGCTCTGAAAAATCAAACTTCTAAGCCAACGCAATCAAAAGATACAGCCATTTACGATTTACTTATGCCGCAAATTTTCGACACTCGCAAGGGAATCAAAACCTACAGGGTACTTCCCGTGAACTCAGAATCTTGAAATTTGGTACGAAAGAGTAAAGCATATATCCGTGTTCGCAAATTGATTAGCAGATTCATGTCGTTTTTATGTGGATTTAGATCTGAATAGCCTCGTAAACTGAGGATTAAACGTGAATGAGTTTTGCGAAACGAGGGCTTATACGCGTACCTACCTATGCGTGAGCGCAGTTATGCGTAGTGAACAAGTTTGCTATCCTTATTTATGTAGGCGCTTATACATTTACTGCCGGCTGTTAAGTCTGGTCTCCACTGAGCGAGCTGCCTCGCGAGACAAGTGCATGAGGTATGATTTTGTTCTACATAAAGCTCAAAATCGCACCGAAAATGGCTGCTTCGCGAGGCGGTTCGCTCAGTGGAGACCCGGCTTTAGCCTTTAGGATAACACTGTTTTAAGCTTCAAACGCAGAGACAGCCGAGGCGTGGCGGTAACGGTTGTAATATTCTAACTTGTATGAACGGTTGTGCGGCACCGTACCGCGAACTCGCTCATAAAAGTTAGAATATTACAACCGTCACCGCCACGCCTCTGCTGTCTGTGTGTTTGGAGCTTAAGAGTTTTATTCCAACCTATGTGTCTCACAGCAAGGCACAGGCCTCCTCTCAGAATTAGAGGGCTTACTTGTGATTCCAAACAAGACGCTAAAATTACCTTTTTTAAAAAATAACTAAATGGTACAAGAGTCGTTTTAAAAGCAAAACTTAGTTGATTCCTTTGTGTCACGAAAGTTACCCATATAGTTTGTATCACTAACTTTGTATCACTAACATTCATTACACAAAGGACGCGATCGTGATTTTGTTTTAATTAAACCCATAATTATGCATTTTTTTAAAAAACAACCATACTTTAAAGCGTCAACGCTCAGAAACGGTCACAAGACAACTAGTGGCGTTCAATAAATAAAAGAGATGGTTAAAAACTTAAGTTTATTCATATTCCTCGCTTACAGGTAATTTATTAATTGTCTAACTTAGCTCTCTACAGCCCGAACAGTCATTGAAAAAGCTATGGCTATTATAAACAGCTGATTTCTCTAGGTTCTTTATTTTACAAGTCAAAAACGTGTGCGTCCCGGGACGCCCGACAGAAGTGATAACTCGAACTAATCTAAAGCTGCGTACGGACTGCGCGCACATTACGCGTACCCTACGCGAGCCCCGGTACGCGTGTCCTACCGCCTGTGTCGCCATGTCCGTACTTGTAGCTACGCGTACAGTGTACGCGTACATAGCGTACGGACATGGCGTTCCAGGACACGTGTACCCGGGTACGCGTAATGTGCGCGCAGTCCGTACGCAGCTTAAGTTGAATTATTTAATATTGAAATTGTTTAACTTGAGAAAAGCTACTAAACACTGAGTAGAGGGGGAAGCGTCTGTCCGAAATACGGCTAGCGCTGTGGGTTAGAGTGAGAGAGGAGCCTGCCTACTGCTGCCGTATGCGTGATAGAAAGGGAAGCCAGACAGACTGGCGCCGTAACGCGTTACGTAACGAAGCGGTTTACCCTCCCATAAGAAGTTATCACTTCAAAAGTAAATGACCGCACAAAGCTTAGACAATCCTGCTTTTTCATGGAGAACTCCATAATTTATGCTAAAATGATTTCTCATACAAAGGACACTTAAATCAAGAGCACTGCCATCAATGTTGTCTCATCTACCAACTTTTTTTGTTGATCTACCTACCTATTTCGCCTCCGTTCTACCTATCTACCATCTGCGGTCTCAAATCTACCTGTTTTATGATGATGATGATAACTTCCTCAAAGCAGGTTTCCGTTCATAAATAATATGAAAACATGCTAAACTTTAGAAGGAAGGAAGGCTCTCATACAACAAACGTGATTTTTTTGCCGTTTTTATAGATAACAGTAAGGAACCCTTCGTGCGCGAGTCCGACTCGCACTTGGCCGGTTTTTTATGCTACTTCGATCTCTGTTTACCACAATAGCGCGATCTCTTTTTATTCTTCATTGAGTTCAGCTCAAAATGCTACACAAATTGAACGATATAGAGTCCTCTCTATAGTAAAACTAGCTACAGGAAGTTAATTTTAGAGGAATGCGATGTTCTAAAATATAGACTTTGACCATCCTCTTCTTGATTTAATTGTCCTTGGTCTTACATAATACTTAAGGCCACAACAAACGGGGAGCGCAGGGCGCCGACGGAGCGTGCCCAGCGCGGTCTATAACACTGAATCAAACACGGTGTGCCGCGCTGCCGGTGTGTCACCGTATATTTGATTCAGTGTTATAGAGCGCGCTGGGCTTACTTTTTGTGACTGTTGTGAACTTCCACTGTCATCCAACCTATGCAGGTTATGCATATGTATGCATGCCAAATTTCTAGTCGGTCCGGCTACTGCTATGAAACTGACATTACAAACTTGTTTTAACCTCAAGTCCTTGCGTACAATATAAAGTACAAATGCATCATAAAAATAACTGACAAATGTACTATGTGAAGTACAATTTTTTCAATGAAATTAGTATTTTAAAATACTTTAAATAAATTCCAAAATCAGAAAACTGGGTATTAACTCTGTCTGTAGCACTGTCTGTAAAGAGCCAGGACTTACGAGGTACAAACAACCAAACATTGGAAATAAAATAAGATCTTTTAGAACATTTCGACATTCTGCTAAAGTACGGTCGCGGACCACGAAGAGTTTCATACAACGACCTTCACTACTTGTCTCTGTTGCTCCCGTGTAAATATTTCCCGTCGCATTCGTACAAATGCAAGCGTGCGAGCGCGACGGCGAATATTTACGTACGAGCGATAGAGACATGTAGTGACAGATCATTGTACGATATCCTTTATGCTTTACGACCGTGCTTTAGCCCTATGTCCCTAATGAGGAACAAAACATTTGGATGCCATAACTTTTTCATACTTGTTCGGGGCACATAATCTCTTTATTTTGGCTTTGTCTCTTGGTCAGTAACATATCTAATGTAAATTGTATCTTCAGGCTTTGGATCCTCTACCTGCGTCTCATCCAACTGAGAGCAAGCGATGGCCAGAGCTGATCCATCGTGAGAGAAGCTGAGGGATGAAACGGCTGTATTGTATCTGTGGAACTGGCAGAGGCGCTTCTTGTTGAAACCGTCCCAAATGTTGACGTAGCCATCCGAGCCACCGGTGGCAAATGTGTTGTATACCGAGTGGAAGCTGATAGCATTTACTGGGTAGATTTTCTCGAGACCTGAAACGAGTTTTGCTTTTAGTAAGAGTAGTTTATATTTGAAAATTTTCCTCTTTATCCAAACTAACAAGTAAAAGTAAAGTTCAGGGTAGCCTAGTGGTTTGACCTATAATCTCTCAGGCAGAGGATTGTGGGTTCGAGCCCAGCTCACACCTCTCAGTTTACGTGCGAAATTACATACGAAATTTACTATCGAGTTTTATGGTGAAGGAAAACATTGTATGGAAACCTCCACACATGTGCGAAAAAATTCTATGGTGAGTGTGACTTTTTATTGCGCTTTAGGCCCGTGTGGGAACTATGTATGGCCCCAGCTCTCTCGTTATGAGAGGAGGCCTGTGTCCAGTGGGGGAATGTAGGCCAAGATGAGATGTAGATGGAATATACCAAGAGAAAAGATTTGTTTGTGTGTCATAAAGGGTAAACTACACATAGTCAGTTTGTCTGTCTGTTACTTTTTTATTCTTAAACCCCTGAACCAGTTTAGATAAAATCTGGTATGGGGATAGTTTGAGACCCTGAGAAGGACATAAGCATAAGCATAGTTTTTATCCAAGAAAATAGTTCTACAGAATAGGCCAAACAAATTCTTTCCAGACAAAGTTTCTGGCCACTCCCAGAAACATTTACAAATAGTTGTGCAAAGATTAGTCATTCAAAAGTGACCATTGACCCACCTCCGTCCTTAATCCTGTGGCATTTAAATGCATATTTCTTCTTCTGCACTTCAGGGTTACTGTCCAGGTATTCAACAGCAACTCGTCCCTCGATGGAGCTGAGCACGTACCCCTGCTTATTGGGGAACACCCGGATACAGCGCGTCTGGTACTTCAGTGAGGACTCCCGCCGCTGATTCACATGTCCCATGTTACGGACATCCCAGACGAAGATCTTGCGGCCAGAAGTGCCAACAACGAATTTCTCGCCCACTATGCTCATGGTGTATACCTGAAAGTTTTACAATGGTTTATTTTTATTCCTTGAATTTTTACTTGATTTAAAATTAATTAAGCATGATAAACTGAAGTAGAAAGTTCCCACACGGGCAGAGTGTGAATAGGTAACTTCACATGCACTACTAAATTTCTTCACAGGTACATATGTGCAGGTGCCCTCCTAATGTTTTCCTTTAAAAAGCTCATGGTAAAATTCAAATGTAATTTTATGCATGAATTCTGTAAAACACAAGATGAGAGTTTGGACTTGTACCCACAATCCTCTGCTTGAGAGGCCATAGGACAAACCACTAAGCTACCACAACTTAATAACATAAGAGGAAATAATTTTTTTAATGTATTCTACAATTGACTTTTAAATATTTTGATATCAAAATCGAAAAAAGAGCTAATAAATTCAGTTACCCTTTCATTCCCCTGGTTATAAGTCCCAACACAGTTAGGTACTCGGCTATCCCACATCTTGACAGTGCCATCCCAGCTACCGGTCAGAACCGCATTCACTTCATTGGCAAACTCCACACAGCGGATTGCTCCTTTGTGCTCACCGAGACTTGTCTCAGAGCCTGCGTTGAGATCATACATCTTGAGTGTTTGATCGAGTCCACCACTATACGAGTGAACAGCGTCCTGAAAACAACATTTTGTATATCCGTTATTAATACATTAATGTTATCACAAAACAAAAAGTAAGGTTATGATTATTCCAAGTATGAAAACAGTATCTATTAAAGTTCAAAGGTAAATTTTGTTCCTGATCATGATTAAAGTAGGGGAATAGTATGAATATCATGCAGTTTACTTACCCGAAAGCAAACATCAAGTACGGGTAACTCGTGGTTGTATTTATGCCGCTCCAAATTCCCGCTGACATCGTAAAGTCGTACGGAACAGTCCCACGATGACACTAAGAGGAACTGATTCGACTTAGGAGCAAATTTTACACTTGATATCACATCCTCAGGCAGACTTTTTAGTTTAAATTCGGTGCGGGATTCCGCGACCCGCGTCACTGTCATTGTGGAAGCAATTTTGTTGGGTTTGTGTTAATCCTTTTAAAATAAATTGTTCGTTGTGTTAAGGCGTCTTGTGGGAAATAATTCAAGACTGAAAAAGTAATTGCTGATGGTTGGAAGCAGAAACAATAAAGAAATTAACGAATTCAAAGCTCGGCTTGGCGAATTACACACACAAAACCACAAAACTGACGTGAGGACGCGTTTTGTTTACATACTTCTGTTTGACGAAAAATAAAATGGTAGAGATAATGGTTATTTGTTGCTTGAAAAAATATAACATATGTCATATTTCGAGATAAACAACTTACTTTTCTATATATTTACGCTTCTTTATTTATAATAAAGTAAATTTAACTGACTTTTCCACTATTATTCTTTTATGAGACCTTTTTTTGTTGATAACAAAACGCCATAAAATTAAGTGCTGCGTTCAGATATTACTTAATTTATTTCCTACTTCTACCAATTTTGCATTATTCATAATTTCTTTCTAATGAGTTGCATGATTTTCCCCTAATTATTCGAAGTATAAATGTAGATAATCCTATGCTTCTGCATTAAATAATGTATTAAGTTTTTAGTCTTTCAGTAAAACTGTAGATAAACATTTTGAATGCGACTTTTTATTGACATGTTTGTGATGAGGTGTGAAACGTACTGTGGAATCGTAGTAGATTCCGTATAGAAATGATTTTCCCTAAATCGTTTATTGCGTAAAGTTTTGTGATGTTACATTTGTGCTGTTATTTATCCAGCGAATAAACCTACGAACACAATATAACAGTGCCTCAATAGAGTTATGTAAATATCAACAGAACCACCGCACACCTAAGTCGATTCCAGTGGGAACGAATGGAGTAACTTCCTACTATAATAACGATGCAAACCAACCTGAAAACTAAAGAAATGTTTATAGTACGAGCTCTAGAGAAGATATTAGCCGATAAGGACATAAAAAGGTCCTATCACAGTCAGTTGAAGAAGTCCTGTGAGGTAGCTCTAGGTAAGGATCGAATTGACACTTACCGCTATGGATATCGAAGTTATATTACATCGGTCATGTTAGTTTTACTAATTAGGTTAGCTCCATATCGTCGTTTCCAAAAAAGTAATGATTAAATTGCTTGAGTAAATGTCTGGTGACCTTGGAAGTGAAAGTAGTGGGAGGTACGATTTGCCTTATCTAAGTCATTGGAATATAATCTATAAAGCACTTACTGCTTCAGCTATTACTGGTTCATTGTGTATACTTTATTTGAAATTGTGATACTTATTCAAATTAGTGATATTGTTTGAGATTCATGTTGTGGTCAGGTAATTAGCATGTAACTAAGGCATGTAATTATACAATCATGAGATCATATTGCAACATAAAGCAAAGGATGGCTCCCAGAATGTTAAACGTTGCAATACACCTTGAATATTTTTTCGTAATTAAATACATATTATTGCAATAAATTCTAGGTCTTGATAGGTCATATTTGTTTGTTGCAGAGGAAATTAAAACAGAATTAAAAAATGGAGGTCAGCCCGAAACATCAGAGAGTCCAACATCGGGCACTCTTCCACTGCCCAAAAATGATGCCTCCAACATCATCACAGCGGAAAAGTACTTCCTACCATTTGAACTGGCCTGCCAGAGCAAAGCTTCCAGGATAGTGGTCACGGCACTTGACTGTCTCCAGAAATTAATTGCTTATGGTCATCTTACTGGGAATGTTCCAGACTCCACCACACCAAGAAAACTTTTGATTGACCGCATTGTAGAAACCATATGTGGTTGCTTCACTGGCCCACAAACCGACGAGGGAGTTCAGCTTCAGATAATCAAAGCTCTCCTGACTGTTATAACGAGTCAGCATGTTGAAGTTCATGAAGGCACAGTCCTTCTGGCTGTCCGTACATGTTATAATATTTATTTAGCAAGTAAGAATCTAATCAACCAAACTACAGCCCGTGCTACCCTCACACAAATGCTTAATGTCATATTTACAAAAATGGAAAATCAGGCATTGGAATCAGAAAATGCCCCAACTGAAGTACACCACAAAATGCCTAATGGCAATGTTGTAAGCGATGATCAGAATAATCATGGCAGTGAAGAAAATAAGAGTATCACCCCAGCACCAAGTGACAATATAGATGATGTTTTAGAAGCTAAGATTATTGCTAAGCAAATTGTAGACTCTGTTATAGATAATGCTGTTACAATAGCTTTCAAGAAATCCACTGAACAAATAAATCAGAACAGCCCTGAGAACAATGAGAATCCAGATTCCCAGGATAGTGGCAGCATTTCCCATGAAAGTAATGGCCAAGCTGGAACGGAACCTACAATGACAAGAATACCATCACAAGAAAGTGTAGATGTTGCATCTGAAAATGATAACTCAGTCACT
The DNA here is from genome assembly GCA_947859365.1 of Archips crataeganus. Classification (NCBI taxonomy): domain Eukaryota; kingdom Metazoa; phylum Arthropoda; class Insecta; order Lepidoptera; family Tortricidae; genus Archips; species Archips crataeganus. The sequence goes on from OX402058.1 coordinate 19,861,328, forward strand.
GCTAAATTCACACATATTCTTCAAAAAGATGCATTCCTAGTTTTCAGAGCACTATGTAAACTCTCCATGAAACCACTCCCAGACGGAACGCCAGATCCAAAATCTCATGAACTGAGATCCAAAATTCTCTCTTTGCATTTACTTCTTTCTATTCTTCAAAATGCTGGTCCAGTATTCAGGAACAATGAAATGTTCATCACTGCAATCAAACAGTATCTTTGCGTAGCTCTCTCTAAAAATGGGGTTAGCTCTGTGCCAGAAGTATTTGAACTATCTCTCGCCATCTTCTTGGCTCTTCTGCAAAACTTCAAAGCTCACCTCAAAAAGCAGATTGAAGTCTTCTTTAAAGAAATTTTCATGAATATTTTGGAAACATCAAGTTCGTCTTTTGAACACAAATGGATGGTGATCCAGGCCTTGACGAGGATCTGTGGCGATGCACAAAGCGTCGTAGATATCTACGTCAATTACGATTGCGATTTGTCGGCTGCAAACTTATTTCAAAGATTAGTGAATGATGTCTCAAAAATCGCTCAAGGAAGGCAAGCTTTAGAGTTAGGAGCTACACCAAATCAAGAGAAATCTATGCGTATCAGAGGGTTGGAATGCTTAGTTTCCATATTAAAATGTATGGTGGAATGGAGTAAAGAGCTCTACATTAATCCAAACCTACAGACAACACTGGGTGAAAGAACCGCAAAAGAAGATACTGATCATCACAGCATTAAGTCTCATGGAGGCTCTAGTCTCAGCCTGGTCTCTACGGGATCAAGCAATGTCGGAAATAGGGAGACCTTAGATTCTCCTGAGCAGTTTGAGGTATTAAAACAACAGAAAGAGGTTTGGGAAACTGGCATTGACCTTTTTAATCGGAAGCCGAAAAAAGGCGTCGCCTTCCTACAGGATCAGAGCTTGTTAGGCACTTCTATTAAGGAAATAGCTGAGTGGCTGCTATCAGACGAACGACTTGACAAAACTTTTGTCGGTGAATTTTTAGGCGAAAACGACGATCATTCCAAGGAAGTCATGTATGCTTATGTTGATTCCATGAATTTTGCAAATATGGATATTGTGGCAGCTCTACGTTATTTCTTAGAAGGATTTAGACTGCCTGGCGAAGCCCAGAAAATTGACAGGTTGATGGAAAAATTCGCCTCCCGCTATTGCGAGTGTAACCCGAGCAACACTCTATTCACGAGCGCAGACACTGTTTACGTACTCGCGTTTTCCATAATAATGCTGACAACCGATTTGCATTCGCCACAAGTTAAGAATAAAATGACAAAAGAACAATACATTAAACTGAATAGCGGCATAAGCGACAACAACGACCTACCCCGAGAGTATTTATCTCAAATCTATGACGAAATAGCTGGCCATGAAATTAAAATGAAGAGCACATCTAAACCCGGTAAACATATGATCGCTAATGAAAAGAAACGCAAGTTTATTTGGAATATGGAAATGGAGCAAATTTCGACGGCTGCTAAGAACTTGATGGAGTCTGTGTCCCACGTCCAAACGCCTTTCACTACCGCCAAGCATGTCGAGCACGTACGGCCGATGTTCAAAATGGCCTGGACACCCTTCCTGGCTGCATTTTCAGTGGGGCTCCAGGATTGCGACGATCCCGAAATAGCTTCCTTATGCTTGGATGGTATTCGCTGTGCCATTCGTATCGCTTGCATTTTCCACATGTCTTTAGAGAGAGACGCGTACGTGCAAGCTTTAGCGCGGTTCACGCTTCTCACCGCTAACTCGCCTATCACAGAAATGAAGGCCAAGAACATAGATACAATAAAGACATTGATTACAGTCGCGCACACAGATGGAAACTATTTAGGATCAAGTTGGTTGGATGTCGTCAAATGCATTTCTCAGTTAGAGTTGGCACAGCTCATAGGCACAGGAGTGAGACCACAATTTTTGTCCAGCTCTGGCATCAAGCCTCAGCCAGATTCTTTGAAGTTCAGCTTGATGACTTTAGATCCCAGCGTCAAAGAACACATTGGAGAAACGAGCTCGCAAAGCGTCGTCGTCGCCGTCGACAGAATATTTACGGGTTCAACAAGACTTGACGGTGATGCTATTGTTGACTTCGTTAAAGCACTGTGTCAGGTGTCATTAGATGAACTGAGCCATCCCACCAACCCTCGAATGTTCTCCCTACAGAAAATAGTCGAAATTTCATATTACAATATGGGAAGAATCAGGTTGCAGTGGTCTCGTATATGGCAAGTGCTCGGAGATCACTTCAACAAAGTTGGCTGCAGCAACAATGAGGACATCTCTTTCTTTGCAGTAGATTCGCTGCGACAGTTATCAATGAAGTTCATAGAAAAAGGTGAATTCGCCAATTTCAAATTCCAGAAGGACTTTTTAAGACCATTCGAACACATCATGAAAAAGAACAACTCCCCCACAATAAGAGACATGGTGGTGAGGTGTATCGCTCAGATGGTGAATTCCCAAGCACCCAACATAAAGTCAGGTTGGAAGAACATATTTTCAGTATTCCATTTAGCAGCTAGCGATCATGATGAAGCAATAGTAGATTTAGCATTCCAGACGACAGGAAAGATAATAACAGAACTCTATGAGAAACAGTTCTCAGCAATGATCGACTCATTCCAAGACGCAGTCAAGTGTTTGTCAGAATTCGCGTGTAACGCCAAGTTCCCTGACACGTCCATGGAAGCAATAAGGCTTGTGAGGTCCTGTGCGTCAGCGGTCGGGGCTTCACCCCAGCTGTTCGCGGAACACGCGGGGTTAGAGGGCGAGCAAGGTGCGCCAGAGGAAGACAGAGTGTGGCTGAGGGGATGGTTCCCGCTGCTGTTCTCCCTGTCCTGCGTCGTGAGTCGATGCAAACTGGACGTCCGCACGCGCGGCCTCACCGTCCTATTCGAGATCATCAAAACCCACGGGGAATCGTTCCGTCCGCACTGGTGGAGAGACCTATTCAACGTCCTGTTTAGAATTTTCGACAACATGAAACTACCGGAGCACCAGCTGGAAAAGAACGAATGGATGACCACGACGTGCAACCACGCGCTGTACGCGATCGTCGACGTGTTCACTCAGTACTTCGACGTTCTCGGGGGCTTGCTCCTGGAGACGCTGTATGCGCAACTGCACTGGTGCGTGCAACAGGACAACGAACAGCTCGCGCGCTCCGGGACTAACTGCCTCGAAAACCTCGTCATCTCCAACGGCATGAAATTCGACGACACCACATGGAGCAACACCTGTCAGATCATGTTGGACATCTTCAACAGCACGCTGCCCTCCGCGCTGCTGACGTGGAAGCCCGAGGAAGAGGACGAGGCGCCCGCGCGCGGGATCCTCAAGAAGCCCCAGGCGGACGACGCTCGTTCCAACGGCAGGGTGTTCAACAGTCTCCTGATCAAATGCGTGGTTCAGCTGGAGCTGATTCAGACGATCGACAACATCGTGTTCTATCCGGCGACGTCTCGCAAGGAGGACGCGGAGACGCTCGCGCTGGCGGCCGCGGAGCTGACGGGCGGCGCGCCCGGCGGCGCCCAGGAGTGCCAGCGCGAGGAGCAGGGCATGTACCGCCTGCTCAGCTCGCCGCACCTCCTCCGGCTGGTCGACTGTCTGCTCTGCAGCCACCGCTTCGCGAAAACCTTCAACACGAACAACGCGCAGCGTAACGTTCTCTGGAAGGCGAACTTCAAAGGGTCCGTGAAGCCGAACATGCTGAAGCAGGAGACGCAATCCCTGGCGTGTGCCCTGCGAGTGCTTTTTAAAATGCACGGCGACGAGTCGCGGCGCGCGCACGCGGCGGCCGTGCAGGCGCGTCTCCTGGCGGTGTGCTGCGAGGCCCTGGAGTACTTCACGGCGCTCCAGCACGAGGCGCATCGCGACGCCTGGACCTCGATCCTGCTGCTCATTCTGACCAGAATATTGAAGATGCCCGATGAAAGAGTGAGTTCTAGATTTTACTATTTTACCTATACTTACATACAGTAAGTAATGTAACGCATGTATCCGTGGTTGGCGTAGAAATGGTATTTAGCTTTGTGAATTCTGATGATTTCATTCGTTGGTCGTGGTTGATGTTCAAAATGCATAGCGTCCAAGGTCAAAAATTTTGAATCATAGAATCGAAATAAGCCAACATGCTGAAAAATTCCGGAATTTTTTTGACCCTTTTCCAGGCATAGTGCGTATAGCGACCATATAAATCTAGACAAAAATTCGACCTTGCTCCTTTCACAATATGATAGAAAATCAATTGAATTTATTTTAAATATGATTTGCTTTTAAATTAATATATAATACTTAATCAATATAACACTAACACAATGATTAATTTTGTAGTAGCCTACCTAAACAGACGGGAACTAGAAAAGGTTTAAAATAACTTTTATTTTTACAAGATTTTATTTAGCTTACCCTGTTATTTATATTATAATCCGCTAAGCAGTACCTAAAACTTGTCTGTGGTTGTCTGGCCATTAATAATATTTAACACTCCCTTCAATACTCCCCCAGTCCCAGGAGTGTAGAATTACTTAAACAATATTCATACAAGTACCTATCACTCGACTAAAATAGAACTATTTAGGTTATCGTGTCGGCGCTTATCCGATATCCAACTTCACGCTTCTGGTGGAGGCAGTGCGGATAATTATTGCATAAAGGATTTGTATATCTAGGTTACTCAATACACAGTTGACTGAATGTTACCGCAAGTTTAACGCAACTAGGGTCTACGTAATATCTAGGTAGTTTCAGATAGTGATCAATGCGACATGTAAATAAGTAGTAATTAGTTATGCGCTCCCTACAATGACTCCACATTTTGAACCAAAAATATTTCTTTTCCAGTCACCGAGAAAGACCTATTTTACTAATATATTGTAAATCCATATATATTATTTATTTAGACGACCAGATGGCCTAGTGGTTAGAGAACCTGACTATGAAGCTTGGGGTCCCGGGTTCTATTCCCGTGTTGGGGCAGATATTTGTATGAAAAATACGAATGTTTGTTCTCGGGTCTTGGGTGTTTCATATGTATTTAAGTATTTATCTATCTACATAAGTATGTTTAGCCGTTGCCTAGTACCCATAACACAAGCTTTACCTAGCTTACTTTGGGACTAGGTCAATTGGTGTGAATTGTCCCGTGATAAAAAAAAAACCGAAAGTTTATATGGATGTTTGTACAAAACTGAAGTAGGTAGAATAGATGTTAGCTGAAGTACGTGAGTGTGCAGTCGAGGAAACTGAATTACGTACCAGAGTAGAACTTTTGCACAATAAATTTCAAGATGATTTCTTTGTCATATGTATGGAATGTCAGTCAACATGTCCTTTGCAGCGAAAAGGTTCCACTCTGGTATAGTATGCGATTCAGTTTCTTCGGCTGTACATCATGGCGTCCCAGCCCTATAGGCTATAGGCGCGACGGATTCGCTGCGCGCTCGCGACGAAATCGTTACGCATTCGCGGCGAACACGCTTAATGGCCCGGCCACGACTTCCCGCGTTTGGCGGCGCGGCAAACGTTTTATCAGTTCACTGCGTGTGCCGCCAGGTAACCACTGTACTGCGAGCGTCTCGGCCGCGCAATGAATACAGAAAACGCTTGCCGCGCCGCCAAAGGCGCGAAGGTGTGGCCAGGCGGTAACGCTCGCGGCGGATTCACTACGCGTTCGCTTCGTTTTTAAAACGTTTACAAATCGTCACTGTGATAAGGCTATGGTTGATGCATGCGAAGTCGCGGGTTAATGATATCGACGGTTAAAAGGCAAAACGCATGAAGAGACACTTTTTGTCAAAATGAGTTATATACATACATATTTGAAATCAGCGAATTTTTCTCCGTCGTTTGAGCTGGGCTTCATGCAAAGTTCAAAAATTGTCGCTTGATGCGTTTTGCCTTTTAACCGTCGATATTTTAAATTAATTTTTCACACGCGAAGTGGAATTAATATGTTCTGTTAGTGCAAGAGCGCACTGTGCGGTTGTCTTGCACAGTATCGCTAAGAGACGGTGTAAGAGACGGTGCGCGAAACCGCCGCGGTTAACCGCATAGTGCGTAGGAGCACTTAAACTCTGCATGACCGTAATGAAATGCTTGTGTTACAGAGATGGTCACGATGGTGGGTTTGTTATTGAATTAGGCACCTATCACTTTAATCTTATGTAAACTGTTAGCTTAAGGCAATCTAACCGTGCCTTATATGTGGCTATGGAGATAATTATTTATGACAACCTTAACTGTTTAGCCAGATAAACAAAAATTAGGACTAATCAAACGAGACACATACGTTATCATGAGGAAACGTGTGCAACGCCTGCGAAGAAATTCAATGTGTTTTAACCGAACTTAAAGACCGCATAAGGGCCTACGCTAGCTGATGCGGACGTCCGCCGCGTGCGCCCGCACGCGGGTCTAAAATGTACCGAAAATCCGTCGCACGCGCCCGCGCCACTTAGCGCTGTTCATACAATCTAATACCTTTAAATGAGCAATTCTTGTATATATATATAATCAGGATCTCGGAAACGGCTCCAACGATTTCGATGAAATTTGGTAAGTGGGGGTTTTCGGGGATGAAAAACTGATCTAGCTATGTTTCATTTTCAGAAAACCGCTTTTACTCGTGTTTTCCGGCTATTTGTGTTTGCATTAGAATACAAAGCTAAATTTCGCCGGCTTCGAGCAGATCATAATAGCACAGTAAAAATCGGGTGGTCGCGGATCCAGCCGACCTCGGTTCGATTCCACGTTTTTTTTAAAGATTTTAGTTTTTTTTTTTAAGTTTATTTTTAGTAGTTTTTTAAATAGTTTTTCACGAGAAAACGAAGTTTCTTCTTTTGTGAGAAAAAGTTACTTTTATGTGAGAAAAAGTATTATAGGGAACGTGCAGTAACTATAGGCGGCAGCACTAATGCGACAAAAGAGACACTATGCGGACAGTAAAACAAACTTATCAAGGTAAAGCATTCAAATTGATGGCACCCTTATGACACCAGTTGGCAGCACCGTCTATGTGCACGTTCGCTATTGGGAGCAAAGAACAAGAAAAACCGGTTGTCTGTAAAGTCGGTTTACGGACGATAGTTTAACGTGGCTCACCCCCCCACCCCCTCCGGTTTTTTGTCAAATATCATGAAAACGGTGCATCCTACGGCAAAATCAATGAAATTTTCATCCCCCCTTTGATGCCCCCACGCTCCCTCCCACGCATCCCCCCGCACCCCCTCCCGCCTCTCACCCCCCAACCCACAGAAATAATAATAAATTATTTCTGTGCCCCAACCCCTCCGGTGTTTTTGTCAAATATCTTGAAAACTGTGCATCCTACGGCAAAATCAATGAAATTTTCATCCCCCCTTGAAACCGCCGAACCCCCTCCCCCGCAAATATATATAAAGGATCTCGGAAACGGCTCCAACGATTTCGATGAAATTTGGTATGTGGGGGTTTTCGGGGATGAAAAATTGATCTAGCTTGGTCTTATCTCTGGGAAAACGCTTGGTACCGAGTTTCTGCCCGAGCAGAGCTCGGTCGCCCAGGTACTTTCTTATTAGACGCGCGCACGACGGGTCCGTTCCGGGCAATCCGCATCAGCTACCGTAGGCCCTAAAGTTTCATAATAAGTACCTATACATAATATTGGTCTTTTGTCACAGAGTTAGTTAGTTTTGTATCGCCATGTCATAAGAGCTCATGCGAGAATTCAGATTGATTTGTTGATTACTGTAGTACCTGGGCGACCGAGCTTCGCTCGGGCTAAAACTCGGTACCAAGCGTTTTCCCAGAGATAAGACCAAGCTAGATCCATTTTCATCCCCGAAAACCCACATACCAAATTTCATCGAAATCGTTGGAGCCGTTTCTGAGATTCTGGTTATATATATATACAAGAATTGCTCGTTAGAATAGAATTGAATATAATAAAATTTATTTCACGCAATTTTAGGTACAATAAGATTTTGGAACATACAGAGTGGGTTTCACTAAAATCTACCTGGCAAGGCATGTGAAATTGACAATAAGAAAAAACGGTTAAAGGTATTAGATTCTACTGGAGTGCGAGTTGAGGAAAATTGCGGTTTGAGCGAGAATAATTCGAGGATGACGCTGGTTTTATAGCTAGACCAGACTGTTAAATGGCATTGACGTAAGCAAAGTAAAACGATTTCGTACAAAGGCCATGGGCAATACTTACGTAAAATATTTGACATCAAAAAACATAAATGTAGCATTCAAGACATTCATATCAGCCAAAATACGTCGGCTGTTGGACCAAAGGGTTCCAAAACGATCGGATCTGCGCTGACTGCGTCCCAGTGGTTCCTTGCCCTTAACCAGATCGTCGGTCCATCTTGTTGAGGGTCTTCCTACGCCACATCTCCCGGTTTGCGGTAGCCAATCTAGAAACTGCCCCATTGACCGTAGGTTCTACGAGCATTGACCATCATAATAAATTAAATAGAAATAAAAGTACCTATCCCTCGTGCTCATAACACAATTCAAACCTTCAAATGGTCCCAAAAAAACGGCAGTCTAAAAACTACTTAGGTACCTAATTAGTTTTTGCCAGTGTCATGTCAAGGTAGAAGGTTAAAACATGGGTCGTTGTTTGGTAAAATAAATCTATCTATACACATTCCCGTCTCGGGTTATTCTTATTAGCCATCGGCCAATGAATATCCATAATTGGGCAGGACATCATTGGCCGATGCCCAACTCCAGCCCAAGCACTGTTCTCCCCAGACGGATCCAGAAGGGCGCACGCAGCTCTTGGGCACACGAGGTTATAGTATAAGTCTTCCCAGGATCATTTTTCGCTTCGAGCCCTTATCTTTCAAAACAAACGGTATCGTCATAGTATTAAGGTTTAAATTTAATGTAATGGCTCGAAGCGAAAAATTCACCTGAGAAGATTTATACTATACCCGACACGCTCCCCTAAAATTATTTAAAAAGTTGATTATTAAGTTTATGTTATTGGGTTAAATTGACAAGTCTTCTATGTATATAATGTCAAGATGTGCTTCATTAGAAGGTTTTGACGTACCTAGTAGACTCTTCGAAACAATGCGCTGTCGGACTTAGTATTATAATGTGTGCTCGGATTGATAAGCCCTGTCATCTTACAATAGAATTCTAATCTAAAAAACTCAATGAACTCTCATCAACTCTCTTAATCTGATTTCTTATGAAAATATACTTAGCCTGAATCGATCTTCCACTGCTGAGCAATGATCTCCCGCATGTTCTTTCCTTACTTACTCTGCTCTTAGGCGATTTAGTAGGATTCTGGGATCATATCACGCAAAATACATACCAGCGCTTTGAAGGAGTAGGTAGCAAACATCCGCACATCCATCCATACAAACTTTCACGTTTATAATATTAGCAGGATAGCGTCACAGCTCATGAAAAATTATGATGACATAAGCATGGACTTTAAATAACATTGTAGAGTGTAGGGTCCTAGGACTCCTAGGTAGTGTTGCCGATCGATGATTAATCAATGGTCTATCGATAGCCGACCAATCGCAAGACTATCGATATTATCGTTAACTCAGAATAAGGCAATACTATCGATAGTATTGTTGCTCGCAAAAAACAAACTATCGATACTATCACTAGTTTACCAATTTACAATAGTCTCTAATCCTCGATTGATTGCATTACTGTTGAAGCATATCCAATGCTTGCAAAATGGCAGAATATCTGTAGTCTAAAACAGTCAAAAAATCAATAGTATCGATAATAGTGACTCATTTGATTGTATTGCCTCGTTCTGAGCTATTAATAGTATCTATGATTGATAGGCAAATCTATAGAACGTCTTTTTATAGATGGAAACTATCGACTGTTCGGCAACATTAGTCCTAGGATAACTAGCTCAGCTACACTGGTTTACTAATGTTTCGCAAATTATTTTTCCCAAACTGATTCATTTGTCAAATGTTTAATTTCCCAACTGTTTATTTTTAGGGTTCCGTACCTCAAAAGGAAAAAACGGAACCCTTATAGGATCACTTTGTTGTCCGTCCGTCTGTCTGTCAAGACCCTTTTTCTCAGGAACGCGTGGAGGTATCAAGCTGAAATTTATATCAAATACTCAGGTCTACGGTCCCTTGGAGCTGTAAAAATCAAACTTCTAAGCCAACGCAATCAAAAGATACAGCCGTTTATGCTGCAAATTTCCGCAAATTTTCGAAACTCGCAAGGGAATCAAAACCTACAGGATACTTCCCGTGAACTTAGAATCTTGAAATTTGGTACGAAGCAACGTATTATAGCACAGATAAAGGAAAAATTGCGAAAACCATAAATTTTTTTGTCTGTCTGTCTATATCAGTACCCAATCTACAATGATTCCACACTGCGCACATTTTGCTTTGGAACAGGGGTCTGCTAAGACTGGATGTTCATAGATACATATAAATTTGTACGGAACCCTCGGTGCGCGAGTCCGACTCGCACTTGGCCGGTTTTTTATTTCTGAAACTGTAAACTTTTCAGGATTGTTATAAAACAAACCTAACCTAACCTACAGAATAGTCCTGAAATATATCCTGAATAGTTTCAGAAAAAATAAACATTTGGGAAATTAAACATTTGCCAAATGAATCAGTTTGGGAAAATAATTTGCCAAATGGAAGTACACCAATTGTACGGTCTTTTACACCGTACATTTTTCTGTTTACGCTGCGACCTACTTTCGGGTCGCGCATTTAATAATATAATATTTTTTGTCATATTGATGAGTGCACAACTAACTCGCGTGCGATACACATCAAGAGAAAGAATCGCTAACTGTATACCTATTTTTTACTATTTACTTTCCATAACTTTAAATAAACTACGGGAACTTAACGAAGGTTCTTTCTTTGCACTCCAACAACTAACTACAACTACAAAGAAGTGTAGGGCGCTAACTGGCTCCTACACCAATTTAGATATATGTAATTTAATAACAATTGAGTTTCTAGCCGGTTTCTTCTCAACAGTGCATAGGAGCATCAATTGATGCCTAAATTTAATAAAGAATTTTGACTTTTGACTTCAACCTCGACATTGCTAGAATAATCGATAGTATCGTTGGAGGTATATTTAAAAAAAAATATTGATTGAATGCAATGTGTTGTTCCAGTTCGCGGCACACGTGTCCCGATACTACCCGCTGCTATGCGAAGTGACGTGCTTCGACGTGAAGCCAGAGCTACGCTCGGTGCTACGGCGCGTGCTCTTGCGCATCGGACCCGTCTTCAACATCGTCGCGCCGCAGTAACGCAGTCGCTACGTCATCCAGCGATCGATCCAAACATGGCCTTATATTTTTGTAGGAATACATGGTTAAAAATAAGTTTCGTTGATTCTTAAATTTTAATGTGACATTGACGGTACTTCAGTAGTATTCAAAGTGATCTATTATAAATAGGGTGTAGTCTTACGTCTTAATTTATTTTACATTGTCGGTTTAAAAAATTATTTGTATTATAATTATAAAGTATAGACGTTGTACCTATAAATTATTGCGTTAATCTGTATATTTGAAAGTTTTTATTGTCTGGGAGCTGATTCACTCGCCGCCATCACCGCTTGTTCTCTTTTCCGGCTATGATCTGACTGTGACCGCTTATAGTTTCCACAGCTTTTCATGCTATACTATATTTTCTGATGGAGTGATTCAGATCGCACGCGACTAAAGTTATTCCTATGAATAAAATTATACATTAATCTGGTTGTGTTTCTCTACTGAATCTTGAGACCTTCGATGGACCTCTCGAGAGAATCTATGTCCCAGATGACGAGTTGTCCATCCATGCCTGAAGTGCTGAACTTCTTAGTGCAGGCTTTAGTTCCCTTGTACAAGTTAATGCTGGTTATAGCATTCTGGTGGATAGAATCGAGGAAAGTATCATTGGTCTCTATACGAGCCTGGCGATCCAGAGACTGGAACTTCTTCATAGCAGACAAGCCTCCAGACTCCTTCCTCTGAGTATTATCCAGTTTGGCGACAAACTTCAAAGTGTCCCCATCATGGCAGTAGAGCAATGGAATGCAGCTATGGCCTGCCACAACCAGAGAGTTATTGGTCACCCAATTGCATCCCAAGAAGGGCAGATATTCAGTCTTCAGTTTAATGACAGCTTTCCCTTGAGTAGCATCAGCTACATTGATGGAGCTGTCATGTCCCACCCATGCAACCTTATTGCCATCAGCAGAGAACGACACATTGTGCACCCATCCACCTCCAGACGGGGAGTTAGGGAACTCTGCCAATAACTGGCCTAAAGGTAGCTTTGTTCCCCAAACATTAGGACCAGGTTGATCTTCAATATCCTTGATATAAGCAGAGAATACCCTGACTTTAAAGTCTGCTGACCCTGCCACTAGGAGCATGTTGTTAGGGTGCCAGTCCAAGGAAGTCACAGTGGAACGAATGGGCTTCTTAATATGCTTAGAGACCCACCAATTATTCTCTTTCTCAAAGTAGCAGATTGAAATCAACCGAGCTCCTGACCCAACGGCAAACTTGTTCTCCATGGGTGACCATTTCACACAAGTGGCTGCCCGATTGATCCGAAGCAACACAAGAGTAGTGCTCCATTTCCCGTCTTCTCCTTGGGTCCACACATAGGCATTACGATCTACAGAGCAGGTGACAATGCGATTAGTATTGGGAGCCCAGTCAATACCCATGACCCTCAGATCATGTTCAGCCAAGTTGTTGGTTTGCTTCCAATCGTTGCCATCCTTTTGGTAGATATGGACTTCATTATTGTTGGGAGAGAAGGCAATTTCTGCAAAGATGGATTGAATCATTAACACCAACAAAGTTTCATAAGTCAATAAGGCCAGCAAAGCAGTGGCAGCACAGGACCAATATTTAATATGGGGGAGATATATTTTACAAGGGACACACATGACGGTTTAAATACAGGCAATGACAAATTAAACATTATGAGGCTAAATAAATATTTGTAACTTTAAGATCTTTCCTGAGGCACAGGGTCCCTTGCAATATAAGGCAGTGGCATACGTCACCCACGCTTTACGCCGCTTCTGCTACCAAGCTATATGAAGTCTACACGAGACAGAATCGACCTCGACGCGATGGTTTACAAATAACGAGGTTTCAAGGAGTAATTCTAATTGGACCTGTTCTAATAGAGCAGGGACTCAAGACCTCAAAAGCCCGCATTTCAATACTATATTTATGTGCAAATAATTGTATACTTACGAGTCCTATCCTTGTTCCAAGCATGGCAAGTTATAGGCGCGCATGAGTCACCGAACGTCAGCGTTTGAGACATTGTAATGCCCTGGAACTTCTCTGGAAAAACACGATGATAAAATAAATACTTGTTCATCAATCCAAGTCTAATAGTTGACCATAATTCGAAATAGTTAAAAGGAATTTACCTTAACTTGTACAGGAAATATCTAAGATTAGCCAACCCGGGGTGTAGCTCTTGCGATAAGAAATTCGTGGACTCTGGACAGTCAACACGAATTTCAGTAACACTGTGTAAACACAGGGATTAAACTGAATACTTTAAGATGCAAACCAGTACAATAAATGCAACAATTTTTGAAATATTTTTTCGTGAAAATCCGGATGAAATGACAACACCCAACTCGGTATGTGACAGATAGAAAGTTCAGTTAGTGGCGTAAGCTATTTCAGGTCCTAATAAAACTGTCTGTCTATATGTAGGCGACCTTTTTTCGGCATTTAACGGTTTCTTTCCCTAAAAAAAGGTAGAGAAATGCTAGTCCATGGCAATCTTTATTTAAAAAAAAAACAAGAAGTGTCAAATATAGTCTATGGACTATTAAGGCTACCACAGACCGTAGCGCAGGCCAAAGAGTATTGTAATATTATATGAACGCGCAGGCATGGGTGCGCGACGCCGACAGACAGTGCCCAACGCGTTCTTTAACACTGAATCATATATACAGTGACACACAGTGGCATCGCGGCACAGCTTATATGATTCAGTGTTATTGACCGCGCTGAGCACCCTCCGTCAACGCAATGCGCTCCCAGTTTGTAGTAGCCTTTAATCATAGTGAAAATAAACGGATCACTCACGTCTTAAAACGAGTTTAACTCGACATGTTTCGGGCTAATCCGTAGCCCTTCCTCTCGGAGTCGCACGTCACGGCGGCTGCCAAACGTGCACTGCGTGCTAACGCCCTGGTCGCGCGGCTACTCGACGCAACTGACAGCGACACACAACTACCCCCGTTTTCATCATCACTTTTATTGTCATTGTCAAATGTAGGGTAGCACACAACACTAACCACATCACTTTGTACTAGGGGCGTTCAATAAAAAGTGAGAATGAGTATGTTATAAACAACTTTTACTAAATGTAATTTTATTTTTCGACAGAGTCACCTTTTAGCATAATACACTTATTAAATCTTTTTTCTAAACTTAAAATTTCATTTTTAAAAAAGTCTCATCTTGAGTACTTAAAAAATCTTGTACTGCAGCGACTACCGCGTCGTCGTCTTCAAAGTTCTGGCCTCTCAGGTATTGTTTCAATCTCGGAAATAGGTAGAAATCACTGGGAGCGAGATCTGGTGAATACGGAGGATGCTTAAGGATATCGAACCCAGCATCACGAATTGCAGCCATTGCAACGGCGGACTTGTGTGCCGGGGCATTGTCCTGGTGGAACAGCACAACTTTCGAGAGTTTACCTCGCCGTTTTTCGCGGATCTCATTGCGCAATGTTGCTATTTGTTTGGCGTATAATGTGCCCATAATAGTGGCTCCATGCTCGAGATACTCAATCATTAATACCCCTTTACCATCCCAAAAAACGGAGCCCATGACCTTACCGGCAGATGGGCTCACCTTGAATTTCTTCGGAGTTGGAGATGATGGCCTTTTCCATGTCAATGACTGCAGTTTCGTTTCTGGGTCGTAATGATGGAGCCATGTTTCGTCCATTGTTATAAATCGCGCCAAAAAAAGTTCCCGGTCTTGCTGTATCAGGTTCAAAGCTTCTTGACAAATCTCTAGTCTAGTTTGTTTTTGCGTGTCAGTAAGCATTCTTGGTACCCAACGCGCAGATACCTTTTTCATACCCAAGCGTTCATGTAAAATATTATGCACGCTCCCCGTTGAAATCTTTACATTTTCAGCAATAAAACGAACCGTGACACGACGATCCGCCAGAACTGAGTTTTCGACTTTTTTCACAATTTCTTCAGTTACTGCTGTAGTAGGGCGTCCGGAGCGGGGGTCGTCCATTGTCGATGTTCTTCCACGTCTAAATTCGGCGCACCAACGTGCGACTGTCGAATATGGAGGAGCATTAGACCCTAAAGTGTCCCGCAAATCCAAATTGACTTGGTCCGTAGAAAAATTTTTCAATCACAAGTATTTGATAACGGCGCGCAGTTCAATTTTCTCCATTTTCGCTAACGTACTCAATAGCATTGCAAAGAAATTACCGTATTTTTTTTTTTAAACAAAAGACAGTTAGTTTTTTTTTTCATAGCAATCAGCTAGATAGATTAGCTTTACCGGCCAGTATTTAATTTCCTAATATTGAAAGAGTTTGCATCTCATTCTCACTTTATATTGAACGCCCCTCGTAAAGGTTCGCCCACACTCACCGTTGACGCAGTACGAACATTCAACACTGTTTTCCAACTCGGGGATACTGACCAACCACTATCCCGGTTAAAATTTGGATGACGACCAATCTCGATGGCTTCACGCACCTTCCGCGGAATGAAAAACTTTTCTCTCGCAAGTACGGAAGCCTTATCAAACCGGATGTAGTGCGTCGAGCCCGAGTCCATTGAGTGGTCGGCCACCGCAGACCCCTTGCTGTCTTGCTTTTTCATACTGCGTATGTGCTCCGATAACCTTGTGGAAACATTACGTCCAGTCTCTCCGATATAATCCTTGCCACAGGAACATGGAATTTTATATACTCCGGGACCACTAAAGGGCTCCCTATCCTTCGGTGAACGTAACAACTGCCTGAGCTGCATATGAGGACGGTAAATCGACTTGATGCTGTATCTCCGGCGTAACAATTGCCCGATTTTATCCGTTACCCCCTTTATAAACGGCAAGTATACCGGCAGCCTATCAGCCGCCCTTGGCCGTTGACAAGCCGCTACCTTCAGGAACCGGTTACTCTGCCTCCAGTTGTACCCATTGCTCTCCAACACACGTCTTACGTGACCCAGTTCGCAATCCACAAATTGTGGATCACAAATACTTAAGGCTCGATCTATCAACGTCCTTGGCACAGAAGATAATTGACACGGATGATGGTGTGAATCTGCCCTCAAATATCGATTTGTATGAGTTGGCTTACGGTAAACTGTAGTTTCCAATCTCCCACAGGGTCTCCGCATCACCTAAACATCCAAAAATGGCGACCGCCCATCACTCTCTCTCTCCACCGTGAACTTAACCTTATCGTGCAACGTGTTGAGGTAGTCAGTAAACCGTGACAAGTCATCTCCAGACACAATCGCAAAAATGTCATCCACAAACATCGTTTTAAGACGTGAGTGATCCGTTTATTTTCACTATGAGTGAGTCTCACGGTAGTTTCATGTTTAAAGCCTTTAATCATATACATGTTCGGTGACATAATCCGGCAGCGCGGCACAACCAAAGTCAATGTTATGCAACGCGCTGGGCACCTTCCGTCATTGTCGCGCACGTTTCGCGCTGCGGTCTGTGGATGGCTTTATTCTTTATCATAGTCGGTGTTGTCTGTTAATCTTGTCAGCGCGCGTTCAGCACGTAGCACGTCAAAATAAAATAAATTGTCAAAATTGTCAAATTCGGCGACGACGGGCTTAGTTGCTGCCAAACAAAACAAAATACCATTTAATTCTTTATTCTACCGAAGTTTCGGTAATTTTCATCGCCTGCATAACTCCACAATGTCAGGACGAGGTAAGTCCCACCAGTTAATGTGGTAGCTCCTCGCAAAAACTAGTTAAAAGTACAACGATTATTAAATTTCTCGTTTTCAGGTAGGATGCGCGGTCGTCGCCATAATAACCACAACAACCCTACGTTGGCGTCAGTAGCGAGGGAGACTGCCACTTCTTTGGCGGCGGACAGCCCCGTGTTGGCGCAGTTCAAAGACGCAGCAGCTAAACTGACCGAGCGGCAAGACCGAAACGAGCGCCTCGTCAAACTGTCGCGGGATATCACGATCGAGAGCAAAAGGATCATCTTTTTATTGCACTCCATCATTATGTGAGTAATTTATACATTTCCAGTAAATTTTATGTCAGTGTAGAAAACATTCTAATTTTTAATATTAAAATTAACATATATATTTTGTAGCAGCTTGATTTCACATCACAACCTTATCAGTGTGTCTTAATTGACTTAAGATAATGTCCCCTAAATAAGGCAGACAGTGTCCACATTGACTCACCATCTTGATTGGACAATTCCAATTTTCTAGAATTCTGATCTTCTATGCCTAATCAGTGTTATTTAAGAACCAAACTCAATAAAAGAAACAAAACACTTTCTCAAAATACAAAACGAAGTCCCTACTGGACAGCTTGCAAAATTTTCAATAACTCATTTACAGCAAGGATTCAGCCAGCCCAGTTATCCAGGAGGCTAAAGAACGCATTCAAAAACTTATCCAAGGGCCCATCAAATCTGTTGGTCTCGAGTTAGAACATAGTCCAGCATATCTACACAACCGCGCAGTTACCGCTGGTTTCCAGGAGTTTATTGAGGCATGGACATTCTTAACGCTGATGGAGAAAAAGGAAATTATAGCGTGGAAGGATGTGCAGAGCCAGCTGACGTATACGGTGAAGGTTGTGAAAGAGGATGGGGATGAAGAACGTACCGTTTTAACAATGCTCACACCAAATGATTATATGCTTGGTAAGTTTTTTAAATATGGTGTGTATAAACTAGTGAATTCACATTGCTGCTGTGTTATGATATGATAAATAATCTTTTAAAAAATTCTCATAAACTTGAGTTATAGCTAAACCGTTTAAGCTGTTGCACAACCAACAACTGTTTTGGGTAATTTTTTCTAAAAGGTCATCGAAACTAGTAAATCATGAACAGTTACGCGCCACTGTGGCGCGCGGGATGTTCGACGGGTTAAATGATCATTTCAAGTGCATATTATGATGTTTCATTTTGTTTAAAGAAATCTTTGACATTCATTTGATATCTGTTTGTACTTCCTGTAGACATCATGGCATTGTTACATGTCACCAGTCTATGCACCAAATTCTTAAATAAAATGCCTTAAAGCTATGATTTTCATGATGGATAATTTAATTTCATTATTTAATAGATTGTATTGGGTTGTCAAAATGGTTACAATAATTTCATTCTCCAGTAAAGTTGTAAATTAATTTAACTTTTTTTGTTTCATTGATCAGAATTTCCCGCTTGATACTATTTCTTACAATTAAAAATATCAAAGTTCAAAGTTGTATATTGCTAGAACATAGATAATTATCTAAGGAACATAGTAATACAGCAATTATTCAGTTCTTTGTTAGTCAAGATGTGGTTTTATCTTCCTTGTACATTAAGCAATATTATTAGAGCTAGATTAGATACCTACCTACTCTGTTAAAACTAATTAATTTTTATTTACTGGGCAATTTATATTTTTAATAGACTAAAAGTTATCTACATTACACAGTGACCACTTTGGCCATTGAGAAGTGTTATAAAAATGGTTTTACTGTGTATGTTTTCAGGCATAGCAGATTTGACCGGAGAGTTGATGCGGAAAGCGATTAACAGCATATCAAGTGGGGACAGCGAGGAATGCCACGATGCCTGCCACGTGGTGCGCCGCCTCTACATAGGATATTTAGGTAAATTAACAGTGTTGGGTTCTTTAAACATGAAGCTACCGTGAGACTCACTCATTGTGAAGATAAATGGATCACTAAATGGATCTTAAAACGACCACGACACGACGACGACGACGATTCGTCGTCTTTAAACGGGTGCGCGTTTGGCAGCCGGCGTGACGTGTGGCTCCGGGAGGAAGAGCTACGGTTTAGCCTGAAACATGTTCAGTTAAACTCGTTTTAAGACGTGAGTGATCCGTTTATTTTCACTATGAGATGAAAGAATCCATATTTTTAACTGACTTCAATAAAAGGAGGTACATGTTCGACTGTATGTATTTTTTTGTAAGTGTTCAACGCAGGTCTTCTGTTTCTTCAGGTCTTTGCGGGTTTGGCCGCGAGCTGGCGCGCAAGACGGCCACGACGCGCGTTAACGTTGGCAAGGTATTGTTCTATTATATCATATTATATCATCGAGAGCTAGATAATATATAAAAATCTTGTGTCACTGTGTTTGTTATCGAACTCCTCCGAAATGTCTTGACCAATTTTTATGAAACTTTTTTCTCTACATTCAGTATAGGTCTGAGAATAGGTTGTAGACTATTTTTTATACCCCTATGTTGTCCGCGACTCCGTCTGCGAAGAATTAGTTTATCGCTAGCCTGCGGGAACTATGCAATTTTCTGGAATAAAAACTCTTGTCCTATGTCCCAGGATTTCAAACTATCTCCATTCCAAATTTAGGTTCAGCGGTTTAAGCGTGAAGAGGTAACAGACAGACAAACAGACGCACTTTCGCATTTATAATATTACTAGCTGTTGCCCGCGAGTCCGTCTGCGAAGAATTAGTTTATCGCTACCCTGCGGGAACTATGCAATTTTCTGGAATAAAAACTCTTGTCCTATGTCCCAGGATTTCAAACTATCTCCATTCCAAATTTAATCCAAATCGGTTCAACGGTTAGAGCGCGAAGCGATAAAGAAAGAGTTATGTTCGAATTTATAATATTATAAGCTATCCTATCTTTCAAGTTGGATCAAACTGCACATGGTGTGCAAATTTTATTAAAATCGATTAAGTAGTTTAGGAGTCAATCGCGGACAATCAACGTGACACGTAATTTATATACAGGGTGTTTAGTAGCTACGTGCAAAGCTTTAAGGGGGGGATAGCCGAGGTATTTTTGAACATTTTTACTGACACACTCGACATGCACGCTCATACGCATGCACGTATGCACACACTTTCATACACACATTCGCACACGTTCATGCCCTCGCTCATACACACACATACACACACATATACACACACACACACACACACACACACACACATACACTCACACACTTTGTTTAAGTTAGTTATGTTTAGTTATAGCCTTAGTAATAATCTTTATTATAACTTACCTACCTTCTTTAATTAATTGTATACTCAATATTTAGTTTTTGGAAGAGCGAGGCCTCCTAACACAAGTTTCGACTTAATGGGAGGTCTCAACCTTATATGTAAGAATTTAACCTTTATTAAATGCAAATAAAGTTTATTGTATTTATTTATTTTATTTTAGCCATATATGTCTTAGCCGAAATTTGTTTTTTTTTTTTTATTTGAAGACAGAAATTTTAGGAAATTTTAGGATTTGATAGTCACGAGTCAACATTTCCCCAATGAGCGTTAATTTGGAAACCAAATCTTTTATTTCGGATAGTTTAATGTATATTGGACCAAATGAAATAATGTTTAAGTGTCTTTGTCTTATTTTTATAGTGAGTGTCTAAGTAGGTCTATGTATTTAACTATCTAAAGAGGTTGAGATAATGTTAACTATTTTGTAGTGCAATGGGTATTACGCCCTACCTTTATATAACCTAGCGATTATTTAAAATATGCTATGTTGAACGTTGAACAATAGAACAAAAAACACACAATGTTGGGGGCGATCACTAGTATATATCTCTATACAGAATGATTACAAATACAAAAAAAAATACAAAATATTTAAACTTACAATTGCATCATACAATGGAGTTAAGGGAAGCCTCGATATCTACTCTTGCTCTTTGGCCTCAGCTAAAATAAGAATACGACAAACGTGAACTGGGCCCAATTGCATAACAAAGTACAACTTATATTACAAGCGGAACTCCTGAAGCGAGAGTAATATTATTGTAATATTAGTTGTACAGTCGAAAGCATAAATATGTATACATTCATCGCGTCAAATTATGTAAACATCAACCTTATGGTTAATGACATAAGAGTTGCATAGATATTTTTGACATCTTGTTAACGTATATAGGTATATTTTTGCACGTGACCGTACTTTGTTATGCAATTGGGCCCTGCATTTATATTATAAGCATAAACATATTAATTTAATTTTTAAGTATAAAATATGAATCCAACTTAGAAGTAGGTACATAATTGTGAAATACCCAGCTTTTTACTGTTGTTTTATTATTGTTATTTTTTCTACTGTTTTAGGATATAAATGAAATGCATGAGGATTTAAAGGAACGCGAATTGTATATTATGATGTACTATATCCAGTTTGTAGAGCAAAAAAAAATATATACACCGTGAAATTTTAGTGGTTGTTTTCCCTAAACGAGGTGATTTAGTTTCGATTGTACAATCGATTTATAATTACTATTTTGACTAGAGTCAAAAATCCAATTGTGAAAAACGAAAGTCGAAAATGACCGCAAACCAATAGTAACGCTTCGTTGATACAAGTACCGTACGATCGTACGATAGGTTAGGTACCAACGAAGCGTTACTATTGGTTTGCGGTCATTTTCGACGTTCGTTTTTCACAATTGGATTTTTGACTCTAGTCAAAATAGTAATTATAAATCGATTGTACAATCGATACTAAATCACCTCGTTTCGGGAAAACAACCACTAAAATGTCACGGTGTATAGAACGAGCACCGATAATTTAATTTGTCGATATAGGAAGTCCCCACCTGTCCACAAAATTTGCCCCGCGGATTCCTATGTCTGATGATGATGATGATGATGATGTTCCCAGGTGGAGGGCGCGGCGTACGCGCTGCGCGTGCGCGGCGGGGGGGCGCCCGCGCCGCTGCTGCCGGCGCCGCCCGCCGCCGCCGCCGCCTGGGAGGAGCTGGATGTGGACGAGGGGTACTACTAGCAACTCTGTAGCTGGAGCTGGCTCGTACACGTTCTGTTACCACCTTCCTAGGTTTTTTTTTTTTATACTCCTACCCCCGACGTAGGGTCGAGGCCTGTTCTAATCTCGCTTGTACTACTGCTCGTACATTTATTCCGCATACAATTTCTTTCTTTTGTACTCTTGTGGGATTTCTCCCACCTACAGCTGCGCTGCTTGGTGAGTGAGTGAGGCACTAATGAGTGTACACAAGGATTTATGATTTATTTCCTGTGGCTAGGGGTTGTTTGCTGAGGTTTTCCACTTTATTTCTTATGCCACACCTTCCTAGGTTATAGGTGAGTCATCATTATTTAGGTAACCGCAGGCATCTCAACCGCCGTCAGCACCTGACCATTGATATCAACACATGTTAATGTCAAGACGACCTGGGGCCTGTTGCATAACAAAGTACAACTTATATTACAAGCGGAACTCCCTTTCTAGGTAATATAACTGTTATATATTAACTAGAAAGGGAGTTGCGCTTGTAATATAAGTTGTACTTTGTTATGCCATTGGGCCCATTTATGACCATTCGTACATCAGAATAAATATAAGGCTGCTTCTCAGGTTGACTTGTAAGTGAAGATGCCTTTGATGTTTAACCCATACAGCTGTCATTGAAACTAATGGGCCGGCCACGCCATCGCGTCAACGGCAGCGGCGATTGTTTTCTCCGTTCATTGCGCGGCCGAGACGCTCGCCGCACAGTGATTATCTGGCGGCACACGCAATGAACTGATAAAACGCTCGCCGTTGCCCGCCGGTCGCACAAAGTCGTGGCCGGGCGGTAAGGTGGTATTAATTGATCGTAAATAACTTATCCACCTAGAAATAACTCTAAATTCATGAAAACGCTTACAAGGCGTTGCCAGCAATGATCGAAAGGGTTTACAGCCAATATTTTTTCTAATCTTTTTATGTCCATATTGATCAGTGACTGCACTTGCTAATTTTATACACCGTGAAATTTTAGTGGTTGTTTTCCCGAAACGAGGTGATTTAGTATCGATTGTACAATCGATTTATAATTACTATTTTGACTAGAGTCAAAAATCCAATTGTGAAAAACGAAAGTCGAAAATGACCGCAAACCAATAGTAACGCTTCGTTGGTACCTAACCTATCGTACGATCGTACGCTACTTGTACCAACGAAGCGTTACTATTGGTTTGCGGTCATTTTCGACTTTTGTTTTTCACAATTGGATTTTTGACTCTAGTCAAAATAGTAATTATAAATCGATTGTACAATCGAAACTAAATCACCTCGTTTCGGGAAAACAACCACTAAAATTTCATGGTGTATATCCAAAGAAAAGAAACTATAATATAAATATGTGTGTGTGTGATCCAGCTTGTATTACATAGTGTTTTGTTATGTCAAACGACAACGACGACCTTAATTTCGGTTCGCCGTATGAAGAGAGCAAGATCTCGCATTTTTTCTAAGTAAATTAGATCCTCTATCCTCTAGGATACTCTTAAATATAAGTAACTTGTTTTTTTATCTTATAAGTAAAGATATTCTTTGACGTTTAAATGTAACGCTGTCAGGATGCATTGGCAGTACCTATCTAGTTTGTTAAGGTAAAACGACTGATTGTCATAACATAATTCATAAACGAAAGTTGAAATTGACTTGTGTTTTAAGCAAAGAAGTTATATTGAATAGAGAAATAAACCTAATATCGAAGGTTGTTTCCACGTTTAATTGGCGTTTCAAATCGTACGATACGATCGACCTTGTCATCAAAGTAACTCGCAAACAAAAGTAGTTCACCCGCTAGTTCCTGTAGATATATCGGTTTCACCAGCCAACACGTTTGTTAACTGTATTCCTCGACATTGGTCAAGCTATCCTCTAATGGCCTTTCATATTTTAGCTAACCATCGTGTCAAACCATTAAAATGGTGGAGACAATCTACGAAATATACCTTACTACTTCTAACTCATTGTTACCAAGCTAAGTTAGAGCATATCAAATAGATATTACCTTCTTGCTACTAAAACTAAACTATAGCTCTATTTAATATAACCTCTTTGTTAAAGAGTCTCGCAACCATAATTAGTTGTATTGATGCATTTACGTAAGAAACTGTAATAAAGGCCCATACCACCATTGTCCATTAGCCATTGTCCATGTTTACCATTTTCAAGTGTTAAGAATAAAAAACTGAAATATCACGATTTTTTTAATTAACAAACCTAATTATTCCTTATTACGAATGAAATCAAAAGTCTTGAGTCTCTGTGTAGTCGGCCGGAGGCTCCCAGTCCTCGCTGCCGTCGCTATTGAAGGGGTCTTCGGGCTCCGAATCTGATCCAGGGCTGTTCTTGGGTATCGGTTTCCGGGGTCTCTTCCCCTGAACGATGAGACGGCTGGGGGACTCTGAAGACTCTGAATCTGACTCGTCCGATTCTGACCTGACCCTTTGCTTCCTTGGCTTCGGTCTTGGTCTATGATCTCGAACTAAAATAAACAATCACTTCTTAGAATTGTATTTTCATTTCATAAAACAACGTGCGCATTTGGATTTGATCGTCTGTCTGGACTCAGGGTGTATAATTTATAGACTAGAACTCGTAGTCGAAATCGACGCTGTCCCCTTCGGAGTCTTCCACTTGGAAGTGGTCGTCGTAAAAGTTAATAGACTGCGCATTGATGTAGAATATGTTGCCACGCCTTTCCACCACCCGCGCTCCGGCTGCGGACACAAGTTTGCAAATATTTAACTACTTGGGAACCGTCCAATTACCATTAATTTTGTTCTTTAAACGCCAACAGGGTAAGTCTATCCTTACTCATAGACGGAGTAAAACGAGGCGGCACTTTACGTGGCATATTTTTTAAGTGAGTATGGCGACAATTTTCTGTGGAATTATTTAATAACAATTGGCAGTGTAAGTACCTCCCCAATAATTGACATTCTCAGTTTCACTAAAATTTTTGAGCCCATTGAGGTTTATTAATACAAATACCTATTAATATCAAGTCAACTATTTTAAAATAATTATCTTGTTTAAAAACAAAAATTCTGACTCGTCCATCAACGCCCAGCCCAGACAGTCGGCACCTAGAAACCAGAAATTTTGCTTAGGTTACGCTTACGCTGCGGATTGGGGATTGCGCCTGTGTAGGGATGCCACGATATATCGGAAAACCGATAAATATCGATATATCGACGCCTAAATATATCGACGATACGTCGCTATCGATATATCAGTATCGAAAGAAAACTCAATATCATAACGAAATATCGAAAAACCCGCCCAAATTAAAATACTCACAAAGTCGGGTAAAATGCTGATACTGGCAACACTTAGTCCTGGAAAAAATATTATTCTGTTCTCGACTCTTAATGTATTGTTGTATGTAATCTGTGGTGAGTGTGTGTCTATGGATGTGACCAAAGAGTAGAGTTGAGCGTGACGTGACTTGTTGGTATCGTAAACTATTGTCTATTACTACCAGAGTATTGTACAGCGTATGGTCACCATCATAGTGCATCGTGTAGAGGGGCTATAAAACTACAATAATATTAATAATCCTTTAAAAAAGGAGAAATATCGATATAACGGCGTACTAGACCGATATATCAGTATCGGTTTAATTCGATATAATATCGATATTTTTAAAAACTTTGCTGCAGATTGCGTCTTACGCTGCGGATTGCGCCTTGCGCTACGGATTGCGTCTTAGGCTGCGGATTGCGCCTTGCGCTGCGGATTGCGCCTTGCGCTGCGGATTGCGTCTTACGCTGCGGATTGCGCCTTGCGCTGCGGATTGCGCCTTGCGCTGCGGATTGCGTCTTACGCTGCGGATTGCGCCTTGCGCTACGGATTGCGTCTTAGGCTGCGGATTGCGCCTTGCGCTGCGGATTGCGCCTTGCGCTGCGGATTGCGTCTTACGCTGCGGATTGCGCCTTGCGCTGCGGATTGCGCCTTGCGCTGCGGATTGCGTCTTACGCTGCGGATTACGCCTTGTGCTGCGGATTCCGTCTTACGCTGCGGCTTGCGCCTTGCGCTGCGGATTGCGTCTTACGCTGCGGATTGCGCTTTGCGCTGCGGATTGCGTCTTACGCTGCGGATTGCGCTTTGCGCTGCGGATTGCGTCTTACGCTGCGGATTACGCCTTGCGCTGCGGATTGCGTCTTACGCTGCGGATTGCGCCTTGTGCTGTGGATTGCGTCTAGCGTACCTGGCGGCGGCGGTAGCGTCCCGGGCGGGTGGTCGTGTATCTGCCAGTGCCGCGGGTCTTGCTTGCGGCAGGCGGCGCCGTACGGGCAGGCGGCGCGCTCGCCGGCGCCCCAGTCCGCGTCCGTCGGGTGACTGAACTGCGCCTTGTGCTGCGGATTGCGTCTGGCCACAAACAAAACATTTATTTATTTCATACGAGCTGCTGCCCGCGACTCCGTCTGCGAAGAATTCGTTTATCGCTATCCCGCGGGAACTATGCAATTTTCCAGGATAAAAATTATCCTATATGTTAATCCGCTTACCTTGTAACTTACTCTCTGTGTACCTGTTTTCTGTATTGCTTACTATTCCTGGTGTACAATAAAGAGTCATTGTATTGTATTGTATTGTATCCGGATTATAAACTATGTGTGTGCCAAATTTCATCAGAATCCGTCAAACCGTTTTAGCGTGAAAGAGTAACAAACATCCATCCATACTTACAAACTTTCGCGTTTATAATATTAGTAGGACTAAATACAAGTTGAAACATAGAAGCACAGAAAACACCCCAGAAAAAAGACCCATGCTGGGAATCGAACCCAGCTCCATGGCATTCCGTGCCACGTGCTAAACCCCTACACCACCACTGGTCAGGAGTTTAGACACAAATTTTTCCTATGCATCATACATTCCAGCCTGCTATCATCACTTTTGCAGTGATACAGCGCCATATATGTTTAGTTCTCATTGGAATGCCAAGGACCTCGGTTTGATTCCCAGCATTAGTCTTTTTTCTGGGTTTTTTTCTGTGCATCTATGATTCAGTTTGTATTTAGTATGAAACATGGATTTCACGGGATGACCGTAAAAGTAAAAAAATAAAGTTGAAAAAAAAAATACAAAAATATACTTCATTCAAACCAAACTTGTTAAAAAAATTATTATTTCTTCTGAATCTTACTGAAACTAGAAGAATTTAACATGATAAGATAAAACGTAAACATAAGAGAAACGTTGGAAAGTAAATCCTACTCTCGTAATATTAGAAATGAGAAAGTTTGTGAAGATGTTTCAATGTTTTTTACTAATCGTGCAATTCAGAATTGATTTATGTATGCAGATGAAATTTGATATGGAGATGGTTTAAGTCCTGAGGAAGAACATAAGATAGTCTGTATCCTGAAAAATTGCATTGTTCTCAAGGGGAAGTGATAAATTATTGTTTTGCAGACGGAGTTGTGGGCAACAGCTAGTCATGCAATAACTCCGGAACCAATTGATATGAAATTTGGTATGGAGATAGTTGGAAGTCATGGAGAATGTCATAGAAAAGTTTTATCCTGGAAAATTGTACATTTTCCACGGGAAACCGATAAACAAATTCTTCGCGGACAACAGCTACCTAGTTTTATATATTTTCTTGGAGAAAAAAATAGGATACCGTACACTGTGGTTACTTTGAAATGCGGGGCGGGGCTACTTTAGAAAACAGTTTTTTACACTGTGTCCTTATTTTTTTAGACCATCTGTGGCAGTGAAATAACAACCCTGATAAATCACCTAACTTTTTACGTCATTTGCTCAATCGAGCTATGAATATTTGCGTATTTATAACCATTTTAAATCTATAAAAGTAGCCCCAAAATTTCCTAAAGTAACCCCACCCCAGTTTACCGGTAGTTTTCCCGAGGCTCAAAAACCTCAATTGGCTTTCTACACTATCATTATCATTAGGTAGAACTGATCATACCTGTAGCAGTTGGCTCCGTACAGGCAGCGCTCCCGGTTCGGAGGCTTGGCCGGCGACGGCGGCGCCTTGCCCGCGT
Organism: Archips crataeganus; assembly: GCA_947859365.1. NCBI lineage: Eukaryota > Metazoa > Arthropoda > Insecta > Lepidoptera > Tortricidae > Archips > Archips crataeganus. The sequence goes on from OX402058.1 coordinate 19,889,373, forward strand.
CCGCAGCTCTGTTAGACGCGCGCTAAAGTCACAAAACAAAATATTGTTAAACTTTTTTTTTGTTCATCTGTAGCTCAGGACAGCAAGAGAAGCGAGAGTCGGGTCCATTCAAGTTCATCATCAATATAGGTAACATTAACATCCAAGGCAGTGGTCGTCAAACTACGGCCCGCAGCCGATATTTTTGCAGCCCGCGGCATGCATTTTCAGCGACTTTAATTTTTTATTTTATCTTAAAAACTTCCTAATATCTATAATTAGTAAGTACAAATCTCAGTAATACAAGCTGTCTCCATGAGGGTGAGAGGCACTAGAAGACTAAAAAGATACTTCATACCAAACTTGTTAAAGTATGGCCTAGTAGCGACATCTCTTAGTCCGGGTGAGTGGTTAGTTCCGAAGGAGTGTTGATGTTTCTCGATGAGAACTGAACATAGATGACGCTGTATCACTACAGAAGTGATTATAGCAGGCTGAAATGTATGTTGCATAGGAAAAATTCGTGTCTAAACTCCTGACCAGTGGTGGTGTAGGGGTTTAGCACGTGGCACGGAATGCCAAGGACCTGGTTTTGATTCCCAGCGCTGGTCTTTTTTCTGGGGTTTTTTTCTGTGCATCTATGTTTCAGTTTGTATTTAGTATAAAATTTATAAAGGCCTTCCTTTACAACATAGAGATGATTCACATTTATCACTCAACAAATCAACTTACAGGTTGATCATTGCTAGGTCCAGCCTTGACATCATCAGGCTCCTGTTTCACAACTGGTTCATCTTTGACATCCTCTGGCTCAATTTTTATCTTCTTAGCACCCTCATCATCTGTAGCTTCAGGACTGTGACTCCTCTTGGGAGAGGGGGACTGCGGCTGACCAGGGTCGGTGGTGCTTGGTTGAGGGTCATCAGGTACAGGTTCTGCTACGGTAGAATTGGGGCTTGCTTCAGGATTTGCTGTTGGTTGATTGTCTGTTGCTTCCTGCTCTTTGTCTGGAATGATAAATTTAAAAATATTATTGATGTAATAAGTATTGATCAGATCTTTTTGTAAAAAGTGATGGTAGCAGCCTAGTCTCTCAAGCAGAGGGTTGTTGGTTGAAACCTGGACTCGCTCCTATTGAGTTTTTTGGAATTCACGTGAAAAATTACATTTGAAATTAACAATGAGCTTTAAGGTAAAGGAAAACATTGTAAGAAACCTGCAAAATTCAATTGTGTGTGTGAAGTTTCCAACCCACAATGACCCCAAGTGGGAACTATGGCTCCAGCCCTATCATTCTGAAAGCCTGTGCCCTGCAGTGGAACATAATATAGGCTGGAATGATCATGATGAGATTCTAATTACAATATTAATTGCTTACCAAGTAGAGAAGGTGATTCTGCTCTAACATTCTCAACTGTCTCGTTTAAATCAAAATCTAGGAACTCTGAATTTTCATCTGTGTTTGAAATCACTTTGCTTGCATCTCTGTCTTGTATTGTTTCATCACTTTGTCCATCTTGTTCATCTGCTGGATCATTTTCATTGTTTGGTTTACTTTCACATTCATTTGGTTTACTTTCAATAGTTTCATCAGGCTGACTGTTCACTTGTTCTTGTGTATTTGACACATCAGTGGCTTGGCTATCACTCTCTGATGAACAAAATAGTACTTCATACCAGTAGTTCCCAGGGAGGAGTCCAAACCTGTCCCCATTTAGTAGTGTTTCTTTACTTGATTTTCTTAGAATTTCTACGTCTTTTGAACCTTTTTTTGTGAAGAAACATGGGTTTTGGTGGAGCTGAAAAAAAAATAGATTGTAAATTCGCATTTTCAATTTATTCAAAGCTGTATCACAGTTGGACTAAAGTCTACAACATGCATATGTTATGCATATGCATCAATAACTTTTTTTAAAATTATTTTTGAGGTTTTGAACACCATGTGATCATGTCAGCCTCATGGGTGCTTACTCAATTCCCTATTCAAGCAATATATCAATAGTATGGTATATGCTAATTGCTTTGTCTGATGACGGCTCTGTTAGCCAACAATTGACCAGCAGAGTAATTGTGTAACTTTTTTGACACTTGGCATCGGATTGAAATGACGGTTTTTGTATGGTTGTGACAGCTGGCTGTTTCCAATACCAATTGTCAGCCCATACAATAACTGTCAAAATGAAAGTGATGGTGATTGCGAGGGAGTTTGACAATTAGCCTGCCGGCCATTGTGCATGGCACCCGACCCTTCAAGAACTTTTCTATAATAAATCAATAACTTACTGCTTCTACAACTAGAGAGTTCTCTGTAACAATCAGACGGCCATGATTTCTTGATATCCGCTTATCATTACACTGTAACAGATATTACCTGATGTTAAAATAAAATTAGAAATAAAACAGCAATTATGCAGTGATAAGATCAATTAACAGAAGAAATGGGTACTGGAACTACTCAGTGTTGCCAACTCTAAAAGTTGAAATTATTGTTTTGCTAGCAAAATTCATGTCCGTAAAAAATATCACTTTGACCTTGTTTTGGCACAGGAAAGGTGTAATTTCAATGTCAGCGCTGATGATTTTTAGTTTGCTTATCTCCTTGATTTACTGCTGGTTTTGCATTTTCGTTATCATTGAATGTGTACCTGCCATGCTTTTAGCCTCTTGATGCTTTGCTTTGTAAATCAATATGTCAGAATTACCAGGCATTTCACATGATTTAGACAATTATGATGGTATGTAGGTACTTACTTCGTACCGAGGGCTAGATAATCGTACGCCCCCGTAATTATCGTGCGGATTGGCAACACTGATACGCCCAGGAAAACATGCGCAAGTCTGTACTTGTAGGAGGAAAACAATTTTCTTTCGTTAAAAAATTAAATTTGACATAAGACATTTCAATTCACTTACTTATTATAATGTAGTAGACATATTTAGAGAGTAGAATTCTATCAATACTCACATCAAGACAAGAATGTCGTCCGATCAAATGTGTTCCTATTGGAAGTTTAATTTTATTATTCGACTCCTCGGTATCTACGCGCACTAATTTGAACACCATTTTTCAAACGAATAAAACGGGTAGCACATTCAAAGGAAGTCTCACCGGAAAGCTAACCTAACAGCATTTAACATTAACGAATAACTACTAAATAACAACACAACATCAAAGAAGTCTGATATCAAAACATTTAATAACGAACTGTATAACGATGACGTCAAGATTCAAGTATATATTCAATCAAGGACATGTGGTGATGGTGATGTCATGTCATGGTTAAAGCTGTCAAAAAGCGTTTTGTTTGTATCTCTAGCGTCTGTCAAACTGTACTATGAGCTTTAAACAACATAATAATTATACCTGAAGGAGGATACTAATGGAAATAAATACACTTTTAATTTGTTTTTTGTACAGCGCTGCATATTTAAATTACTAAAATTAACATACTAAGTAATTTCAAAATCCAATGACAATAGTCCAAAGCGAAATCTAAACGTTAGTGGTATGTCAAGTTTTCCAAAGTCGATGTAAATATTGTAAAGTAAATATTGGTGATACCAAGAAAATGATGAAAGGCGTCGGAGTGGGATCAGGGCGGGCGCTCTCCGGGCAGCTGTATAAGTACACGAACGTGGTAAAGGGCTGGCAGCAGCGCTGGTTCGCCGTGGACCCCGAGACGGGCGTTCTCTCGTACTACCTGTTTGACGGACCTGGAGACACCGTTCAGCCTGGACAGCCTGCCCGCGGCGAGGTATATCATCTTACAATAACCGTATGGTATCTCTTATGTACAAGTCCAATTCAGAGTAGAGATAAATTGTTACATTTCAATTCATGCACAACTAAAGTTTACTTAAGGTATGCGCCTAATTAAGTGACTTTAGTTTCATATTACACGATAGATATCTGATTTGGACTCGACTTTAAAACAACGTCTGTTTGCCAAGAGAGTTAGGACTGCGAGGCACTGCATAAGTAGAGTTATTTACTGTTGTAACAGTTTGTAACATTGTATTCAATATGTTTAAATAAGTTAATTAATTTCTTGGGACAGTTAACCTAACCCCAAACTAAGCAATGCCACCACCACCACCATCATCAATAAACATAATGTTATGTATATTTACATAGATAAACACTGATATTATATTGAACATTGAAGACTTGGTCTGTCAAGGAAGAAACCAATGGGAAAAACCATAAAAGACCGACCTAAGCACCCCACAGTGCCTAATGGGAGAATGTATGCTCCTCTCCCGGCTTTTCAGCAATTGGCTGAAGCAAGACATTGTGGGTAGATTAAGTCCCCTCTCTGGCCCTCCCCTCAAATTCAAATTAAAATTTATTTATTTGCAAAATTTAAAATTCTCTTATTTTTCTTTTTGATAATCTATAGAAAATGGGACTTGTCGCCGGATATTTTAGTCTGTGCAAGTCGGACGCTGTCTGGGCTCTCCATTCCCAGTTTGTCCACAAGGATTTTTCCCAACCACAAGTATTGAGAGTATCCATATTCTTTATATCAGGGGCGTAGCTACCACCATATCAATGATACGGGGCCCCGGGCTACAGGGCCCCTTACCGCCCGGCCATGACTTCGCGTGTTTGGCGGCGCGGCAAGCGTTTTCTGCGTTCATTGCGCGGCCGAGACGCTCGCCGTACAGTGGTTACCTGGCGGCACACGCAATGAACTGATAAAACGCTTGCCGCGCCGCCAAACGCACGAAGTCGTGGCCGGGCCGTAAGGAGTATTCTTTACCCTTAATTGGGGCGCCCTAACTAATTTTGTTGCAGGGCCCCTCCAAGGCACGCTACTCCACTGCTTTAAATATAATATTCGTCCCGACTGGGACTCACTCTCGGTGTTCTCACTGTGCAGGCGCAGCTAGCGGCGGCGGTGGTGTGCCCGAGCGACGAGGACTCTCGCACGTTCACCGTCAACTGCGCGTCCGGGGACATGCTCAAGCTGCGCGCCGCCGACGCGCGCGCGCGCCAGGAGTGGGTCAACGGCCTGCGGGCCATCGCAGAGATACACACCAAGGTACAGCCAGGTGGGGTCAACGGCCTGCGGGCCATCGCAGAGATACACACCAAGGTACAGCCAGGTGGGGTCAACGGCCTGCGGGCCATCGCAGAGATACACACCAAGGTACAGCCAGGTGGGGTCAACGGCCTGCGGGCCATCGCAGAGATACACACCAAGGTACAGCCAGGTGGGGTCAACGGCCTGCGGGCCATCGCAGAGATACATACCAAGGTACAGCCAGGTGGGGTCAACGGCCTGCGGGCCATCGCAGAGATACACACCAAGGTACAGCCAGGTTGGGTCAACGGCCTGCGGGCCATCGCAGAGATACACACCAAGGTACAGCCAGGTGGGGTCAACGGCCTGCGGGCCATCGCAGAGATACACACCAAGGTACAGCCAGGTGGGGTCAACGGCCTGCGGGCCATCGCAGAGATACACACCAAGGTACAACCAGGAGGGGTCAACGGCCTGAAGATGTAGAAGATGTAGATATAAAATCCTAAAATCTCAAGCTATATGTCAGAATCGTAACAGGTGGAAACGACTCTGCCTACTCTTTTTCTGTGAAGGAGGCATGAATGGTTGTTTGGGAATAGGTGACAATAGAGAGCTCTCTCTAGGCAGACATTATGCCTGAGGACCGAAGTCCATTGGATTAAAGTAGGAAGTTGTATTTTTTTTTAAATGGCTTCTTACCAATGGGACAATTTTGCCAGTGTCAAGGTTGAGAGCTACAACAGATGTTTATAATAGACTAGCTGATGCCCGCGGCTTCGCCCCCGTTGTGTGGCGCCATCTGTCGAAAATTGGTCGTACCAACTCAGAAACCTTCTTTGGCTCATGCACAACAACTTCGCTAAAGATCATCACATGATCAAATGCATAGTTTACGATTCTATAAAGGACATACAGACAAACATTAATTTTTATATATTAAGATTACTCCAGTTGTCAGGCGCTGTGATGTCAAAATGCAGCTAAGTTGAGGAACTTTGATAGCGCGATGCAAGATGTAGTAGGTAGGTTCTAATGTGATGGCTAGATGGCGCTACATATGTATGTGTGTATGTTTCAGGCGATGGGCGCGAATCCGCCGCTGCAGCCGCGTGAGCAGTTGGCTGTCCACGGGGCCATGGCCTCCGCCAGGCACCAACTGCAACAGACTGAACTCAGGTACAGTACAATTACATAAAGTTTACCACTGACAGATGGTTTGCCTTCATTTCATATTCAACTTTAACAACCTACAAATAAAGCCAATTTTAGAATATTGTTACCCACGTTTGCAGATTTTGTAATAACTACTTTATTTGTATGGTGTTAAAGTTGGAAATGAAATGAAGGCAGCCATCTGTCAGTGGTAAACTAAAAGTAAGCGTATTGTACGCACTGTCATCTTTTTTAGAGACATCCATCATCATCCTACCCTTTATACCCTTTGTCCCACTGCTGTGCACACGCCTCGCAGAACGAGATGGCTTGGGCCGTAGTTCCCACGCGAGCCTAATGAGGATTGGGAACTTCACACACATCATTGAATATCTTTGCAAGTGTGTGCAGGTTTCCTCACGATGTTTTCCTTTACCATAAAAGACATGGTAAATTTCAAATGTAATTTCGCACATGAATTTCAAGACACTCAAGAGGTGCGAGCTTGGGCTCAAACCCACGACCTCTGCTTGAGAACCCAAACCAAATCAAACTACTAGGCTACCATAGCTTGGGGCTATGACATGGCTGTTTTAAAGTTTCAATGTCAAAATGGCAAAACAAAACCCTTACTACTACTTAATACAATATACATATAACTCCGAGTCAAGTGCTAAACCACGGCTTAAGTAGTGTTAAAATTTAGGGAACTTGACCTCTTATCCAGGGTTGGGATGATTTATTACTCCATGGTGTGTAGTATCGTTGGACAGTAGATCTTTCAAAAATATTGTTTCAGAAATAAAAAACCGGCCAAGTGCGAGTCGGACTCGCGCACCGAGGGTTCCGTACAAATTTATATGTATCTATGAACATCCAGTCTTAGCAGATCCCTGCTCCCAAGCAAAATGTGCGCAGTTTGGGATCATTGTAGATTGGTTTATGGTATAGACACAGACAAAAAAATTTATGCTTTTCGCAATTTTTCCTTTATCTTTGCTATAAGACCTTGCTTCGTACCAAATTTCAAGATTCTGAGTTCACGGAAAGTACCCTGTAGGTTTTGATTCCCTTGCGAGTGTCGAAAATTTGCGTTGGTTACTGATATAGACAGACAAACAAAAAAAATTATGCTTTTCGCAATTTTTCCTTTATCTGTGCTATAAGACCTGGCTTCGTACCAAATTTCAAGATTCTGAGTTCACGGGAAGTACCCTGTAGGTTTTGATTCCCTTGCGAGTTTCGAAAATATGCGGAAATTTGCGTCATAAACGGCTGTATCTTTTGATTGCGTTGGCTTAGAAGTTTGATTTTTTCACAGCTCCAAGGGACAGTAGACCTGAGTATTTGATATAAATTTCAGCTTGATACCTCCACGCGTTCCTGAGAAAAATGGTCTTGACAGACAGACGGACGGACGGACGGACAACAAAGTGATCCTATAAGGTTCCGTTTTTTCATTTTGAGATAAGGAACCCTAAAAAGCTACCTCTTATACTTTTCTACTACCAAATTACCAACAACGCAATAATGCAACGCTTTGATATAGCAAGGTGTTGGTTGTGATTTGTGTTTTGTCTTGCAGTGACGCGTCGCTCGCGCGGTGCATAGAGTCCTCCGATTCGCCTTTCCCCCACACGGACCCTGACTTACTTCTTTTGAAGGTAAATATTGTTTCACTTCTAATAACTAACGTATATTCATTATGTCAAGAGAGTGCTGCGTAAAATGGCTTTTCATGCTCTAATGCATAAAGCAAAATCTTCGCCTTAGACCAAGGCAATAATCAGGTGCAAACAGCCACAAAAAGTAGAAATTTATAAAAAATAAGAGGCTTGTTTTTTTTATATAACTGGTGTTTTATATCATGAAATTAATAAAACTAGGCAAATCTAGTACATTATTTTAGATATTGTAATCCATGGAAAATAAGAGCTTGTAGATTTAATTCCAAATGTAGCTGTTTAATTTTCTATTAATTGAAGTAAAAAGTAGAGTGTAAAGTGAGCATTAATCCATTTTCCCCCACTACGTGTCTATCCACCCTCGCCGTACCGGCTCGGGTGGCTATATGAATGTCTCGGGTAAAATGGCTCGTTTTATGCTCTTGTTGTACAGTCAAGTGTAAAAATATGGGTGCATACATCTTGCCCATAAATATATCCCTAGCTCTTATTTCGTCGATTTAAGGTATTGGTACATAATTATGAGAGGCTTAAATCGATACATATTTTTGCACTTGACCGTACTGTAAACGGACTTTGAACTGCGTTGCGACTTTAAAAACTAGTTTGCCGACTAACTCACGCATTTTTCTTAGCTTTTGCTATACCTTATACCTCATCTTCGCTTTTCATCAGGTGAGATAGTGGTCAATCACGGGTCAGTCTTATATAAAAAAATAAGCCTTTTCAATGTCTTCATTGATCTTCTTTTTACACGCTTTATATTAGCTTCACCTGTATGTTTGTATGTTTGTATGTTTGTATGTATGTTTGTAACCGACTCCTTAGGGCGCGATTTTGACCCACTTCCCGGTTTCCGATTGAGCTGAAATTTTGCACATATGTGTAAATTGGATGACAATGCAATATTATTGTAACATGGAGCTGATCTGATGATGGAGCTGGATGGTGGCCATAGGAACTATGTAATAAAACAACACAATCCCGTCGAGTTTGGGCTCGTTTGATTCGTCTTGACGAGCACTTTGATCCCATATGGTAACCAGGGTCTGATGATGGAGCTGGAAGAGGCCAAAGGCACTCCACAATAAAACGACACAACCCCATCGAGTTTGGGCTCGTTTGATTCGTCTTGACGAGCACTTTGATCCCATATGGTAACCAGGGTCTGATGATGGAGCTGGAAGATGGCCAAAGGCACTCCACAATAAAACGACACAACCCCATCGAGTTTGGGCTCGTTTGATTCGTCTTGACGAGCACTTTGATCCCATATGGTAACAAGGGTCTGATGATGGAGCTGGAAGGGGGGGTAGGTGGCGGGGTGGGGGGGAATGGGGTATGGGGTAAGGGGGTCGGGGGTTTAGAGGGTTGGGGGTAAGGGTGTGGCGGTTGGGGTTAGGGGATGGCGGTTTTTTTTTTTTTTAATTAGTCGCCAGAGGGGCCAAAGACGCGAAGTCTTTGCTGTTTTTTACTTTAAGGATTGGAAGGGTGACTTGTGCTCGGGAAAAATCACTTCGGACGAACTGGGAATGGAGGGCCCAGACAGTGTTCGACTTGCACGGACTAAAAAACCCGGTCATAAGTCCCCTTCTCTATTGGTTATCAAAACAAAAAACGTGTGCTTTAAATTTTGAGGAGGGGAGGGGTAGGGAGGGGACTTAATCTACCCACAGTGTCCTGCCTCAGCCATTTGCTGGAAGGCCGGGAGAGGAGCATGCATTCTCCCGCTGGGCACTGGGGGTGCTTGGGTCGGTCTTTTATGTTTTTACCCGTTGGTTACTTCCTTGACCGACCCTCGCCCGTTTCTGTACAATTACTTAGTGCTATTGGTTGGGTTGGTGGGATTTCCTGTCATATGCATTTATCTATAACTACGGGCTTCCTTTCTTTTGCCCTGCGATGGAAGGGTGGGTCGGAGATCTTTTGGGCCCATTGTGTGGCTTTGGATGCCATCTTTTGGGTGGGGCTACCCTTTACGCCTGGTGGTTTTTTGGCATGCTGTGTGCTTTTTTGCGCTTATCTCCTAGCGCTACCCTCTTTTCGTTTCCGCTTCCATCGATAGTTTTTCTGCTATAATAATTCGGAGGGACGAGGAGTGTCCCCCGGACGGCTGGACGCCCCAGTGTCTTAAAGGGATCATGCGGAGCTCGGCAGACCCTTACCCCAGCCAATGCTGAAGGGCCAGAGAAGAAACTTTTAGTCTCGATTCTCTGTTTAGGCTTCCGCCGTTGCTCCCACGAGGTCCCCGCTGGGACTACCGGGTGCGTCCCCCGTCCGGAGCTCACCTGTCGTATGGGCGGGAGATGCATATGTCAGGAATTCTTAGATCTAATTATATACTAATATTATTATACAGAATAATCTGGGGGTGGGGTTTACGGGAAATAGAGTGGGGTTCGGGGGTAAGTGATTTTGGGGGGTTGTGGGAAATGAGAGGGGGTAAGAGGCCTAGATGGTAACAAGGGTTTGATGATGGAGCTGGAAGGGGGGGAGGTGGCGGGGTGGGAGGTTGGGGGGTGGCGGGGGAGGGGTTGGGGGGGTTGGGGTTGTGGGGTCCGGTGCTATGGGGTTGGGTTTAGGTGGTTCGGGGGTTTGTAAAATGAGGAGAGGTAAGGGGGGTTTAGGGGATTGGGGGTAAGGGTGGAGGATGTTGGGGGGTTGGGTTAAGGGGGTTGGGGGGTTGTAGGTGAGGGGGGTAAAGTTAGAAAGAAAGAGGTTTACGTTTAGTAGTGTAGAGCAGTGCGCGTGCACCAAAGACCAAGTATAAAAAGAAGATATGTAAAAAGAAGATAGATGGACTGATTCTATTTAAGACGAGCAAAAAACCGTTTTGTCTCTTTTTAGCACATGGAAACTCTCACTGTGAAAAAATGCAACTAAAAAATAGAAAATAAATAATAGTTAAAAAAAAACTAAAAAACACGCTTTAAAATATATAAAATAATTTTTAATAAATTTCAATTCACTATTCTTATAGTGCAGTAAAAAATCTTAATAAGCAATTATTATATTGTTATATCCAGATCAAAATTTGTAAACAATTCTAAATATTGATAAAAGAAATAATAATAGTTTAAAATATTTTATTGTAAAAAAAGCGTGGGGTGCTTTTTAAGATGTTATCAAAATGATAATCCTTGACAATTGACACCATGCACCCCACGCTTTTTTTACAATAAAATATTTTATAATAATAATAATATCCAATTTATTTCAGACTAGGTCCATATTTTAAACTATTATTATTTATTTTATCAATTTTTAGAATTGTTTACAAATTTTAGTCTGGATATAACAATATAATAATTGCTTATTAAGATTTTTTACTGCACTATAAGAATAGTGAATTGAAATTTATTAAAATTTATTTTATATTTTTTACAGCGTGTTTTTTTGTTTTTTTAAACTATTATTTTTTATCTACATGTCAACCATTTACCTCATATAGAAACATTTATTTCGAGTAACACAACTCATACAATATGAATATAAATTGTTAGTTAATTATTATTATTATTACTTAATAATAATAATAAAAACTTTATTGCCATCGTACATTTACAAAAAATTATAATAATAAGAAAAACAACTTAAAAACTAATAGCTACGCTTGGCAATAGGTACCGGACTCAGCATTTGCTGGAGATAATGATAATTTCCAGCAAAACTAACTATTATTAGTATTATTATTTTTATTTTTTAACTTATTATTATTTGTGGCAGAATATCAGTGTTTTGCTCCTATGAGCAATGTTGACCACTGAGCCACGGCCCTTTTGCACTACTGCAGCGCATACAGACAATATTAAATGTTTTACTTTTAAGTTTATACTGATATCTGTATTTTTGTTAATTTTTATTGTGTGTTCTTGCAGTACCAAATAAACGTCTTTATCTATCTTTATCTATTTATTACTAATGTTAGAGTACTAAACAAAATAAGGACTGTACGAGACATGCATCTCGCAACAGTGTCTCATATACGGACAGTCAAGCCTGTCCGCTATAGATAGAACGCAGGATAGGGTTGGGGCTGGCACGCGCCCGGCGTACGTACAAGTAGCGTACGATCGTACGATAGGTTAGGTACCAACGAAGTGTTACTATTGGTTTGCGGTCATTTTCGACTTTCGTTTTTCACAATTGGATTTTTAACTCTAGTCAAAATAGTAATTATAAATCGATTGTACAATCGATACTAAATCACCTCGTTTCGGGAAAACAACCACTAAAATTTCACGGTGTATATGGACAATGAAGACTTTATAGCGATTTTAAAACTATCAAAGTTGCCCTAATTCGATCAGTTTACGGTACGATGTACTATTGACTTGACGTTTGGTTGGACTTGAGTTGACATGGCCGCGCGTGGTCCATTATGTACGGAGTAGGATTCGATTTGTAGCATTCGAACGTGGCGGATGTAGACAGTATCTAATTTCGCTATTTCTGATTCTTTGGCTAGTTGAAGTATAATTTTGATAGTGTTTTATGCGGCGATTAACCTTAATTAACAGTGATCACAAAATTCTATATTGCTCTCGTGTCTGACATTTTTTAATGCGCAAGTTGTCTCCACGTGGTTTCTGGAATTTTACTATCAAGTTGCAGAAACTACAATCACCGTACAACATCGCTCCTAAGAGAGCTCTTTGACACTGGCGAAATTGTCCTTAAATAGGACAGAAGCCATATTTTAAATAAATAATAATAATGTACGGAGTATTGCAGCATCAGTTGTGGTGTTGCAGGCGACGTCAGCGGCCAGCATGCAGTGCCTGCTGCAGTGTCTCGGCATCCTGCACCGCCAGCAGCAGTACGCGACTCTCAGCCTCTCCTCCAAACACTCCGACGACCACTGACTCACTGACCCATCACAACTTGCCTATCTTTAGCTTTGTTCGCCTTATGAAAATGAGCAACACCCAAAATGCGAACTACACGCCAAATGTACACGGCGTAAAATGTACATCATGACTAATGGACAGTACGCAGATTGTACGATGTGCAGAATGTACACTGCGCTATAGTGGCAAAATGTGCAAAGTTAGAATGATTAACACGCAAATTGTGCTATAGCCACTATTAGTTTCAAAGTCGAAGCTTTGGGAGTATAATTTTTCAAAGTGTATCCCTATACCCTTTTGTCCTATTAAATTAGAATGAGAAATACTGTTGAAATAATGTTAAAATTCTCTTGTAGGCATTATTTTAGGTTATATAGGTACCTAAATACTTGATACTACACTACTCCCGAGACTAAAATCATGTAAAATGTTAAAATTACTCGATGTTTCGGCCATATTTCAGTGGCTGCGGTTAAGAGCTAGCGTCGAGGTAGAGTTGTATCAATATTTTACGTTTTTAAGTCCTAAAAGCGGTAGCAATTTATGAGTGAAATAAATAACATTAATATAAATTAATAAATTGGATCGAAATCGTGAATCGTGTATATACCTAGATGCGTATGAAATAAAACCTTTTCCAAACCACCAACGAGTTTGATTAGTAAAACGGCCATATTGTTTTTCGCGAAGAACTTCATTTGTTATGCAGTCACTTAGCTTCCTGTCAGTTTTGTAAATTAGTTTTATGTTTGGCTAAAGGCAAAAAAATATTTTTATTATTTACAAATCAAGATGTGTGATTCGGAATTTAGAACGTTACGTATTGATCCAAGGTTTCCATTTCAAAATCAAACGAAGTAAGTCAACACTATGTAAGTTAGAATAAGCACGAGCAACGTTCAAATGATTCGAGTAAATTCCGAAAACAACCCAATTTGGCTACGGAACCCTGTAAATGGCCCAATTATGTATCTTAGGGCATACCAAGCAATCTGCTACCACTTTCTGTCTCATGAAAACAGAAGGCTAGTGCCAAGGGTTCTAGAGAAAATGTGAAACGGGAAGGAACGGCTTAGTCATCCACAAACTCTGACTGATTTACTCCCTGTTCCACCACTCTCTGTTCCTTTAATCGTTATGAGAAGTATCTATGATGCCGTCTCTATTTTATCAAATAAAATAAACAGAGTAGGTAGTATCGCAACAGACGCTTACTTCATTATTTATTTATCTACTCCTAACATCAAGAATTTATTTCATTATTTGAGTCAACTGTAAGCTTTTGTGCTTGAAGGCTGGCATTGAGCTTAAATATATCCTAAATAAATTGAAAACTAGATATACTGAATAATTATATATACCTAATTTTAATAAAGTCTACAGTTACACTGACCACGAATTGGGACGAAACCTTTCGGGCGTACCCCAGCTTAGTAGGCACGCCAAGTTAGGTACAAATGCGAATCCGAGTTTGTTACGTTTTCAGTTTTCACACTATCTAGCACTTAACCAATCATCATGAATTTTGGTATGGCGATGTTTACCACCCTAGGATAGGACGGTCATAAGATAGTTTTTTTAAATCACAGCTCCCGAGTTATAAGATAGGGTATTTAAGTGCATGTTTGGTAAAGTGTGCATTTTGAGAAAATGCCCTAGGCCCTAGCATGAGAAAGTGTAGATTTTGCGGAAAATGGTTTTGAGCCCAAGTCCTAATAGGCATCCTCTTAATAAATGATTCGTAGGGCGTGTTACACGAACTACTGCGACTATTATAAATGCAAGCGTCTCCTGGGCGAGGAGAATGACGACTGCAAGATCTTCAAGCGGTACTTCGAGACCATCTGCCCCAACTTCTGGATCGAGCATTGGGACGAGCTGCGGGAGAAGGGCGCCTTCCCCGGACCCATATGATTGCAAGCTTTGAATAAACGTTTATTGGTAATCTGTGTTTCAATTTAGGTTCTAGGTGTTGGTAGGTAACCTAATATAGAGCGCTCGTGCCTAAAAGGTCATTCTGATTTCATGGCGTTTCGCTTTCGGGACGTTTTGCTAAAAGGGCAACCTGATAATAGGACGACTTGCTTTTAGGTTGTTTTGCGAAAGGGACGTTCTGCTTTCGGGTCATTTTGCTAATGGGACAATTTGCTTTTAGGTCATTATGCTAATAGGACTATTTGCTTTTGGGACGTTTCGATACGAAGGGATCGTTGCACCACATTACAAAATCGAAGATTATCAAGGAAGTCATCTTTTTAGTGGAATTGTCTTATTTTGGATTATTGGGAATGTAAGGTACTGTATGTAGTATTTGGGAACCTGGTATTTAAGGCACGAGCGAGAATGAAAAAAAATAAATATGAATGAATGTGAATGGTGAGAGGCTCAAAATGGTACAAGGAACAACTTATTCTGTTTATCCACCCTAAGGCGCAAACCACACAGAATAGACATAGGACGGGGGCGCGTCGCAGTCCGCGTCTCCGCCCCGTATCTTTGCTTTGGATTGCGGCGCTTGTATGCCGCTCGTACCCTAAATATCAGAATTAAGTACAAAATACTAGATTGCCGACTTACCCTATTTCTAAAATACCAAATTCCCAGTCACCTTGTTTTTCTCTATATCGGATTGCCAAAAAAGCTTGTTTTCAATACACCATGTTCCACATTCATAACCGTATTCCCATAATACTTACCAGATAGTGGAATCACCAGGCTGCATGGTGTATTGAAAACTTCGATCAATTGTTGATCGAAGATTGAAAACAAGCTTTTTTGGCAATCCGAGAGCAAAACACGGTGACAGGAAAGTCTGGTATTCTGGGAATTTGGTATTTTAGAAATATGGTAAGTCGGCGTCGATTTTGGGGGGCCAGACTCGTCGTCACACCATTGCTATTCGACGAGCCCTGCCGATTTCTAGCCTATTTGACCTTCGGACATCTATAAATATTTTGGGGGGTAGTTTACAATAGAAATCTCTCTCCAGGCAGATGTTATGCCTGGGGGTGGGGGACCGAAGCCCGAACGAAGAGAGTTGGAAGTTGTATGCGATGCAGAATGTAGTAATTAATTTCTCATGTAATGACTAGATGGCGCTAGTAGTCGCTACAATATAACAAGGAGGAAAATAGGTAAGTAACTCAAAACCTGCTTCAGTACTACTTTATTTTCCTACAAGGATAAAACAAACAACTGCTACTGTTTAACGTGTTTTATTTACTAAATCATTGACCTACATCGCATTAACATAAATTAACAGCCGGCGTATGCACAACTAATCACGCAAATACAAGATGGTAATGTGACAGTCCCTATACAATTACAGCTATCGCCGAGCTGCCCCAAAGACAAGTGACATCTTCAAACCTTACAAAACCCAAACATGTTAAAGTTTTGTCAGCCCTGTCACCCCTCCTTGAAGCAGCGTCTTCAGCCCAACTTATATCTTGCCGGGGAAGGTGCCCTCAGCTCGTTGTCCGTCCCACTTCTCGACCCAGTCGATGGGGCAGAGTGACGAGAATACCCGCTTGAAGTAGTTGCAGGGTTCGTATTTTTCGCCGCGGACCTTCTGACATCTGTGGTAGTCCAGGTAGCTCTGGAAACAGTACCTGAGGACATTAGAGGTGGGACCTTAGTGGGCTCTTCACTTAAATCTCGACAGCGCGGGAAGGTCCCATTTGTTCTATAGAACTGATATGAAGGGTACAGGGAAAGGAAATGTCTAATTTATTGAATCAGGTGTTACTTTGCTACCTGGTTTACACTCGCGTACGAGTGGCGAGACGAACTGCGGGACGAGCCACGAGACGAGAGTGTGAACAGGCGCGCCTCGCGCCTCGTCTCGTGATTTGCCTTGATTTTGAGGCTCGCGTCCGGAGCGAGAAGACGAGGCGAGAGTGTAAATCAGGTATGCGGAGGTAGGTCCATACGCGACCTTTTTATGATAGTTAGGTACCGGTAAACTGGGGCTACTTTAGGAAATTTTGGGGCTACTTTGATAGATTCAAACCACAAAAAACGCAAATATTCATAGCTCGATTGAGCAAATGACGTAAAAAGTTAAATAATTTATCAAGGTCGGTAGTTATTTCACTGCCACAGATGGTCTAACAAAATAAGGACACGGCGTAAAAACTGTTTTCAAAAGTAGCCCCTCGACGGGGAAGAAGTAAATCCTCCTATCTTACATTTGTAACAAACGTAAGATAGGAGGATTTACTTCTTCCCCGTCGCCCTGCATTTTAAAGTACCTAACCCCGTTTCACGGTACGCTTATGCAAGAAATGTGTGTTCGTGCAGTTCCTCCACCTCCACACTGTACGAACACACACAAACCCAACTATGACCACCCACGCTACCACCAAACTACACTGACGCGTTTCGAACTCAACCAGAGCTCATCTTCAGAGTAGGTACCGTACTCGAGTAGTTAGGTTACCTTTCTTTCTTCATATAACCTATTTTTGAAATAAAACAATTTGAAACTAATAGGTATTCACAACAAAAAAAAATCGGTATTTTATAAATAGCGAAAAATATGCTTATCTACTTAAATGTATTATTTTAAATTCTTAACGAAATCGGTTGATGATATTTTTATTCAATCTTGCAATTCGCTGTTTAGTCTAAACGCGTGTTACCTACATTACACTTTGCGGCGCTCGTTCGTCGAAACTATGATTTTATGTATAAAGTTGCTAGGACCTAAATTGTAGGAAATTTTCTCTAGTTTAATTTTCACATACAAGTTTTTATCGTAGAATGAGTCTGAAAAGAGGTCATCAAAAATAACTATAAATTAATAAAATTAAGCCACACATATAGGGGGTCAAACTCAAACTTATAATAACACCTCTCTTTTTGTGTCGGGCGGGGGTTAAAAACTGCTATCAAACGCCATTTTTTCAATATGGCGGCTCGAGCGGCAAACATACGAGATGGCAAAGTTGAAATTCAGAAAGAGCACATCAAAAGCAATTACTCATTTTCAAATCTCTAGGAAAATTTCAGGTAGAACTACCAGATGATTGGATTATAAAGCGGCTGGACTGATTAGGATGAAATTTGACTCTGAACGGATTTTAGTGAATTGCTGTATACAGATAGATGGGACCTTGTAGGAGGACATAGACACTGGCGTATTCCCAGTAGGCCAAATTTTAGTCTCGGAAAATATTCTCGATAACAAGTCACCGAAACCGTGGTGGCCTAGTGGTTTGCCTCTCAAGCCGGGTCGTGGGTTCAAATCCCGGCTCGCGCCTCTGAGTTTTTCGGAATTTATGTGCGAAATAATATTTGAAATTTACCATGAGTGAAGGAAAACATCGTGAGGAAACCTGCACACACCTGTGAAAAAATTCAATGGTGTGTGCGAAGTTCGCAATCCGCACTGGGGCCGCGTGGGAACTACGGCCCAAGCCCTTGCATTCTGAGAGGAGGCCTGTGCCATACAGTGGGACGTATATGTATCAGCTGTGATGATGATGATGAACAAATGACCGATAATTATTCGTGATGTTACCTATACGCGCGAAACTATTGTTTTACACGGAAAGAGATTACGTAGCAGCTGTGTAGGTAACAAGATTAGTGCTGATAAGTCCTCGAGTAACTACCTATACGTCTACCAGCCCATTAAGTGGATTTTATTTAATAGGTTAAAAAGAACAGACTCGATTACAGCGACGTTTTGCCCCCACCCCCATTAAAGATCGATTCATATCTACAGACACCGAGCGTGTCAGCTTGCCGTATCAGACACCGACAAATGGGTATATCTCAGGAGTTCCATAGTTCTAGTTCCATATGGAACAATCGGTACCTATATATATGTAAATGTCAAATAAATTACCCCAATAGTTCCATATGAAACAACATACTAAGTTTTATACCTGACTTTGGCTTGACACTAATTTTGGGAAGAAAACTCCAGTTCTATAAAACTTCAAGTTAATGAATATTGGGTTGGAAATAAGACGTTGGTTTACTCGCGGTAGTTCCTTTGGCAATTTCGCAGGAACTTGTGCGAAAAACGGGTCTCGTATCGTAGTAAATATCACGGGACATTTTACACCAATTGACCTAGTCCCAAAGTAAGCTAAGCAAAGCTTGTGTTATGGGTACTAAGCAACGGATAAACATACTTATATAGATAGATACATACTTAAATACATATTAAACACCCAAGACCCGAGAACAAACATTCGTATTTTTCATACAAATATCTGCCCCGACACGGGAATCGAACCCGGGACCTCAAGCTTCATAGTCAGGTTCTCTAACCACTAGGCCATCTGGTCGTCTAAAGTAGTATACGTGTAGAACATACATACATAGCCGATCATAGAACATTCTCCTTTTTTGAAGTCGGTTAAAAGTCACACTTCGTTACAGAGGTAGACGTTAGATATGAATATCCCATTAGTTCCTTATGGAACTCGTGGGATATTCCCGACAAAATATTCTATACGCATATTGGCCGGGCACGGCCCGTGTCAACGCGGCCGTGTTACGAATTCATATCTATGAATTCGTTAATAGAAACTGTATAGATAGAAGAATATTATTTTGTCTGCCCATGCACGTGTCTGAGTCTGACGCGTTCGGTGTCTGAAGATATGAATGAATCGACCTTAAATCTCAGGGTGCATTTTTATGGAAGCGGATGCGAGGGTGCGGTTGATGTACAGTCGCCATCATAAACATCGGAGCAGTCAAGGTGCTTATAATATGCTTATAAAGTGTACCTTCGGGGAAAATGTATCATCTCATCAGAGAAAATGCTCTATCTGACAAGTGCACTTATCGGGAAAGTGCACTTTTTGAGAAAGTACAAATTTCGAAAAAGTGGGCTCATTATCTAAGCCATTTAGTTGAACAACGGCACGCGGCGGCGGCGGCGCTATCATCTGAGCTCTGGGGCCATAAAACCCTGTTTTAGAACCTCCTCGCTCGCACTTTGATGATAGCGACGCAAGTGTTGCGTGCGCGCAGTGAAGCCCCGTAGTCTCTCCTGACGCCTTTATCCCGGCTCCAGTACCTACTGCTATAGAAGCTCACTTACTTAGTCTGGTTCTGGTTAGGGAACCGCGGGTCGAAAGGCGCGGTCTTGATTTCGGCGGGCGATTTGATCATCTCGGGCATTTTGCTGCAAAGAAACAACACAATTCATTTTGGAAATCCTTTATTCTTAAATCCTGTTTAACAGTAGAAAATAAATGTTAGCTATAGAGTAGACATGACTATAGAATACAATAAAAATGAGTCTGAAAATGTAACACAATACACTGCTGTCACAATAAAAATCTTAACGCTAGTCCTTACACAAAGGCTATATTTTATAGTATTTCAAATAGGCCCGTTGTCTCCTCAAACACAACTTTTTACAATAATTTTCCTTCTACTAATACACGGCAATGAGACAAATATGCTGAAGCAATGTTTTTTTGAAAAGCCCTGCCTACCATGAACAAGTTACGAAGCCAGTGTGCCTAATTTTAAGTGTAAATAAAACAAAAAACATAATTTACTTCAGTTTTATAAGGTAGCCGGCAAGCAAATGCTCTTAGACCCATTTAAAATACTTTAATGAACAAACTATATAGAAATTCTAGAGTATACACCAGACAGACAACATTAACATTATGTTTACTGCTACATTATTTAACTAGAGGTCTGGTCTTGCGCTCCTCCTCGCAGGATGTCTCCCTGTATTTTTTGACTTCCTGCATGTAGAGAGACCAAGCGTCTTTAGGCGCGTTATCGGCCAGCTGCTCCTCTATAGCCTTTGCCTTTTTCACTAATCCAGTCTTAAGCACGCGGCCGCCGCGCCTCTTCCCGATAAACGGCAAAGCGGGCTTCTTGATCTCTGGCTTTTTCTCCTCAATCTTTTTTGTCTCTTCTTGCATCTTTTTGAACATTTCCAAGAAGCTGCCATCGTTTTTGATCGGGATCGGGCCGGGTTTCGGCCGGGAGGAGGAGGCGAGCGCGACGTGGGAGGCCGGCGGGAGTAATTCGGCAAAATTCGGGCCTTCTACTTCAGGAGGGTCGCCGTACTCTATATCGTCAACGGCGGCCGGCTCCACAGCCCCGGGTGGAGGTTTAACCTCTTTAGGGGGGGACTCGACCTTTTCTCTGCGTTTCTCCTCCTGACGGGAGCGGTGAAGTTTCCAGAAGCGTTTGCGGTCGGCGACGGTGAACTGTCCGCGCCGTTCCTCGCTGGGTGTGCCGCTGTGGCTGCGGCTGCCGGAGTGCGAGCTCTTGGAGCGCGAGCGCGACTTGGAGGAGCGCGGGCTTCGCGTGCGCTTCCTGCCGCGAGACCCGGAGCGCCGCCGCGAGGGCGACCGGCTCTTGCTTACTGAGCGCCGTTTCGATCGACTGTTTGACCGCGATCGGTGCTTAGACGCGGACTTATTTCTGCGCTTTTTCGAGCGAGACCTCGATCGTCCAGACGAGCGCGACGACTGTGACGACGATTTAGAGCGGCGAGTCTTCCGCTTTCCTTTTCCGTGCTTCGGGCTCGGCGTCCTTGAGCCAGATTGTGAGCTGGAAGAAGATCTACTTCGAGCATAACTTTTTGGAGGTGTCAGTGAACTGTCTCTGCCTTTCCGAGGTGGCGTCATTGCGCGCGCCGTGCGCTTTTTAGGAGGCGTCACCGAACGTTCCTTTTTAACAACAGCTCTTGGAGGAGTAACAGATGATCTCTTCTGAACCCTGGGTGGTGTTAATGCCTCCTCCTTTATCTTTTTGGGAGGGGTCAGTATGTTTCTAGATTTTTTATCTTTGCTTTTGTCTTTACTGGAATGAGATTTGGGCTTGCTTTTCACAACTTCATATTCGCGTCTCAGTCTAGGAGATCTACTAATGGATCTCTCCTTGCTTGGTGTTTGGCGAGAATTTGATCGGTTTCTTGAATGTGATGAAGACTTCTTCAGAGGGGGGGGAGTATAAGAATGGTCTCGACTCATCTTTTTACCCTTATTTTTCTTATAAGATCTATTTGATCCAGATGACTCTGAAGAAGTCCGCCTCCTGCTTTTCTTAATCTTTTTTCGAGATGATCGAGATGTGGATCGAGAGTGTGAACTGGATCTATCACTTGAAGAATACTTTGCTCGCTCTGGCTTGTTTGATCTGCTACGAGACCGGAGCTTTCTTTCCTCATCATAACTATCTTTTTTTCTGGAATATTCTCTATCCCTTCTATCATATGGGCTTACACTTCTAGAATATGTCCGTCCTCTCCTTTCTACATCCCGCTGCTCTACAGGAGTTCTCGTCCTGGAGGGGGGCCTCGGAGGATAGTTATAATCATGCTGTGAAGGATATGCAGCTCTCGCATCAGGATATTTTCCATAGTAGTTTGGGTCCAAGCGCTGGTAGTAGTTGTCATAACCATAGTTATAGCTTGGAGCGTTATACGTTTGATAGTCATAGTTGGGAGGAGGGCCATACTGACTGTAGCTGACGCCCGTCCAAGGGTCGGTGGAGGGCATGGCGCGGGTCGCGGGCGGCGCGGGGGGCACGGGCGGCAGCGGAGGCGCCGCGTAGGGCTCCGGCGGCCGCGGCGCATACTCGCCCTCGGCGCCGGGCGGCCCGCCGTCCCACGCACCGCGATATGACATACTTAAATGAGCCTCTTCGCATAACCTGGAGCAGTTTGTAGGTATGCACACACCTACAAACAGAATAACTTTTCGGTGTAGACAACAACTCTAAATGACCCGATTCTGAGACACCTTCGAATGTACAATAATACTACATCTTGTCATACAATCATAAAATGTAAAGTTGTGACGAGGAACAACATAAATTACGTAATCCGAAGCCTTTTGGTCAAAAAATTTCAGACAGTGCATGCGTTAAAGATGAAGCGTATGAATTGACTTAAAATATATAAGAAATACCTGTCAGCCCATGCTCACCTTTTCTAAATTCGCTTTTTTATGCAATATCTATCGTAGGAAAATGGCAGCGAACACACTCGCTTCGAAGGCCCATAAACAGTATAGATCGATGCATAGACAATTAAATTAAAATAAGAAATAAAATAACCATAAGCAAAATAAGGCAGACCATTCAATGGAATTGCACTATATTTACGAATGTTTATGGTTGAACATCACTAAGCCACTATTTTTTTTTTTTAATTCTGAATCCATAGACTTCTAAACTGTTTTTTTTTTCTTCTATCAATGTCAATATTGACAGACAATGTCACATCACATCACATTACATTTATTTAACCGCTCGCTCATAGCATAGCCGGTGTGACGCCGTCTTTGTTATAAGTTATTATTATAATTGCGTGTAATCGAGCTAACTAGTTAGCTATTAATCTTCTTTCAGCATTATGAGTAAGTCAAAAGTTTCAGCAGAATGGAAGAAGCGCGTGAAATCCGAGTACATGAGGCTCCGTCAAGTGAAGGTAAGTTTACCGTGTTTGACCCCAACTCACAACAATAGAAGCACCGCATTCGTCTCTATAGAATTAAGTATGGTTTCGTTTCTTGAGATTATGAACGTGTGACTGTTACAGCGGTTCAAAAGGGCTGATGAAGTGAAGGTGGCATGGGCGCGCAACCTGCAAATTATGTCGGAATCTGTGGAGACGCGGGACTCGGAGCTAGCGTCGCGTGGGTGCCGTCCCTGCTGGCCGCCGCCGGCGCCCGCGCCCAGCCACGAGGGGCTCATGAAGAAGGCGGAAGTCAGCTGCACTGATGGTACATACAAAAATACAAATACAAATAGTTTATTTCCAAACTTATGTTTATTTTCGATCTCACAATAATCCTCGCAGACATTTCTTGTGTAGCAGAGTGGTCAAGACATGGAACAAAGCACCAGAACATGTAGTCTCAGCACTGAATGTTAATCAGTTTAAAAACTGATTAGACCAACACATTAGCAGTGCAAAGAATACTTGACTAAGGAACAGCTGGATACAGGCACCTATCAGTTGCCTGCCTGATAATATAAATAATAATAATAATAATAAAACACAGTTACATTTTTACTGAACCCCACACTAGGCATGGCCTGTCCCGTGGTGTAAAAAAAACATCACATCACATCATTAAATCCTTATGGTGCAGCTTATGCTGTGTTAGTAGCTGCTAAGTGAATATCATCATCATAATTTATTTTGGCAAAATCAAAATTTATTTAATTGTAAACATTGGTAGGTAAGAGTATTTATTTACAACAACACAAGAACTATACATTATAAGCTA
This sequence comes from Archips crataeganus, assembly GCA_947859365.1. Classification (NCBI taxonomy): domain Eukaryota; kingdom Metazoa; phylum Arthropoda; class Insecta; order Lepidoptera; family Tortricidae; genus Archips; species Archips crataeganus. The sequence goes on from OX402058.1 coordinate 19,913,303, forward strand.
TAAATTTACAAAATACAATATTATTTAAAAAATGTTGAAACCCTGAATTTCGCCTACCCGGGGCAGCGTGCCAAGCATGCTTGCGGCATTCCCTCGCTGTACGGCTATGCTTAGCCTCTGGGCGAATAAAATTTATTTATTTAAGTGTAATATAATAAGTGTGGACAGGGGACATCGCTCGTAGAACTGATGGCCGATGGGTAAAAAGGTTCTCGAGTGGTGTCCACGGACCAGGAGACGCAGTTTAGGTAAGCCTCCAACAAGATGGAGGGACAACTTGGTTAAGCTTGCGGGAATTTGTTGGATGTGGATTGCACAGGAGCAATCTGTTTGGCGAGCCTTGGGGGAGGCCTATATTCAGCAGTGGACGTCTTTCGGCTAAAATGATGATACTGATGATGAGTCAATAAAACACAATGGTTGATTCTCATGTTTGATTTTGCTGACAACGATGATATGAAGTGCTTCAACTTAAACATGAATCAAAACATCCACAGCTTCGGGTACCGTGACAACTCAGCAAGTTCCAATCCACATCATCAACTCGGTGAATCCAATCCCCACCATGTACACGTGGGCACCGACACAGAAGAACTTCATGGTGGAAGACGAGACGGTGCTACACAATATCCCGTACATGGGGGATGAAGTCCTGGACCAGGACGGTACTTTCATCGAGGAGCTCATTAAGAACTACGACGGGAAAGTGCATGGTACATTGGCTTGAATCATTCTGTTATTATTATGTTTGTGGACAAAATTGGACCAGACTTAGTACAAACATGTACCTAGTAATAGTATTAGTAATTTTTACTTGCCCCAGAAGATTCCTTTGTAACTTAGAATATTTATTATGTCTTGCCATGCCACAAATTTACTAATTTGCCGTGGTACTACCTGTTGCCTGCAACAAGATCTGCATAGATCCCATGGGAACTATGCAATTTTCCAGGATAAAAACTATCCTATGTTCTTTCCAGAGTCTCAAGCTATATCCTTTCCAAACTTCATCTAAATTGGTTCAGTCATTTAAGTACAAAATGTAACAGACAGAAAATTTTTTTTGCTCCGGCTTTACTTACCAAAATGTTCATGCCCCGCCACTGCAACCAACCAGAATAGATTTAAAATTTTATGTACATAGAGTACTATATTTTGCGAAGAATTCTTTGCCGCGGGAACTATGCACTTTTCTGAGATAAAAACAATCCTAGGATCTCAAACTATCTCCATAACAAAGAAAATAGGTAACAGATAGAAAGTTACTTATGCATTTATAATATTAGTAAGGATAGAACTGGTCTTATTTTTCCACAAACTACACAAACAATAATACACATTGGTGTGTGGCGCACACATCTATGCTTTATTTTTAGGCAGATATTTTTAATTTCAGGTATTATATTGGCTTTGGAAATATGACCTAGGGCTCACTAGTCTAAGCACCTCACAGGCCTCGCACTGACATTTTCATGCTTTACAAGCCTATGTCACTATTCATTGATGAAGCACTGAGTTCATGACTTAAGGTGAACTAACCAAACTTGGTTGTAGGTACACTGATTTTTTTACACTTATTAATAAGTGTTACTTAGTTCTGATAATATTATGGTTAAGATAGAGATAGTATTGATAAAATAAGTTTTAAGGAATCAACTACATAGTACTGGTGTCATAAAAAACTACAGCAAATTATGTATAAAAAAAAAGTGCAGAATCTATTCGAAAAATCTAAACCATAATCACAATCAATTTAGGAAATTTTACTTACCGCTTTTTGTTTTATTCTACGGTTTTCCATTTAATTATCATTAAACAAACAGTTTTGATCCATTAAATTCTCTTTGCAAATGCCTAAAAGCGCAATACCGCAATTTAAGTTGCAGTAGGCATATTCAATAGTCTCTGGTAGATACAGCTATAAATAAAACAAATTACCAAAGATAAAATACATTTTTTGTAATATTTTAATACAACATTAGATTACTATTACCACCAAAAATGATCACTCCCAGACAAATATAGTCGAGCGGTATAATCAAACTATAAAAAGTCCTTATTTTTATAACCAAACTTTTTGACTATTTATACCCTCTGAATCTAAGATGTATTTTAAAATATGTGTCAACTGGCAGCCTGTCCCAGTAGGGATGGATTATTCATAGAAGTTCCTCCGCTAACAACTACCTTTAATAAATCTGTTACACGCAGGGATCGGACGAATTAGCGGCATTGTTAGCAATAATGGGGACATGACTCTGAAATCAATTAAATAATTAATTTCTTGCCTGAGATTTAATTTTGATTCCTATTAAATAAATAATACAAAGTGTTGAAGCAAAGTTGAATGAAAGCTCAGAGATACGTGTGTTAGTTTTATAGTTATTTTCGAACAATTTTTACATAAATTAAAGATGAGGGGTAGAGGGAACAGAGAAGACAGTGACGTAAGCGTGACATAGCTATATCACAACATCAAGCGACGTTTCTATTGGCCTTACATGATGCGATCTATATCTGCATTTACTTTAAAAAAGAAATCATTTTTTCCGAAGTTTTCTATGGCCAGTCTTATTTCTTTTAATTTCAAAAATATACTTAAGTGCTGAAAAACGCCGCTAGCAATCAAGAAAATAATTAATTAAACTATTTTGGAGTCATGCCCATAATATTGCGAAAAATGACGCCAATCCGTCTGATCCCTACATGTGAGAAAGGAAGAAACTTGTAAAGGTACAAAAGCGAAGAAGAATTACAATAGTTCCCTTTAATAATCCTCAGGAGTGGTCCATTGGTATGATAAAATTGTTTATGTGGGCAGGTGACAAGGAGGGTGGTTTCATCGACGATCATCTGTTCGTGGAGCTGGTGAACGCGCTCATAAGCTACCAGACCAAGGATGAAGTGGCTGACGAGCGCCGAGAGGTCAGTAATAACTTAATAAGCAACTGAGCATTGTGGACCCGGGTATGTCCTAAAACTGTGGCCAGTGATACCGGGGCTTATACTATACTACGAACACTGAGTCTGGATATTGCTTAATAGTACATTGCTGCAGCGGCCGCGAAATAGGGGATTGCCGGCCGAGTAGTTATAGATGGCCGAGTGTTAACGAGGCCATCTAGAGATACGAGGCCGGCAATCCCTGTTCGTGGCCAAGGCTTGTATAGAGTTTTTCTCAAACATGCATCATCATCATCATCATCATCGTCATCGTCGTCGTCGTCGTCACCATCATCATCACCATCACCATCACCACCATCATCATCTTATCATCACCATCATCATCACCATCATCAGCATCATCACCATCACCCATCATCACCATCATCTCATCATCATCATCACCCATCATCACCATCATCACCATCACCATCACCACCATCATCATCTTATCATCACCATCATCATCACCATCATCATCATCACCATCATCATCACCATCATCATCATCATCACCATCACCCATCATCACCATCATCTCATCATCACCATCATCATCATCATCATCATCATCATAATCAACATCATCATCTCATCATCACCATCATCATCATCTCGTTATCACCATCATCATCACCCATCATCACCATCATCACCACCATCACCATCATCATCACCGCCATCATCGACACCATCAACATCACCATCATCATCACCAACATCATCATCATCTTACCTTACCTTAAATAAACGTAGTGGCAGAATGTCTTAATGAACCAAAACGCAAAATATTGCTTATAGTTTTTTTTTAATGGCTAAATGCTATGATGCCATAGACCTATAAACGTCATAGTATGAAACAATAGACGATCACTTTGCTGGCCAAGGCCAGCAATGTTGTATGAAATTCCATTATTGACCTCTCGTCTAGCCCGCACCTTCAACGTGACACTTCGTGGCGTATTATAAGGAACATAACGTCAATAATTCATAGCATGTTTGAGAAAAAACTTATTCTCGTGCCACAGAAAGAAGCCAGCAAAGAACAAAAGGACAAGGACAAAGATAAGGACAAAGAGAGAGACAAGGACAGGGAAGCGTTGGCGGAGGTAGCGGAGGCGGCGGCGGAGGCGGCGGCCGCCGAGAAGCAGTTCCCGATCCTCACCATCTTCCAGGCCATCTCCAGCCAGTTCCCCGACAAGGGCACTGCGCAGGAGTTGCGGGAGAAGTCGGTGGCACACTTTATTGTATCTTATGGAGAACATTGACGTATTCATGCCAAATTTCAAGTTAATGCGGTCGCTAGTTGTGAAATTCGAGTTGCAAAATTTGACCTTAGAGAAACATCCATACCAAGTAATATTAGAATAGAATAGAATAATTTTTATTTCGGGCTGCATAGGCCCATATAAAAAATACCTTAAAGACTAACATACATATTTATATTATAACTTAATTACTAACACGAGAAGTCTGTGACGTGGGCACTTTCGCGGTGTCAGTTAACCGGCCACGAAACCGCCGGTATGCGACACCTTTCGGCCAAAACTCTTCTTTTGTGAAGGTCGACAGTTGATCAGTCGGAACCCTCACCACAAATGAATTAAAATTCACGTCATGGCGGGACTCCAACCGCTCGACCCTCAGAGTGAGCTTGGTATATTGTAAATGCGAAGGTGTGTCTTTCTGTTACCTCTTCACGCCTAAACCGCTGAACCGAATTAGATGCAATTCGGTATGGAGGTATGTATTTAGTATGTTTATCCGTTGTCTAGTACCCATAGTACAAGCTTTGCTTAGTTTGGGACTAAGTCAATTGGTGTGAATTGTCCCATGATATTTATTTACTATTATATCCCCATAATTGGGTGAAGCCACGAAGCGTTTCAACTGCCGTATCTCGTGTGTTACCAAAATCTAAGGATAATGTCCATAAACTAAAACCAATTGCAATTCGGCGACCGCACACCACACCACGCGTGATGGTGGTCACTGAGAGGTTTTATTTGACGGACGTACTATCTGGGGGTACGGTAGTGCCCCCGCCAAGACGAGCCGAGCGAAGCGCAAGGGCACTACCTACCTTTTCTCGAAACGTTTCGTCGTTTTTTTGAACTCTTATAACTTTGCTTTGGATGATGTTAAATAGTTGAAAATTTCAAGATATAATGACACTAGTACAAACATGAAACATACAAAGTTTGAATGTCGTAGCTATTATACTTTAGATTTTATCAATGTCTAAAAACCCCCGATTTCGTCACTGATCACTGATCATCAAAATTCTTACGGTACTTCCTGAAGTCCTAGAAAGCTGAAATTTAGTATGTAAGCTAGTAATAGTATACAAACAACGAAAAAAAATCTTGAAACTTGAAACTTTTACCCCCCAACCCCTTAAACTAGGGGGTGAAAGCTTGTATGAGACTTCCGCAAATTTTGATGCTAGAGGTCTGAAAATTGATATAGAGGGTCCTTGTTATCCTTGTTATAAATAATAAGATATGTATTTCAGGATTTTTAATAAATCATCATCTACCAAAAATAAATGAAATCCCACCAAAAACATTTTCATGTAAAAATGTTGCCAAGACGAGTCTACATAGCTTACCCTGTGAAAAAGTTATCAGATCTCGTATAAAGCCAAGCTCTAAAGACTGCACGCTCTAAACCTACAAGCTCTACACTACACCTTAATCAAAATCTATGAAAAAGTGGTCAGATCTCATGTAGAGACAAGATTGTTGATCTATGCGCCCTTACTTTACCAGACCTAACTTCACATACTCTACATTTCAGTCAAAACGTGTTGCTTGGCCGTTTTGCTACCATTACGAAGATTTCATAGTCATTCATTCATCGTGTGTGAAATAAAACGGCCAAGCAACACGTTTTGACTGAAATGTAGAGTATGTGAAGTTAGGCCTGGTAAAGTAAGGGCGCATAGATCAACAATCTTGTCTCTACATGAGATCTGACCACTTTTTCATAGATTTTGATTAAGGTGTAGTGTAGAGCTTGTAGGTTTAGAGCGTGCAGTCTTTAGAGCTTGGCTTTATACGAGATCTGATAACTTTTTCACAGGGTAAGCTATGTAGACTCGTCTTGGCAACATTTTTACATGATTTTTTTTTTTTTTAATTTATTTAGGAAACAAACAGTCACAATTCAACATAAATCAACTTAAGTAACAACAAACAGACCTTAAGTTCCATAGAAAATAAACGAAATACATAGTTAATTAACAAATCGAAACAGGGTAGGTGTTAGGCACCATCTTAAACATCTTATCTGTCACCATGCAGGGACTTGAAAACATCGATAAGTAAATAATACATGCATGACACGGTAGGGAATTTAAACCGGTGTACAAAAACAATAGAAAATATTGTCGCTACGGTAGTTACATTAAAGTTTACGTGCATACGTGCGCACGTTTTTGGTGGGTTAGTCTATTTTGGTAACGCACGGGACACGCGGTTGAAACGCTTCGCGGCCTCGGCCAACTATCGTGCGGGTTGGTGAGACTGCGCCGGTCGCCAGGTACATCGAGCTGTCGTCGCGCTCGGACCCGGACGCGCTGCCGCCGGAGTGCACGCCCAACATCGACGGGCCGCTGGCGGAGGCCGTGGCGCGCGACCAGACCATGCACTCATTCCACACTCTCTTCTGCCGCCGCTGCTTCAAGTACGACTGCTTCCTGCACCGTGAGTACCCAGTACCCTGCCCGCCCTACATCCACAAATCTACGTGATACACAATTATTTAACGACCGCCTTAGCCTACGAAGCAAGAGGTCCTGGGTTCGAATCCCGGTAAGGGCATTTATTTGTGTGATGAGCACCAATATTTGTTCCTGAGTTATGGATGTTTTCTATGTATTTAAGTATTTATTTATCTATACAGGGTTATTTGTAATTCACTAGCGTCCTTTTAACCCTAAACTCCTACCACTTAAACAAATGTCTTTTGTTTTACGGCTTTTGTCATAACTTAATATTTTTGGTGTAATAACGTTTTGAAAATTTGAGATTACCTCTTATTTTTACGATACTCTGTGTATTTGTATGTGAAAAAAAGTGCTTCATTTTAAAAAGTCGTAAAACAAAAAACATTTATTTGAGTAATAGGAATTCAGGGTTAAGAGGATGTCAGTGAATTAAAAATAACCCTGTATAAGTATGTTTATCGTCGTCTAGTACCCATAGTACAAGCTTTGCTTAGTTTGGGACTAGGTCGATTTGTGTAAGATTGTCCCCTAATATTTATTTATTTATTTATTTTTATTTATAGCTAAACCGTTTAACTGAAAAAGAAAGAAATAAAAGAAAATACGTTTATTTACAACAACACAAGACACAAATATTTTTACAAAAAGGACAATACAAAGGCTATAAAAATAGTGTGTTGTTGCGGTTGTAAATTGGACACCGGCTCAGCATAATGCTGAGGCGTTTTTAACACCCCAGCGCTGATTTTCAGTCAGCACCGTCGGTAATACCCGGAACGCCACACAGATAGAAAACTAGTGCGTGGAGTCCCTCCGCGCGGAGAAGTGAAAGTTCATAATAAAAAATAAAATAAAAACCAACTACAGCGCCAGCGAAACAAGTTACATAACTCGTCGCTAGATGGCGTTGCTCCTCGTGCGCACGTTATTTTCAATAATTTTTCTTGATTTAACGTAATTCTCAAAGATATTCAATACTTTTTTTTTACTAAATAAATACGTTTAAAATACTTTATTCTACGATCTACCATTAAAATAGTTTTGATTTTTACAAGTCTTCATACTAAACCACGCAATTGTTCTGGATATACTTGTATTAATTGATTTAATTATAAATTGACATGTTTAATTATTTAAATTCAAAAAATATTTGCACGCTTGCATTCAGGCTGAATACACTGTACCACTTTATATCTTGTAACACCTTAATATATGTATTCTAGCAAATAAACTTATTTGATTTGATTTGATTTGATCGCACTGACGAAGTTTTTAACTTCCGTTAGTATATATACAATGCGAACGTCTTGTAAACGTCAACTTGCGTTGCGTTATTGGCAGTCGCGTTAGAAGTTTCACTTCAAAAAATTGTACACTTATAAATATATAAGCGTAAACTACATGCGTAAATGGATAATTTATAGATCATAAAAGCGAATAATTGTAACAAAATTACTTAATCATAATTACTATAACTCACTTGCCAAGTGAACCAAACTGAGTCCTCGGCCGCGCGGTACAGGGGCTGGGGGTAGGGTTGCCATCTCTAAAAATCAAAAAGCCGAACTTACCCGTCCAAAAAGCCGGACTTTTGGTTCCCAAAGCCGGACATTAAGAAAAATTAGGGATTTTTGACAAAAATATCGAATAAAACACACATTTAAAACTGGGACTTTTGAATTCCAAAGCCGGATGCTAAAAAAGGGATTTTTGAGTGTGTGTATGTGTCCGTCCGATGCGGGCAGGGGCGGCGTGGCAAGACTGGGCAAGGCCGTGCGCGCGCGCAGTGCGATAGTAATAAAAAGCCTAACGAAAGCCGGACGGCGCGATGCGCGGGCGGAAGACAGTTTGCTCTCCGCCCGCCCTTGTCCGCTCGGGCGCTCGTCCGCCCATCGTCGTACGAATCGCCACTCTGACAAAAAGCCTGACAAAAGCCGGACAGGCCGAACACGCACATATTTGGCCGGACGCGACCGCAAAAGCCAAACATGTCCGGCTATTAGCCGGACACCTGGCAACTCTAGCTGGAGGGTATAACGACAAAGGGGGCCGGCAGAGGTGCGGGCGGCGAGCGCGCCTCGTGTACCGTATGCAAGTCAGTTTTGTAACGTTTTTTTTTTTATACAGTTTATACGGATAAATTGTCACAAAACTAACACAAAAGAATTGTATAAGACATATTTTTTAATCATCAAAGTATTCTACCAAATACTCGGTCGTATGTTAACCGCACTCGTAAAATCGACTGAATCCACGCCTTCTTTAAGCTCCAAACGCACAGACAGCGGAGGCGTGGCGGTGCGGTGGCGGTTGTAATATTCTAACTCGTATAAACGAGTTCGCGGTATGGTTCCGCACAACCGTTCATACAAGTTAGAATATTACAACCGTCACCGCCACGCCTCCGCTGGCTGTGCGTTTGGGGCTTTAAAGTCAGTGCCTATTTTAATTGAGGCCAAGGGTAAGGTATCGTACAACTTATTATAAGAATTTATTATTTTGTTACTGCTGTATACATAAGTACGTATGCATGTTGAAGAAATTAAATATAGTATGTATTCATTTTGTGTGAGGTTTATCAGAAATAACAATAAAAATAGATTTCTCTGTATGTGTGTATTTATCATATTATTATAATATTGATTACTGCGCAAGTTGCTAGCAGTCGTGTGTGGGTGTGTAATGATTAATGAAAGTATTATATTTTAAAGTGTAGATATTTTAAAAAGTAACTATTTATTGTATATTTTCAAATGCCTAGTAGGCAGATATAAGATTACTATGTAGCTGTTTATGTACATGGTGTAACTTCATAACCGAAATCCCTTAAGCATATGAAAGATCACCTTACTCTAAGACGGTAGTTTCCGTTAAAAAAAAAACATAGTTTTAAAAATTGTTTGGATTTTTTTTTCTAATGACAACCTTTCATTTTTTTAACACCTGAATATTACTGCAGGAATCGAAAGAGTTTCGCCTCCTGAACACGGAAAAATATTTATTATAATTTATTTCTCCATATTTAAAAAAATACAACAAATTTAAAAACATATATGTACTTACAAATACGTCCACAGAATAGATATGTTTCCTTTACCCTTTTCACTAGAAAAAAGAGCTGTCATAATTTTAAATTTGATAACAACCTTAACGTCAAATTTACGTCATCACTTTTTTTTAATAGAGACTAGACAAAAGTAATGGATCTATTCTATCGTTACGCTCTTTTAGAATAAGCACATCTTTAAAAAATTGTAACAAATTAATTAATAATCCTAGTGAAAATTTAAAACTATCAGCGTCTTTCTCCTTCCAAACAGAATACAGAGAACGAATCAAATTATAGTCTTAGAAATATGAAATGTTGTCAATTGTAAACGAGCTATTCCATAACTTCGTTAAGGGATTTGCGGTTATGTAGTTACGTCTCGATCAACTGCTGACCGGTGTATTTTTGTTTGGCGGCAGGAAGTCAGGCGGCAGGTAAGGCCGTGCGTCCTATCATGCCATCGCATCATGAGGGCTCACATAACTAACTGGCATTACTATAATTATGTTAGAAGCTCTTGAAATTGTATTTAGTTTTTTTCAAAGATTTGTGAATAAAGATTGTCCGTACAAATCCACATACAGGTTATTTCTAAAACCAACGCTAAAATGACAAATTCTGACACAATGTCCAGGGGTATTGTCTAATGTCTGGACGCTTCACTATTTCTTTCAGTCAAACTGTATAAGATGGTAACAGAAAGAGATGGTATCTGGTAGAAGTATAGGACCCCTAAAAAGTTAGGAAACGCGGTCAAAATCTACAGCCGATTGGTAAAAATGTGACCCAGAAATTAAGATGTTCGTAACGCTCGGATAATGACGCAAATATTACATTAATTCAAATTCAAAATGTTTCTTTCGGATCATCTATAGTGTTAGTAACAATGACTTAATCATCAATCATCATCTATAGTATTTGTAACAGGTATGAGAAAAATAATGACTTAAATGTACTTAATTATGCCAGCCCTCATCACTCGCTGCTTATTATGTATCATATCATATCATATTTTTTGTATGATTATTTATTTACATCATCCATTTATCATGATCAATATTGTATGTAGATATGAACAATGTCACATATTATATTCAATGTCTATAGTTTTGCATGTTATAGGTATTTACTTTATTTTGAATTTTTTTTATTAGTATTTTATTTCAAATTGTGTTTTTTTTTTTCAAATAGGGATGATGCCGCCATAAAACAATAATTTCAAGACGCGACTCTGGTAATAAAAAAATAAAAAAACGTTTTATTGAAGTCCTGAAAACCAGATTAATTTTCAGTTGACTGCAAAAGAGAATTTCCAATAAAAATGTACCCTTTACTTAAAAAAAAAGAAAATTTTGGGGTTTTCTTATTCAAAATCACGAGTACTATTTCATAATTTATGAAAACTATAGGTATTTTTTTTTTTTTAATTTTTGGTAATTTTTTCACAAACAAAATCAATAGCAGTCTTGATTCTGAGTAAGAAAACACCAAAATTTCCTCATTCTCAAAGGGATGCTTTTTTTACTGAAAATTCCCAAAATTGGCTTTTAGCTTTTTTTTTTACATAAAACTGACCCGTGATTGACCACTATCTCACCTGATGAAAAGTGTAGATGAGGCCAAAGGTGTACCTCATTGGTACATGTAGCTGCTTCCAAACAAATAAATAGTTGATTTTGCTGGCATAAAAGTGACGTCATAAGTTCATAACTAGCAATCGCCATACAAAATCTATGGAAGAGTCCTGCTTTGACAGTTCATAAAAAGTACGTCAGTTGATTGGTGATGCTATCATCCCTATTGGTGTTAAATTTTATAGTATAGACATTACCAGAGATCGGAATTTTCACGGCAAAATATAAGACTGTCTGTCGCAACCTGTAGAACCTCTGTCTGTAGAACCAATTTTTTTATCGATATCGTTAGTTGTGCAATAGACGAAAAAACGGTCCACTAAATAAAAAAACATATTTAATACAGAATTTTAGGTTAGGTTTGTATAAAATTATATAGAGACAGATGCAATTTATTCTCCGAAGTCCGCGTCAGTACACACAGGAGCACATGACATTTTATTTGGTTTGTGATAGTGATAGGAGTAGATAATCATTAATTTCTCAACATTCCCTAGGAGTAGCCTGTTTCGTTTATCACCTGACCTAAAATTCTGTATTAAATATGTTTTTTTATTTAGTGGACTGTTTTTTTCTTTTCTATTGCACAACTATCGATATCGATAAAAAAATGGTTCTAACACTAGCTTGATTGCGACAGTCTTATATTTTGCCGTGAAAATTCCGATTTCTGGATATATATATACATCTTCTCATTTTTAATTAACCCATCTCAAAATTTATTTATGTCCTAAATTATTAAGTTATGTTAGGCATTAACATTTAAGAATAATCATAATCTCTTTACATTATTCATGTATTGGTGGACCCAAAAGTTGAAACGGATGGTTTTGGGGCGCCGTGGTGCAGTTTTTTTACACAGCACGTATCCAAGAAAAGCGGGTGCAAATCCCGTCCGGGGGATTCGTAAACTTTTCATTTTTAATGAGAGCACAAAATCGTTGAGCAAATGTTATGGTAATAAAATAATACATGAAGTATTTTATATTTCGTACTAAATACAAACTGAAATATAGATGCACAGAAAAAACCCCAGAAAAAAGACCAATGCTGGTCCTCAGCATTCCGTGCCGTGTGTCATACCTCTACACCACCACTGGTCTAGAGATTAGACACGAATCTTTCCTATACATCATACATTTCAGTCTGCTAAATCATCACCTTATGCAGTGACAAGCGCACATCTATGTTACACCCTCTATCGAGAGATTTTAACACTCCTTCGGAACTGACCGCTCACCAGGACAAGAGATGGCGCTACTGTGCAACTTCAAACAAGTTAGCTATGAAGTATCTTTTTGTATTTATTTCAGTTTGTATTTAGTACGTAATATATGATTTCGCGGGATGACCGTAAAAGTAATAAAAAATAAATACAAAAAGATACTTCATAGCTGACATGAAGTATTGTTGCGTATTAGGTTTACAGGCGTGCCACCCTGGGCCGAATCTCAACAGGCGCAAAGGGCCAGACTTGAAGCCGTTCGCGGAGCCCTGCGGACCCAGCTGCTACGTGCTGCTGGTTAGTATTAACTTGAAGCCGTTCGCGGAGCCCTGCGGACCCAGCTGCTACGTGCTGCTGGTTAGTATTAACTTGAAGCCGTTCGCGGAGCCCTGCGGACCCAGCTGCTACGTGCTGCTGGTTAGTATTAACATATAGTTTAAGACCTGGTACAGTCAAGGACTTTAATTGGGAATGTCTAAAAAAAATTACCAGTGGTTTTTATATTTTTTTTGTATAGAAAAGTCAATTATAAGAGACTAATTTCAATATTTTGTCATTTAGTTCTCTGCTTTTTTCAATATTAATTATTGAAACTATTTTAGTTGATGACGTCAGATTATAATTGAGGGCTCCCACAATGTCAAATTTCTAAATCTATCTAAATGCGTACGATAAGGCAACCCCTTTAATTATTTTTTGCGTAGTGGTACACTATACACTGTGTCACTTTACTGGCACTGACAGAGTGCTAGATGTCAGACAGCGGGTCCAAATCAAACTCCGTAGTACAATCCACGCGTAAATTGTGAAGAATTCAAACCACACAGAATAAAGTACGACTTGAACCGGTCACGCAATTTACACCAATGTCAAATGAAGGTCATTGCTTATTTGTTATATAATAAATTAATTACATAATATTAAAATTAAATAACTACAGGAAACGATTTAAAAAGCATTTATCTCGAAATGGTTTTCGATTTTCTATACATTGCAAAAAAATAGACATCCCCAATTCATGAGCCACCATGGAACCTTTTCAAAAGAAAAGTCATTACGATTTTCCTTGTTAATTAATGCGATGTCACTATGACGTTTACTGTGAAATGGTTCCATGGTGGCTCATGAATTAAAGTCCTTGACCGTACCTGTGACCAGTAAACGGAGTTATAGGTAACCTAGGACTAATGTGCGAAAAAAATTTGGTACTCTAATTTTTTGCAGTTTTTATAGACTTTTTGCTAGCCTGAAATAGTGTCCCGCTGCTGGGCAAAAGGTTCTTGACCTCCACAACTCCCGCCACAATCCACTAATGTAAAAAATTGTGTGTTCATGCGTGCGAGCGTGCGTGTGTATGTTACACCTTTATCGGAACTCGTTGTGTCTATCGGAATTAACATACGAAATTACTTTTGAAATTTAGCGTGTATTTCGATGAAGGAAAATATTGTGAGGAAACCTTGCACCCACCCAGAAGAGTTTCAATGACGTATGTGAAGTTATCAATCCGAATCGGGCCCGCGTAGGAACTATAGTTCAAGCCCTCTCGTTCTATGGCGAGCCCTGTACCCTGCAGTGGGACGTATATAGGCTGGTCGCAGTCACCATCTTTTTTTTTATAAATCCTAATTCCTCAGGACGGCATTCGTGAGAAGCTGGCGCGCGAGAAGGCAGCTGGCGAGGAAGACAAGGGCAAGTCCAACTCTATGGACTCGCCCAACGACGCGTCTTCTGAGGACAGCAACGATAGCAACCGGTTCCCGAAGGGTGAGTCTTACCATAGGAAATTCACACAGAAAACCAGAGCAGGGAACCGATGGTTGAAATCGCATCACTTGAAAATACCATTCCAAATAAAAATTGTTTTTAAGTTGTAATAGATACTAGTAGTCGAAAATTACAGCTTTACTTTTATAGCAAAACGCAGCTTTTTTACCACTCTCGAATGTTTTTTTCGATCGTCGATCGATTATTATCAGTTTCTACTACTGAACTGAAACAATTACTTCGCTCGTCCGTTAACTTTACCAGATCGTAACTTTTTTTTTGTGCTACGTGCTATGAACAGATGAGTGGTGTGGTCCGTGGTATGTAGAGTTCCACAGTGGGAGGTCCATTATCTGTGGCAGAATCTTTAGGTTAGTTGATCCAGTTCTAGGATTCTGCACCTATTAAGACGTCTTGTCTGGTTAGGTTCAGCAAGTAAGCCTGCCAGCTGGTTTTTTTTTTATATACAATATAGGCTTGCGTTTGACCACAATCACGCCTGATGGAAAGCGAAGATGAGTCCTACGATGAAGCACGCTTTAGTAAATGCTCATTCATCCTAGACTTGTAGTGTTCAGGGAACACAGTTTGGGGAGAATCAACTAGCCATGATAAATGTCGGCAGGTAGCGGCAGTAACTCCAACAGCAACTGGACGAGCGTGCTGGCCAAGCCGCCTGTCGAAGCGCCCACTGAGCCTGCGTATAATGCTTTAGGTATAGTATACAATTATAATTTAATTTAACTTTGCAATTACACTACCGTCAAAAATTTTAAGACCAAAAACAAAAATATTCAATTTATCGGCTAAATATCGCTCTGTCTTGCATTCCTCCAAGTAGAATGATAACACACGTTATGCCACAGATGTTCGAGGGTGAAGCCCATTATTCCGAAGATTTTCACTTGGTACCCTAGGAAGCCGACTCGATTCAGATTTTTATCCCTCAGTATCATTTTAGCACCTGGTTCTATTTATATGAACTAAGATGACGTGTGAGGAACCGAGCAATTGTTTGGTTTCAATTTTGAAGTTCTTAGAACAAAAATAATAACATTTAAAAAGAGTATTTTGCTAACGATTAAAAGAAATAATTAATTTACGTTGTTTTATATTGATTACAAATTTGATTTGACGGTTTTTAGAAGAATTCATGATAATGAAACTAAAAATTGTTTTGGTCACTTTTTGACGGTAAGTGTGATTCACATTTTCAAAATTTCCATTTTCAATCTGGCAGCTTTCGTTTTTTTTGCATGTGATAACAACTATTCAAGATTGTTTTGCGATAAAAACAAATGCAATAAAAACTTTTTAACAAAAAATGAAACCGCCGAAAAAACTGAAAAGCAAAAAATAATACCTTTTTTGTTTGACCTTAATCTAGGTACCAGTTTGAAGTCGGTGCCTCAGCACTTAGCCAGGAGGAGTGGACCTATAATCGTCTACCTGATTGGCTTCTATCACTCCTCCTAGCTCGTGCTGAGGCACCGACTTCAAACTGGTACCTAGATTAAGGTCAAACAAAAAAGGTATTATTTTTTGCTTTTCAGTTTTTTCGGCGGTTTAATTTTTTGTTAAAAAGTTTTTATTTTATACTTTTTTTCCATCCTTGGGGTATTTTTTTTTCCAAATTTATAATACCAACTTCAAGGTATACCCTATCTATCCAATAAAAAAGAATTATGAAAATCAGACTACTCTGTAAAAAGTTAGTCAATCATCCCCTGTTTTCCTACCCTTAGGGTACGAATATTATTTCCAAATTTAAATGGGACCACCCTTGGGGTATACGCTTTCCAATAAAAAAAGAATCATCAAAATCCGACTACTCTGTAATAAGTTATGCGTGGTCATATAGTACCTACAATCAGTAACTGAACAATCAATCATCCCCTGTTTTTCTACCCTTAGGGTAGGAATATTGTTTCCAAATTTAAATGGGACCACCCTCGGGGTATACGCTTTCCAATAAAAAAAGAATCTACAAAATCGGACTACTCTGTAAAAAGTTATGCGTGATCATACATAAAAAAAAAATATATATACACGTCGAATTGAGAACCTCCTCCTTTTGTTTTCGTCGGTTGAAAAGTAATCTTTGCCGAATATTAACAACTCAAAATCTTAGTGCTGGAATATTTTTTCAAACAATCAGAAAAATCGTAATTTCTCGAAAACGATAAGACTTTTACTACAGTAATTTTTCTATATATCGACGGTTAAAGGCAAAACGCATCAAGCGACATTTTTTGAACCTTACATGAAACCCGGCTCAAACGACGGAGAAAAATTCGCTGATTTCAAATATGTATACAACTCAATTTTGACAAAAAGTGTCGCTTCATGCGTTTTGCCTTTTAACCGTCGATATGTATGGTAGACGACCTGCCCAATTACCTCCCTCTTAAATTTGTACTTACGGGACAACCTGTAATGGGGATGTTGACACCACCAATCAACTGACGTTCTTTTTATGAGCTGTCAAAACACAATCTCCCATCGAGTTTGAATGACAATAGCGACATATGACGTCATTGTTCGCATACTCAATCAACTAACTATTTATTTGTTTTAAAGCAACAAAAAATCTAATTTTGTATTTAATCGAAAATTAATCTGGCTTTCAGGGCTGAAATAAGGCGTTTTTTTACTGGAGTCGTGTCTTCAAATTTTTTTTTAATGGTGTCAACATCCCTATTCCCGGCCTAGGCCATAACGTAGTATTGTGCCAGGTCTGACGGTGGGCGACATCCAATCGGAGTGGACGGGCTCGGACCAGTCGCTGTTCCGCGCGCTCCACAAGGTGTTCGCCGGGAACTACTGCGCCATCGCGCAGGTCATGCTCTCCAAGACTTGCCAGCAGGTAACATCATACACACATAATGACAATGATGTATATTTACTTACGACCGCTTTAGCCTAGTTGGTAGTGACCCTGCCTACGAAGCAAGAGGTCCTGGGTTCGAATCCCGGTAAGGGCATTTATTTGTGTGATGAGCACGAATATTTGTTCCTGAGTTATGGATGTTTTCTATGTATTTAAGTATTTATTTATCTATATGAGTATGTTTATCGTCGTCTAGTACCCATAGTACAGTCAAGTGTAAAAATATGGGTGTACACAACTTGCTCATAAATATGTCCCATAGCTCTTTATGTCATCGAATTAAGGTATAGGTATGTAACGATGGGAGGATTAAATCGATACTTATTTTTTTGCACTTGACCCTACAAGCTTTGCTTAGTTTGGGACTAGGTCGATTTGTGTAAGATTGTCCCCCAATATTTATTTATTTATTTATTATGACAATAATGTATATAATGCATACTTAAAAAGAGGCACCAACCTTTGTTACTATGTATCCACAAGTGATTGAATAAACGATTTTTATTATTATTATTATTTATTATTTAATTCTTTATTAAGGTGCTTCTATTGGTATAAAATTTATAGTCAGAATTCATCATTTCGCCGAACTTTTTTTCTTAATAAACATTAATTATTCAGGAATTTTTAAATGGTTACCCTGTAGGACTTAGGTTTGTTTTATAACAATTCAGGTACAATAGGGATGTTGACGCCATCAAAAAATAATTCGAACACACGACTCCAGTAAAAAAAAAACACGATTTGTTTTAGCCCTGAAAACCTGATTAATTTTCGATTAACTGCAAAATCAGATTTTTTGTTGTTTAAAACAAATAAATAGTTAGTTGATTGAGTTGGAGAACAAGGTGACGTCAGAAGTTGCTATTGCCATTCAAACTCTATGGGAGAATTGTGTTTTAAAAACTCATAAAAAGTATGTCACTCAACATCCCTATTAATGGATTCAGAGTAAAAAGAATTCCGCGAAATGATGAATTCGGACTTAGTCTCATACAATGTGTTGGTTTTATGTTCAGGTGTACACGTACTGGATCAACACGGGCCAAGAGCAGTGCCGGGTTGAAGCCGAGCTGACGCCGCCGCGCAAGAAGAAGAAGAAGCACCGCCTCTGGTCCGTGCACTGCCGCAAGATACAGCTCAAGAAGGACTCCGCCTCGCACCACGTGTGAGTACCTCGCCCGCACAGTGCTGCCAACACACGCCGCGCAGCAAGCAGCGCCTCTGGTGGCCGCAAGATACAGCTCAGGAAGGACTCCGCCTCGCACCACGTGTGAGTACCTCGCCCGCACAGTGCTGCCAACACACGCCGCGCATCACATGTGGCCATGCATGTGATACATAACACGGAATGACCGTAAAAGTAAAAAATTTGGAGTTGAAAAATAAAAATACAATAAGGCTCCAAAAAAACAATCTTGATAAGATTGCTTAAGAGCGCCATCTCTTGCCCGGGTGAGCGGATAGTTCCGAAGGAGTGTTGACGTTTTTCGATGAGAATATTAACATAGATGCCGCTAGTGTCGCTGCGTAAGTGACTATAGAAAAACAAACTGAAAAATGTCGATATACATGGTAATTTTTTAATCAGTGCACAAATATTATTATGTAATTGAGTATCGTTAAAATAACAAATGTCATTATTTTTCATTAATGTTTTTCATAGTAACTCGACCAATTATTGGATGAATAACTAACTATGAACAACCCAAATTTGAAAATGTAAAAAAAAAATCTCAAACAGATAATCGTGATCTATCAACGATACTGAATCACATATCAAAATTTGTGCACTGATTAAAAAATAACCCTGTATAGGAAAAAATTGTGTCTAAAACTCCTGACCAGTGGTGGTGCAGGGGTTTGGCACGCAGCACGGAATGCTAAGGACCTGGGTTCGTTTCCCAGCGCTGGTCTTTTTCTGTTTTTTTTTTCTGTGTATCCATGTTTCAGTTTGTATTTAGTATGAAAATATGTGATACATAAGTTATTAAATTTCCTCCTGCCGCCCACGTCAAATTTTATTCAATGAAATTTAAACTTTTTCACTAATGAGTTGAGTTCAATGTCACATTAGAATAAGTCCTAATAATAGGACATCGGACCTCAGGAGGTTATAACTTCGTTACCTATTTCTTTTGGCAAACACACTGTTTTTCTGTCGCCCCTGTAAAACACCTCCTGAATCATCACTCTTAGCTTCCCACACAGGCAGCACGCATGTTTGTAATGTGTTGTGTGTCGTGCAGGTTCAACTACACGCCGTGCGAGCACCCGAACCAGCCATGCGACGCGCTGTGCCCGTGCCTGCAGTCGCAGAACTTCTGCGAAAAGTTCTGCCAATGCTCCAGCGACTGTGAGTGTGCCATTGAACTGCTTGTTCACTTTTGTACAGCTAAAGAGTAAAGCCAGAGCGAAAACTGTTTGATAACGCTGAGAAATGTTGGTAATTACAAATCGTATCAGGTATATTTTTGAATCTGTTCTATAGTTTACTATACAAATGAGGTTTCAATTTTGTTTCTGATGAAAATCAGTATTTTGAGTAACGGTCTGGCCATGATTATAAGCAACCGGCGGCAAAATTCCAAGATATCGTGCGTGTTGAATGAGATCAGCGTGTAATTTGCGCTATGAACAGAGACAACGCTTCTCGCCCTGAGTGTGCAAAGTCCTAAGGCCTTATTGTCTAACGCACAGGCGCTCCAGATCACATTCACTGTTCCTTTACCCCTCATCCGGTTGATAGAACGAAGACAATATCATATCCGATCGGGCCCCTAGCTTTGCACCTAAGTCCCATCCATACCGTACCGCCTGTAGAGCAACGGAAACCGACACCGGATGGGGCCAACGGTGATCGTTGTATTGTTGATATTAATAAATGGATGTGTGTGTGCAGGCCAGAACCGTTTCCCGGGCTGCCGCTGCAAGGCGTCGTGCAACACGAAGCAGTGCCCGTGCTACCTGGGCGTGCGCGAGTGCGACCCCGACCTGTGCACGCAGTGCGGCGCCGACACGCCCGTCTGCTGCCGGAACGTGTCCGTGCAGCGGTGAGTACACGCGCAGTGCTATATCTTCAATTGGAGCCAATTTAAGCCAAAACTTTGAACCCACGATCCTGTGCTTGATAGGCCATAGGTTAAACCACTAGGCCATTACGGCTTCTAACAAAAATAAATAAGGCAATGCATATTACTAAAATAAGTAACACGGATCACTCACTAATTAGTAGGCGAGCCCAATATGTTTCGAGCAAAACTGTGGTTCTTTTTCGCCCGATCCAATCTGTGGTTCGTTAGTTCTGAACACGTTGGTCATACCTCGACTAATACATGAATAACCCGTGTCTCTTATTCCAGTAATTGTCACTGTCTCACGGTAGTTTTAATTCAAAAATCTATATTAGGTACTGCTACCAGAAATAGAACACGAAATCTAGTCTTCATAACATACCCATCTGTTAGGGCTTTTACCGAGATTTTGTAGAGCCCTTGTTGAGGTTGTTGAAGATAATTTAAAGTTTTTAGTAATTTCTCTTTAGAAAATTATTGATATTTATAAGGTAAGGTAGTACAGCGAGACCGTGCGTCTTTTAAGAGTTTGTTTGTTTGTTTTAAGAGTGTCCGAGTAAGCGTTAAGATTAGTTTATATTGGTGCAGTCTTAGCTAAAAGTGCTGTTGTCGGGGCTGCGACGTATAATAGGGATGTTGACGCCATTAAAAAATAATTCGAAGACACGACTCCAGTAAAAAAACGGTTTATTTTAGCCCTGAAAAACAGATTAATTTTCAATTAACTACAAAATTAGACTTTTTGTTGCTTTAAAACAAATAAATAGTTAGTTGATTGAGTTGGCGAACAAGTGACGTCATAAGTTACTATTGCCATTCAAACTCTATGAGAGAATTGTGTTTGACAGCTCATAAAAAGTAAAGCCTGACCAGAAATATATGACTATTCGCCATGTTGCGGAATTTCATTGGAACTAATTTCTTACACTGGCAATAATTTTAATGAGTGTCAGTGTCACTGTGGCGGTTTCTTTGAACAATAACAAAAGTGCCCAAAACGATTCTTAGTCAACAACGGATCATTGTAAATAATGTTTATAATAAACTACTGAAAAAAAAACGCTTGGGGAATGAAACAATTTCGCTTTTTCACCATCAGAGCTAACAGGTAAACGTTGTAGACAAGTCAAGATGTCATTGTAGTCTGGTATTGAGTTCAGTACCCCTACGCGCCCTACTTTAATAGGGACGTTGACACCACCAATCAACCAATCAACCAATCAATTGGCAATAACTATTGCCATATAAATAAGAAGATAGTATAGTATAGTAAGTTATGATTAAGTAATTTTGTTAAAATTATTCGTTTTTATGATCTACAAATTATCCATTTACGCATGTAGTTTATGTAGTTTATCGCTTATATTTATAAGTGTACATTTTATCTATCTGTGTGGCGTTACGGGTATTACCGACGGTGCTGACTGAAAATCAGCGCTGGGGTGTTATAAACGCCTCAGCATTATGCTGAGCCAGTGTCCAATTTGCAACCGCAATGACACACTCTATTTTTAGTCTTTGTATTGTCCTTTTTGTAAAAATATTTATGTGTCTTGTGTTGTTGTAAATAAATGTATTTTCTTTCTTTCTTTCTTTCTTTAAGAATAGCGCCCTCTTGACAATAGTCATATATTTCTGGTCAGGCTTTACGTCAGTTGATTGATGGTGTCAACGTCCCTATTAAAGTAGGGCGCGATTCTAATCTAAAAAAAGTTCCGTGCAGTATTCTGCCGTCGTAAGAAAAAGGGGCACAACTAGCATTTTTTGTGACACAGAAAAAGCCTAAGTGCACACTTGTTCTTTGTAAACTTATGCTGTTTCTTTTTTGAGCAAGTTTGCAGTTGTGCCCTTTATAAATACGACGGCAGTATTGAACCGTACAACATGTTGTATGTCGCAGCGGGCTCCACAAGCACCTGCTGCTGGCGCCGTCGGACGTGGCGGGCTGGGGCATCTTCCTGAAGGAGGCCGCGCACAAGAACGAGTTCATCTCCGAGTACTGCGGCGAGGTCATCTCGCAGGACGAGGCCGACCGCCGCGGGAAGGTCTACGACAAGTACATGTGCTCCTTCCTGTTCAACCTCAACAACGGTGAGTGTCTGCCATCTGATGGCTCGTCTACGCAATGGCCCATGATGGCCGATTAAAAAAGTGGCCATCATCGCCGCGATTATGGGTTGCTCTCTACACAATCGTGACTGTTCATTTACTCACTGTCGCCCGTTGATCATTGGCACGCATTCCCTTTGATGTACCGCCAATTCTCCGATTATTCCCGATCACAGGCAACGATGGCCACTCACAGACGATTATGCTCTCTTCACAATCGTGCATGCCCGTATTCGCCCGTCATAGGCCATCAGAATGAATGAGAGGGGTTGAGCCGTAGATCCCACGCACCATTGAATTTCTCGGCAAGTGTATGCAGGTTTCTCTCACGATGTATTCCTTCACCGTAAAGCTCGTGGTAAATTTCAAATTAATTTTGCACGTAAATTCCGAAAAACTCAGAGGTGGAATTTGAACCCACGAACCTCTGCTTGAGAGGCCATAGGTCAAACCACTAGGCACCACGGCTTCAATATAGGGGTATTTTTGTATATTGAACGTTAAAACATAGATATATCGAATGTATTAAAATATCAAGGATGATATATACTGGATTGGCAGGCGCCATAGTACGGATCGGCCGCGTTTTTTGTAGTTCGATTATTAAATCTAGATGGCGCTGAAATATAGCCAGAGGCTTTGAAAGCAAAACAATAAGACTACACATGTTTCATATTACTACAAATGTATTATTATGCTATATTTTTGAAAAATAATACATTTGTAGTAATACGAAACATCTGTAGTCTTATTGTTTTGCTTTCAAAGCCTCGGGCTATATTTCAGCGCCATCTAGATTTAATAATCGAACTATTTTTCTGCGGACGATCTGTACTATGGCGATTGCTAATCCAGTCTATATCATCCTTGGTGTCTGTCATCCGACACGTATTTGTATCATTTTCATCAACGTTTCAGCCAAAAGACGTCCACTGCCGAACATACAGTAGTGGGCATAATTCGAAAGACAACTTTGACAATTCATTTTACTCAAATGTTGCCACAGACAGGGTGGGTAGTGCTGTTCGTGTCGATATTAAAAAAAAACATTACGGCTGTGGCTACCTGTGGTATTTAACGACCGCTTTAGCCTAGTTGGTAGTGACCCTGCCTACGAAGCTAGAGTTCCTGGGTTCGAATCCCGGTAAGGGCATTTATTTGTGCGATGAGCACGAATATTTATTTGTTCCTGAGTTATGGATGTTCTCTATGTATTTAAGTATTTATTTATCTATATGAGTATGTTTAACGTCGTCTAGTACCCATAGTACAAGCTTTGCTTGGTTTGGGACTAGGTTGATTTGTGTAAGATTGTCCCCTTATATTTATTTATTTATTTATTCATTACTTACGGTGATATGATTAATTTTATAATTTTTTTTTTCATCAACTTATTTGTGCTGATTCCGGTCCAACAAGTTTGATGCAATGATATGAAGGGTTTGACTGAAAATCAGCGCTGCAGCAGGCACCTACTGCAGCTTAATGCTGAGTCAAATTCCTTTTCGACATCTCATTTATGTTTTTTCTTTTTTGTTTTCATTATTATTATTGTTTTCTTTTTATTATTATTTTTCTCCTGTATTAGTCAGTGTATTTTTCTTTTTTGATGTCGAATAAAGTCATGTCTATGTCTATGTCTAATTTAACAATTTACTTTTCAATGTAAGATATCATTAAAGGAAGTAAAAAAAATCGTCTTATAGTTCATATAATCCAGTCGACACTGATTATCGATATCGGCCACATCGCTATTTAATTTCGTCTAACCTTGGTAACCCTTTAATTGTCAAGCTTGTCTCTCGAATTATGGCCACTAGTATAGGCCTCCCCCAAGCAAGACTCGCCAAACAGATCAGTCCCGCGCCATCCACATCCAACGCGATCGCGCAACCTAAACCAGGTCGTCGCTTCGTCTTGTTCGAGGCCTACCTATACTGCGTCTTCCGGTCCGTGGACGCCACTCCAGAACCTTTTTGCCCCATCACTGCCACTTGAGTCTGGCGATTCTTCGAGCTATGTCGGTGACTTTAGTTCTTGCGCGGATTTCACCGTATAAATCGTTTGCGGTACGGTACCGCACAACCGTCCATTCAAGTTAGAATATTGCAACCGTCACGCCTCCGCTGTCTGTGCGTTTGGAGCTTTAGGGGTAACTCCCCACTTTCATTTAATACGCGTAATATTTAAAAGCGAAAAAATTAAGAATTTAAGAAGATTATTAAGAATTTCGGGGAGGTCGGCTGGATGCGACGTGGTTCAGTTGGTAGAACACCCGTTGGGGCGCATACCCGGGAGACGTGGGTTCAAGTCCCACCGGCGCCCTTAGGTTCGGTGAGCAGACGTAACTGCTAATAATATAAATAATATTTTAATACGCGTAATGTTTAGTAATAGTAAAGATTGTGAAAGTTGAACTTGGGTTCAGCAAATATGAAGGCTAATGAAAATTATATCCAACGTTGGTAGGTGTAACGAAATTAGCACTTGTGCCTAAAATACCACGTTCCAAAAATACCATATTTTTCAAAATACTATGTTACCTATTTATTACATTCCCATCATACCAGATGTCCAAAATAAGTCATTCCACCAAAAAAATCACTTACTCGAGTAATGTTCGATTTTGTAATGTGCTGCAACGAGAATCTGGTAAGGTAGAAATGTAGTATTTTGAAAAATCTGGTATTTTTGGAACTTGGTGTTTTAGGCACGAGCGGAAATTAACATTAACTGACAGATCCCATTTGTTATATAGAACTATAATTTTGAACTTTGTTACTTCACGATTTCACAGTTCTATAGGACTAAATAAGACCTACCAGCACTAACATTAATATCTCAAGTGGGTCCCCCCCCTGTGAAACAATGTCCGTTTGTCTTATCAGATTTCGTGGTGGACGCGACGCGCAAGGGCAACAAGATCCGGTTCGCGAACCACAGTATCAACCCCAACTGCTACGCCAAGGTCATGATGGTGAACGGCGACCACCGCATCGGCATCTTCGCCAAGCGCGCCATCCAGCCCGGGGAGGAGCTGTTCTTCGACTACAGGTGACACCGGCTGGGCCCAATGGGTTCTCTATTTTTAACCCCCGACACAAAGAGGGGTGTTATAATTATAAGTTTGGCCGCTATGTGTGTGTGTGGGTTACTTATCAAAACTTAAAATTATTTTTTTCCGAATATTTAAAATCCCGAATGCTTCATTTATCCGAATGCATTTTTTTCTGAAACTGTAAATATTTCAGGATTTTTATAAAACAACCCTAACCTAACCTAAAGGGTTTTACACGATGGTCCTGAAATATTTACAGTTTCAGAAAAAAATGCTTTTGGACAAATGAAGTTTTCGGGATTCTAAACCTTCGGAAATAAAATTTTCTAAACATGGATAGGATCCCGTGTGTGTATCATTATAGCTCTTAAACAGATGAACCGATTTGAATGCGGTTTTTTTTGAAAGCGGGTTTCTTGGCAATGGTTCTTAGACATGTTTCATCAAAATTGGTTCAGCCGTTTCAGTTTGTTAGCTGTGGAAGGGATCTTAGACGCATAATGGGCATTTACTTGGCCAAATTGCGTTGGGGGGTTTTATTTTTTTTAATTTGTTACCATTTTGAGATAAAGCTTTTTAATTCGTTTTCTGTAGTTATTTAATTTCATTATAATGTAATGCATTTATTAAATACTAGCCTTCCGTCCGCAGCTTCGCCCGCGGTAAATTAATTTTCCCGTAGGAAAAGGTATTTTCCCGCGGTAAAAAGTAGCCTATGTCACTCAGCGATAATGTAGCTTTCTAACGGCAAAAGAATTTTTGAAATCGGTCCAGTAGTTTCGGAGCCTATTCAATGCAAACAAACAAACAAACAATCAAATCTTTCCTCTTTATAATATTAGTATAGATCAAATAACCTATGACCTTCACTCGACATTGAAATAGATGTCGTAGACGGTCCAAGTT
This sequence comes from Archips crataeganus, assembly GCA_947859365.1. NCBI lineage: Eukaryota > Metazoa > Arthropoda > Insecta > Lepidoptera > Tortricidae > Archips > Archips crataeganus. The sequence continues at coordinate 19,939,688 of OX402058.1, forward strand.
GTACTTGAAATATTGAAATTAATTTCTATTCTTATAATTGACTTTACTATGCATAAAAAAGTATGTAATTTTGGCTTCTTAGACAGTTCCTAGTCGTCTGTGTACTCACAGACAGTCCTAACCGTTTATTATTGTTATTTCAGATACGGTCCCACGGAGCAACTCAAGTTCGTCGGCATCGAGCGCGAAATGGAATTCTTATGAGAACAAACCAAGCTGCAGCTCCCGGCGCGGCGCGCGGGGGGCGGCGGGCCCGCGGGGACACCGGCGGGGCCCTCGGGGGCACCGGCGGGCCCCAGGGGTCCACCGGCGAGCCCCAGGGGTCCACCGGCGGGTCCCAGGGGTCCACCGGCGGGTCCCGAGCGCGCGCCGCGCGGCCGCAGCCGCCCCTACGTGCGCCCCACCACGCGCGACCGCCTCACGTGGCGGTACAATCAGTAACCTTACTCAAATGGCTCCATTCACAATTTTACTATCTCTTATACTACGGCTACACACATCGCAATATTTATCGCGATAAAACTTCGTCTTCGGCCTACGGCGAATGTGCATGGCCACACTGCTATAGAGAGCAATGTCGCAGAGTTCAGTTTAGTTTAGCAGCCATTGATGTGCGCAAATTTACCGACAGCGGGGCGAAGGGTCTGCGGCTTCGGGCGAAGTGCCGAAGTATTCGCGAATATTCGACTATTCGAGTATTCGCGTTATCGCGATGTGTGTAGCCGTAGCATTATCCTATCACAGGCTTCGTGAACGAATGGCACGCGTTGTTTACGTTAGTGCGATCACTAAGTCAAGAATCTTTGATGCCATCAATGAGTCAGTGATATCTTTTTCCATAAGGCTTAACTTGAAATAAAATAATAGGGAAAATTATATAAAATAGACCTTATGGGTAAAGCTAGTTGCAAGCTAGTTGCGCGGTATTGAAGTATCACCGACGAATGGCATGTTAGCCAGATTATTGCTTTTGTAATTACTAGACCCCGACTTTTTTCGCAATGACGTCACAATAGGGTAGTTTGGGGGAGTAAATGGAACGGTGTTGATTAATACGAAAAACTAACCGGTTTAAAACTGAATAAATTTTAATAAGTAATTCAAAATAAAAATTACCTAGGAAATTGAATAAATTGATTAATATTATTTTTTGGTATATTACTGCAATGCAAACCATACATTTACCATACATACGGTAAATTGGCTTTTGACGAATAAAAATTGAGCGGCCGAAAAAACCAAAGTTCCATTCAGGAAATGAAACAGTGAAACATAATCAATTAGAATCATCATTTTTAATTTATCAGCTTTAGCGGTTAAAATAAAACCTGTTTTTTTTGTATTAATTAACACCGTCCAGTTACTCCCCTAACTACCCATTGTGACCGCCGAAGTAAGTCACGAAAACTGATATATTATGTGTTACCGGCAGTATGATAATATGGCCACCAGACCCGTCCAAGACCTACCTACACTTACACATACAATGATAGTGGTCAACTTTGTAATAGAACCTTCAAAACAAAGTTTGGCTTTGCCAGCCATATTCGGGCACACAAGTAACAAATGAGCTTAAAGGTTCGCCTTTGTCGGACACGACATGGAGGACATCATCATCATCATAATAATATGGCCACCAGAGTAGACAGACAGATAAATTTGAAGAGCACGTTCATTCGCCGAAGTAGTGAAAAGCAAGTTCAGTGAAAGAAGTAAAATGATTAATTAATTACCGCATTAATGTACCGTCTGTAAGATGCTGTTTTCTAATTGGACTGTTTCAAAAGTTGTCTATGAGAGAAGAGATTGCAATCTAGCGATAATGTTGCCTTATGTTGACCTGCTTTTCTATCGGTAACTATCTTCAGTGTTCCATGCATAGTTTTATAGTGTACTACATGAACATAATTTGATAATATTGTATTGGTTAGGTATTATAATAATTAATGGTTAGTAGGTGAAGCGTAAAACTTGTTATTGTATAAAATACCTATTAGTTTTTCTATATATAAGATAAGATTTTATACTTTTAAACATTTCACAATAAAAACATGATAAAAATTTTAGTTTTAATTTTAATCCTGATCAAGTTATCACTAAAAGTTAAGGACTGTACCTTATTTATAATCAAATTCAAAAATTTATTGGCATAGTCTATAAATGCCCATTCAAAACCTTACTTTCGACATCGTCTATACTAATGTATAAACTAGCGCCCAAAAGGTTTTGCTTCAACAGATTCCCTGTCCCGAAGCAATGTGCGGCGTTCTTTCGACACGTCCCCATAGTAACAATGACGTTAAAAGCTCGTAGAGGCATGAGGCAAATGGGCCTCATGGACGTACTAGTAATGTCGCATATGAGGCGCACGTGCCTCACAGGACAGGGAACCTATATAATATACTCACTACAGTGTCGCTCGGGTTTTTTTAACCTTTTCTAGTCCAGACATTGTTTTGTTACAAACAAAATTGATTATTATGCGGATGCGGGTAGGTTAATTTTTTTACCGTACTATCGTCAATAGCTGATCAATAACAGTCTTTACAATGAGGGTTAAGGGCCCACCAGCTCAGGGAGACCCCCAAAAGACTGAGACTTTTTTTTGCAAGTTAATGATGAGAATACAACACCAGTGAACACCTAATTCACCGATACAAATCAGATAGATAAAGTCGAGCTTGCAGTATGAACAGTCTATACTGTCTATGTTTTGTAGAACCAGGAAATCCTGAAAAAATTATCATTAATTTTCTTTTAACTTCCAAAAGGGCCCCAAGTTTTTGTGTGGTGGTGTGGTCTAGGTAATGAGTTTTGTGTAAAATAATACTATTCTTAAACACTCAAAAGAGTCAACATTTATTATAAGTTTAAAAGTAGGTAACAAATACATAACAACACGCATACGAAATGTATATATGCATATCAATATTTCTATACAAACAGCATCTGACAAGAGTTGATGGGGTCGGGAATCCTCACAAAGTGTAGTTTTAAAAACTAACAATCTTCATGTATTCGGCAGTAACAAAAAACAGGATTTAAATGGCTTATGTTACCTCGTAAAATACTGTCCAATATCATTAAAACTACAAAACTAAAAAATAAAATCATTGCTTACTACTTGAACTAATCACACAAACCAATTTACTACAGATTAATTGAAATCAAAGATTAAAAGGCCTCGAGTATTCTATAGATTATAATTTGTGCGAAAATAATTAGTGTTATCTTCTCAAGAAATCGCTTTACAGAGTCTATTAGGGAGACGTTCCCACGCGACATTGTAAACTGCCATTTACGCCGTCGTAAGGTGAGCCTAGTCTACAATTGCTCTAATAAACTGCTTGTAAATAACTGACATATGAATTAAATGGGCATTACAATAGTTCAACAACTCAACAGCAAGCTTACACTTATCACTCAACCACTAAAGTAATTAAGTTACGTGAATTAAATTAGCTCTCTAGCTACGAGACGAGCTTGGACGAAAAGAAATCCTTGGACTTCCTGGTAGCTTTAAGTGGCATGCCTGGGCTAGTCGAAAGATCTGGATCAATTTGAAATTGAAACATTTTGCTTTGATTATTTCTGTTATGGTTATGGCCCAGGGGGAAAATGTATAGATAGATGGTATAGCCAGATCAATTCCCTCTCCTTCTGTATCTGAAGATACTGCTCTGTTAGTAAAAAAGCAATCGAGTTTTAGAGTACACCAGAGCCGTCGCCACCATAAATATTGGAGAAGTCAAAAATCTTTAAACACGCACATTCGCAATTGACAATATGTATGATTGTGTTGTGTACAGACATTTTTGACCTTTTTGAATGCTCCGATGTTTCTGATGGCGACTGTACGGTCGACCAAGAAAGTGGTCTACCAATTTAGACAAAATTTTCTGTAAGATCTAAATATTGCTAAGGTTGACTTTTCTAACCGAGTGAAGTCTTTAGTCACTGTCACCATAATTATTGCAAGGGAAAATCAACCTCGTATCATTACATGCAAATGAATTTCAACCGTAGAGTGGTAGACCATATTTTTGGCCGACTGTACATGGATGCCAATGTTCACAAAACAATTAAAATTTCTACTCTTTGCTGTTGGATTTGTACTACAAATGGAGAACATAATAATATACAGTTACCACTATCCATAGTTGTTGGGTGAGTAATTTATATTTGGGAGGATCTGGCTTTTAGTGTATAAAACCCACAAATTCTTCTAACACATTGCCCTATTGGTCGCAGGACCCATCTAGCCACCCGTCTCGCCACCGTTCGTGCACTTTACTACAATCAAACACTGGTTTGCCAAGTTTCTCATTCACTGTGTTATGCCGCTCGCACAGCCATTTCGCTAACGCATTTCTTGACTCTGTCTTTGGTGGATGTTCTGTTATGCTGAAAAAAAAAAAACAGGTAAATTGTGATTTGTTATTGCATCTCGGAGTTATTTCATTATTGAAACTGTTTGCTTTCAGAAAGAATGACAAATAAGTAATTATTGTATGTCTAATTTTATTAAAAAGAATATCTTCAATTCTATAAGTAATATTTGATATATCATTGGGGATAGTGCAAATCCGCTTAACTGCCATTGGTAATTCCGCATACTATTTGACAAATTTAGCCTTTTTCCAGTTTTAAAATTATTGCAAAAGTACATGTAGTGGAGATATACATAAGAGAACTTGGTAATGATACAATGAGTAGGCAATAATGATGAAGGTTTTAGTGACATCAACATAACTATAAACTGAAAATAGAATTGACTTACTCATCCTGGAAGTCTAAAGCACACGGCTCACAAGGGTAGAACTGTGAGAAGATGTTGAAGAACTGCGACATGGCCTCCTGTTGTGACCGCGAGGGCTTCTCTGGATAGTATGATGCCATGGAGTGCAAGAAACCCCATGTGTAGTGACCCAACTCTTTCCGGTCTAGGGGACAGTCTGTCCGAGGAGGCTGTAGAAAAAGTTTCACTTATTAATTAAGTTGACACACACTACGGCCCAAGGCTTTTCATTCAAGGGATGTAGAAATACTGGGTTGATAATGATAAAGGGTAGACCTTGAAAAATCAAATTTTAGATTTAAAAGATTCCTAACCTTATTTTTTCACTAAAATCATTAGAGCAGCAGCCGCAGCATATAAGCTGGGATGATGATGATGACGATGACACATGGATAATCAAGATAATATCAAGAAGTTACATGGCTTTTAATATTATTGTTATGTTTTGCTTCTACAATATGTTGTGTGTTAGTGTAGAAATTAAAACAATGTTGAAGCAGGACAGAACTGTATATGTGTTGCTTATGATCTCAATCTATTTTGGTATGATGCAACCTATATTGAAATTATGACGGACATCCTCTCAGCATAATATTTATGATTCTGTGTCCAGCAGTTCAAGTAGTTAACTTCAAGGGACTACTTTGCATTTTTTTTACTTACTTATGTACTTAGTAAGATTTAACTTGGCAAAACAAATTGTGGTAGTAAGCCAAAGCACTTGAGTCTTAAGTGATATTCACGACAGACAAATAATAAATTAAACGAATTCAATTCATCCTGGCGCTTCTAGGTTCCCCGTAACACTTTCCACATAGAAGTTACCAGAACATAGTCGAAGGTTAAAAGATAACAACATAACCTTACCGCTTTCGTGTTGGGTGTAAATGTGGACTTATTCTGCTTCTTGGCCCACGATTTGAAGTCAGAACACGCACGGCACGGCTTTTCCTCCTCTTCGGAGCCGTGCGATGGCATTTCTGCCTGTACACTGAATTTTGTGCCCATGTAAATATACCAGCTATGGCGCAACACCCGATTCAGTTTTAAATGTACGACTCACTTCACTATTGATCCCATTGAGATCGTGTTAGTGAGTAAACGAGGAAATAACGAAATAATGGATATTTATACGGGTTTCTATCGAAAATTTCGCCGGTATGATCCGAGCGCTTTCTGTCAGAATTGGTGTCAGACAGACAGACGTCAATGTCAAAATAACCGTGATTTTTTTTAATACTTATCACGTGTGGCTTGAATTCCTGTAGATTCAGATATCAGTGTGTATTCCATGGAATCTTGTTTTAATTCAAATAAATTATAATAAAATTTGTGATAAAAATGGGATGCCACTGCACTTTAATAGCAATTACAATGCATGTGCTAGCTTAGCTATCGCTGTATATTCAGGAATCTAAAATCTGGAAAATAATACTTCCACCTTTCAATTTTATGCGTTCCAAAAAAACATTTTATTTTAGTTTCATAAACATTGATTTATTTAACAAATACATTCTGTTCACTATAAGTACTGCTTAATATAGTTTGTGTGCTTAACTAGGCAAGTAAAATAATAAAATTGTAAATTAAAAAAATAAATAGTCATGTATAACAGTTAACATTAAGGCATCACTTGTTTAACTAGATTTGTCATCGCAGGTTGCCACGAGTTCTGAAACAAACAATTAACAATAGGTTTATGTATTAAATTATTTAGGTATTGGGCTGGCAATTTTTTTAATGGTTAACCAGTACACAGCTTTAAACGATAGAAAACGAATGAAGGAAGAATTAAATATTTCTTAAAAAAATATGCCACAGCCATATTCGTCAAATACGCACCAGTTATATAGAAATCACTGCTTCTAATGTTATATTTTATCTACACTGCAAGTACAGTAGAAAAAAATATATAAAACAGGACTGAAATAAGGGCGACATTTTCTTCGTTATTGTCTGATTTCTGACATTGACGAGAGGCTTTTGGGACAACCTGTGTAGAAATAATAATAGTATCTGTCCAGAGCCGAATTCAGAGGTTTGGAGGCCTCAATGCATAAAAGGAGTGGAGGCCCCTTGGCCACAAGTTATTTTCCAAATAATATCCAAATAATTACTCGTCGGAATTTGGAAGTTTTTTTCGAATTCTATTGTGGGGGCCTTCTATTGCCCTAAATCCGGCACTGTATCTGTCTCACTCACTGTCTATGATCTGCGTAAGTTGTATGACGGCGGGGGAGTGCGGCAGTTCCTGCAAGAAGTCGCGGCCGTCGTCGCAGCAGCGCGCCAGTATGGGGTCCAGCGGGAGTGAGCCCAACAGTGGGACCTCTAAGTCCAGGCACATCTGGGCCGCGCCGCCCGTCGTCGCAGGGAAGATCTCGCTGCGCGTCTGCACAAAAATAAATAAATAAATAAATAGAGCTCGGAGAAATCATCGCAAATCAAATACGGAAGTAGAACAAGATGTGATAGAGTAGTCGTATCTGTATAATTTTTATCATTTGCATACACACAAATCACGGCTGTATCCCCAAAGGGGGTAGGCAGAGCACACAAAACTACATTTACGTTTCGGGGCTACTTTTAACAATTTTAGGTTTAAAGTTAGATAAAAGTGGTACAAAAGTGACAGGTTGTTAGCCTATCGCCTACAATATACCGCATCATAATTAATCATCTAAAGAGTACATTTTCGCATAGTATTTCATCAATCATCTTCATCATTTCAAAGAAAGACTTCCACTGCCGAACATAAAGCTCCTCCAAGGTTTTTCAAACAGACCGGTAAAGCGCCATACGCAACCAACGCGTTCTCAAAAAATATCAAATCAGAAATAATCTAAAATGATAATCTGCGCAAGAATTTAACCCCTCGTATGCTTAAGACACGGATCCGTGCCCAATTTGAGGCATTCTTTTTGTATTTTTTGAAATCTGTATCACTGGTTTTTTTATGAAACAGTTGACACTAGAAATGCACATGATTTTTTTTTCACTTACTTACGGGGAGTAATTGTAGTGGTACCTGTGGTCAACACACTCACCTTGCAGTTGGGACACACGAACAGCGACATGTTCTCGACCACGCCTAGTACCCGCGCGCCCAGCTTGCGGCAGAACTGCAGTTCCTTGCGGACGTCTAACAGCGCCGTCTCCTGAGGAGTGGTCACCACCACGGCGCCCGTCAGCCCGGCGCCTGACAAGTACTGCACAGCTGATAGGTGCTCGTCGGATGTGCCTAGGGAGTATTAGACAAATCTTATTCCTAAACTTTGTAATAAAATAAAAATAAATAAATAAATAAATAAATATCACGGGACAATTCACACCAATTAACCTAGTCCCAAAGTAAGCTAAGCAAAGCTTGTGTTATGGGTACTAAGCAACTGATAAACATACTTACATAGACAGATACATACTTAAATACATATTAAACACCCAAGACCCGAGAACAAACATTCGTATTTTCATACAAATATCTGCCCCGACACGGGAATCGAACCAGGGACCTCAAGCTTCGTAGTCAGGTTCTCTAACCACTAGGCCATCTGGTCGTCAATGTAATGGGTAGTATTATTAAAGCTCCAAACGTACAGACAGCAGAGGCATGGCGGTGCGGTGGCGGTGACGGTCGTAATATTCTAACTTGTATGAACGAGTTCGCGGTACGGTACCGCACAACCGTTCATACAAGTTAGAATATTACAACCGTCACCGCCACCGCACCGCCACGCCTCCACTGTCTGTGAGTTTGGTTGGAGCTTTGTATGTTTTTCTTTTTTGTTTGTAATTATTTATTTTATTTTCGGTTGTAGATGACTTCCTGCCAAGTTTCTTGCGGCGCATTCTTCTTGGCAATGATGTTCCTTCCAAAAGCACTGGTAGTTTTAAAAAAAATACATTTAAAACAGCCCTTTGCGGCCTACTTGCAGAATAAACGTTTTGATTTTTGATTTTAATCGTACTAGGGCGTTTTCATTTTAAAGTAGCATTTAATTTCTTTATCGTTTAAGGGTGAATCAACTTTTTTTGCCACCCGTTGCTAGAGCCAGTATCCGATTTGCAACCGCAATGACGCATTCTATCTTTAGGTAGCTTTCGTGTTGTCTTTTGTTTTGTAAAATATTGATGATGTGTGTTTGTGTTGTTGTAAATAATAGTTATTTATGATACAAGTGCGGAAAGTAGGCTATTCCCAACGAATGGCGGAGATCTAAACAAACGAGCGAAGCAAGTTTGGTTTAGTCGACATGAGTTGGGAATTTCCTACTTTCGACACGTATATCATACAACATTTTACAATGCATTAAGCGAGGAAAATAATTGGGGCTAAGAGCGCGCGCAGACAGAGAGCGGTCTGGAGTACCGAGTTCCGCGTTCAGAGTTCTGTGTTTTCATCGCTCGAGAGTTCCAGTCGCCTGCTGTGTGCGTTATCGTAAGGGACTCAGTACATTCGAAAGAACGCAGAACTCTGAACTCGGAACTCCAGACCGCTCTCGGTCTGCGCGCGCTCATAAATATTTTCGGAAAAAGATGTTGCGTTCTTATTTACCTTCAATTGAGGGAAAGTCTCGTAGATGTTTACATATTTCAGCATCGGTTTAGTCAGCAGGAGGCTATCACATTTAATTTTGTGCTTGGTCTAGGACGTCAGGCGGCGTTAAGTCCTATGTAAATTCATCACTTGAACTCTCCATTTTAATTTACTAAACTTAAATTAATTCTCCGGACTGAATTCATGAACATTACTGTGGCGTGTTTTCATGACAGGCGCGAACGGAACGAACCATGATTGGTTCGTGTTACGCCATGCGCGCGCACTGAAAACTCATTGGTTGACAGGCGCGAACGGGTAAACATGATTGGTTCGTGTTACGCCATGCGCGCACACTGAAAGCGCAGATGTCGTACGGCCCGAAATGGACTCAAGGAATTATTTTAGTACTAAATTTTTTATTTCAAAACTTTTGACGAAATTAAAATTTGTGTGTTTTAATATTAAAACAATCTGTTATATTATTTTATCAGTAAATATTCATTTGGTTGCATCAAACATTTTCTTATTTGTGCAAAGCTGAATTATGAAGACACAACTCTCTAGTCTTATTTTTTAAACACTAGTTTGGACACAACTTTTTGAGATTTGGCAATTTAAAAAGTTACTTTTCCGCACCCGTGTGGAAAGTAAAATCCATACAATTTTTTTTCACACTTGCGAAAGTGTGCTGGGATGACTAACTTTCTATTGATATGTTGACTCGCGTCAAGAGGCACTTTCCGAGCATATGCATTGTAAATGTATTTTCTTTCTTTCTTTCTTTCTATGGATACACAAATTTTGCAACAACCTAAGCATTTTTCTATCAAACAGTATAAAGATGTCTTTTGGACAACCGAGGGCAGAGTAAACAACACAAAAAAGTTGATTTTATCATCTTTATTGATGACTTTACCTGGTGGAGTATCGATCAGCAAGTAATCCAAGTCCCCCCAGTCCACCTCGCTCAGGAACTGTTTGATCATACCTGATAACGTAAGTTAAACACATCAATTATTTAGTCACGTCACTGTTCTCCATCGCCAAACAAAATATACGGGAGAATCGCTTTTTGACAACTAATAAAAAGTTCGTCGATTGATTGGTGTGTATGGGGACGCCTTGCTGAGTCAGGCGGGCTGTCGATCGTTTTGCACAGTCATTCAGCCCATTGATTGGTGTGTAGTCTACATTGAATACTTTATTGTATCGTCGACCAAGACATTCGTTTACCTCCCCGAGGTTCAATGTCAGTTGTACTAGAGGCGTTCAATAAAAAGTGAGAATGAGTATGTTATAAACAACTTTTACTAAATGTCATTTTATTTTTCGACATAGTCACCTTTTAACATAATACACTTAGTACATCTTTTTTCTAAACTTAAAATTCCATTTTTAAAAAAGGTCTCATCTTGAGTACTTAAAAAATCTTGTACTGCAGCGACTACCGCGTCGTCGTCTTCAAATTTCTGGCCTCTCAGGTATTGTTTCAATCTCGGAAATAGGTAGAAATCACTGGGAGCGAGATCTGGTGAATACGGAGGATGCTTAAGGATATCGAACCCAGCATCACGAATTGCAGCCATTGCAACGGCGGACTTGTGTGCCGGGACATTTTCCTGGTGGAACAGCACAACTTTCGAGAGTCTACCTCGCCGTTTTTCGCGGATCTCATTGCGCAATGTTGCTATTTGTTTGGCGTATAATGTGCTCGTAATAGTGGCTCCATGCTCGAGATACTCAATCATTAATACCCCTTTACCATCCCAAAAAACAGAGCCCATGACCTTACCGGCAGATGGGCTCACCTTGAATTTCTTCGGAGTTGGAGATGATGGCCTTTTCCATGTCATAGACTGCAGTTTCGTTTCTGGGTCGTAATGATGGCGCCATGTTTCGTCCATTGTTATAAATCGCGCCAAAAAAAGTTCCCGGTCTTGCTGCATCAGGTTCAAAGGTTCTTGACAAATCTCTAGTCTAGTTTGTTTTTGCGGGTCAGTAAGCATTCTTGGTACCCAACGCGCAGATACCTTTTTCATACCCAAGCGTTCATGTAAAATATTATTCACGCTCCCCGTTGAAATCTTTACATTTTCAGCAATAAAACGAACCGTGACACGACGATCCGCCAAAACTGAGTTTTCGACTTTTTTCATAATTTCTTCAGTTACTGCTGTAGTAACTGAAGAAATTATGAAAAAAGTCCAGAGCGGGGGTCGTCCATTGTCGATGTTCTTCCACGTCTAAATTCGGCGCACCAACGTGCGACTGTCGAATACGGAGGAGCATTAGACCCTAAAGTGTCCCGCAAATCCAAATTGACTTGGTCCGTAGAAAAATTTTTCAAACACAAGTATTTGATAACGGCGCGCAGTTCAATTTTCTCCATTTTCGCTAACGTACTCAATAGCATTGCAAAGAAATTACCGTATATTTTTTTAAACAAAAGACAGTTAGTTTTTTTTTTCATAGCAATCAGCTAGATAGATTAGCTTTTCTGGCCAGTATTTAATTTCGTAATATTAAAAGAGTTTGCATCTCATTCTCACTTTATATTGAACGCCCCTCGTATGTGTGTGTCACGCACCAGTTATAATGAATGAAACTGTAAGAAAGATGACACACTATGTGCACGCGTCTGGTGTGCCATCTTTCTTACAGTTTCATTTATTACAACTGGTGCGTGTGTGTGACGTGACACGCCACACATCTGACCCGTATACTATAAAAGTTACAAGTGCTACAATCCATACTATATTCCATATTCCATTCCATACGAATATTATAAATGTGAAAGTGTGTCTGTCTGTCTTTCTTTCTGTCTGTCTGTCTGTCCGTCTGTCTGTTACTTCTTCACGCTTATACCGCTGAACTGATTAAGATGAAATTTGGCACAGTGATAGTTTGAGCCCCAAGAAAGGACATAAGATAGTTTTTATCCCAGTGTAACGCTTTTGTTTTTTAGTGGAGTGTGAGAGAAACAACCAGAATGATTTTACAATGTTTATTCTGAATTTAAATAACTAATTATACAACATTATTGCCAAGCGTTAAATTTAGAAGATCTCAGGGGGTGGATTCTAGATATTCACTAACTTCAGAAGAAATTTAGATTTAGCGATTAAATGAGTCTAAATACAATTAATAAAAAGAATGAGAGAGAAAGAGTGAGAGAGGAAGAGTGAGAAAGAGAGAGAGAGAAAGAAAGAAAGAGCCGTGAACACTTAACACCGTCCTATTGGACAGCCACTTCCCTGTAGTGCGACGGCGGCGTGTAGTTGCGCACGTCCAGTGACGTCACGGGTAGATCCGGGACGTAAGCAGGTCAGCAGAAGTGGTGAGACGGGTCAGAGCACACGATAACGCAGCTAGTACCAAAAACCCTGAAATATCCATTTTTGGCCATTTAGTGGAAAGTCTGATTCCACGTTACTGACTGCAACATCCGGCGGAAGGTGAAGATGGAAGCACTACTTGCAGGATGACTACCAAAAGCATTAAATAGTGATCAATGATGTTGCAGCAGCATACAAAATCAGCTTAGTAGGTAAGAAGTACTTTGTCACAATAAAATTTGTAAATGAAGTGCTATAATCATTACAGAAATTGGTAAAAATGGGTACAGTAAATTAGAAGCAACTGGGGTTTGATATTATTGAACGTTTAAGTTCATAATTACAATTAAAAACCAAATTACAATTATTATTTTTTGACAAGTGGGTAGAAAAATACTCAGCTAATATTAACTCAGGTATTTAGTTTCCTCAAATATTTATCTGCGACGATTGCTATAATAACAAAGAAATGAAACAAGCCAAACACATGATAATTAAGTAAAATTAGGCATGAAAGTAACTATCTACTGATTCATATTAGTAATAAATTGCAACACTCACCCGGTCGGGGTAAACTCGATTCACTTTTATTTTATTACGCAGCGATGCACATAATAAGTATTTTACTGTTTTAATTAGATGTAGTTTCATGTAAAATAAACGAATTAAAATATAGTGACAAGAATTAAGTCCAGAGGTGTCTAGTTCGCTCGCCGCTTCGGTAAAGAAATGAGTGACCTCTTCCCTCTGCAGTGCGAGACCCTCTCCGTAACAGCGCTTGACCTCCGTGCGCCTGCTACTTTCTATTAGCCAAATTTTAAAGCAATGTTTGTTGATATTGTCGTAGTTATAGGATCCTTAGTTAAGTATTGTACATAGTTTTTGTTAGCTTAAGTTATTTTTAAATTATAAATAATTAGATCGTAGTATATAATTGTTTACTTAGAGGACCGTGTAACGATTACGTTACATACCCTCCCTTTTTGGGTAGAATTTTGCCTAGGTAAAATTCGCTATCACTTTACTAACTCAGTAGCTACTAGTTATACATACAGGCTTCAACTACATACCTCACTCACTCATACCAACCATTTATTCATCGTCTTACATACTAACTCTAACAAATTAATTTATATGCTATAGTTCCTGACATACAGAGTTGTTTTTATTTGAAGAAAAAACTCACCAATAGCTAAAGATGGATTTTAAAATTTTATTAGATCTCATATTTTTTTCTATTCTTTTTTTCATCTCCTTTTATTAAAGATAGCTTACATAACTCATTACGGTAGGTAGTACCATAATCAGTTGAAAACGATTTTTGTGGTGAATTCGGTAGAGAATCATCACCACACACATAGTATTTATTTAGAATATATTTGTAAATATGAGAATCAGTTTAGATAGTGATAGATTTTATTTAGTTAGACTTTATAGTTCGTTAGTTTTATGTCTTTTATGTGCCAATCACCTATATTATTACCCTGTAGATCTTCGAGTACAAAAACGAGAGGTGATTTTTTAGCTATTATACGACATTTGACAAATTTTGGAGCTAATTTTTTCGCAAACCTATTGTCTTTGTCGCTTTGATAGTATGTGCGCTTCCAGACGAAATCGCCAACATTGAAATCAGCATGTTTCCTACGTAAGTTATAGCTGCCACAGTTTCTAGAATGTGCTTTTAGTAAAGAACATTGAATTTGATCGAATATTTTCCGTAATACGCCCAAATTTTCTGCATATTCTTCTCTTGGCGAAAAAATGAGATCTTTTATGACGTCCTTGTCTAAATAGTGGGAACCACAGTTTACTAATTCCCGGCCGTAAACAAGAAAAGACGGTGTGAAACCAGTAACTTCATTTATAGATGAATTTATGGCAAACTGTATTTTAGATACGTTAGCGTCCCAAGATCTGTGGTCGTCGTTTTCGACAAAAGAAGAAATTGCTGTCATTATTGTTTTGTTATAGCGCTCCACGCTGTTGATTTGTGGAGCGTATTTAGGGGTAAATAAGACGTTAGGGACTTTATATTTAGCGAACAGAAGTTTCAGAGTATTGCTGGTAAACTGTCTGCCGTTATCCATCAAAACAGTACTTGGAATACCGTGAACCAGAAATACCTTATCCTCTAAAATATTTGAAATAATATCAGCTGTAGCGCGTCTTATAGGAAACAATAGGCAGTATTTAGTGAAGCAACAAGTTACAACAAAAAGAAAAGTGTTTTGCTTTCTGGATGGCGGCAGCGGTCCAACCAAATCCATACTCAGCATCTGAAATGGTCTGCAGCACTCTTTAGGACGGCCCATCGTACCTAGTGTGGTATGATTAGCGTGTTTGTATGATTTACAGACATCACAATTGCTTATGAAATTAGTCACGTCGCGGTGCATGTCAGGCCAAAAGTATTTGAGAGAAAGCCTTTTGTATGTTTTTAGTATGCCAAAATGTCCAGCTCTAGGACAAGAATGATTTTGTTCAATAATATTGAGTCTATTTTCTAGAGGAATGACTTCTTTCCATTCAAAATCTCTAGTCAGCGGATTTAAACTTTTTTTGAAGCGGAACAGTTTATTATTTATAACTTGATAGTCTAAAAACGATGTCGGTGTATTTTGACAACCGTTATAGATACTTAGATACCAAGGATCAGTAATATTCTGAGTTGAGTTTGATATTGGTGGGTCTATTACTGTAACATGTATACGAGAGAGACTATCTGGCACTACATTATCGGAACCACGACGATGTCTAATTTCACAGTCAAATGTAGAAAGTCTTACTCCCCATCTAGCTAAGCGACCTGTAGGGTTATTAATGTTTAAAAACCATTTGAGTGCAGAATGGTCTGTGTAGATAACAAACTTTTGACCATTTTCTAGGTAACATCGCCAATGTTCAACTGCTGTTAACACCGCTAACGCCTCGCGCTCTGTAGCACTGTAGTTTTGTTCCTGTTTAGACAGTGATTTGCTCATGTACGCTACGACCCGCTCTACACCGTCTAAAGTTTGTGTAAGAACTGCGCCAATACCTACATCGCTCGCATCTGTATGTACTTCGAACGACTGCGAGTAGTCAGGGCAAGATAAAACTGGAGTAGAAACAAGGCATTTTTTTAGAGCTTTGAAGGCCTCATCAGCCTGAGTAGACCATTTAAACGGAGGTGCAGTTTTGGCTTGAGACGTTAATTTATTTAGTGGTGCAGCCAACGTGCTGAAATTCGGTATAAATCGGCGATACCACGAAGCAGTGCCGAGAAATCTTCTGACTTCTTTACGGTTTTTAGGTTGAGGATAGTTCACGATTGCAGCAACTTTCTCAGGGTCAGCATGTAAACCGTTAGAATCGACTACATAGCCTAAGTATCTGAGCTGTTCTCGAAAAAATTGACTCTTCTCAAAATTAATAGTTAAATTTGCCGTTTTTAGTTTTTCCAATACGCGCACAAGAAGTGAGATATGTTGATCAAAAGTAGGTGACACTATTATGATATCGTCTATAAAAACAAAAACTTTGTGCTCGAATTCTGGGCCATAGAACAACTGGTCAACTAAGCGTTGTTGTGTAGCGGGAGCGTTAGTAAGACCGAAAGGCATCGATTTAAATTGGAAGGTACCACGAGTTGGTATATAAAAGGCGGTCTTACATCTATCCTCTTCCTTAATTAATATTTGCCAGAAACTTTTAGACAAGTCTAGACTAGTTAGGTACTTAGCGTCGCGTAGATTGTCTAAAATCTCGGATATATACGGTAAACTATAGGCGTCTTTTTTCGTAACCGAGTTCAATTTTCGGCTGTCTAGACAAAATCTGAGCTGTCCATTTTTTTTAGGGGTGAGAAGTACAGGTGAAGACCATGCACTTTCACAAGGCTCGACTACGTCTTCTTTGAGCATTTCATCCAGCTGTTCGATCAAAACGCGTTGTTTTTGTAGTGGCATTCTATAATAACGTTGACGAATGGGGGCAGCATTCCCAGTGTCAATTGAATGCGTAATTAGAGAAGTCCTACCAAGACCACGTTCCTCATAAGAATGTCTATGGAACTGCGAGATAATGTTATCAGCTGTGATCTTTTGGTCTTTTGATAGGTGATCGTAACTATGTAGATTCGCGTTTTTGTCTATAGTGATCTGAGAAAGAGCGGCATCAGATTCTGAACACATAATAACTGAAGCTAAATGTTTTGGAAATAGGCCAAAATCGTTCCAAAAGTCCATGCCTAGAATAAGTGAATTTTGTATCTCAGGGACAACGTAAATTTCTAAAGTGTGTGATTGGTTCATAAAAGCTACAGGGAGGTAGATACAACCGATACTTTTTAATTTTTGACCACCAGCGGCTACGAATTGTAAAGGTTTTCCTTGTTGCAGCACAAAGCCTTTACCGGTGAAATATTTATGACAGTTATTTCCTAGTATTGACACCGAAGATCCAGTATCTAGTAAACCAATTAGTGGTTTATCGTGTAATGTTACAGAAACATGAGGACGTGAGTAGTCAAATTGTAGATTGTGGGTTGACGAGACAGTATAACACGAAAAGAATTTGGAGATAAAATCTAGCCAATTAGACCATTCAGAACTATCAAATTTAGTAACCTTAGTCTCATCGTACTCACTGCCAACGCAATCCACAGTATCTAGTTTTTTTGGTTAGGAGTTGCTTTGCAATCTAAACAATCCGGATAACGGACACCTTTCTTGCCACATTTGAAACATATCGGAAAATGCGGTTGGTGACACTGTCCTAAAGAGTGAGTGTCAACACGACATCTTGGGCAGTATAGTATTCGAGCTAGTTTTAGTATTCAAGGCATTGATAGTAGGTTTTTTATATTGTTCCGGATTATTTTTACTGTAAGCATTATTATTATTATAGTAAGACTTGTCATTTTTAAATTTTTCATTATAATTTTGTTTGTAAGTAGGGAAACTGTTACTATTAGAATTGTAACTCTTATTGAATGACGTACTAGAGGATTGTCTGTTATATGCGAATTCCCGAGCTAGCATCTCTGAATTTATTTTAGGTGGTTCGTGAAATTGTGCTGTACGAGACTGAATATTTTCATAGCAGCGACATAAGTCTTTAAGAGCATCTATAGTTGTTATATTTGGAGATGCTGCTAGCGTACTGGCATAAGTAGGACGGATATTATGTAGTAATATATCTAACTTGTCTTCTTCTGATAGCTCTTTAGTTAGTCGTGAGAACATACCATGCATTATAGAGATATAAATTGATATATTTTCATGTTCACCCTGAGTACGCATCCTAATCTCCGATAGTAGACGATAGTCATAGTCACTTTGACTAAAGTCTTGTTTGAGAAGCTTAACTAGGTCATCCCATGTCTCAGCTTTATCTTTGATGCACCGGTACCAATGAAGAGCATCGTCCGTAAATATCTCGAACGCAAAAGTGAGCAACTTGTCCTTAGGCATACTTCTAGTGATCATTAACTCCTCAGCTTTTTGTATAAAAGACCTAACACACGTCTTACCGGAATATCTCAGTTTGCCGACAACATCAGAAACTAGTTTTTTTTCGCAAGTAACTGAGATAATATCAGATAGGGGTTCAGCTGTACTCGATGAAGTTGAAGGTGCCTGCATTTTTAAATTTTTTAGTAGACCAAAATTCTGTTTGAAAGTATGAGAGCACTCTTTATAATAAGATTCTGTAGCTTCTTCTCTATTAATTCTAATAAGTCTATAGTAAATATGATGTAGCATCGTTTCAGTCCTAGAGTAAACATTTTTATCAAATTTAGTTTTAAGAATATCTAAACTTTCTTTAATTTTAGTTAAAGTATCCTTAACTTCCGACAAATCAACACTTGGGTCCAGATGAGACTCTAAAATATCCTCCGGTGGTAGCACTGGAGCTAATTTAACTATTTGTTTTCTAAGTTCTTGAACTGATTCTCCTGTAGAACCTCCTCTAACACCAACCTCATACTCAAGTTCTGATTTTTGAAGTGAAAGATATTTTATTGGGTAGGACATTTTTCCTCGTACTAGATGTGTGTTGCAATTTAAAAACAGTTAACAATAATTATCTGAAGCAGAAAAGCTAAATTCCCAGCGCAATAATCAACTTAAAATTTACTAAGTGGTATCACCAAAAATGTGGGTAGATTGTAGAAAAAAAACAGCGGTTAGTGTAGTATTAACCGTAAGAATTGCGATATTTGCAGTTAAATTCTTAAATTCGAAATTAGTAGTACAGGACACAATTTTTGGTGATAAACTGATTGTACTTATAGCTAAAGCAACCAACACCAAAGATAACTACAAAATACTTAAAACAAGTGCAAGTGAACACGGCTCTGTGAAATACCTACGTAAGTGGCGCCATTGTAACGCTTTTGTTTTTTAGTGGAGTGTGAGAGAAACAACCAGAATGATTTTACAATGTTTATTCTGAATTTAAATAACTAATTATACAACATTATTGCCAAGCGTTAAATTTAGAAGATCTCAGGGGGTGGATTCTAGATATTCACTAACTTCAGAAGAAATTTAGATTTAGCGATTAAATGAGTCTAAATACAATTAATAAAAAGAATGAGAGAGAAAGAGTGAGAGAGGAAGAGTGAGAAAGAGAGAGAGAGAAAGAAAGAAAGAGCCGTGAACACTTAACACCGTCCTATTGGACAGCCACTTCCCTGTAGTGCGACGGCGGCGTGTAGTTGCGCACGTCCAGTGACGTCACGGGTAGATCCGGGACGTAAGCAGGTCAGCAGAAGTGGTGAGACGGGTCAGAGCACACGATAACGCAGCTAGTACCAAAAACCCTGAAATATCCATTTTTGGCCATTTAGTGGAAAGTCTGATTCCACGTTACTGACTGCAACATCCGGCGGAAGGTGAAGATGGAAGCACTACTTGCAGGATGACTACCAAAAGCATTAAATAGTGATCAATGATGTTGCAGCAGCATACAAAATCAGCTTAGTAGGTAAGAAGTACTTTGTCACAATAAAATTTGTAAATGAAGTGCTATAATCATTACAGAAATTGGTAAAAATGGGTACAGTAAATTAGAAGCAACTGGGGTTTGATATTATTGAACGTTTAAGTTCATAATTACAATTAAAAACCAAATTACAATTATTATTTTTTGACAAGTGGGTAGAAAAATACTCAGCTAATATTAACTCAGGTATTTAGTTTCCTCAAATATTTATCTGCGACGATTGCTATAATAACAAAGAAATGAAACAAGCCAAACACATGATAATTAAGTAAAATTAGGCATGAAAGTAACTATCTACTGATTCATATTAGTAATAAATTGCAACACTCACCCGGTCGGGGTAAACTCGATTCACTTTTATTTTATTACGCAGCGATGCACATAATAAGTATTTTACTGTTTTAATTAGATGTAGTTTCATGTAAAATAAACGAATTAAAATATAGTGACAAGAATTAAGTCCAGAGGTGTCTAGTTCGCTCGCCGCTTCGGTAAAGAAATGAGTGACCTCTTCCCTCTGCAGTGCGAGACCCTCTCCGTAACAGCGCTTGACCTCCGTGCGCCTGCTACTTTCTATTAGCCAAATTTTAAAGCAATGTTTGTTGATATTGTCGTAGTTATAGGATCCTTAGTTAAGTATTGTACATAGTTTTTGTTAGCTTAAGTTATTTTTAAATTATAAATAATTAGATCGTAGTATATAATTGTTTACTTAGAGGACCGTGTAACGATTACGTTACACCAGACATCATCCTTAAAGGGGGTTAAAAGGTTTTTTTTATTGAGATTTGGCTACCAGGGCCATCAGCTTAAAGAGGATACATTAAGACAATCAGCCTTATTGTTTTCATTCTGATGTAGGAACTGTCATAAAAATGGTAAAGCACTTGGTCTACTATACTAAAATGACAGCTGTCAAAAGGTTGATCGTTTTTTTTTATCTTCGTTCATCCGTAGGGGTAAGCAAAAGGCATGTCATCCGTACACCCATTATATTGATCCCTCCACAGTTAAAAGCATTATTTAGTTCTGTGTAGGGGCTGTTAGCGACGCGCTCATGGTTATTTTAATTATTATTTGTTTTTTTTGGTAGCAGGTAGATTTAAGAAACGTTCTAGGCGTACCCGCCAATATTTTTATGTCGGCGCCATCTTGGCAGTCGTCTGTTATACGTGAGCCTAACCGCACGGCTTCCTCTTTGTTTCTTTGTCGCAATAAAGTGATTATTCGAAACAGTCTTCGCTTTCATCTACGCACACCATCTAGCATATCCTACAAAGTGGTCTTCGAACCGAATCTGTTAATTCACACGCCAGTGAAGATGGTAAATACCCGTAGTACTACGCGTAAGGAGCGCGAGTACAGAGCAATAGAAGACAGCACACAGCGGCAACAAGTGCCTCCGCAACTAACTGAAGATGTTCCGCAGAAGGACGAACAGCAAGCGACCGCTAGCCATGCATTTAACGTGGCGGGCAGCAGCGTCAAGGCAGAAAAACCCACACTGCAGCAGCCCGTCGCGCGCGCCGGGGCATGGTCCACGTCATCGCGCACGTCGTCGTCATCTGTCGTAGTTAGGAGGAAGCAGCTGGAGCTAGAAGCGGCTAGACAAAAAGCTGAAATTCAAATGGAGCTCATAAATAAGAAGCTCGAGTTGGATTTAGCTAACTTGTTGGAACAGAACGACGAAAATTACAGTCCACAACAAGACCTGCACACTGAAAACCAACGTGAAGTGGAGAAATGGTTGGATCAAAGTCAGCGCGAACCTATAATTGAGCAGCGAGCCCACGATAATGGAAACCCACCGGGCCCGCCGCCGCCGCACCCGCCGCCGCCCGGCGACCGCGACGCCTCCGATGGAACAGTTCGCATGTTGGCTAGTGCTATTCACAATTTAACCACCGCCACGGCAGTTCACGGGACTAATAATAATCTGCTTAGCCGCATTTGTACCCCGAGAGATCTTCCTAATTTCTCTGGAGACCCGCTGGAGTGGCTACAATTTAAGCAGACCTATGAGGAGTCCACAGAAGTGTGCGGTTTCACCGCGAAGGAAAACTTATGGAGGTTGAGGAAATGCCTTACCGGACCCGCTAAGGAATCAGTTTCAGCCCTTATGATCAGTGCAACATCGCCAGAAATAGTTATAAAAACACTAGAATTATTATTTGGAAACCCAGACGGTATTATTAATAAGATCATGCAGGGCCTGAAGAGATTACCGCCTATGTCAGTGGAGTACAATAAGGATATCGTGTGTTTCGCCGTAAAAGTACAAAATTTTATAGCAGCTGTGCGCGCCGTCGGCCGCGACGAGTACCTACAAGGCGTAAACATCGTTTCTATTATTTTATCGAAATTACCTACCGTCCTATTATCTAAATGGTCCGACTACAGTTTTCCTCTCATAATCAAAGGCAAGAAGTCACGTTTGGAAATTCTGGGAGATTTCTTGAACGAAGAGGCAGTGAAGATTACCACAACGTCAAACATACACTTCACAGACGTTCGTAACACCGGTTATCAACATAATCAGCATAGAAGTACGAGCAAAAGTGAGAACAACAACTTCGGTCGCCCGCATACAGTGTTAGTGCAATCGGCGCCGGGGCCGAGTGACAATAAATGTTTATTTTGCCGTGTCAGTACGCACATTTTAACAGAATGTAAGCAATTTAAACGAGCGTTACGAAAAGATCGATGGCGGCATATAAAGCGTAATGGATTGTGTTATAAATGCCTGGTGTCGCGGCACAACCGCGATGATTGTCCCGCGCCTGCTTGTGATAAGGAGGGATGTGGCGAGTCTCATCATCGACTGCTTCACTACGCGCAAAACCGGGATCCTAGCAGCGGGACTACGCCGGAAAAACAAGACGGACCGCGATCAGCTGATTCAAGTCATGCAAGTACTATCGAAACAGTGACTCACGTGAACTTAAACAACCGCAAAGTTTTGTTGAAAGTGGTACCAGTACGCGTGCAGGGACCTAATGGTGTCATAGACAGTACCGCTTTACTCGACGACGGGTCGTCGGTGTCGCTCATAAGCGCCGACCTCGCACGCCGCGCGGGTTTGCGCGGTCGCTCCGAGACGATGCGCGTGCGCGGCGCCTTTAATAATAATGAACTGAAGTGTGATGCTACCGTTATGAATGTGGACCTAACTGGTATGGACAATAAGGTTCATAATATAAGAATGCGCTGTGTTAATGAGCTAAGTCTGCCTTTGCAAAGTTTGTCTATTTTGAATTGTGTTTGTTATTCGTATTTGATGGATATCGCAGATTATTTATGTACCGACGATGTAATACCTGAGTTGTTAATAGGGCAAGACAATCAACATTTATTATTACCTTTGAAAATTAGATTAGGTAATTTAAATGAGCCGTCCGCTACACTCACTCCTCTGGGCTGGTGCGCGCACGGTAACGTGAGCGTGCCGCAGGGCGGCCGTCCGCCCCGGCGGCGCCCGCCCCCCGACGTCCATACTAATCTATTTATCTCAGGTGACTCGCAGGAGAATGACGCAGCAACGGATGAGAATATTCTGCGAGAAATTCACGAAGAGGTACGTAGGTCGTTTGCCATCGAATGTTTAGGCGTATCGGGGCCCCCGCGGCAGAACCCGGACGAGGCGCGGGCCGTCGCGCAGCTGGAGCGGTCAGCCACGCTGGCGGCGGGCCGCTGGCGCGTCGGCCTGCCCTGGCGGGGGGAGCGCGGGGAGCGCGCGCCCATGCCGGACGCCTACCCTGGCGCTCTGCACAGGATGAAGGCCATCGAGAGGAAAATGGGGAAGGATAAAGGTTTCTGTGACAGGTATCGAGAACGTATTAATCATTTATTGGTTAATGATTACGCGATGGAGTTAATAGGTGAAGGGGACGCGCCGAGGAAGTGGTACTTGCCTCACTTCGGCGTGGACAACCCTAACAAGGAGAAGCTTCGACTGGTGTTCGATGCGGCATCTAAGGTACATGGCAGGTGCCTCAACGATTATCTCCTCACAGGTCCTGACCTGCTGTCATCACTGCTCGGTATAATGCTGCGCTTTAGGGAACATAGGATTGCAGTAACCGGTGACATCAAGGACATGTTCCTGAGGATAAAGATCCGCGCCGAAGATCAGCACGCATTAAGGTTTCTGTGGAGGGACGCGCCCACAGAAAAAATAAAAACGTACGTAATGACGTCTCTTATTTTCGGGGCTAGCTGCTCGCCTTTTGTTGCCCAGTTCGTTAAAAATAAGAACGCGCGGCGATATGAGTCATCGTTGCCGGCGGCGGCTGACGCGATCTACAACTCGCACTATATGGATGACTACATCCACAGCCTCCCCGACGAAGCTACGGCCATAGAAATGGTAAAAAATGTAAGCGAGATTCATAAGTCAGGCGGCTTCGAAATAAGAAATTGGACTAGTAACAGCGTCGCCGTCTTGGAGAGCGTGCCAAAGGAGACCCTCGGTAAAGCTGCAGTAAGGTTCAAGGTCGGCCAGCAGTACGAGAGCGAGCGTCCCTTAGGTCTCATTTGGTTTCCGGCCGATGACATGTTGGGGTTCGATGTGTCCTTAAAGCGGATACCCGAGAGTATAATTAATGGTGAAGAACGACCTACGAAACGTCTTATGCTGAAGGTAATAATGTCCATTTTTGATGTTCTAGGATTTTTAGCTCCCTTCACCATTCAAGGTCGCATTATGCTACAAGACACTTGGCGGTTAAATATCGGATGGGACGATCACATTCCCGATGATATTTATTATAAATGGCGTAAATGGATTGACCTACTTAAGGTAATAAACAATACTCGCATTCCTAGGTGCTATATAGCGGCCGCGCGTGTGTGCGAGAGAGATGGAAGCACGGAGCCTACGCGCGCGAGCGAGAGGCAAGACACGCCGCATGCCGAACAGGTAGCAACTGCACCGCCCCTCTCGCCCGCTCCGCCGCGGCCGCCCTGTGCGTCTACGCAGCGAGCTACGAGCTACGAAACCGTAGCACCATCTACTGGTGCTACGAGACCGGCTGATTATAATGACTTACAGTTGCATATATTTAGCGACGCATCTATGCAAGCTATGTGTACTGTAGG
This sequence comes from Archips crataeganus, assembly GCA_947859365.1. Classification (NCBI taxonomy): domain Eukaryota; kingdom Metazoa; phylum Arthropoda; class Insecta; order Lepidoptera; family Tortricidae; genus Archips; species Archips crataeganus. The sequence goes on from OX402058.1 coordinate 19,964,448, forward strand.
TTATTGGCGATGGGTAAACAACGGCTTAATTAATGTTACCTTTATCGTTAGCAAGTGCAGAGTTATGCCTGTTAAGCCACTGACTGTACCACGAGCCGAGCTACAAGCTGCATTGTTAGCCGCAAGATTAGCCGGCACTATTGAAAAGGAGCACGAACTTACGCCAGTGCGCCGTTACTTCTGGTGCGACTCAACGACTGTTCTGCATTGGATTCGCAATAACACGCGCACGTATAAAACGTTCGAGGCGAACCGCCTAGGTGAGATTGACGAGTTGACCCGCGTAAATGAGTGGAGATACGTTCCCACTAATTTGAACGTTGCGGACCTAGCTACGCGGGAAAATTTCGATCAATCTTTGCAAGATGAATGGTTTACGGGCCCGACGTTTTTATACAGCGACGAGTGTTCATGGCCGCGGGACGTAATTTTACCAGAACCGAGCGCGAATTTGGAATGCATAGCAGTCGTGCAAGACGACCCTGTCTGTTTGCCCGTACCGGATCCACAACGGTTCTCTTCCTGGCTGCGCCTAACGCGCGCTACCGCTGCGGTACTGAAGTTTATCGCATTATGCAGGGGTCACGAGGGAAGAATTGACTGCAATGATATTGAGCGAGCTGAGCGTTTGCTGCTGAAATACGCACAAGCCGAGTCCTTTGCTGATGAACTGAGCTGTGTGAGTAAAGGAAAGCCTCTGCACCATAACAGTCGGTTATTAAATTTATGTCCCACATTGGACGAGTATGGCCTGCTGCGCGTAAGTGGACGAATTAACGCCGCGACAGACGTGGCCCCGGAGATGAAGCGGCCAGTGATTTTGGACGGTCGACATCCGGTAGCAAGGCTGATTATTCGTCACTACCACGTCAAGGCGGCTCACGGTTACCAAGAAACCGTGGTCAACGAGGTGAGGCAAAGATATTGGATTTTGGGCCTGCGACCAGCCATTAAATTTGTATCGTCGCGATGCATGCTGTGCAGGATACGCAAGAGTAGACCGCAAGTACCACGAATGGGAGATCTGCCCAGGGCTAGGATGGCGCACCATCAGCGGCCATTTTCACACTGCGGGCTGGATCTTTTTGGCCCAATGGAGGTTACTGTCGGCCGACGCAGGGAGAAGAGGTACGGGGTCCTATTTACCTGCTTGACCGTTCGTGCGATTCACATTGAGCTGGTTGCCTCCCTCACAACTGACTCGCTCATCATGGGGTTGCGTCGAATGGCCGCACGGCGTGGCTGGCCATGTCACCTGTACTCTGACAATGGTACTAACCTGAGAGGGGCCGCCACCGAGCTACAGCGGTCAATGCAGGCGCTGGATACCAATGTACTGATAGCTGAAGGGGTCAATAACGGAATGGAGTGGAGTTTCATACCTCCTGCAAGTCCCCATTGGGGTGGGGCGTGGGAGAGACTCATACGTAGTGTTAAGACTTCACTCAAGGTCATATTGAATGAGCGTGCACCACGGGATGAAGTCCTGAACACCCTGATGGCCGAGGTGGAAAACATGGTCAACGGGCGTCCCCTGACGCATGTGTCTGTTGAGCCAGGTGACGTTGAGTCTCTCACCCCAAACCACTTCCTCTTGGGTACATCATCAAATTTACCCATCATCGGAGCGTACGATAACTCTGACCTGTACCTGCGAAAGCAGTGGCGTACAGCACAGAGACTAGCCGATATGTATTGGCACAGGTGGGTAAGGGAAATCTTGCCCGATCTGATCCCACGAACGAAATGGCAAGGTGAGCAAAACCCTTTACAAATAGGAAATTTAGTTTTGGTGGTGGATCCCAATTCACCACGTAACACGTGGCCGAAAGGAATTGTCACAGAGGTATTTCCAGGCAAGGATGGGCGCGTTCGTCTGGTCGAGGTGAGGACGGCGACCGGGACGTGGCGGCGCTCTGCGGCGCGCGTCGCACCCATTCCTGTGGTTGATGAGTGCTGCGACCAGCACTAGGGTGGGGAGTGTTAGCGACGCGCTCATGGTTATTTTAATTATTATTTGTTTTTTTGGTAGCAGGTAGATTTAAGAAACGTTCTAGGCGTACCCGCCAATATTTTTATGTCGGCGCCATCTTGGCAGTCGTCTGTTATACGTGAGCCTAACCGCACGGCTTCCTCTTTGTTTCTTTGTCGCAATAAAGTGATTATTCGAAACAGTCTTCGCTTTCATCTACGCACACCATCTAGCATATCCTACAGGGGCCATACCGTTCTTCTTCGGCCCGCGCCAGATGACGGCGTCATCGGGGCTCCCCAACAGGAACCCGATCGACATCAGCGACAGGTTGTCCGACACATACTGGAATCAACACGACACAGAGCGTCAACTTGGTTTCGATAAGAATTTAACACTAAAATTTAAAAAAAATAGTATAGGGACTTGATTAGACAAGTCATTGTTTCCGTAAAAATAATCATGAAACGACACTGCAAAATGATCTTCGTAATAAAATTTAAGAAAAAAGGAGTTATCAATATTATTATTTTTGGGTTCCGATTGCTACATATGCTGTAGCTACTTGTACTGTTAGATCTTCCTTCATGCAAATGATTTTAGGTCTATGGGAAGTACCCTACAGGTTATCATTCTCCTGTGTAATGTTAGAAAATAAGGCGCAAATGGTCGTATATTTACATTGCGTTGACTTAGAAGCTTGATTTTTTTTACAGCTTCAAGGGACCGCAGACGTAAATTTTAAGTTTCCGTAGCCAAATTGGCAAAAACGGAACCCTTATAGTTTCGCCATGTCTGTTCCTCTATCCGTCTGTCCATCCGCAGCTTAGCTTAGAGATTATTAGCGTAGCAATTATGCAGATGAAGGAGTAAAATAAAATGAAGAAAAAAATTTAGAGTAAATCCCATAGACGTAAAGTGGGGGTGACTTTATTTCTCGTCTAACTTTATAGTAAGGGGTATCGTTGGACAGGGTTTTATTAAATCAAATCATTAGGCTGCGTTGCCACCAGAGATGTGCGAGGATGCGTTGCGAGGGATGTGTGTGTCATGAACCAATAGAAACACTTCGTTTCACTTAGGACGTTTTAAATGAAGTGTTAACGACCGCTTTAGCCTAGTTGGTAGTGACCCTGCCTACGAAGCAAGAGGTCCTGGGTTCAAATCCCGGTAAGGGCATTTATTTGTGTGATGAGCACGAATATTTGTTCCTGAGTTATGGATGTTTTCTATGTATTTAAGTATTTATTTATCTATATAAGTATGTTTATCGTCGTCTAGTACCCATAGTACAAGCTTTGCTTAGTTTGGGACTAGGTCGATTTGTGTAAGATTGTCCCCTAATATTTTTTTTTTTTTTTTATTTGTTTCTATTGGTTCATGACACACACATCCCTCGCAACGCATCCTCGCACATCTCTGGTGGAAACGCAGCCTTAAGGGGTTGTGTTTATTATTCGATGCATCGTTTCGTTTGCAAAATATTAGAGTTTAAAGTGCTTATGTTTCTCACCACTGGCGACCAGCCGGAGCCCGAGTTGTGCACTTGTTCGCCGCGCACGCCCAGCACGCGCGGCTGGCTCGGCCCGCAGATGTCCGCGTCCAGGATGCCCACCTGTGGGGTGCAACTCAGTTAGCAAGCGGCGTCCGTGAATTGAGGCGTTTAGGGGGAGGCGGGGGGGCACAATCTCACCCAGGGGCATTTTCATTTTAAAGTGAGCATTTTACCTTTTTATTTAAATGAGAAATTTTTGTGGTTTTCTTACTCGGAATCAAGAGCGCTATTGATTTTGATGATAAAAAAATTAGTCTAATTTTTCCATATTTTTTTTTGCGTTCGTATCGTGACGCGCCATATAAACGATATGAAATAAAGTCATAAAACAGCTTTAAACATGAACTACCGTGAGACACAGTCATAGTGAAATATACGGATCACTCACGTCTTAAAACGAGTTTAACTCAACATGTTTCGGGCTAATCCGTAGCCCTTCTTCTCGGAGTCACACGTCACGGCGGCTGCCAAACGCGCAGTGCGTGCTACCGCCCCGGTCGCGCGGCTACTCGACGCAACTGACAGCGACACACAACTACCCCCGTTTTCATCATCACTCCATCCATCCAAGAAGAAGGGCTACGGATTAGCCCGAAACATGACGAGTTAAGCTCGTTTTAAGACGTGAATGATCCGTTTATTTTCACTATGTCACGAAACAGATTCAAAAATTAGATACTTTTCTTCCTTTATGAAAATGGCTCTTGATTCTGAGTTAATTTCGTGAAACACGATTAATGATAACGAATATTAATCTATTTAATTATATTAAGGATGAGTTTAGACGACCAGATGGCCTAGTGGTTAGAGAACCTGACTATGAAGCTTGAGGTCCTGGGTTCGATTCCCGTGTCAGGGCAGATTATTTGTATGAAAAATACGAATATTTGCTCTCGGGCCTTGGCACGTGACACGAGATTTTTATATGCATTACATTATATTAAAATTAAACAACTACAGAAAACGATTTAAAAAGATATTATCTCGAAACGGTTTTCGATTTACTATACAAACAACAAAAACACATTACAAAAAAATAGACAGCCCCACACTAATACAGGGTGTTTTGTAAGTTGTAACTCGCATGTCAATCTTAAGGGGTTTATAGATTAAGGGGTTGGTTCATCTGCCAAACAGCTCAAGTTCTAGCTAAATTGGCGGCCATACAAAACTAATCAAACAAATTAAAGTCAAAGTCAAAGTTAATTTATTTGCATAAAATGTGGTACAATATGGTTCTTAGTTAATTAAGCGGTCGCACACATTTTGCCAACTATTGGCATACAAACGGAGAGATTAAGTGCCTAGTGGCAGGGCATGCTCTACAAAATTTTATAAGTCTTATCAATCTAGCAACTTTACAATGTCAAACACAATAAAAAATAATAACGAAAATTGTAATAAAAATAACCAGTCAAAACATTAATCAGAAGGATTACAAGTAAACTATTACTTTACATAATAATGTCCATTTTGATGTCACAATATTCACATTACTATCATATAAACCCTAAGTGTAGTGTTTATATGATAGTGTTTAAAGTATTTAATTTCGCTAATGTTATGTATGTTACTACCCACCCAGTATGACTTCATCTAATGGATAGGGATTAAGTTACCTATTTGATTAGATAACAGGAGGCTTTCCACAACCCACAAGGTTTAATTTTATCATCATCATCCCAGGCTATATACGTCCCACTGCAGGGCACAGGCCTCCTCTCAGGATGAGAGGGCTTGGGCCGTAGTTCCCACGCGGGCCCAGTGCGGATTGGGAACTTCACACACCATTGAATTTATTCACAGGTGTATGCAGGTTTCCTCAAGATGTTTTCCTTCACCGCAAAGCTCATGGTAAATTTAAAATGTATTTTCGCACATAAATTCCGAAAAATTGAGAGGTGCGAGCCGGGATTTGAACCCACGACCCTCCGCTTGAGAGGCCATAGGTCAAACCACTAGGCCACCACGGCTTCTATCGACTCGCATATGCACGCGATATTATTATGGCTGCTCTATGAAACGAAAAATGCGCTCAAAATACGCAATCTTAAAATTCGTCCGTATAGTTGCAGTCTTGCAAAACTAAGTTGTATGTTATCACGATAATGTAATATGATAACATACAATACAATACAATAACTTTACACGTAGCTATGTATCTTACTATACCTACCTAATATTTTACACGTATAAAGCTAAATAAATAAATAAATATCACGGGACAATTGACACCAACTGACCTAAGTAGTCCCGAAGTAAGCAAAGCTTGTGTTATGGGTGGTTTACTAATGTTTCGGCGAAAATTTTTTTCGCAAAATGATTCTTTTGGCAACTGATTTTTTTTTCTGAAACTGAAAACTTTTCAGGATTGTTATAAAACAAACCTAACCTAACCTACAGGATAGTCCTGAAATATATCCTGAATAGTTTAGTTTAAGAAAAAATAAACAGTTACGAAATGAACCATTTTACGAAAAAATTTTCGCCGAAACTGCAGTACCTACCCCCTTTCATATAAATATCTGCCCAACGCGGGAATCGAACCCGGGACCTCAAGCTTCGTAGTCAGGTTCTCTAACCACTCGGCCATTTGGTCGTCAAACGTTACGTGTTTACCAACAAGTAAAGCCCGCTCGCCTTCGGGACTTGATACAATAACAACTAAAGTACAAAACGACACCAGCAACTCATACTACGCTAACTTGATTTTCGCCAAATTTGTTTTTTTAATCCAATACAATAATTGTACAATTATCTACGTCTGCAAAAAAAATCATTTCAAAATTCTTCAAAATAAAAAAAGTTTTGAAACTCATAAAACGCTAAGTAAACATACTTTTTAATATCACACGATCTATAGACCGCTAACTATATTTTAGTTGGGTACTTACTATGAAGATCGTGTGAGGGCATGTTTGTAAATACTACGTGAAGTATCTGTTGTCGATATTAAAAGTCTATCTACAATAATCTACATATAGGTATATAAATTAATGCCCAGTTCCTTTGGTCACGTTATCAAGCGTGAACGGCTGGACCAATTTCGGTAATTCTTTTTTCGTTGCGTTTGCTATTGTCAGAAGATTCTTATGCAAGAAATTTTAGAAAAAATAAAGAAGCCGAAGGCTACAGCTAGTTGGAAATAAATACAGCCAAATATAATTACATTAAATATTTTGTTAGTAATAATATATAATATTCCTCAAAAGTATCATAGTTTTCATACTAATCTGCTGTCTCAAGAGCAAAATCTTGACGAATCTACTACTGATGGGGAAGATGATAACTGATTTTATGTTTTTTTTTTTTACATAAAACTGACCCGTGATTGACCACTATCTCACCTGATGAAAAGTGTAGATGAGGCCAAAGGTGTACCTCACTGGTTCAGTAACAGCCTATTCACTCTAGCCTTGAAGAGACCTAGGTTGTATTTATCAGGAAATACAGACGACGGGAGCGAATTCCATTCTTTAGCAGTTCGCATTAGGAAGGATGACGCGAAGCGCTTCGTACGGGCCACTGGAATACTAACCACATAAGGATGAAGACGCTCCCCCCGCCTGGATGTCCGATGGTGAAATGGAGATGGAGGAATTAAATCATGTAATTCCTGCGCACACTCTCCAAAATGTATCCGATAAAAAACAGACAAACAAGCAACTCGACGACGGTGCTCGAGGCTCTGCAGCCTACCACCGATTGACGAACTATCACCAATGAGTCTTCGGGCTCGATGCTCCACCGAATCCAACGCCGCCAACTGATACTTGGCAGAACCGTCCCAAAGGTGGCAGCAGTATTCCATACATGATCTGACCTGTGCTTTGTATAAAGTAAAAAGTTGCTCCGGCGTGAAATACCGTCCCACCTTATATACGATACCAAGTTTCTTAGCAGCAGTTTTCGCCCTGGACTCAATGGCCGCGCCGAAGTTGAGATTAGATGGCACGCTCAGTCCAAGAAGCTCAAGGTGGTCTTTGGGTGGTAAGGATACATTCTGGAAAGTAGGAGCCAAGGTGAATGGACTCCGCTTTGCGGTGAACAGACACTCCTGTGTCTTGGCAGCATTAAACTGGACCAAGTTGGCCGATCCCCAGTCGGACACGGCCTCCAAGGCCTTATTCGTCCGTTGTACCATAGCCTCCCTGAGTGACCCGATCTCGTCACCACTGGCTCGGCTGTAAGATAGGTACCTCTCTGTGACTGTGCTGTCATCCGCGTACCCATAGATACCGGGTATGAGCAAATCGTTTGAGCAAATGTAAATAATAACAGTATTTTGAACTAATTTTCCCACATTTCTATATCTTTTGACGTAAATAAAACGCTAATTTCGTAACGCTGATTCGTATAAAAGAAGCTAAGTGTGACTTGGATTGCTTTATAAATATTATAAGTGTAAAGATGTTCCCAGTTATACGACGCTAACTTTTAAAAGTTTATAAAAATGCATAAAGTTACCATAAAGTTACCATGTTATTTCATTTCAAGTAATAAAATTATGTTATCCTGCTATGTCCATGATTTGTTTTTCTTGTTAAATCGCTTCCAATATCATATTTGTACTGTATATTTAAAAGGAGACACGACCTAACACACTACGCTAAGTTAGAAATGGCGTTATATTCATTGTCTATTATGTTTCTATTTTTGTTATAAAGTACGCTAAGTAGAACTAAATTCAAAAACGAATGAAATAATCAAAAATGTAATTTTGTATTTCTTATAATTGTACAACAAATAAAACATCCCAGAAAATCAAATTTATCGCAAGTTTACCTTGTATTGGCCGTAGCGTTAAGTTACCATTTTTAAGTTAGCGTAATGTTAATTGCTGGTGTCAAAAATAAAGGTGCGACTAAACCGCCGCTTAAAAAACTATGCCGTTACGGAATCGCAGTGACGCACCGTAAACGTCACAACTTTACTATGGAGAGCATGCGGTAAATTCTGACGTTTACGGTGCGTCACTGCGATTCCGTAACGTTTCCGTATTTTAAGCAGCGGTATGGCCGAACCTTTAGCCTTCATACAAAAGGCTTGCATTACCATAGGCCTGACCTACATCCCCGTGCCACGCCGCGCCATCCCGGCTGAAGGCCGCTCGTTGCGAATTCTTCGCCAGCCTGCCTTCAGGATCAATAGACGTGCTTTTTAAAACGAACTGTGACTCTGAGTGCCAGTTATGGAGTTTGGAAACGCTTATGAGAGAAGATCGAGATATAACAGGGTAATTGATGTGAATTATTTACCTAACTAAAGGAGGGTAGGCAAATTGGCCAATAAGGACAAGTGATATGTCACTGGATACCTTATTTCTAAGTTCTAAAACTTTTACTTTGGCAGGTAGTCCCGAATCTTTGTGTGAAAAAAGTTATCGCCGCATAAAAGTAGTTTGAGTTGAAACTATTACGTAGGTAGGTTTTTTCGATACTTACTATTTTCCTGTATCGCTTTACAGATAATGAAGGTTTTGTAACTGTCATGATTTTGTGTTATATTTTTTTTTATAATAATCTAATATATAAAAATCTCGTGTCACGGTGTTTGTTACCGAACTCCTCCGAAACGGCTCGACCGATTTTTATGAAACTTTTTTCTCCGTATTCGGTAGGTCTGAGAATAGGTCGTAGGCTATTTTTTACCCCTATTCTTCGCGGACGGAGTCGCGGAGTCGCTAGTAATAATATATTTATTTGCAAAGAACAAGTAAAAAAAATATATGCGTTTTCATATGTTTTTTTATCTTGCCATACCTACCTTTTTTTTACACAGCGATTTGAGATTTTCCGTTATACGAAAAGTCGTAGAATATGAAGAAACCTTTCCAATTATTGAAATCCGACTTTTCCCGATGGAAATACAATATGCACTATATCTGTACCTACTCAAAAATGTTAGGATACAATTGTATTGTCAATCGCAAAGTTCAGATGCTTTTGAGCACCTAGACAGCTTCAATGTTTATGATAGTGACTATACAACTAATTTTAAAAGGCCTACAAAAAAGGGTTACACAAATGATTATGTTACTTAGTTAAAAGAACCCATAAAAGTGTTGATTGTGAGTGTGGTAGGTACCAAATAATGATGAGGTTTCTTTTGATTGGTTTGACTCGATTTGTCCGTTACTCTGCTACCACAATTGAGTTTCCGTAAAAAAATTAAATTCGTAAAAAAATAAGTATCTGTTTTAGAAATCGCTGCCGTATTTTGCGAAATTAAAATACACCATAAATACGATAAGATTTCGCTGTATACCAGTATGCATATCATAATGTATGTTATAATAATTGATAAAGAACCAGAATACTATACTATACCCATATAGTTCAAGGGTATGTTGTGTAATAAGTGAAACAGTTCACATATACAAGAAGCATATAGCATCAGCTAAATGTGGGAGCCAAACTCCCTAATATAAAAATACAACTTTGAAACCATCAGAGACACCGTGGTTATGGCAAATGCGCCGGTCAGAAGACAGATTTCTGAGCCCCTTAGAAGTGAAAAATGTTACATGAACCTGGAGTCTAATCGGCTTCTTTTTTTTTACTCAAAAATATTAATAACTAGCTGTTGCCCGCGACTCCATCTGCGTGGAATTAGTAATTTGGGCAGCTTATTTTTTTATCCAATTTGCTTTTTCATCAATTATGGCTCTCCTTAGTTCCTCGATATAAAAAAATTATCCGCCCCTCCCAACCCCAACCCCCACCGAACCACCCGCACACCCGCGTTCACATTCACCACAAGTCAAGCGTGCCTATAGAAGTTTTACTTCAAAAACCCCCGATTTTGAAACATTCTTCCGCTCCGCTCCGCTCCTATTGGTGTTAACGTGATGATTATATAGCCTATAGCCTTCCTCGATAAATGTGCTATCTAACACTGAAAGAATTTTTCAAATCGGAGCAGTAGTTCCTGAGATTAGCGCGTTCAAACAAAAAAACCTGATCGATAAATTCTTAAAATAGACGTATCTTTCTTATTTGTGAACCGATTCAAATGAAATAAACACTAAATGTTAATCCAAGAAAATACCAACATATCAGTGAAAACCGCATCCGTCTAGGTTAAGCCGTTTCTGAGATTAGCACGCACAAACGCACAGACAAACAGACAAACAGACAATAATTCTAAAAATCATTGTTTTGGGTTCTATTGCGCTAATAAATAGCCCTAGTGACAGTTTTTCTCAAATATCTTCAATGTACAGACACCGACTTGTTACAGATTTATTATATGTATATAGATAGATATAGATTTTGAACTTCAAGATAACAAGGCGTTCAAACAAGCTGGTAACCCATTCTAAATTGTTGTGAGGTTATCCATACTTAATATTATAAATGTGAAAGTGTGTTTGCTTGTTTGTCCTTTTTTCATGTCGAAATTGAGAATGGATTGCCGTGAATTTTTGTACGGACATAGTTGAAGGGCTGGAGAAAAACATAGGCTACTTTTTACCACAGGAAAAACACGTTTTAATCTACTTCAGCGGGGGCGAAGCCATGGGTATCAGCTAGTCTGTTATAAAAAGACTTTTTGGGATTACAAAGTGGCAACATTGCCTATCATTATATCATTAAGAGGGTACGATGGCTGAGAGACTTTTGAGAAATAGGTATTTTAATGAAATGTCGCTATCTCGCCCGAACCCCTGCGTGTCAGTACAGCGAGAGCGGGACAACTGCTGCTCAGACCGTTAATAGGCGCGTAAAATTGATCAAAACAGCATTTCGTAATCCCCTGTTTTCTTCTCGAAAACTGGACCAATAAAATTATTTTTTTAAAAAATAATTAGAGGACAGATTTAGCTATGCCCCTATGTTTTTCTTTTTTTGTTTATGTGAGGGATTCTTTTCTGATGAGTGTCTGAAAATGACGTTGAAATTGGGCAATTTTTTCAGTTTTGGAAAGCTCATATTTCTTACGTTTATTGAAATATGGAAAAAAACGAAACAAAGGGGCATAGCTAAGGTAGGTACAGATTACACAGTAAAAAAAATTTGGCTCTAAATCCATTATCCAGGAAGGAAACAGGGGATTACGTTTGTATGGAGAAATGGTGCGCATCATATCATCTTAAGGTGTGATGCACTGAAGAATTTTTCAAAGTTATTTTCACCTGACTGTTGAAGAAGGGTTATCTTTTTACAATTTAAATATCTCCCAAATCATTTGTTTTATGTTGTTTTAAGAACACCTATGCAAAATTTAATCTCTGTAAACTGAGGTGATGAGATTTACGCTTGTTAAATACTATATTGGTATATAAAGTAGTCTACATGTTATTCCAAAGATACATCAGTACATCACACATTTAACAAACACACATGCTCAAAAACATTCACGTTTTTAATATTAGTTGGATATTATAAAGAGCTATATACATACATACATAAATACATAGAGCTATGCACTTTCCCAGCATAAAAACTAGTTTACTATTTCTATAAGAATTATTAGAATTAGGTCAGCAATTCCAGCCATTACCCCTTACAGACAAACAAATAAAATGTACAGATGTAGTGCAAAATGATTTTCCATTGGGAAAACTCGGAATATGATGGCACCCAAAATGTCAATCAATGATTGTATTAAATGAGTGATGATTTCATATCCATTAATATGGAACTTTATTGTTTAGTGTCAAATGTTTATTCTCGGGTCTTGGGTGTTTAAGAAATATGTATTTAAGTATGTATCTATTTATATAAGTATATTTATCATTGCCTAGTACCCGTAAAACAAGCTTTGCTTAGCTTACTTTGGGACTAGGCCAATTGCTGTGAAATGACCCATGATACTTATTTATTTATTTGTTTAAATGTCAAAGTGAAAAATGTAAGATGGCTACACGGCTGTACGATGGACAGCTAATTGAGAGAGCACCATAAATACAAAATTTTGCCAATAAAGTACGAAGGAAAATCATTTTGCACTACATCTGTACCTTTTAATTGTACTAGTAATACTAGTATAGACAAACTCACATTAATATCTGGATTTCGGGCAGCAAGCCCGTGCCCCAACAGAGAAGTCACGGTGCTCTTCCCCACACCACCCTTCCCGGAGAGGATCAGGATCTTGTGCTTCACTTTTGAGAGGCGCTCCTTGATTATCTCTATTGCTGGATCTGGCCCTGCCGTAGCACCTAATATATCATAACAAAAATTATAAATACCAAAATACATATTTTATACAATTACCTAATAATAATATGCAACACAGACAAACCTAATTAAAAACAATGACACTTTAAACAATGATGCTTTAAATTCTTCAGTATCAAAGCGCAAGTCATCATCAGGCTCGAGATGATATAGTTTTCTGTTGCAAATTATTATTTACCGATTATCATTATAAACCGGATTTAAAAGATTTTCTGATAAGATTACGCCTTTTACTAACAGCTTTGTTTATGAGACTGAGCCGGTGGAGCTTTTAGTGACTCGCCTGTTATGAAGTGTTTTAGCGGAGCGTTTCTTGTCTAGCACGATTGTTATTGAAATTCGAAGACGCCAGTAACTCAAGGTTTAATTACTTACCCGTGGCGCAGAGGTTTTGGTTCGGGCACCCGGCGCAAGCCGAGGCTTTGCCCGCATCCTCGCTGCCTGTGCCGGGGCAATCTAAAACCAAATATCATTGTTTAGCATATAAATAAATGAGTTACGAAATTACACAAAGTTACACTCACGTTGAGGCGCATTATCCGGGACGCTGTTCATAGTTAAATGTTTATGTTACTACATGAGCATAGGACACCAATTTATAACCGATTCGATATGTGGTACGATAGTGATTATACAAACAAAAATTAATAATGTAATGGATGATATGGAACTGAACAGACACCACATTGAGCGAGTAATGAACACGAATGACTGACATTGACAGTACAGTGACATTGACAGTTAATCGAGCGATTCTGTTAGGTTGGTACCGTGTCGTGCGTTTTGTTAATGCAATGATTTTAACATTTAGGCAGCGGTGTGAATTTTATTATTAAATTTAAATTAAATTCAAGGAATAACCGAAGACAATTTTGTAAATTTTCCTTTAAAAATGAATAAATTTGTAATATCATTTTTAACTTAGCACAGGTAATGAACAGATAAACCGCTCGCCGCGTCCCCGGTCTTGCAAATTCGTGGCGGGGCCAATAGATCGTCTTTCTTTGTCAATTCTTGAAAGTTGTCTACCTTGATTTTGATTAAGTCATCCTTTTTTCAAATTTGAAATCACACAATATATTTTTTACATTTTTGATTAAAATCCGTTACAAAATTATTTGAAATGGCGAAGGAGGTGTCGATGTGTACGGTAAATATCAAGATCTAAGTATGTTGACTTGGAGTTGCTGATGTGTGGCATCGATAGACGTAGCCTAAATTAGCCTGATTCTCATCTCACCCTAGTTCAGTCAGAGAGACCGAGAGCATGTGCTCACTAAATGAGAATATTATAATATTTATAATGCCTCGCTGGACGGCTAATGCAAGGAAGACACCGCTCGCCATATTTAAATTTCGTAATAGTCAAGATTTGATTTGACTATTCGTTCTAAAGTATTGCCATGTCCTTGTTAGTACGGCGATCTTAGGCATTCGTCTTCTGTGCAGCAACTCCAGCAATGGAGCCCTGTGAAGGAAACGGCGGGCGCGCCGAACGAGCCCCCGCAGGTGGGCTACTGCTTCCACACGCCCAAAAAGCACCCCTGGAGGCCTATTATGGGCTACGAAGAGATCGAAGTCACTCCTATGTAAGTTGCAGCTGCAGATATTCGCAGGTTCGAACTTTAACGAGCGTCTGGGCCAATGACCTGCACTGAAGTGCGCACCATTCTTGCACCATTCTTAATTTAAAAACAGCAAACACCATTTATTTTATGAATAAAGTGGCCAGCTAATAATATTCTCATTCAACAAGCTAATCCAGCTTTTGTTAATCCCACAGGCCATCCCAACCCATAACAAACACAATGGTGGACCCGTGCTACACCTCTGCCGGGATGGCGGCCGAGCCACTCCGCTTCCCCAACCTGGTGACGGGCTTCGACCGGAGCCCCGAGCACGCCGCCCGCGCAGCCCTCTACACGCGCTACACGCAGTACGAGTGGAACCAGAACAGCATCAAGAATTACAACGAGTCAGACGCCAAGAGGAACTTCTCGGAGCGAGTACGGAATGATATCATGAGGATGCTCAGGTGAATTGTAAAGAGAATAAGGTTATTAGAAAGAAAGAAAGAAAGAAAGAAGACATTTATTCACTTTTACAAGACACACAAATACAAGAAAGTACACACAAATTCATACAAATAAACAAGGTTCACAAAACAACGAAGTAATAAATACACAGATCTGCATGTGTGTCCATGCAAAAGTGAAACGGTCGCTGACTCAGCATTATGCTGAGGCGTTAGGCGTTTATTAAGTCTTCTAATAATATACATCTGTGGAGTTTTTGCCTAGGGCGCGTCGGACAGTTTTCTATCGCATACCAAACAATAACCACAACCACACCCACAATCGTGACCACCTTTCGTGACCCGACGTAAGGTAATGGATTCTTTCATCACGACATGACGTATTTAATTAATTATTTACATAACCTAACCTAACCCTATACTAACTGATCCTGATACTTGGTATGTACCTACAACTCTGTAATTTTACATCTATGCAGCTAATATACGAGTACCTATTGTGAGCTACGCGAAGAGGAATACGCCAGTTGTCTTGTTTAGAACCAAGATTAGAACAGATCGAACGGAACAGCATCAAGACATAATTAGCAGCAACTTGCTCAAATGTGCTATTAAAAGATTTTTGGAGAAATTCAGGCTTATTGTATAAACTAATCAAATTAATTATTTTCAGAGAAACAGACGAAATCGGCACACAAGGACAAAGGGACTCGGGCAGAAGGATTGGGGAGAGAATAACAGACACTACCTTTTGGAGGAACGAGGTAAGATAATTTTGGCAAATACAATTCGGCTGTCAGTAACTTCGGTCTAATGCGTCTAATGTGATTTCCCAAATAGATCCCGAAGAACTCGAAGCACCAGCCCGGACTCGGACTCACGACGCTTTGCTTGGAAGCCCATAGATCGAACCACCAGGCTGCCGTGGCTCGCCAATAATTTTTTGTGTTAAAGAGGAAGCTATTTATTTCATACATACAAACTGAAACATAGATGCACAAAAAAACCCCAGAAAAAAGACCAATGCTGGGAATCGATCTCAGGTCCTCGGCAGTCCGTGCCGCGTGCTTACCCCTACACCACCACTGGTCAGGAGTTTACACGCAAATTTTTCCTATGCATCATACATTCCAGCCCGCCATCATCACTTATGCAGTGATACAGCGCCATCTATGTTCAGTTCTCATCGAGAAACATCAACACTCCTTCCTATTTAGCGGTTTGTATTTAGTATGAAATATATGGATTTCACGGGATGACCGTAAAAGTAAAAAAAATTGAAGTTGAAAAAATAAAAAATATAAAAAGATACTTCAAACCAAACTTGTTTAAAGAGGGAGCTGTTGCTTTAATGCCCTTGATTTGTGTTTCCGTGACAGGTGTCGATCGAGATGGAGCGGCTGGTGGCGACGTGCGAGAAGCTGAACGACACGCGGCGCCAGCTGGAGCGCGCCATCGCCGGCATCGAGGGGCCGCTGCACATCGTGCAGGAGTGCTTGTACCATCGAGAGAAGCGTCAGGGTAAGGACTGTTACAAATGTTACAATCGTTAACATAGTAGCAGTCTAGCATACGCTGGGTCGGGTCCCGTTGGCCTTAGTTACTTGCATTTAGCCTTGGCGAGCAGAGCACCTTAGTCGTGTTTTGTCCGGGTAGTAAAATGTCTTGGTCTGTAAAACGCCCTCACTGCTATAAGCCATGTAAACGGAATGACTTGGCTGTAAAACGACTTAATGTCATAATGTTTTAGTAGGTAAATGGTCTGGTCATGTAAATCTATTTAATACAATCAAGACCTTACACAATTGAGTAAGTCTGCCTACTTGTGCATTTCACGACCTGGACGTTTTGCTAAGTAAGTCTTCCGGATACTAAGACAATTTTGTAACCATGGCATTACATAACTAAGTCATTTTGCATACTTGGTCAGTGTACTACTGAGCCGTTTCGCTCGCCAAGGCTAAATGCAAGTAAGGCCAACGGGACCCGACCCCATAGGCTTGTGTCAACTCGGGCAATAATACTCCCTTGTGGGCGTTGAAGACATTCAGTGGGTCACTGCCAGCAGTGGAATGCTCAGAGAAATTGAGAAGGCCTACTTATACTCGTATAGTATTTAACTAAGCAAAAGAAAAAAGGAGCTAGCTAGACGCCGAAGGATGTCTTTGCATGCGTACCGGCTGTTATACGTGCCACTGCAGGGCACAAGTCTCGTTGCAGAATAAGATGCTTGGGCCGTAGCTCTCACGCGGGCTCAGTACGGATTAGGAACTTCCCACACGCCAATAAAGGCTTCCGCAAGATGTTTTCCTTCGCAGTAAAGCTCATGTTAAATTTCACATGTATTATTCGCGCATAAATTCCGAAAAACTCAGGCCTCTGCTTGACAGGACATATGTCAAACCACTAGGCTACCACGACTTGACTTGATTGTTAACTATGAACCTATCTATTTAATTACGTATGTACTTAATTATTTAACTAAATACCTAACCAAGTAATGAAATGTGTGAACAGGTTTGGAGCAAGTCCACGACGCGGTGGAACAGTCTCTCCTCAAAGAAGTGTCCATTCTACGCGACTGTCAGGACAAATTCCGGATGATGCTGGAAAAGGTTAGAACGGAAAATATACTCAATGGTGGCGCATGACCTAAATTTGGTGTGGTCAAGATAAATTTGGCGAGGCCTTATGGTGGCGCACCATACAGGATAACGGATGTTTAAATGAGCAAACAACGAGAAACTTTCGAGGCGACGGCTCCTCAGACCGCGAGGCTGTGGGCGGTGGCCCACGTTTCCACACCTGCTAGCGCCACCTCTGATATAAGTACGTCTAAGTAAGTTGTATAACGCTGAATCATTATATACGGTGAGTACGGTGACACACACTGGCAGCGCGGTACAGCGCGTATAAATATTAAATATTAGGGGACAATCTTACACAAATCGACCTAGTCCCAAACTAAGCAAAGCTTGTACTATGGGTACTAGACGACGATAAACATACTTATATAGATAAATAAATACTTAAATACATAGAAAACATCAATAACTCAGGAACAAATATTCGTGCTCATCACACAAATAAATGCCCTTACCGGGATTCGAACCCAGGACCTCTTGCTTCGTAGGCAGGGTCACTTCACTACCAACTAGGCTAAGGCGGTCGTTAATAGGATGATTCAGTGTTATGCAACGCGCTAAGCACGCTCCGTCGCCGTCGCGCGCACTCCCCACGCTGCGGCCTGTGGAGGGCTGAATGGATTGAAGTGTAGAATGTAGTTGGTTCTCTATTTGATGACTAGATGGCGCTAGTAGTCGCTACACTTGTTTTGCAGGTGCGGGCGCAGTCAAAGAACTGCCGCGCCACGCAGCACGAGCTGGAGACGGACATGCGGAACAAGGAGTACGCGCTCGGCATCGACTCCATGTGCCACCAGCTCAACAACTTCTCCAAGGTTATTAATAATTCAAATAACTATATAGGTTTAATAATTTCATTGTTTTTTACTGTTTAATGAAATTGTTGTTTTGTTGTGTGAAGGGCCTACAATTCTACTCGGGGATCGAGCGCTATGACCCCACGGTGTGCGACACGGAGCGCTGGGCCGCCGCCAGCGCCGCCACGCTGCAGCGCTCGCAGTCCGAGCGCGCCAAGGCCGTGCAGATGCTCTCAGGTGGGGCGCCGCACATACACACTACCGACACAGCGCTGGGGCGCCGCACATACACACTACCGACACAGCGCTGGGGCGCCGCACATACACACTACCGACACAGCGCTGGGGCGCCGCAAATACACACTACCGACACAGCGCTGGGGCGCCGCACATACACACTACCGACACAGCGCTGGGGCGCCGCACATACACACTACCGACACAGCGCTGGGGCGCCGCACATACACACTACCGACACAGCGCTGGGGCGCCGCAAATACACACTACCGACACAGCGCTGGGGCGCCGCACATACACACTACCGACACAGCGGTGGGGCGCCCCACATACACACTACCGACACAGCGTTGGGGCGCCGCACATACACACTACCGACACAGCGCTGGGGCGCCGCACATACACACTACCGACACAGCGCTGGGGCGCCGCACATACACACTACCGACACAGCGCTGGGGCGCCGCACATACACACTACCGACACAGCGCTGGGGCGCCGCACATACACACTACCGACACAGCGCTGGGGCGCCGCACATACACACTACCGACACAGCGCTGGGGCGCCGCACATACACACTACCGACACAGCGCTGGGGCGCCGCACATACACACTACCGACACAGCGCTGGGGCGCCGCACATACACACTACCGACACAGCGCTGGGGCGCCGCACATACACACTACCGACACAGCGCTGGGGCGCCGCACTTACACACTACTGACACAGCGCTGGGGCGCCGC
The DNA here is from genome assembly GCA_947859365.1 of Archips crataeganus. Taxonomy (NCBI): domain Eukaryota; kingdom Metazoa; phylum Arthropoda; class Insecta; order Lepidoptera; family Tortricidae; genus Archips; species Archips crataeganus. Next base: position 19,983,621 of record OX402058.1, read on the forward strand.
ACATACACACTACCGACACAGCGCTGGGGTGCCACGCGTTCACACTACCGACCGACACAGCGCTGGGACGAGTGGGACGCCACACATTACACACTACCGACACAGCGCTTGAATAGGCAGATCTCTCTCCAGGCAGATGTTATGCCTGGGGACCGAAGGCCGGTGGAAAAAAGTTGGAAATTGTGTTTAAATGCAGCCGAATTAGGAAAGTTCGATAGCGCGATTCACGATGAAGCAGTTACTCTATTTGATGACTAGATGGCGCTAGAGGCCCTCGGATTTCGATCCCCAGGCATACATAACATCTGCCTGGAGAGAGAGATCGCTCTATTGTGGCCTTTCCCCACTCATCCGAACCGACTAACTATTTATTTGTACCTATTGGCTATGTGCGAATGGGGTGGTGGGGTACAGAAAACGATCGCAGCGCACAACATGGCAAAAATTGGAAGTAAATGGGGAGGAAATGTCAACGCTACCCGGCGCCACCGTCGTTAACGTAGCCAATATGAAAGCAATTAATAATCTAACTTTGCAGTTTATTGAAAAGTAATCTGGTTTTCGGGGTACCGGGTTCGGGGGGGGGGGGGGGTCGGGATACGGGGGGGTATGGTTATAATAAGGAGTTTTTGTCCGAAACCATTTCAGACACGGACAATTTGATCAACGTGTCGGCGACGGAGATCTGGGACCAATGGAGTAACACCAACAGCGCGTTTACGCGCCGCGTGGCCGAGACCATCGAGATCAAGAACAAATTGCAACTGCATCTGCATAAGGTAAACACACTCTCATCACTATGACGGTAATGCAACGGGTGGAATATCGTTAGATGGCATTAGTATCGGGAGATCCGTTTGATGAATTGATGGTACAGTCCTGCTTTGCGATTTTCTTCGGCGATGTTACGGCGGAGCGAGATCACGGCGAGCTCGCTGCATAGGTCGCGATACCGCAGCAAGTATACGTACAGGTAAAAATAATCGTCGCGATTTCGCTCCGCCGTAAAAAATCGCTTGTGTGGTAGGGCCTTTACACTGAAAGTGAATTATACGGTGACGTGCAACGACGGCTCGGCGCGGTTTGTGCGCGGGCTTGCCGTCGGTGCAACTCGACCGTTGTACTATTAATTATTCTGTGACAGTGTCGTATCCCGCGAATACAATAAATTTAGCAAGAGAACAGTGGCGAAGGGTACTACTTAAAAAACCCGATTCCCCCGGGTTGACTAAAGTTTTGAAGTTTGAACGCTTCTCTTCCATTACTGCACTTTTAAGAAGAGGATAAATGGGGTTTTTAGGGTTTTTGCTCCGGCTTTACTTGCAAAAATGTTCTCGCCCCGCCACTGCAAGAGAACGAGATAACGCATGTTGCTATCTCACGCTATAAAGTAGGTATCTAACTGGTGCCTGTGCGCACTGCTCTCAGATGCCGCCGTGGCAACAAACTGTGTCGTGCCCAGGGCCCCCAACCTCATGGGGGCCCGAAAGTCAGATGTTTTCGTTTCGAAAATACTTAATTACTTTTCCATTGTCAATGACATTCGCTTATAACACTTTCCAACTGGGTTCCATATTCTTTAGTGCCCAGGGCCCCCGACATGCCCTAAGGCGGTTCTCTAACACGACTCGAATTCTGTATCTATCTATCTATCTACAGCCATTGTCCGTCCACTGCCGGACGTAGGCCTCCCTCATATTGCGCCAAAATTCGCGATCCTGGGCTTCCCTCATCCACCCACTGTCAGCTGTCCTCCTAAGGTCATCAGTCCAACGTGTCGCAGGGCGTCCCACATTACGCTTTCCTAAAAATGGTCTCCACTCCAGGACACGTCTGCTCCAACGATTGTTAGTTGTACCTACGGCAAACGTGACCAACCCATTGCAACTTCAGCGTGCTAATCCTTCGGGCTATGTCAACGACTTTCATCTTTTGTCTTGAATTAACGACCGCTTTAGCCTAGTTGATAGTGACCCTGCCTACGAAGCAAGAGGTCCTGGGTTCAAATCCCGGTAAGGGCATTTATTTGTGTGATGAGCACGAATATTTGTTCCTGAGTTATGGATGTTTTCTATGTATTTAAGTATATATTTATCTATATAAGTATGTTTATCGTCGTCTAGTACCCATAGTACAAGCTTTGCTTAGTTTGTCGATTTGTGTAAGATTGTCCCCTAATATTTATTTATTTATTATTTATTTATTAATTCTGTATGCTGCAGCAATAAGACCTGTAACTATTTGTCCAGATCCAGCAGGAGATCTTCGACGTGGAGAAGACGCTGGAGCTGCTGAACAAGGCCATAGAGGACAAGCTGCAGCCCATGCGCGTCGCGCACACCCGCCTGCAGGCGCGCACCAACCGCCCGCACCTCGAGAAGTGCCGCGACGAGGCGCAGAACAGGTACCACCACCCCACCACCCCACCACCCCACACCCGACACCAGTGCACTCACACCAAGTACATTCACGTGGCGTACACCATTAATCAATAAATTCCAAGACGAATAAATTCCATTAACAAAATAATTCGAAGACACGACTCCAGTAAAAAATAAGTTTTGTTAAAAATTTCATTTAAAAGCAAGCTTTTTAGGCGACTGTTCTTTTTGTTGACTGTACTTGCGTTGTCATCCAACCTACATAAGTATACCAAATTTCAGGTGAATCCAACCACTGGAAGTGGGTCAAATTCGACTTCCTTGACCCAAGAATAATAATTAAAAAAAACAAACGGTGTGAGCTAAATAAAAGCTTGTAAAAACGCTTTATTTTAGCTCTGAAAACCAGACTAACTTTCGATTAACTGCAAAATTAAATTTTTTGTTGCTTTAAAACAAATAATCTATATATATATATAAATGAATCCCTATTTCCCTTGGTCACGGAATCACGCATGAACGGCTGGACCGATTTCACTAATTCTTTTTTTGTTGTGTTCGTCAATGTCAGGAGAAGGTTCTTATGAAAGAAAAAATTAAGAAAATTGCGAGAAAATAAGTATAAGAAAAATTACCGTCCATAATAACTTTTCTAATATAACCTTATGGCGTTTGACATAACTGCCAGTCGTTTGACAGTTGGCGTGATTAACAGAATACGATCGTTTAAATTAAATGTACGGGTCGAAATTTTATTCATAAAACTAGCGACGCGCCCCGACTTCGTGTGGGTGTAGTTTGGGGAAAAAGAGGTAAATATATAAACTTACCACCTTAAATTATAGACTTTCTTTATTTTTCACACCTATTTTTCAAAGTTACACCCGTGCGAAGCCGGGGCGGGTCGCTAGTTAATAATAAATAGTTAATTTATCGAATTGTCGAACGAGTGACGTCATAATTTGCTATTGCCATTCAAACTCTATAGGAGAATTGTTTTGACAGCTCATAAAAAGTACGTCAGTTGATTGGTGGTGTCAACATCCCTATTGCATAAACTATATTCTAAAACATACACTTCCGAACACAGACTCGTCAAAGAAGTATGCGACCTCCAAGAAACCATGGCGACGCTTCAGTCCAAGATCGCCACGGCCGAGGGCACGCACCAGACGCTCCTGGGCGTCCGGGCGGGGCTGGAGGCCGACCTCCGCAACAAGTCCACCACGCTGTTCATCGACCGCGACCAGTGCATGGGGCTGCGGCGCGGGTACCCCGTCACCGCCGCCATTAAGGCTTAAAACGTACAATCGTCGCTAGATGGCGTTAGTGATTAGGTGGGAAGCTAACTTTGTTTATAGGTGGCGCGGTTTTTGGAATTTTTGACAGCTGTCATTGCTTTGCGTAATAGTTTACCTTCAAGTAGTTGACATACCGAACGACGGCTAACCGATAGTGTCTTTCTCAACCTCGACATTGGCAGAATCATCGATAGTATAGTATCGATGGAGCTATATTTTTAAAAATTGAAAAATCAAGTAGTAGTAGTTGACATGGACTATAAGACAAGTAAAGTACGGTCGCGGAGCTTGAATAATTTCGTACCTACAATGATCTTTAATACTTGTCTGCTGCTCTTAAATTCAAGCGAGCGCGATGGCGAATGTTTACGTGCGAGCGACAGATGTCTCTGTGCATGTGACAGTTCATTGTTGCCAGCTGTTGCCCGTGACTCCGTTTGCGGGAACTATGCAATTTTCTTGGATAAAAACTATCTTAAGTCCTTCCCAGGATTTCAAAATATCTCCACACCAAATTTCATATAAATCGGTTCACCGATTTAAGCGTGAAGAGGCAACAGACAGACAGACGAGAGTTACTTTTGCATTTAGGTATTTTTATTAGTAAAGAAGTAAGGATTATCGAATCTATAGCACACAGCAATATTTACTAAATCCATAATGATATTATAAATGCGAAACAAAAAGTCTATCTCCAATAAAAACGAAATTCAATGACAGCTGTCAACATTTCAACGCAGAGTGATCAATGGTTTAATATGCTCTTGTTTCTCTTACACATATGGAGCCTAAGCGAGAGGTAAATATGCATACCTTTTATTCGCCGCGCCACCTATAAAATGTTATGTTATGACGTCTTTCGTGAAACTAAGGCTCCGTGCACACTAGTATGCTCACTGTGAACCAGCTCCGCCGAGAAACCGCCGCCAAAACGCTAGTGTGCAGCTCTTAACTGACATCTAGCGAGATTTATGAAAAATTGTCCTTGTTGAACTTAAATTGTGTTGATTAAAATATTAATTGACTGCATCATTTTTTATTTAGTAGCTGATATACATAAGGAACCAAAGCACAAAAACTTTTGAATTTTTAAAAAGAAGCTTGTCCAATCAGTGGATCGAATCAGTGGAGGTCAACAGTGGTTCACCATATGGGATCTTACCGCCGTAGTCCACGTATTGACATTACCGTACAACGAGGAACGCAGCCAGAATTATGGGCGCCCTGACCAATAGCAGCGATCTGGGGCCTGTTGGCCTGTTGCATAACAAAGTACAACATATACACCGTGAAATTTTAGTGGTTGTTTTCCCGAAACGAGGTGATTTAGTATCGATTGCACAATCGATTTATAATTACTATTTTGACTAGAGTCAAAAATCCAATTGTGAAAAACGAAAGTCGAAAATGACCGCAAACCAATAGTAACGATTCGTTGGTACAAGTTGCGTACGATTGTTCGATAGGTTAGGTACCAACGAAGCGTTACTATTGGTTTGCGGTCATTTTCGACTTTCGTTTTTTACAATTGGATTTTTGACTCTAGTCAAAATAGTAATTATAAATTGATTGTACAATCGATACTAAATCACCTCGTTTCGGGAAAACAACCACTAAAATTTCACGGTGTATTACAAGCGGAACTCCCTTTCTAGTTAATATAACTGAAGCAAGAGTTCCGCTAGTAATATTAGTTGTACGTTGTTATGCAACAGGCCAGGCCCCTGGGTGATATTTATAAATATAGGTTTAGACTAAGTTAATTCCTTTTTTCTTACAATACTTTTTGTTAATTTTTAATTGGCCTAATTCGATTAATAAAAAACTGATAAATGGGAAGTCCCAGGAATCCAAGAAGATTTCTCTCTAATTTCATTGTTAAAAAAAAAATTCATATTATCTTATTAATCGTTATTACATTTTTGCTCAAGCTCTCTTGTGCATGTGCTCGCGGATTACCGAGATAATTCGTTTCAGTTAATTTTCATTTTGCAAAGCTTTGATATTCTAGAACGGCGCCGCGCTCAGCTGCCTTCTTTCCACTTATTCCCCTAAATTCAAGTCTTTGGTGAATGAGCATTTACTAGCCTCACTTCGCTTTCCATCAGGCGTGACTGTGGTCAAACGCAAGCCTATCCATACTAATATTATAAATGCGAAAGTGTGTCTGTCTGTCTGTTACCTCATCTCATCACGCTTAAACCGTTGAACCGATTTAGATGATATTTGGTATGGAAGTTGTTTGAGACCCTGGGAAGGACATAGGATAGTTTATATCCCGGAAAATTGCAGTTCCTGCGGGATAGCGATAAACAAATTCTTCGCAGACGGAGTCGCGGGCAAAAGCTAGTATTGTATAAAAAAAGTTTTGATTACTTAGTATGAGCTATAATCTTTTGAATTACTTATCTTATTTTTCAATAGAAGAAAACTGTCTGTGCATTTCATTCTATTAAAAATAAAAGCTTATAAAATAAAACTTATAACATTAACAAACACACAAACAGCACCAACTAAAACGGCATTTGCGTGAAATGCATCAAATGCATTATTCTAAAATATTTAATTTTATTTACACCTAGCATAAATAGATTATTGCTTTACATAAGATGGTATGGGCAGCTTCATGCCCTCCTTGGCTTCGAAGAAGGTGTATGAGAGGACTATCTCATCCACAAACTCCATTTGAGGGTCCTCTGTGTACTCAGGGTCGATGTAGAAGAATACTGGCATGTCCACCTAGGACAAAGGTTGTAAAATTAAACAAAGGTACTAAGATTAGTGTAGGCGACGCATGTGTGCACGTATGTACGAATGGCGATGCTTGGTAGCCTCCACACCCCTAAATTTGGCACTGGTGGGCCTATATTTGTATTGTGTTGCCATAATATAACTTCATCGCATAGCTTAAATGATGGTTTAGAATGAGGGCATGTGAGGAGTGGAGGGGGAACTTCACAGACAAGAAACATGCACTTATACAAAAGGAGGCGTTATTAAAGCTAGGAATGCTAGCACAGAATAACGACTTAATTAAGAAACAGAGGGTTTTCGATAAGAAATACAGAATCCATATAGGAGAGAGAGATGATTGGAAGGTAGACCTTGAATATCCGACTACAATTTGTTTTACGGATGGATCAAGGAAGAAAACGTCCCAACTTGCGGGAGCAGGTATAATAATACCCAAGATGAATGTTCGAGAGGCTATACCATTAGGCAGATATGCCAGTGTGTTTCAGGCTGAAGTGTGCGCAGTGTTGAAGTGCGCTCAGATTATGCAAGCAAAACTGGGTGACTATCGAGGTGTAGGAACAGTGGTGATTTACTCTGATAGTCAAGCAGCGCTAAAGGCATTAAACAAGCCGACAGTTAACTCCTCTTTGGTAAGAGAGTGCAGAGATGCACTTAATAAACTAGGAGAGAGTACGAAGGTTACGGTGGCCTGGGTCCCAGGACATCAGGGAGTGACAGGTAATGAGAAGGCTGATGAGCTGGCAAGGGAGGGAGCGGATACGGGATTCATAGGTCCTGAACCGGTACTTCCAATGTCTGCAGAAGTTACCAAGGGGGTTATAGATAGAATGAAGGAACAGGAAGCAAACAGTGAGTGGAAACAGGCTGTAGGGTGCAGACAATCGAAGATGATGCTGGATGGCATAAACCACAGAAGAACTAGGTATCTCCTAAATCTAGGTAAGAGTAGCTTAAGAACTATAACTGGCATAATTACTGGCCATAACTTGTTAAATAGGCACTTAAGCGTAATAGGTATAAAAAGTGACCCCTCCTGTCCACATTGTGGGAAGGAGGAAACGAGTGAGCACGTCCTAACCGAGTGTGTCATGTACGCGGCAGCGAGGCGTGATGTATTCGGGAGTGACGAGCTGAGGGAGGAGGAGCTAAAGGATGTCTGTCTCAAAGATGTCCTTTTGTTCAGCAGGAGAACGAGAAGATTCGAGGAGAATTGCTGTGTGGGAGCGCTGCTGGGACAGTAACCTGTCGGCTCCAACCACGGGGAACTGGGCTGAATGACTGTGCAAACGATCGACAGCCCGCCTGACTCAGCAAGGCGTCCCCATACATCATCATCATCATCATGCACGTATGTACGAATGGCGATGCTTGGTAGCCTCCACACCCCTAAATTTGGCACTGGTGGGCCTATATTTGTATTGTGTTGCCATAATATAACTTCATCGCATAGCTTAAATGATTAAATATGGTATGGCGTTGCACATTTGCAAATCTTTTTTGCGTCAAATTTATCAATCATTGTATTTGTTGCTACAATGCAACACAAAAGACAATACTTTGAAATTAAGCACAAAAGTGAAAATAAAAGTGCTTTTTAATTAATAAATATTTCTGTTTCTTTTTTTTGCCCATGTGATTTCATATTTGAAGAGTTTCAGAAATTTAGTAGTCCATACCTGTTCATGAGGATTGAGCTGCTGTTCCTCGAAGCAGAAGCACTGAATCTTGTTGAAGTACTGACCAGCTTCAAACGGGATCACATTGTAGGTGCTGATGCCAGTGACCGGCTTGTCTGTGGGGTTGCGTGCTGTATAAAATGCCAGTGCTGTCTCACCCGGCAACACCTGGAATGTCACCCAATGAGCTACTAACATTAGACTGCAGGGCTAGCCAATCAAAAAATTCCAGAGATTTAGTTACATTTGGAGCCAATTTTACAGAAACATAGTTATTTTTATCAACATGTCTAGCTTTTTTTAGAAAAGTTAATTGGCATTACTGTGGCCAACCAGACAATCACAATTGAATGTTAATCCAGTGTTGCCAATTTAGCGATTTTAATGCTAGAAATGGCGACTTTTGCTTAACCCCTCGTATGCTTAAGGCACGGATCCATGCTCAATTTAAGGTATTCCTTTTGTATTTTTTTTTTAAATCTGTATTGGATTTATATGGCACAGCTGAGACTCGAATGCACGATTTTTTTCACTTCTCACATACGAGGGGTTAATTTTAGCTTCATAAAAAAAATATATACAAAATTATTCAGTAACTTTTATTATTTAGTACTTTTTAGACAACCAGATGGCCTAGTAGGTAGAGAACCTGCCTACGAAGCTTGAGGTCCCGGGTTCGATTCCCGCGTCGGGGCAGATGTTTGTATGAATAATACGAATATTTGTTCTCGGGTCTTGGGTGTTTAATATGTATTTAAGTATGTATCTATCTATATAACTATGTTTATCCGTTGCCTTGTACCCATAACACAAGCTAGGCTTAGCTTACTTTGGGACTAGGTCAATTGGTGTGAATTTTATTGTCCTGTGATATTTATTTTATTTATTTATTTTTATTTAACTTATCTGAAAAGACAACTTCTGAGGTTACTTTAGTTTTGGACTTAATAAATTTTTATTCATTCCCAAAACATGAGATGCTGAATGCATCCCTAATATAATCAGGTTTAATAGGCCTATAACACCATACAAATGATCATGCAAGGCATAAAAGAGCATATTTATGCAAAGTTCATACTTTCATAAAATTTTCATAATTAATTGTTTACTGACTGTGATGTCGGGCTGCTGTGGCTTGAAGTTCCACTGCATGGAGGAGGCCACGTCAGCATTAAACTTGACACGGATGGGCCGATGCTTCACTGCATTCATAGTGCTGACCACATCACTAGGCTCCGCTAGCCCCGTCGTCCCACCATAGCTGTAAGCCTACAAATTCATAAAAAACATACAGATTCTATGTTGAAATATGTACATGGAATTAACAACAACAAGAACTACTGATTCTGATTTTTAACTAATTTTTTAATGAGGCTAATTAACACCTAAATATTACCATGAGAAACAAAATAAACTTATGCAAATCTTTAACTCAATTGATTAAATGTGGACATCTTTTTTTCCTAATATATAAAATTCTAGTGTTGCGGTGTTTGTTACCAAACTCCTCTGAAATTGAGAATCGGTCAACATCTATTTTTTATACCCCTATTATTCTTCGCAGACGGAGTCGCGGGCAACAGCTAGTAAATTATAAAATAGTACACTTGTGTAACTCACATGGTGTTTTGTCAAACTAATCTGATGAATGCATCTAGCGTGGTATGCATCACAACAGGAAAAAGGTAAAATAATTACAATGAGGTTATTTTCGTTACCTGGCAGAAAATTCTGTAAAGCGGCACTGCTGCATAACTTAAACCTACAGTCATAATCCCCAGGGCTGCTACATAATTAAGTGTTGATCTTATATTCCTTTTCTGATCGTGAGCTGCTCGAACAAAATAGTTCTGTGTACATTTCAGAGGACTCAACAATTGTGGCGAAGTTCTCACAATATTGTTTCTAATTAAATTAGCACTGCACCTATTCATAAAGATAAGACGGTTCATGATGCGTTCTTATATAATTTCACAGTATGATATTACAGCATTTTTCATAAAATTGTTATTTTATCTGATCGTAAATTGACCGAGAAAACATTTCAAATTCGCCAAAAAACGTCAAATTTGACATTGACATGATTGACAGTACTAACTAGGGGTGTGTTCAGCAAGTCGCTACGTATTACAAACCCAAACGCTACTAACGCTGTTAAGGCCACAACAAACCGGTAGTGCGGGACGCCAACGCACAGTGGGATATTTTGCTATTCCAGCTGGCCAAAAGTCAAAAATCTCAAATTCAATGCATGTAAAAAAAAATACTACCTGTCGTAAGCCAGGTGGTCGCCGAACAATAGACAACCCTTCATACCACTCCCACTCCTTTCTGGACCCGCGCCGCAGCAGTCGAAAGTTGATCGTTTTGTCCAAACTGCACGCATCGCTTATTGGCATATTTACCGTACGCATCCTTTAACATCGAATATTTTTAACTTGTTCACTGTTATACAAGAAGTGATAATGGGTGACGATAATCCAGGTAAGAGTACTATTTATTTTATAGTTTTTTTGCATATTCTTTGCTGTTACATTTACAATATATAATACTAAACAGAGCGGTTTTTTTTTAGTTAATTTTTTTCGGTTTGTTAAGTTATGAGGGGTTTTAGTTACGCTCTCGGGTGCTCTCCGATTTATTTTTAAATATTTTTATACTGAAAACATCTTCTTTATTATAACCATAGAGAAAATAGGTGCCTATAAGTGCCTATTATGTTAATAAACGCGATAATTGATCATCATTAAATAAAGATGTTTAGTCGTTTTATAAATAAAATATATAGATATACAGATTCCTTTATTTCCAATTGTAACCAATATTAGCTTTTACACGTCAAAATATTAAGAAATTCACAATAATATTATCGTCAAAAAAATGAAAAAAAATAAAAAACCATTTGCATCGAAATACGTCTTGTTATTATTAAAACAACCAAAAACATCTAAATATTGTTAAGATCCGCCGATCCGATTAAATCATTTTGGCCAGCTAGAATCACAAAATATCCCACTGTGCAACGGAGCGTGCCCAGGGCGAGCGCAATTGCTTCAGTGTTATTGACCGCGCTGGGCACGCTCCGTGCTCTGCTCCCGGTTTGTTGTGGCCTTAAGATCATTTATCTTCTCTAGGGTTTGCGCGCACGAGCAACTTTTCGTCTCCGCGACTATTTTATCAAGTCTATGGGTTAGTATGGAAGTGCACACACGTAGCGCCGCGACTCCCAGGGTACAAATACACAGACTTGATAAAATAGTCGCAGAGACAAAATGGCTCGTGCGCGCATACCCTAAGACTCGGACTTGAGCGCGCGCAGACAGAGAGCGGTCAGGGGGGCTACTCCGAAATTCGCATCGTACCGTCTCGCTCGCTCTCGTATTAAATACTGTTAGTATGAGCGGAATAGCACGATACGAAGTTCGAATTTTACACTTCGGAGTATAAGCCCTGGACATAAACATATACTTCTATTTCTATGGCCCTGGAGTTCCGCGTTCCGAGTTCTTTCGAATGTACTGAGTCCCTTACGGCACTTTCACACGGGCAACGTCCCGTTTTTTGCGGGTTCGGTTTTTTGCAGGATCCCGTTTAGTAGCATACGTGCTACTGTGGTAATATTCACACGAGCATTCGGTTTGCGGTATCCTGCAAACCGAATGCTCGTGTGAATGTTACCATAGTAGCACGTATGCTACTAAACGGGATCCTGCAAAAAACGGGACGTTGCCCGTGTGAAAGTGCCGTTACGATAACGCACACAGCAGGCGGTCGAAACTCTCGAGCGGTCAAAACACAGAACTCGGAACTCCAGACCGCTCTCTGTCTGCGCGCGCTCTTTATGAGTTTTTCATTTGGCAAATCATTGCCAGCATGAAAATACCTTGGAAAGGATATCCTGTTAACCAATTGGTTTTTTATTTTATGTAATAGTTGGTTAAAAGAACTATATCAGATTTTTATGTAAATTGACCAAAATAATTACTGAATTGACTTCATATACAAAATAATATGGTAGAATAATAATAGCAGTCAAATATCAGAATGACAAATGACGTTCGCGCGGGAACATACTAATACTTGTTACATGTCAGTTAAACAGTAGTTTGAAAAACTTAAGAGAGGTAAGTAGCATGCAACATTTTAAATCAATAAAACAAAGCTTATTCATTGTTAGAATCTAAATTACTTTAATATCACAATTTTGTTAAACCTAGGTGTTTCTCATGTGCATCATCGTTTGTATTCTAGAGACAGTTTATGTTTTGTCTTGATGTGTGCATCTGTATGAGTTTTCTGATAAGCTTTATAATTACAATCTAGGAACGGACATCGGAACATGGGTTCTTTGCCGCATTCATACGTGACGTGCCTTCTGTAGGTACTTTTGTGCCTGTATTTTCTCTTGCATTTTTCGCATTCGTAGGACATGTCGTAATGCGACCAGTAGTTTTTTGTCTTCATTGGCATAATTGGCATCATATTTTGCATCATTGTTTTAAAGAAATCAACTTCACCTGAAACAAGGAGTCAGTGCTGCAGTGGTTGTAGTTAAACCCCAATTGAATTGTCCTGTAATTTAGGCTAAAAATCTACTTACAGTAAACTCTAGCTAATGCTATTGTAATTAATGTTTTTCTGACTTGATATCCAACTTAGGACAAGATTGGGGCTTTTCATACAAAACCATTTATTATTAAATTGAAACATTTATTCACATGCATTTCCAATTAAAAAAGAACAAACCAAACACACTCAATGTCGTTAAAAATACAATTAACATTATAATTAAAATTGCGTCTTTCGAACATTGGCACCATTGCGTAAACATTAGTTTTTTTCTTCCCTTCGCAAGATCAAAATATCTGCTGTTGATTTTTATTAAACTACCTATTTACCAGGAACAAACGAATCTCAAAATCCGAACTTTAAATTACATCTTTTCTTGTAGCTGCCTAATTAATTATTACGTAATTCAAAGTTCTAAAGATTTGACGAAAAATAATTGACTAATACTGTTATAGCATTTTATACTATGAATATTATTTTGAAGGCTACTGAACAGATATAATACAATTTCTAATAATTATTTTTCTAAAATGGTAACTTCAATAATAAAAGCCTCCAAAATACTGGGGGGGGGGGGGCTACTTCCAAATTCGTATCATGCCATCTCGCTCACTCTCGCGTTAAATTAAATAGTGGCAGCGTGAGCGGGATAGCACGATACGAAATTTTGAACTTCGTAGTACAAGGCCAGAGTCCAAGTAATGTCACATCCTTAACTAATATCCAAAAACATATTACCTAGTAAATAACCGTAATAATTTACCTAACAGTAATTAAATCTATGTATTTTATTAAAGCACTAAATTCTTATTAGGCTAAGAATCGACTGGAAGATTCTTTGGTTTCAATATTGCGCGATTCAAATTTGAACTTTAACGGTAACTTAGTATAACATTAACAAATGCAATAATAATTTATGATTTAACAGCAATACTGTACTAATACAAATTTTTGGATACAAAATGTTTGGTAATAAGTATAACATAACATGCCCACGACTAAAATCTATGTGCGATAGACCAGACACTTGCCAACGGTTGTCAGAGTTGTGAAACACTGAGCAGCCCACATGGGACACAGCTGTGCCCAACCTGAAACGGGGCAGGGCCCACATCATCTCTACATATACGTGAGGTTGGCATACCTTACGATACTACATTTCTTTGGTAACAAGGAACACACACTTAACAAATAATTATAATAACAAGAACAAGAAAATATAACAATCTATTTAAAATATTGTATAAAATGTCTTACGTATAAACAGTTACATTTGTCTAGAATTTTATTATTCTTCAATTAACATTAACAATCAAAATAGCTGCCATCTAGCTAACATTACTCTTGTATTGTTCTATTATTAATCGAAGGACGTTTCTAACAGCACAGGAAAATTGTCGATGATAGATAACTTTAGCTGGGATAGTGCAAGTATTTCACACAATCCAAGCTTTATGGAAGCAAAGCAACAACTGAATGCTTACACTCTTGCATACAGTATGATAGGCAATGATTAGGTAAATAAATGTGAGATAATTACCATTTTCATTTCGGTTAAGACTGTTTGCCTCCACATACAACGTGTCTCTACTCTCTGGATACTGACCGAAATCCTGAGTACAGTTCCTTCTCAGGAATGTTCAAAGAGTATTGTAATATTATATGACCAAGAGTGGCAACTCTATGGTCAAATTTGCATGTATGGAAGGTGCTGCTACCCTACGCCCTGGTGAAGAACTAATGTGACGTATCTATAGATGTATACCTATCTATATGTATATGTTGGTAGTGATGTACAGTTATAATTACGCGTAATTTTAATTGATAGGCTAATTGCCACTATTCGTATTTTAGCCGTCTAATTCAAATCAGCATATACGAAGTATAAGCGGCTAAACCCGATTTGCACTATACGGCTAAAATACGAACGTTGGCAAGTGGCCTATCAATTAAAGTCCTTGACCGTACAATTTGGTACGCCATGGCCATGGCCGATGAATGACAACTGACAAGTTAGACAAGTCAACCAAGATGGCCGCTAATTTAGTTCTTTACCAAACAACCAGAGATCGCTGTAGTCGCATGAAAAGTGTGATATATGTAAGTGTGCCCCCCCTAGGAATGTTCTAATTTTGTAATATTATTAGATCAGATAAAAAAAACCGGCTAAGAGCGTGTCGGACACGCCCAAGATAGGGTTCCGTAGCCATTACGAAAAAATCAAGTAATATTTTTCAAAGGATTTCGTATGTGTACGGAATCTTCCAAGTTTAGGTCTGTTTTATACCTTAGGCTACTGTTTATTCTTAAACTACAAAAATAATTCCCAAGCAATTAGCCGCTATTGTAAATATAATATATTTACTACCATTCTGATTTTTTAAAATTTTTCCACCCAACAGTTTGGATTTTAGAGGGGAGGGGGGGACGGTCGATTTTAATAAAAAAAATCACTTTAAAGTTGAATATTTCGCAAACAGATCACTGAATAGAAAAATCATGCTAGCAATTGGGGGGTCCCAATGGTTTTAAAAGACCCATCCAACGATACCCCACACTATAGGGTTAGTCGAGAAAAAAAAATCACCCCCACTTTACGTCTATGGGAGTAGGTACCCTAAAAAAATTATTTTTATTTAACCACTTTGTCGGCGTAATAATATATATTATATTCATGCCAAATTACAGCTCTTTAGTACTAACAGTCTCTGAGCTTCGCCGCGGACGGACAGACATGGCGAAACTATAAGGGTTCCTAGTTGACTGCGGAACCCTAAAAATACAATTAATACCAACCCACAAACAAATCAACAATAAGTAGGAACATACTGTATCACTTTGCGGTTCAGAGGTTGATCACCTAAATACGTCCTACTTGCAGGGCACAGGCCTCCTTTCAGAATGAGAGGGCGCCTAGTTTCCACGCGGGCCCAGTGCGGATTGGGAACTTCACACACACCATAGAATTTCTTCGCAGTTGTATGCAGGTTTCCTCACGATGTTTTCCTTCACCGTAAAGCTATTACTACTATGTAATTTTGCACATTAATTCCGAAAACTCAGAGGTGCGAGCCGGGATTCGAACCCACGACCTCTCTTACTCTGCTTGAGAGGCCATTGGCCAAACCGCTAGGCCACCACGGCGGTTCCAAACTATTGAATCTTAAATAAGTCATTTCTCTATTAATACGGTGGCGTATGGTGCGAGTCTTTGTACATAGCTTAGAAATATCCTAATCAACACGTCCTATTCGTCTATGTCCAGAGGGTAGAGACACATTGTACATACCTATTATGTAATACTTGTTAAGTGTTGAAAAGGCAAACTTGTACAAGAGAGTATTACTATAGGTAAGGGCCTTTATGAGCAGTCTTGCTCGTTTGCCAAACAGAATGGCTCAGACTGTTACTATTCGATCATTGCACCTCAATCACCCACTCTGCTGCGGTAGAGCGGGCGTCTCTTTTCTTCTATCTTATGAAAAGTTCGGAGAATAACGCAAACTGTTGTGCAAATCTAAGGCACAGATCAAGCTAGTTATAGATACAATAAACACTCGTTCAAAATAGTTGCCAAAAGAAAGAATAAAGAAAGTAATAAATATTCTAGGGGTTGAATGTTTTCAGTACTCAATTAGGTATTTAGCGTTAAATAAGATAATAACTTCAGCTACGTTTTTGGCAATAAAATATTAAACCTAGAGCGCTTTAAATTCAAACCAAGGAACCCCTAGAAATCTGACAAAGCCGGTGGGGCTATTTCACTAATTAAGCTTAGAATTTGCGATTTGCAGTTGTATAATATTATTATATCTTCCGGGTAGCCAATCAAATAGCTTCTGCTTTGGGATACAATCTGTTTGTATAATAGTTATGTTGTTTGAATCTTCATTCAACTGTCATCTTGCTTTGTATTGGTTTGATTGTTTGCAGTTAAGTAAAAGGTCCAAGGATTTCCACTCTTTGAAACATATATATGCTGTAACAGAAACATTTTTTAATATTTTCACCTTAGGCGATTTAAAGAACATGCAAATGGTCACTGATAATTTATTGTTATTCAGCAAAACGTATTTGTTAATTTTCAACTAAGTATTTCATTTGTATACATAATTACCAATGACCAGTCCACATCTTTAACAATAATACCACTTAGCGTCTATAATGAACTACTGCATGCCTTGGTTAGAAGCTCTCTAATTTAATAATTTTATAGTACGTAGGTTTTTTAGGCCGTAACTATCCATGCAAACCACATTATTTTATAAGGTTAATTTCATGCTGAAAGGGGTTAGTGTCAAAGATAACCGTTCTTTAGTTACTTTGTCTGAAAGTTAATAATTATGAATCTTTAAGCAGATACTTGTTAACCGAACTATTCGTAGGTTAACTGACAAAAAACTTAAGAAGTTAGTGCCCAGGTTAAAAGCCCGTGTTAGTCGCAATTACAAAAAAAAAACCTGTTAATTTTACTGACATTGAGTTTGTACTGGCAGCGAGTCATTCCGATACGAAATCCACCTTCTCCGGTAAATCTTTGTGTAGATGGCGTTCGTGCAACAAGAGATTGTGTTTCTGATAGGCGCGGTATACGCAGTAGGGGCATTTGAAACTGGGCTGTTTTCGACACTCGTACTTTATGTGCCGCTGCAGAGAACCCTTGTGCTTATATTTGTTCCCACAATCGACGCATTCATACAGAGTCCACCCCGCCTTCCCGCCGCTCAACCCGGAAGTACCATAACCCAATATATAAGGAGTGTACAACTGTGCAACTGAAAGTAAAACGCAAATAAAAATAAAACGTGCAAATAATACTTAAGCTACCACCGTTACCGTAAGCCAAGCCACCATCAAATAAGATAATAAAATAGGTATATGTGCTGCCAAGCATAGGATAATGCACCATGTCTCCCATTAATTTGCTTTTTCTACAGGTATAACTATATCTACCGCCTTATATTATGTATAACATGCGACCTCTTAACCATATTCTAATATATATAAATCATATTACGCAAGTATCAGTCAAGTCTGCTGCAAAAATTCATAGTATTTTAATAGTTGGCTGATGCTTGTTTACAATATAGTCCAATTTAATTATAATCATGCCATGTTAGTAATTGTTAGTAGTTGGGCCCGCAGTTCACATCCCGCTCCGATAAGTGCCAGAGTTTAATAGAACCGTACAACTCAATCAACTTCATTGGAAGTAAAACAAATAAAAATCAAGTATAGCAACTTTATTAAAATACAAAATGGTTATAAAAATACAATCAAATGCATTTAATCACTGTATTTTTCATTGATAGATTACACATATTTTGTTGACCTAGCAAAATATTCTATAGGGAGTTCTTAAAAGTAATTAGGTTTGTTCGCTAGCATACAGCACTAGGATCGTGATATATCTAATAAATTAGAAGACAAAGTAGTCACTCAATCATGATATGATTCTTAGCCCACCATAGAACCCTGTCATAACGACATTTACGTCATTCGATAACAATTGTTCATTTTTTTTACTGATATAAGATTGTATGGTGGCCTAGGATAGAAATGAAATTCAAATTAGTTAACTGTAGGTACTAATAATGTTTTCCTAAAAGATTTCTCCAAAGTTCGATTCTCAGAACCGCATCGTTTTAGCAGAAATTACAATATCACAGCTTTGAAAAAGTTGTACTTCTCAGAAGTTTGTCAATGTTTGCTCAATTTTTTTGTAAAATGATTACAAAAAAAAGTTTATCGCGGTCACTTTCTTCTTCCTTTTTTTCGTCTCTGTATTACATTTTACAAACTGGAACATTTTAAACCCTAATGACTAAAGTTTGAAGGCACTTAGTTTTATACTGACAAGAATTTTTATGGTTGTACTCTGTGAACTCTACATATTGATTGTATGATGGTAACTCCAGCGGATTAAACCTACGACGGTACCATGTTAAAAAAAACTAGTTACTTTGAATAAAACAAATCCTAAATCAACAAATCTTAATGTTTGTAACGAATTTTGTGCATGCTATAACATGGTACCTACCCTAATCTTAAAATAATGTCTAACTGGTAATGAATGTGTAAATATTTACTTATTCTATGTGGAAGCTGGTTTGACTCTCACAAAATTTAACATGATGGTGTAATTTTGATGAGATTAACTTTAAATGGCAGTGTCGTGTGACTCCACAATTAAATTCAACGATTTTAATTAAGGCACTTGAAACTATTGCAGGTTTGACCTTACAACCACAATTGGACCCGAAAGGAGTGAGTAAAATTACAGATAAAATCACAAAAGTATATCAACAGACATACATTTCCAGGAACTACTGAGTTAGTCAATTGTCCACTCAACTGATACGCGGCTAAGAAAAACTCTAAATTAAAGTAAAATAAATGCATTAGACGTAAAGAGATCTAAAAATAATTGAAAAAATTAACTTAAATGAGTATTAAAATATAATGGAACATGCATTATGGCAGAGAACTAGAGCTTGCTAACTAAGCGATAATAGCTTCATTTTACTAAAAACTAAGATACATAATATGAAATAATGTATAACGTAAAACTTAAAAAACTTTTACTCAAGATTTATGTATGTATCTCAAAAAGTCATCAATTCAATATCTAAATATATCTGGCAAGCTGTATTCCTCAGATCTTATTGTAATCTGAAATTTAATATCTAAATTGTACGACCTATTTGTTCATAAGAAACCTGTTAACGATGCTGATAAGACAGTAACTGGAATTGGTAACAATTTTAAACAATTAGAAGTAAACTATCTTACGCTTTGTTAGGATCGATCAAACGTCCAAAACTACGAACCTTAAGTCCTAATACAGGAATGATAAGTTTACATAATAAATGCTGTACATAAATATAAAAGAGTATAAAGCGTAACTATACACATCACTTGATCTTAACTTATTGTATAAATGCAACAGTTGCTTACACTGTCGCCAATAAACTGCAACTAGTGCGAATACTATGAGTAACTCGTCATTTGTGGTATCTAAAGTATTGTTCATCACTAATGGATGTCGCATTAAGCTCAAAGGTAACGATTAAAGGCACCTTTTGTGACCTCGCGGGAGACGATTACATCTAACGTGACTGTCCCATGCCACTATCACAAAGAGATTTCATCACAATTATCACAATCGGAAAACCCTCGGATTCTGATACAATTCTTACTTTACTTGAAAGTATTTACTATAAAAAGTCGCAACGATTTACAAAATGTAAATATAAACATGAAATATCGGTACTTAACGATACAAAAATGTTTCAAAATTCATCAAAAAAGACTAAAATATGTAACGCTAACATCGAAAACGGCTTTTCAAAATTCTTATAAAAATATGGAGTATTCAATAGTGACTAAAGTTCACTGGTCTCCCACACCTATGTGCATGCGTCGACGTTGTCCTGTTTGATGTACTGCTCCGGCTTCATGTGTACCTCGCGGTGCATCCTCTCCATGTGGCGCGCGATGTGCATCTTCTGCTTGGCGCGGTAGACGCAGTAGGGGCACTGGAACTGCGGCTCCTTGCCGCACTCCCACTTCTGGTGGTTGCGCAGCGAGGACTTGAGCTTGTAGACGCGCCCGCAGTCGGGGCAGGAGAAGGCGGGCTCGCCGGGCCCGGGCGGCGGCAGCGGCGGGCCGCTCACGCGCATGCTGGCCACCAGCGGCAGCGCCAGCCGCGCCGACCACTGCTCCCACGACAGCCCGCCGATCCTAGTGAAAGACACGTCCTCCGGCCCGCCGCCTCCTGAAATCGCCAAACTTGTCATAAAACGATCACACGCGAGGACGCACGAACACGCAACATTCAACATTCCCGTGTGGTTAAACAGTTACAAGCGATAACTTACATATGTTATATACATAATATGTATAATATATAAATATAAAAACAAAGATATACATATGATATAGAAGATAAAACTACTGTGAGTTTCCACCGAGTGCTGTGATGAAAGCTTTGCAAAGGAAAAAGTAAAAAAAAAGAACAAAAAAGAAATCAAAACGTTTATTATAATGTATTAACTCATATTTTTGTGAAGAGGTATCGTCGTAAGGCGGTCCGTTTTCTGTTCAATACACAACAATCTTAACCGGCTTCACTTATTGGGTGATACGCGCGACGCTAAGAAATTGTGTTACCAATACGGTTCTATGCACTGCTATTGCTATTCTAAAAAGTTTGTTACTGAAAAGTAGTCTCCCGACCCATGGGTTTTCTTGTCTACCTGAAATTTTTAATTATATTAGTATGAACGAAAAAAGGGAAACTATTGGTACATGCAAAGTTGAAAAGAAAAGCGGCGATTGACTCAACACATATCATGCAAAACATGCATTGTTAATTAGGTGTAAATATAGTATCATAACAAGACTTACCAACAATAATAAGCTAAGATGAAAATTAAATTCATAATTTTAAATCAGTTTTTATCCAGAGATGATACTGATACATTTGAAATAGTTTCATTGTAAAAAAAAACACATTTTTCATATATATTATAGCTATATTTGATTAAACTTTTCTACCAGATAAACCCCAAAATATTCATATAAAAATCACACTAATTAATCTTAGTCTCCAATAACATTAACAAACAATGTAAACTTTGCATCATTTTAATCATGCTACACACATTCAGTATTTAGGGAGCGTAATAAATATGATATGATGGGAATATTGCGGTTTTGCATGCTCGACATAATGACTTGAATGTTTCTACAACAAATAACACGTCTTATTCTTACCATCACGATAAATAATCTAATACTGACTTTGGTCATAGCTTGTTATCCTAGTTTAACAAAAATATCAACAGTCAATATGTTAAACAAAACTTGATTAGGTTATTGCAAAATAAATATCAGTTAATATCAAACACTTTATAAAATTTTGAACACATTTTCTATCCCAGTTTACCGAATAACAACAATATCGAAAACACCATAGTATTAAAATATTATAACTACAGGTAACATTGTAGGCACATTATGGATGAGCTTTAATTACCTAATCGCGAGAAAACCAATAGATTCTCAATTTACTGATTTACTTGATGGAATAGCCTCGATCAACTAGCAAACACAAACTTTCAAAAATTCATTTCATTAGTCATTTGAGAGATCTATTGTTTTCAAATAAAGGACTGCAAAAGCAGTCTATTAACATTATCCTAGTTCTAATAAATAAACATTTTAAATTAACATAACTTTGGGTTCTCTACAAGGGTATATATGTGTATAGATAGGAAGACAAGGAATGGTCCCTCGAATGTTAATACTAAAAAACAAAACAGGTTTGATAACAAATTAAAAGGATTAACAACAATTTGGCTATCTGAAACAACAGACTACAGACTTAACCACCGCAGAATTATAGCAGTTTCTACCCGTGACAGAAAGACAAAGAAAAATATAACCTACAAAACAAATCATATACTTTAACATTACTAAATATAATAAAATAACTAATCATTCTAATATCATTGCACTACGATTAACAAATTTGGAATTACATATCCCTTAAAGGAATGATTGTTTGATTATAAAACTAGACAAATTCGAGTTAATGTATGGAAATTTATTGCTTCGTCAAATTTAACTAGATAATATCAGTATTCGCAGCACGATCCAACATTTTAAATATATTAATTTATATTTCACCGATCTGGAACAACAATGAACGTGGACTCGAATTATCGACCCGGCCGGGGTCGGCTACCTCCGAATAAAATACTTAGGGTCAGTCTTAACTACAATCGTAAACTCTAACAAAAACAACAAAATTAACGCTAATGCCGTTAGGGAATGTGCACATTACAACTAATCTGTGTATATAAAACTCTTTTAACAAAAAGCGTTAAAATATAAATAAAATTATTGCAGTACCGATTTGGTTAGGTATCTACTTTGGTCGAATGTGTAATTGTATAACTAGATGGAGGTCTTCTTGTTGCGGCGCACCTTGTTGGTGGCGTAGAGGTACCACTCGTTGTTGTGGTGCTTGCGGATGTGCACGCCCAGGTTGCCGCGCTGCTTGGCGCGGTACGAGCAGTACGGGCACTGGTGCGCCGGCGGCTTGCCGCCACACTCCACGTTCTCGTGCCGCCGCAGCGTGGACTTCCAGCGGTACTTCTTGCCGCAGTGCCGGCACTCGAACTGGCGGCTCGCGTCGTCCGAGCTGTTGCTGTTGCCGTCGCGGCGCGCGAACGCTATGCTCTCTTTGGTCTCGGCGCCTTCATCGGCCGCCTCCTGCTCGTAGAAGCCGTCGTTTTCTTCAGGCAGCACTATGTCGTCGGTGTCGTCGTACTCCGCGTCGGAATCGGGCTCCTCCTGTTTGGGCGGCGCGTTGTTGTTTTGTAGGAACGCCTGCTGCAACAGATGCGCCTTGAGATTGTCAGGCATGTCGGGCAGGCGCATAGGCGGCAGGGCGGGCAGGGCGGGCAGGGCGGGCAGGGCGGGTGCGGGGTAGGGCGCCAGCTCGGGCTTGAGCACGTTGGTGACCTGGATGCAGGCGGGCACGAGCGCGGCCAGCGAGGAGGCCTGCGCGTGCGCATGCTGCGCCGACAGCAGAGACAGCAGCGCCGAAGTCACGTGACCGTCCTTGTGCGACTCTGAAATCCGATACGTTTAACATGTTGCAAAATAATACAATAAAAGCGCGACTACGTACGGATTCGAATGTTAATACTACCAGAGGCTAAAATAAATTAAGGAACCAAAGAAATGCGTTATAATAATAAATTATAAAAAAATAATCTCTGTTAGAAATCATAAAAGGCGAAGCTTCTAGTTCATGCAGACATGCACAATCCGAGTGTCTCAATATTTTTAATTTTCTTCCCATAAGAGTGGAACGGGCCGGGATCGAGTCGGGCGTTCGAAATGAAAAACCCGTCATTAACCGTTTTGAATCGTTTAATAAGTTTTAAAAAATATCGAATATCATTCAGTTATCATAATACATAGTAGAGGCTCATAAAATTCACGTAATTTTAATATCATCTAAGGAAGATCGAGAAGTGATAGCATTTAAGGCACTAGTATAAAGCACAGTATTCGTATTCGCAGGGAGCGATCACTCGACGCGAATGGACTTGGCGATGGTCTCGGGCGGGCTGGGGCTGCGCGTAGGGCAGTGGTCCGGGTGCTTCCGCTCGAGATGCTTCTTGAGCTCATTACGGCGATGTTTGCTGTACGAGCAATAGGGGCACTTGTACTGCGGCTCGCGGCGGCACTCTAGCGTGATGTGGCGCACGAGGTTTTTGCGCGCGTTATAGAGGCGGCCGCAGTTAGGACATTTATACTTGTTATTCTCAGTCTTGTACTGAGCGCACGGCAGGTTGGCGGGGCGGTCGTTGCGCGGGAATATGTTGTAGCGCGACTCTGTTTTCTCCGATTTGGGTTTGGACTTGGTTTCGGGCTTGGGCTCGGGCGCGTCGGGCTGCGCGCGCGGCGCGGGCGCCGGTTTGGGCGGGGGCGCGGGCTTGGCGGGCGGCAGCTTCTTATTCTCCTTAGTGTCCTCGGCCGGCGGCAATAGCACGTTGGGCGAGGTTACGTTCTTCAATACTGCTAGAGTGGTCGCGGTCGGCGGTTCCTCGACCATTCTTTTACTACGCGTCATGACTCTGTTCGGCAGCGTAGCTCCTGAAAGAGAAAGAACAAATACAGTCCATTTCGTTCACCTGTGAAAGTAAATTATTTATTTTATGATATTGAAAGCGTAAATAAAAACAAATGTGACGTAAAGAAAACCGTGTATTAAAAAAAAAAAACAAAAGTTTAATTGATATAAAAAAAAGATGATTTCGTTTTCATAATCTAACAAAAAAAAAACTTCTATAACAAAAATATTTTAAAACAATAACTGCCTGCTCATCACAACTAAATCGACTCGATCGTTAGATGCAGTTCTATTAAACTAATGTCGTGGCAACAATCTACACGTAAGTAATAGTATTAGTAGGAATGCAATACATTCGAGATCAAATTTTATGATCTAATTCAGCAAGTAAATACTGTGAATTAGTATTAAAAAAAGTAGAGCCTAACTAATAAATGATAGAGGGATATTTAGTAGACTTAGATTAAATGGCACCAAATATTTCGTAACCTTGATATACAACCTCTACGTTAAACGGTAATAGTATTCAATCTAAAATATATAAAAAAGAACAACGTAAAAATAATCAAAAATAATGAAATGTAAATAGCGATCTTATAGATCAAAACGTTAATGGCTTTTTACGATCTTGCTGATACTCCTCCAGCCATTTGGGATGTTTTTGGGCGATATGCGAAATCAGAGTTTTCTTTTGAGAGTACTTCTTGCCACATTTCTCACAGCCGAACTGGGGACCCGTGACGCATTCGTATTTTTCATGTCTCAGTTTATTCCTTCTATATTTGTACAATTTTTTACAAATGGAGCAGGAAAATCGATTGTCTTTGTCAGCATGGATCGGTTTCCTTCCCCGTTTTTTAGGCGGCATCGCCTCTACTTTGCACTTAGGTTTTCGTCCTCTTTTTTTGTACTTTCTCTTTATGATCTTCGTTACAGTTTCTTTTTCCAAGTGCTCTTTTTTAATATTATCTCTGTCTATTTGAGTTACAAGTTCTGCGTTCTTAAGGTACCCACGTGTTAATGGAAAAGGAGATTTGGCGTAATTCAAGTCGTTAATGAGAGCTATGGATGGTTCTGGAAGGGCAAAAGAATGAAAAGCGATAATAAAGTAATGTATTAGACAAGTCGATAAAGAATTGTAAAGATCTTTAAATTGCGAGAAAATATTTCATGATTGCGTATTAAGACTTTAATTGCATTATTGGAGGAGGCGATTATTCGTCATTTACAAGTCATGCTATGCTTTAAACCACAGAAAAAGGAGTGTAAATTTTTATTATTACAAAGCTTGAAAATGGTTAGGCAGCGATACGTGACAGGATGGTGGTGGAAAGGGTTTGAACTAACATGGGTCTAATCCTACCGGCATAATTTATCTCTGCATTGCATCGACCACAACTGCATTGAATAGAACGTAATAGAAATATTGCTAAATGAAATGCGCATCCAGTAGTAACAGGTTCTTTACGTCGTACCTACATGATACTGAAATTTAGTCTAGTTGCGGACACTGATGTTTTCGTCTAAAGAACATGCACAATAAAATGAAAAAGATATCTGGTGTTTAAATAATCACGAATTTTTAATGAATTGGAACATGATTGGCTAAAAAAAAGAAATCTGCAGTGAAATCACATGTGAATGCAAAAAATACAGAAATAATAAATAAGATAAATAAGCCACATTACCATCAAACTACAAAATAAAAATGAAATAATTTAGGTTTACCTTATTTTGTGAGCCGCTTTCCCGAAGTCACAATCCATTAAAATCTTCTATAAACAAATATTTTTGTAATAAGTTGCATCACACTATCTGTGCCAAAGTAGAACCGTCCACGTTGTTTTAGCCGCGGTAGAAAAACGCGCAAGATAACTCGCTAGCTTTCAATATCCAAATAGAATTCGAGGGTGAAGTGAGGTGTTGTGCACATTTATTATGAAATTCTATTGTTTACAAATAAATACGTGTAAGTATAATAAATATGAGAAACTTTACTTACCAATAAAATGAGTCATTCCACTCCACATTAAGACAGAATGTTAGCACTATTGAGAGTTAATAATTGTTACATTATGCAGTCCAGTATAATACCATATCTATGAATAGTTCTAGTAAGCATGCAGTGATCTAGCAGCGGCCTGGCGCCCAACATACAAAGCGAGTACACATCAATTCATACATGTGGACATAATCAGAAACAGCGACTTACCTTATCAGTTACCTCACCTTTTAAAAAGGCTACAGTGGATTAAACAAAACCTTTATACCAATACCTTTACCTGTTGCACTGAAATATTTTCAAGTTCATATGGATACAGAAATATAAATTGTGATAAGATTAGTAATTTATAATATTAATATTAGATACTAATTAATATATGGTTGATTTTCACATGTGAAAACACTAGCACTCTTATATCCGCCGTCGTGAAATATAATATTTATATATAACAAGATAAATAGATTATTTAAGCAATGACTGTTTATCTCATTTCAAATTATGGGAAGACATTGCGCATTTCATCCGTTCCTTAGACGTCTGAGACAATGGGCTTTTTTAATACACACATAGAAAAAACAAAATTATGTTATTTTTGATTGCTTAGTCTTGAATGCAAAGTTCATTGTCCCAGAATATCAAACTCAAGTCCCAAATAACACCTTGCGTCAGCAGATCGAGTAGGTATTGAAGTTATTGTAAAGTGACGCAAAATGTTGAGGCGCACCGGCGCGGGTCGCACAGTCAGCGACGTGCTCCCGGCGACGGCGTCCGTGTCGTGTGTGCTGGCTTACCTTGCGAATCTCGAACACTGTCACTCGAGTTCATGATTTCATCCTGAGATCGTTCCATGTGCCATTGAAAATCTGTAACAAAACAAAACACACATTAAAACGCCTTGTACTGTTCACACGTGTCGCCTGAAACATTCATTGCATTGTAGGTGTGACAAATTTGAATAATAATAGAATATTTAGGGGCTGTTTCACCACTTTTCTTAAAGTTCGGATTAGCTTAATCATAACCTTATTTGACAGATGGAATTAAAATTTCTGTTTCACCAGTCTCGATTAGCGCTAAGTGATGGACAAACTGTTTCTTAATTTGACCATCAGATCAGGAGGCATTTAGCATTTTTATCCGTCACATAAAGTTAGTTCATTTTTTTGTGGCCATGGTTGGAGAGCCCTTCAGCCGGTTTCAGAAAAATAAATCAAAGTATTTTTTATTTTTTAAAGAAAGAGGTCATGCTAAATTGCATAAAATAATTTAAATATCAAGATTTGAATAAAAAAATGTAGGTCCACTTTTAGTATGTAAAAATAAATCCAAAATTTCGTAATATTTTTTAATAACAAACTTTTTTTCAGTGGCTTAATCGTTTGTTCTACGTCAACTTGTATGTCGCCATTAAAAAAAAGTTTATCTGTCAAATGGTTTGGCGCCACTTTTCGATTCGTTTTACGTGATTTTATTTTTCTTTGTTATTGTTAACAAAGTATCGTAAATAAATACCGTTTTTGGATCAATTATAATGTTACATATTTGTTTATGCAAAAAAAATAGATGTATTCAAAAATTATATAGTTAACCATTTCTTTTGATTTAATAATGAGTGACTCTTAGAACGAAAGTGTGCGAACAGGAACGCGTGGTCGTGAAATGCGACGTTGCCATTCCGACTTTTTTGTTAAACCCACGATTAGTTAAGTGGTACTTAGTTTGCATAGGACCGGAGTGGTGAAACTGAAAAAACACTAGCTGACAGATTTGTCCAGTACTTAGTTTATTCATTGGTTACGTAACCAGTAGTTTGACAATAAGGTGGTGAAACACCCCCTTAGTAGTAAAGTTATGATCTTGTTACAATGTCAAGTTGCCCTTGCTTCGAGATCGTAAGCTTGATACTCTGGTTTTACATACAATTCTACAGATAATGCTACTGAATTGCTACTTACGTATGAAAAGTGATACAAGGTTCTCGTTAGCTACAAGACTATGTTTCTGACTTCTCTATGTTTAGCTATAGGAACACAGACAAATACACACCACATCGTTTAGAAGACTGTTTTAGCATTTAGAGTTTATACTTTTCAAAGATTTACTTCTTAAGTTTTTAAGCTGTATATATATATATGCAAAAAAAAGCTGTGGCTTACTTGTAACATAGCTTATTTTTGTGTTTTGTTTTGCATATATTTTGTTTTTATGCATAGTCATCTATATATAATGACTTGCTATTGAAATTTATCGACATTATTATATTAGGTGTTACAGTTGACCACACATTTTATAAGGGGTAGAAAACAGGCTAGCAAGTCACTTGGCGGAAAGCAATTACCACTAACTATAGATAGACACCAGCATCATGACAGGAATCACGAAGTTTTCTTAGTTCAGGAATGCCAATTAGTGATCACCAAAATAGTACAGAAAAAAATAATAACAATTATTCTACTTTTTATTTTGAAAGGGCGCAAAGTATGAAGATAAATAATGTAGTATTTTTTTACGTCTACAGTTCTACACCTGTGAAAACAAATACAGGGAACAGAAAAAATGGGATACTAACTGCGTACGACGTCGTTGTGAGCCACGGCCGGCTGATCGTCGGCCTCCTCGTCCAGCGTGAGATCCTCTACCCCGTCTCTTGCATTCTCCTCTTTACAGGATGGGGCTTCGTCGCCGTTGCCGTGCGTGAGCTCGGCGGGCGGCGGCGGGGGCGGCGCGGGCGCCGGTGACAAAGACATGCGACGCGCTTTCTTCCGGCGGCGGGTCGGGCTCATGGACCCTTCGCGGCTGTCTATGCTCCCGTCGCGCACCTAAGAACAAGCCAACGGTCATCTTATGATTGATTGATTACTTATCTGGATACAAGGTTGAACAGACAACAAGCTGGCACTATGTCTGGGCAAGGGAGGGTGGGCAAATAGATCTATATATATATTTTTTCTTATAATATAACTGACCCGTGATTGACCACTATCTCACCTGATGTAAAGTGAAGATGAGGCCAAAGGTGTACCTCACTGGTTCAGTAACAGCCTATTCACTCTAGCCTTGACTGACTAATAAGGACCAGCGATATGTCACTGGATAGCTTATTCTAAGTTCTAAAAATTTACTGTGGCAGGTAGTCCCAAAGCTTTGTGTGAACATTATCGCTGCATTAAAGCAGTTTAAGTTGAAACTGTAATGTAGGTTTTTCGATCATTCATTTTTTAATTCCTGTATCACTTGACAGATTATAAAGGTTTCGTAACTGATGGTGATTTTGTGTCATCATTTTGTTTTTTTATGCGTTTTCATATAAATAAATAAATATCACGGGACTATTCACACCAACCGACCTAGTCCCAAAGCAAGCTAAGCAAAGCTTGTGTTGGGTATGTTTTTTATCTTGCCATACCTTTTTTTTTACACAGCGATCCGAGATTTCCCACCATACAAAAAGTTGTAGAATATGAAAGAACAAGGAAAAAACCTTTCCAATGATATATATGGCTTGTCGTTATTGGTCCCTCGGCCAGAGTCCATACAATTTGACCATCCTCCTTTATGGAAGTATTCCAAATCTAACCTAACCTAAACCAAGACGTGATGTTGATTATTATTATTTTTACCCGACTGCAAAGAAAGGGTTATGTTTTTAAGAGAGAGTTCAAGAGATTTTGATGATTATAATCTATGTAATCTAATATATAAAAATCTCGTGTCACGGTGTTTGTTACCGAACTCCTCCGAAACGGCTTGGCCGATTTTTATGAAACTTTTTTCTCTACACTCGGTAGATCTGAGAATAGGTCGAAGGCTATTTTTTATCCCCCCCCCCCCCCCCCCATTCTTCGCGGACGGAGTCGCGGGCAACAGCTAGTCTAATATATAAAAATCTCGTGTCACGGTGTTTGTTATTGAACTCCTCCGAAACGGCTTGACCGATTTTTATGAAACTTTTTTCTCCGTATTCGGTAGGTCTGAGAATAGGTCGTAGGCTTTATTATTCGCAGACGGAGCCGCGGGCAACTGCTAGTATCTAATACATATCTCTTGTCACGGTGTTTTACGGTTGTGCTCGTGAAACGGCTTTACCGATTTTTATATATTTTTTTCTCTATACCTACAGGCTATTTTTTATACCCCTATTCTTCGCAGACGGGGTAGCGGGCAACAGCTGGTAATCGTATATAATCTGGTGGTGACCTTGAAGTAATTCCTATTGTATGCAAATTGCCATGTGAAAAAATATACTCAAATACATTAATGACAATTTTAAACATTGACATTGAAGAAATAGTTATCCTATCTATGCTATGGACCAAGTGATTAATGCGGGCATTATTAATAATGTCTAGCTCTATCGGACAAAGTGATTAATTACTATCTAAACTTCATTATTTATCATATTGCCCGGTCATTATTATATTGCTACGTGACAAATGGGCAATTTGATAATAAAGCTAAGTTTGACGCGGTGCGAGCGAGCGAAGTGAGGGCGGAAGCGACTCGGAATGGTTAGGTTAGCGGTAGCGGAGCGATGCTCCCGCATTAGCCTTTGGTGTTAGTTATTTTTTTTATGACCACCCGGAAAATATACAATCAATTAATAAAATATACAATCCAAATAATGAGTCTGATTATTTAAATTGTTTAACATTTACTTTATTTTAAGTTAAATGACTGTAATAAACAAAAAAAAAGTACCTAATTAAATATGTTTGTATTACTCTGCCCAAAAAGGTGATGGAAATTATGTATAATGCCCAGTCAATTTGATTATTTGAATAATTATTATCAAATTGCCCTCTCATATTGGGCATTTTTCATAGTACCCGGTCATTATGAAAAATGTCCCATTTATCACTTAGTCCATAACTCTACACTGTTAAATTGTAAGACTGAACGGTTCCACACCATCATTATAACTAGCCTATAATATTCACGGCACAGGCATCTACAATTGGCTAAGTAAAGTTTTTTGAAGAGGTGCTAATTATATTTTTTTTCGACAGTCGGCGTTCTGGAGATCGAGAAACTGCAGCTGTTTTATTTTTATCTCCTATTGTTTACTGGAAATATTTTTTTGAGTGTTTGAGATGACATTTGTGAGATTTTATGGTTGACAAGCCGTTCGTGCTCAGAACTTAGTAGAAACAGAAAAAAAAACCGAAGTGAACTGTCACTGCTGTCAATGTCAAATCGTCTGCGTTTCGTTTGCTTTGCGTTTTGGTGTGCTCAGTGTGATTTTTTGACTATTTTTATCGACCTCCGCATAAAATCCGGACTTTCAATTTTACCGCATTTTTCCACGACCTATGCACAATAATTGGATTACGATTGAATACTTTCGATCACTATTTTGGAACTGCTTCTTGGACAACGCAAAGCAAACGAAACGCAAACGGTTAGATTTCATTTGACATTGACAGAAGCGACAGTTGAATTCGTTTTTTTTTTCTATTTCTTCTTAGTACTGAGCACCAACCGCTTGTCAGCCATAAAATCTCACAAATGTCATCTCGAACACTTAAAAAAATATTTCCAATAAATAAAAGGAGATAAAAATAAAACAGCTGCAGTTTCTTGGTGTTGAAGTCGACCACTGTCGAAAAAAAATATAATTAGCATCTCTTCAAAAAACTTTACTTAGCCAATTCTTGGGCGATAGTAGCCACGTGAGCAATGCAGATTACTAACTTCACACATATCATTAAATTGCTTGCACAGGCTTCTCGTGAAGTTTTTTTTTCATCGAAAAGTACAATTGAGTTATACAGGCCCAGAGCAGATTTCAGACACACCATTGAATTACTTCTCAGGTGTGTGCAGGTTATCTAACGATGTTTTTCTACGCCATAAAAAACCCATGGTAAACATCAAATCCAATTTCTAAATTCCGAAAAACTGAGAAATTTTTAACATCTTGATTGCTACTAAAGTATATAAATAACATTACCATTACCACAATGGATTTAGTCTTCTGTACCCTGTGACACATAAAAGATGGACTAAGCTATCAAGATAATGTTATGAGGCACAAGTACATTTACATATTTTCATAATGATCTGAGATAGATTTTGTCATGGACGCACAGCCAGGTAAACATAATATATGACATAAAACTATTGATTCATCATCATCATCATCATCATCATCATCATCATCATCATCCCAGCCTCAGGCCTCCTCTCAAAATGAAAGGGGTTGGGCCGTAGTTCCCACGCAGGCCCAGTGTGGGTTGGGAACTTCACACACCATTAAATTTCTTCTCAGGTGTGTGCACGTTTACTCAAAAGTTTTCCTTCACCGTAAATCTCATGGTAAGTTCAAATATAATTTTACACATAAATTCCAAAAAATCCGTAACCCTCTGCTTAAGAGGCAATAGGTCAAACCACTAGGCCACCATGGCTGTGAGATTCTGATGTATTAAACCAGTGGTTCCCACCCAACCAGTGGTCCGAGGACCACCAGTGGTCCCCAGAAGCCAAAATATGGTGCGCAAATGATTTTAAATTTCTTTTTATGTAATTTCCCATTGAGTTTTTTATTAAAGTTTCAGTTTGATTAATAGTTTATTATTTTTATTAAGTATACACCTACATAGTGGTCCCTGCTAACAAGAATAATATAAAAGTGGTCCCTGACCAAGAAAAGGTTGGGTCCCCTGTATTAAACTAAAGTACACTGGTGCCACTCATATTTTTAGCATATAGACATGTTTCAGATAGATTAAAGAATCTTGACATAGGTCAAGTGTGGGTTGTTTGGATTTCAATTCAAGCACACCTTGTGCATACATATATTCTATTTTAATATAGCTATGCTGAGCTTATAATAAAAATAATAATAATAAAATTTGTTTATTAAAAGAAATTAATTTACATAAATTTTGGTTTACCAAGCGGTCCCACACTAGGCAATGCCTGTCACATGGTGACCGGATTCAGATTATGAATGAAAACTGAGCCTAAGCTAAGGAAATACCCAAGATACACAAGGTTACATTTTAAGCTCAGATAGCAAGCTACCAACTCTGTCTAAGTGTATACACAACTAGCTAGAATCAGTTTGGTATTTTTTTTTTTTTTTGAGGCTTTAGTGCACCTGTGTGACTATGCCAGCCTCATTGGGAGACTCAATGGCCAAATTCATCAAACACTGCTCCTGCCACGTCCAGATTCTCTGGCTGCAAAAGAATGTTTGATGAACTTGTATATTTGTACTGCATCTTGCGACACCGGACAACTCAAAATAACATTCACTGCCCCATTGAAAAGGTCTACATCATTTAAATAAGTCTCACGGTTATCCTTGGTCCGTATACACTCCACCAAATTTATTTATTTGGAAAACAATATGTGCTGTGTGCTTGTGGAATGAACTACCCGAACATGTGATAAGTGCGCCTACAGTAAACTGGTTTAAAAATAGACTGGACATTTATATAAAGAGATTTAAAACACAAGTGTAGTGATAAGCAGGCATCAGCTCTATGAGCTGCTAGTGTATTATTTTAAATAATAATAATAATAATAATACATTTGTAGGCTAACAATAAGATACTAACTCCCGTTGCAGTGTGTCGCCTAGAACAAGCTAGCTGGACAAAAACAACATTAAAAATTCTAAAGATTGTTAATGAGGGTAATTAGAGCATTAGTTGCTTATCACAATAACAGGTATTGTTTAGATATTAAGTTAAAACATTTACGATCAGGAGGGTAAGTATAAAAGATAGTCCGAGTCAAATGCATAAAATTAGTTGCATATTGGCTACTAATACAAATACTTCGCGTCTGTTGTTATTAAAAGTTGTGTGGTGAATTTGTGATGGATTCGATAACAGTATATATTTTTTGTACTGTTAAATTCATTATGATTTAATCTGTTTGTTAGAAAGATTTCGTTATTTAAAAGAAATCAGTAAAAAAATCTTAAATTTAGAATTTAAAAGACTATAAGTAAAAATCCCCCTGTTTCCCTGAGCTACTTTTTTTGCCAAATAAAATAAAAGACACATTATTCTAGTTTATAATCAACTTAAAATTTCTTGCCCAAATTTGCCCTAACTTTTTTTGGCTATTTTTTTCAGACTATTTTTTTACTATCTCAAAAATGGAATGTTTTGAGGAATGGGTCAAAGCTCCCAAAAGTGCCAAAAATGCTGTACTTTTCAAGTTTGTCGCATCAAAACATAACCTGAGCGGCGTAATAGAACCATCGTTGAAGGAGATCAAAGCAGTTATTTCACGATTTTCAGCGAAATTGTTGGAAAAATGGGAGAATTCAAACAGAAGTCGAGACCGCTTTCTAGCATCCAATAAGACGTGGCTAGGGGGTGATATCACATTCCATACATTACTCGATCCTGTAGAGCCATCAACATCGTCTCAGCCCCCACTGGCTGGCCCTGGAAGACCGAAGATTGTACACTTCGCTGATGCCAGTTCAAAGACCAAACGTCGACGTGTTGATGATTTAACTCAATCCTGAAAAGCTGTCACATACTGCCACGAATAGAGACTTGCTTAACATGCTGCTTATTACGTCTGATCCTATTATTAACAGTCTCAGGTCAGGGAGGTTCCTAAATAAAAGACAGGTTCTCTTCCTTCTGAGGTTTAGAGAGAGGGAGAGAGAGATGTTTATTTACACATATTCGATACACAGGAAATACAGTTGACAGGAAAAGATACAAATAAAAATCATCGAATAGTATAAATTGGGCCCCACTCAGCATAATGTTGCGGCAAGCCGCAACGCTGCTGCTGTGTCGCTGTGTGGTATTAGAGCCTCTTAGTAATGTAGGTAAATAGAAATACAGTTTGTAGGTTAAGTATAGCATCTAATGATTATATACAAGAGGATTCTTCTGAAGAAGAATTAAGTGATTATGAATAAGTAGAATTAATTATTATTCATTTACGAGTATGTTTTGTTATACAGGGTGTTACAAAATTACCCGTAATAACTGAAGGGTATGGAAGTACTCCAGTAAAGAATTAAATTAGTATATTTTTTTTTTGGGATGGCGGGAGCTCGCCTTTGATAGGCAGGAGTGGAGCAAGAGAGGAGAGGCCTTTGCCCAGCAGTGGGACACAAAAATAGGCTAAATAAAAAAAATAAAACATTTTTTTACAAAAAAAAGAACAGCGCGAAAAGTTACAGTTTTATTTACTGTTCATGGGGTTTCAGGCTTTAGGGGTTATTTTGTAACACCCTGTATTGTGTTGTAAATGAGATACGTAATTAATTAATGTTCAGTTATTTATCATGTAGGTATTTAGTTAGTCATTTTAGTTTTAAGTCCCAATTAGGTTAATGATGTCCCTACATATTACCTAAGCTAGGTAATCAGCTAGTGCATAGTGGTTTACAATTTTGTTTATATTTAAACAATTTTAAAATTATTTTTATTTTATTTGTGTGTGGTAATAATAAATATGATATATATTTTTGCTAAACTTTTATTTTATTGAATTCTAGGTGAAACCATGCACTGAAAGTAGTTAAAATGTTTATGAATATTCATAATAAACGCGATTGAACTTAATGGCATCGACAAATAATATTGTCCAGCTAGCTTGTTCTAGGCGACACACTGTGCGTTGGGTCTCCCGTGGACCACTTTGGGAATCAATGCTTTAGATGTATGTAATTTAATAACATTGTAGATTTCTTTGAAAGAATAATACCTTGCCAGATTCTTCTCAACAGGGTTTTTTCCGAACAGGTGGTAAATTCTTCAACATTCATAGGAGCTTCAATTGAAGCCTAAATTGAATAAAGAATTTGACTTTGGCTTTGATGAGGCACTAAATATTGGACACAATGGATTAAAATCTATAGAATTCTCTCAACAGAATAATAAAAAATACTTGTGTGTTACTTCTGTTTACTGACCTGAGGTGGAGGCGACGGGGCTCGCGGCGGGTGTGCGGGGGCAACCTGTGCAGGGCGCGACGGCGGCCGGGATGGTTTGTTGTCTGAGAGGCCTTTGATCTGCAGGGACTCTGCTGCCTTTAACAAAGCGGCTAGCTGGTCCTGTGAGATGTTAACCTCCCCACGGTACATATAGTCCATCATAGCTCTCAACTCAGCATATTTAACGTCTTTCAATATTATTATGGGATGCTTGTCATACTGCTGTGATAATACATTCTGCAACAAAAACATTGTGTTGTTTGTTTTATCCTGTAAACATTGATCCCATCTTGCTTGATGTTATTGCGATTGTCTATTGTTCCTAGATTTGAATTGCATTTTTGTTTGATATTATAATGTGACATTCTGGACATAAAACTTAAAATAAAAACAAAGTCACATGTCAAAAATAATTTGTTTTTGTTTAATGTTTCTACGTCATTGGGCTAATCATCGTTTAATGAGCGTCGTTGAGTAATTGAATTGATGCAAATGGGCGGTTTAGAAAAGTAGATGCAGCAACTTTCTGTTGCCAACTCATCTATTCATCAATCTAAACCAATTGCCAAGGCTTGAAAGCTAGAACGAAACAACTGGATTGTTTATTAGAGCAAAACTGTGTTGCCTTGTAAGTTAAACACGATAGCAATTGACCTACATTACGTGAGCGCGTTAGGTTAGCAAATGACCAACCTCGAAATAGGGACTGCATGCTGACAGGACTACTTTGTGCGCCTTGAGCGACTGTCCCTCGGCCGCTAGGGTGCAGTCCACGTGAATACCCTTCTCCAGCAGCGTGTCGAACACCGACACCAGAGTCGACTGGTGGTTGTTCCATCGCAGGCAAAACTGCTGGTCGTCGTCCATTCTCAAGCCACTCGCCGCGCCCTCGGTCCTACGTCAAAACATTCTCCCATCAACAACGTTAAAACACCATGCAATAAATAGGCCACTCGGAAACTGCTCCCGATAACAACAAACAACGATTTATCAGCCGTGATTATCACGCGCAAACTCTAATCTTCTCACCGATTCACTTCATAAATTGATATCACACAACAACTTTAACTTTAGGGACCACATACGAGTCTGTCCTAAGCGACGCGGCACTCTAGACACAAAGAAAATGGCCGCTTTTCCAGCGCGACAAAAAATAAAATGGCGACGAAAATTCTAAGTTTTACTATTTTCTGGACAAACTTTTCTTGACACACATAACTGATTCAAGTTCAACACGGGGCCGCGACACGGTGAACTTCGCAAAAGTTCGAAGTCAACAAAGAAACTTCGGAGAAACTTTACTTCGAAAGTTCACGAGTGGAAATTTTCAAGATGAAAACTCGTAGCGAGCACTGCTTATCGCGTTCGTAACGCTACATCAGAGATCTAAACGCTTACCTTGACTATTTCATTAACTGATGTATGAAGTTTTAACACTGTTTTAGATAATTTTGAGGTATTATCACAATTCTAGGGTAATAGATTAACACATTTGCACACCCGCCAGCTTTCTTGAATGAAAACACCTACTTTAGTTAGAGTAGGTAACGAACTACTATGCTATGTTGCAAGTTTAGAGAAAGGCACCTCTACAAAAATCCAAATGAAGTACAAGTTGGAAGCGACGCAGTGACCCAAAATAAGCTCCTAAGTGTTGCCTCAGTAAAAAAAATAAAAAGCTTGAAAACAAATGCCACTAATATTAATTACATTCATTTTGTATATTTTACTTCTTTTTTATCATTTTCTTTATATGTTAACAGTTTCACTATTTTTTTTCTGGTGCATGCTAAGCATTATTATGCTGAAATCTCATGTCCTTGACATAATTTAGCAGAAATCCCGTGACAGCTATTAACTAACATAAAATTTTATCGTATTAAATGAATATATTTTTATATAAAAATAGAAAATAAATTGAAAAGAACGATAAATAGTTTATAAAATTTGGCCAAAATGTGTTTTAGAGATGTTGCCAGCAACAAAATAGATTTGATGCTGCGATGGATGCACAGTTTACAGCGCCATCTATCGGCTATGTTGGGTACTAGTACAGTTTTATCTTTACTACATCGAAGATGCGGCGCAGAGTGTGGTAAAAACACTACTTGTGTTCGTCGATCCGGAATGAACGGCAAAGTCGGCAAATACAGGGTCGTATGTCGTGGCGGGGCCAACGTGATGAGGCAAGCCATGAAACGTGAAAAACTTGTACACACCCCTTGCTTTTCATAGAGGATTACAAAATAAAAAAAAAACTGTGTTTTGCTACAAAACTACCGCTTAAATTAAATTTTCAGTTAATTGTCAAATTAATTAGTTACAACATGTTTTTCTACGAACGTATTTAAAATTTAATTTAACACAATATTTCGTTCACAAATTGTAATGGTATTTTAGTTTTGTTTGATAAATCAGCAAGCTATTAGTCCAAATAATTATAATTATCCACTGCCAAAATATCTCCGATCTCCTCTCGATGGTTTTAATTGTTTGTAGGTCCACTCCATTCTACTGTAGGTACTTAAGAAGCCCTATTAGATTAGGTAGGTACCTACAGTAGGTAAAGTAGCAATGCGTTCTAGTTTGTCTCGGCGCCCTAAGAGTAATTTAAATAGACATAGACATAGACATAACTTTATTCGGCATCAAAAAAGAAAATACACTGACTGAGAAAAATAAAAAGAACAATAAAAACAAAAAACATAATTGTAGATGTCGAAAAGGAATTTGACTCAGCATAAGCTGTAGTAGATGCCTGTTACAGCGCTGATTTTCAGTCAAACCCTTCATATCCGTGCATCAAACTTGTTGGACCGGAATCAGCACAAACAAAATTCTGTATAAAAAGTGTGCAACAAATAAATAGATACATATATTATAGTGGGAGTTAGTTCTTTTTTATTATTATTTATTTCAATTATACATAGTTATACATTATATTATACACATAGGTATTTATACATTTAAGGTAGTCGCATCAGAGGTAAGAGGACTTGGCCTTTCCACCTGCGGGCAATGTTTGTTGCAAATTAATTAAATATTTTTGTAATTTAATCTTAAAATTGCTAATAGTGATTAATAATGCTTATAGGTACTCTATTTTGATATAAATTATGATAGGTAACGACTTTGCTTGACTTGGTCAGAGCAAGGTGCTCCCCCCCCCTCCCGATTATGACAATTGCAACTTTTAGTTTTTAATTTGACATTTAAAATCTATAAAAATATGTAGTCATTTAAGATGGAACCTAACCTTAATTAACCTTAGATAATTTAAGACAACAGTGCTGGCGACACCCTATTATTTTAGGGCGCATGATAAATGATAATAAGCTAAGACACAGAATAATTTTATTTTAGTAGTTCAGAGCTAGAATAAATAAGATCGTACTTCTACCAGTTCTACCATGCGATGGATGAAGAGTAGTGCCATCTAGTATCAAGTAGTTATAACTATGTAACCTTTTCAGCAAATGATAGCGCCAGTAAATACTACACAAATTAAAATACATATTTGCTCATATATTACTATACTAAACGGGACTTATCACGCAAATAATATTTACCTCGACGTTTCGGCCACATTCAGCAGCCGTGGTCACGAGTTAACTGAAGTGTAGGGTAGGGGTAGGGGTAGGGTAGGGGTTGTAGGGTGTGGTGACATATTTGCTGTCTGTAAAAAAATGAGTGTAAAAAAATTCGGCTAAATAAGGAAATTGGACATTTTCATTTTAAATGGAGCTAAAAAAAATTTTTTTAAAGAAGAAATATTGGCGTTTTCTTACTTAGAATAAAGAGCGCTAAAATTGATTTTGATGATAAAAAAAGTGTCACTAATTTTCCATACAATTTTTTGCATCCGTTTCGTAACGAACCATACAAACACCCACAAACACAAAACTGACTCAGAAATAAGGATACTTTTTTCTTTATAAAAATTCAGAATGGTTATCGGCGCCGCGGCAAGCCAAGGCGAACATGGCGGGATGACCTAGACATCGAGTTGGAAGTCCAGGGGAGAGGCCTTTGCCCAGCAGTGGGACACTGACGCAAACTATTAAAACAAAAAAGTTTTCTGCGCAATAAAATTTAAAGTAAAAATGTACAACTACCAAATCCCCCTCGAATACAACCACAGAAATATATCGAGGATACAACCCCCACTGCTGCATACGTAGGTATCTTGATTGACCTAATTTGCGTACCCTGAATTAAGGCAACTGAATTCGATCTTACGAACTGCTTAGGTAAGACTAAAACCGATTACCATGCTACTCCGGAACTCCGGACCACATGTGCAAGACAGCTGAGCTAGGTAACGTATGTCTCTGCGATACAATTTTTTTCACGCAGAGCCCACCTACTGTCTAACGGAATTGGAATCACAATCGCATAATATTGGCTATTTCTTTGGCTGGCGTGCTTTGGATGGTGTGCTTTAATTTGGGACCCATTTCGAAAAAATATCCTTCGAATTCCGATACAATATGACAGGACTGTCAACCTTAGTGGGTCCCAAATTAAAGCTCGTGACTGATGACTGTATGTGTCGTACCGTCTCCCTCACTCTCATATTAAACACTATAGCGTGGGCGAATCAAGATACGAAGTTCGAATTTTGAACTATATACACCGTGAAATTTTAGTGGTTGTTTTCCCGAAACGAGGTGATTTAGTTTCGATTGTACAATCGATTTATAATTACTATTTTGACTAGAGTCAAAAATCCAATTGTGAAAAACGAAAGTCGAAAATGACCGCAAACCAATAGTAACGCTTCGTTGGTACAAGTAGCGTACGAGTTCGATCGTACGATAGGTTAGGTACCAACGAAGCGTTACTATTGGTTTGCGGTCATTTTCGACTTTCTTTTTTCACAATTGGATTTTTGACTCTAGTCAAAATAGTAATTATAAATCGATTGTACAATCGATACTAAATCAACTCGTTTCGGGAAAACAACCACTAAAATTTCACGGTGTATAAGGCCGTGGCTAATTGCAGGCCTGGATTTAGGGGCGGAAATCCGGGGCCTCCACTATAGAGACTTCGAAAAAAAACTTTCAAATTCCGTCGAGTACCTAATACGTAATTATTAATTATTAAAAATATATGGAAAATAATTTGTGGAAAAGGCGGGTTTCTTGTGTGGGGAAACCACTTAATTTTCAATTTAATTATCTTTTTATTACCTACTCGTATTTGTTCTTGGAGTGGCAATAGAAAGATTGTGCAATTTCATCTGTCTATTACGTAGAGCGACAGTAATAATAGGATGGGATGTGTCATCATGTGTCGGGTTACCTTGTGTGCCCAGTGATGGCTAATAACCTTCTAATAACCGACACGCTGACATATTTTAAAACTGTCTTGTATGAGCTTTACGGTGAAGGAAAACTTCGTGAGGAAACCCGCATACATCGGCGAAAAAATTCAATGGTGTGTGTGAAGTTCCCAATCCGCACTGGGCCCGCGTGGGAACTACGGCCCTAGCCCTCTCATTCTGAGAGGAGGCCTGTGCCCTGCAGTGGGACGTATATAGTCTGGGATGATGAAGACTTGATACAGGCAACATTGTCCTCCACTGGAAGTACCATCATCATCATCATTTCAGCCGAAAGACGTCCACTGCTGAACATAGGCCTCCCCCAAGGCTCGCAAAACAGTACCTCTACCATGAGTTTACACTAGTTCACAGTGACCGTACTCGCTAGCGACAGCGTAAATGATTTGTATGGAGAATTGTACTTCCGTAAGTGACCGCTAGAGGCGCTGTACAATTCTCCATACAAATAATTTACGCCGTCGCTAGCGAGTACGGTCACGTAAACTAGTGTAAACTCATGGTAGAGGTACTGATCGGTCCATCCAACGCGTTCCAGCAACCTTAATCAGGTCGTCGCTTCATCTTGTTGGAGGCCTACCTACAGCGTCTTCCCGTCCGTGGATAGAACCATATTTAAAAAAAAAAAGGAAATAAAGTTTCCGTTTGTAACTCTTCAGGCACAGTACCTCTACCATGAGTTTACACTAGTTTGCAGTGACCGTACTCGCTAGCGACGGCGTAAATGATTTGTATGGATTTCCGTTTGTAACTCTTCAGGCACAGAATCCTAAAGAAGTACTTACCTAAGTATATGAAGTCCACGCAGACGATGACGCTCGACGCATAATATTAAGCGTATTGCTCTTTGAGCCACTCTACTGTTGTAGTGTCTGTTAGTCACGAAAAAAAAGGTCCAAAAACAACCTGTGTACTTTCCCGGCGGTATTTTCCAAAAAGCTTCGACGTGGGGCCTTCTACGAGTAGAAAGGAGTCTCTTTGTAAGAAGTCGGTAACGCACCAGGGGATTAAGTACTCCGAAATTCGAAAATACTGTTCGAAAGTATTCCACTCACTCTAATAGTATTTACAACGACAGTGAGCGAAAAGGTTGATACGGATTTTACGAATACTTACGAAAGCTAGTAATGCTTGTTTGTCTAGTTCTAGTAGGTAGGTAGGTAGTAGGCTGTATAAAAAAAGGAAAATAATAGCTCCGTCCGAGGGATTTCGTCTTGAAGTTTAATTCCAAAACGGTTATACCAAAATTCTTACCAAACGGGTTATAAATTAGGGGCTTGCTAATTAGTAATCCTAATATGAAGCCGCGTTGGCCTAGTGATCTGACCTATGGCCTCTCAAGCAGAGGGTCGTGGGTTCAAATCTCGGCCGCACCTCTGAGTTTTCGAAAATTGAAATTACATTTGAAATTTACCATGAGCTTTTTACGGTGAAGGAAAGACATCGCGAGGAAACCTGCATACAGCCATACACCTGCGAAGGAATTCAATGGTGTGTGTGAAGTGTGTGAATCCGCAATGGGCCCACGTGGGAACTACGGCCCGAGCCCGAGTGCAGGACACGCACAAGGCACAAGGTAGGGTTCCGTAGCCATTACAAAAAAATCAAGTAATATTTTTCTAAGGATTTCGTATGTGTACGGAATCATCCAAGTTTAGGTATGTTTTATACCTTAGGCTACTATTTACTCTTAAACAACAAATAATTTCCAAGCAATCTTAGCCCCTATAATTTTCCTAGTAAATTTGATATATTCACTACCATTCTGAATTTTTTCAAATTTTTCCACCCGACAGTTTAGATTTTAGAGGGGGGGGACGCTCGCTTTTAATGAAAATTTTCACTTTAAAGTTGAATATTTCGCAAACAGATCACTGAATAGAAAAATCATGTTAGAAACCCCGCAATGGTTTTAAAAGACCTATCCAACGATACCCCACACTATAGGATTAGTCGAGAAAAAAAAACCACCCCCCCCTTTACGTCTATGGGAGGTACCTTAAAAAAAAAATTTTTTATTTTTTATTTTACCACTTTGTTGGCGTTACTGATATGTATATTCATGTTAAATTACAGCCTTCTAGTACTAACGATCTCTGAGCTTAGCCGCGGACAGACAGACAGACAGACAGACGGACAGACATGGCGAAACTATAAGGGTTCCTAGTTCACTACGGAACCCTAAAAAACAAAGTATACTAGATACAACTGCAACTGTTTTCCGAGGGTAGTTGGCTAGAACTTTTTTAAGAACAAAACCGACGACGCATGGTCCAGATTTCAAAGAGCGTAATTTTACTGCTGTGTATAGTAGATATTTAAAATTCGTCACCTTTCCAATTGCAACCTTTTAAATGCAACATCAATCGTAACGGAACAGCCGAAGTAAACGGCATGAGAGAAATAAGCCGCCCCGCAGTCGCTTCGTTATAAAAATCAATAGCATTAGTAAGTTCGTACAAACGAATTATACGAATCCCGTTGTGTGCGTTCGCCGGCTCTCGGTGTGCGGAAAACAAAAAAAAACCACCAGCGAAATTCTTGTAATAAAAATCAATCGGAGCGGCGGGAGAAGGCGCCGCGCGGGGCGCCGGCCGGGCGCCCCCCACCGCATACCTACACGCGCTATACTGCATCTACCCTCCACCACCCCACGCGATTTATTCAGCGATTTTTACTCCACGCCGGTTCGCTTCCTAAACAATCAAAACTTTCTCCGAAACTACCGAGCCGACGGCGGATCCTCGCTCCCAGTCGGCCCCGAAACGTAATAACGTTCGCTAAACTCGAGACTCGAGGGCCG
Organism: Archips crataeganus; assembly: GCA_947859365.1. NCBI lineage: Eukaryota > Metazoa > Arthropoda > Insecta > Lepidoptera > Tortricidae > Archips > Archips crataeganus. Next base: position 20,028,035 of record OX402058.1, read on the forward strand.
CGCGCTCGGCCGGTTCCGGGCGAAAAGGCGTTTGTTTTTATTTCTTCGGCTCGGGGAAAAAATCAGCACGCGCCCGCCCTGCACCTCCTAAACATGCGCCACGCAACGACGCAGACTCGGCCGGGTGTGTGCCGAATTCACTTTCATTTGCGACATCCCATCGTGGCCCGAAGGTCACCGCGGAGCTGCATGCGTGCCGGCGGGACTGGCAGCGGCGGGCCCCGCTGACCGACTACGTCTAGGTGAGGTAAGTTGAGTGAATTTCGCGCCGTTCGCTTCCCTCGCGTTTATCGCCTCCGTTTTACACCGTCCTTCGCGTCGGCAAGACGGTGAGTGCCTGAGTGCCCGATGTGTTCGCATCTCGCGGCGCACGTGCGCTGTGTCCACGGTAACGGGTAACGGCTCGCGATAGAGCGACATGGGAGAGGGTTAACCGCGCAACTTTACATTCACTACTTCGCAGGTGTCGGCGCGAGTGCCGCCCTGCCCCTTTCACAACCCGTTCGTCCCCAACGATCACGTGTCTTCATCTCGATAAAGTTTTGAATTTTATTCGCGGGCAATTTATAACTTATAACAAAATAACTCACATAGTAACTCGCAGTTCGCACTTCGCAGATGACGAACCTATATGTAGGTGGTTAGTTAGGTATGAGTTAGGTCGAGGCGCCCCGGCAAAAACAAACAGAATTAAAAAACTCGGGAGACGGCAGCCTTGCGGGCGACAGAAAGGGAGGGAAATTAACTTCGCACTCTTCATTTGTGCACCAATCGAGAAAAAATTCAATAAAGCTCGCTTCCTTTTGTCTAATTGCCTATGTATACGTACTTATGCCGACTGTTCGATTGCTGCGACATTTAGAGGAAAATGGAGTATTTCGCTGTATCGCCCACGAGGGTCCGCGGACGGGGCTTCTCGGCGAGGCACTTCGGTTAGATCACTTTTGTATTCGTATTTTGATTACGGCAAGGACGCAACTTCAACTAACTTTTATACGCAACGGTTATAGCGTTTTGTTTGGTTTTAATTACCTAAGTACTTATGTTTAGGGATGTAACGTAACGGTTAGATTTGTTGAATTAGTAGTCTGCGGTTCGGATTCCGGCACCGTTGGTCTCACAGCTAGAGTCTGATCCGTTGATTAATTTTGTACCTTGTCACAGGAAATGCCCGGCCGTGGAGTCCCGCAGGTCAAGTGCGAGCCGGTCTCCGACGACGACGAGTCCCAGTTTGGGCACAACTTCCTCTCAAATCAGGTAAATGGTCGGTAACTAATTTTATTTGCCCTTAAGGATTTTCATTTACTTACACTTAAGTTTTATAGGAACCTCCGTTTAACTTTTTTTAATTATTTTGTTGTTAGTCAAAAATGGCGTCGCGAAACTTGTTTTTTCTCTTATTGTCATATTCCTGATTAAATCTTGCTGCCAGTTTTTATATGTAAGTTTTAAAGGATAGAACGTATTATAAAAAAAAAAACATTCAAATAGAAACGAGCCTACTCTTTTCTCAAAGGGCCGGCAACGCATCCGTAACTCACTTATGTTTTGGGTGTCCATATGGGCAGCCGTGATTGCTTTCCATCAGATAACCCACCCATCGTGTGCCACCAATCATAAAAAAAGGACGCAGCTCTCTTAGAAATTTTATCAGTGACGTAAAATGCTTGAGCACGGCAAAATATCGTATGTAAATTGATTCCTTGTTAAACTGCTGGATGTTTCAGATACCGTCTTTGGAGCTTCGGGCGGTGAAGCTCGAACCGGAAATAGACGACAATGCGTCTGCGCACATCTTGCACCACTTGCAGGTAAACTCACCACAAGTCAACAATGTCAGGTTATCTTCGCGCCTTTCATGCTTATTTTGCAACACTTCCTTAATCCATTTTTACTTACTATCTCATCCCAGTCCCACTGCAGGGCACAGCTTTCTCTCTTTTTTTTGTTTTTAAAGACAAAATCGGGATCAACTATTCACAAGCCGTTTACTGGTATTATACCATTTACCTATGCAGTCGTTTACCACTGTAAATAAATACGTGAAACATTTATATTTTGGTTTACATTACTGGGTTATACTAACCTACAACAACACAAACATCGAAAAAAAACAAAAATCTAAAGCACTAATCTCACCAATTACTGCTATGAAACAACTAGCTTATGATTAACAGTTGGACCTGTTCTCGTCTTTAACCCTTTATAAGGCATAGGCAAAAAAGCACAATAGGTGGAATAGAAAAAAAAACCGGCCAAGAGCGTGTCGGACACGCACAAGGTAGGGTTCCGTAGCCATTACCAAAAAAATCAAGTAATATTTTTCTAAGGATTTCGTATGTGTACGGAATCATCCAAGTTTAGGTATGTTTTATACCTTAGGCTACTATTTACTCTTAAACTACAAATAATTTCCAAGCAATCTTAGCCGCTATAATTTTCCTAGTAAATTTGATATATTTACAACCATTCTGAATTTTTTCAAATTTTTCCACCTGACAGTTTAGATTTTAGAGGGGGGGGGACGCTCGATTTTAATGAAAATTTTCACTTTAAAGTTGAATATTTCGCAAACAGATCGCTGAATAGAAAAATCATGTCAGCAATCCCGCAATGGTTTTAAAATACCTATCCAACGATACACCACACTATAGGATTAGTGGAGAAAAAAAAAATCACCCCCCCTTTACGTCTATGGGAGGTACCCTAAAAAAAATATTTTTTTATTTTTTATTTTACCACTTTGTTGGCGTGACTGATATGTATATTCATGCCAAATTACAGCTTTCTAGTACTAACGATCTCTGAGCTTAGCCGCGGACAGACAGACAGACGGACAGACATGGCGAAACTATAAGGGTTCCTAGTTGACTACGGAACCCTAAAAACGAACTGTCGATTCGTACCTATCCGAAAAAAAAAAACAGAAAAATATTGCGGGAAAAATATTTCCGCTGCCTTTATAAAGGGCTAGCTAGAATCGTCATTAGCGCTGAACCTATTGTGTATAAGTACTTAAAGCTTTTAAACCTTTAGCCTCTAGAACTGCCAGAATTAGAATCTATAGCAAGTTGCATTACATTGTGTGCGCTCTCTAAACAGCTTCGCAACCAGCACGATTTTCTTGCTGTTCTGAGATACTTCTTAAAAATGAGCTAAACTAGTGGTGACTCAGAGTCCGCGTGCTTCAGGGTTCGGAGGAGTTGGAGGAGCTGGCGCCGCCGGCGCCGTCGGGCCCGACCGCCACTCCCGTGTGCGTCAAGCAGGAGCCCGCCGAGCCCGCCGTCACGCTCGAAACGTTGGAACCCGCGCCACACGCAGACACGCTGGTACGTTCATGATGATGATGATGATGAATATTGTAGTCAGGTTTGGAATCCTCTGTATCGGGTTCACATAAATCGCTTGGAGAGGGTGCAACGGTCATTTACTAGGTTTCTGGTGTTTAAGGCATAAGGTAGTGGCATAAATCGACACGCTAGCTATGAAGAAAGGCTTGAGTTCTTTAAAATGAACTCTCTTCTTGACAGACGATCCTTTCTTGACATTGCATTTTTACATAAAATCATTAATAGGACAGTTACTGATACCCACTTGTTGCGACGAATTAATTTCACAGTGCCTAAAACCAACACGCGGACTTGTCGTCGAGCTACATTTCGCCCGGGAGGCACCAGGACGAAACTTCGTAGATCTCTTCCACTTTATCGTATCCAAAAATCTTTCAACGACCTGGACTTAGCAAATCAATTCAAATTTGACATCTTTCAGGACTCTATACGATCAATTAGGCGTAGGATGCTGGATCCACTGCACACCTCTAATAATTAGCGTTTTTTACTTTTCTTGCGTATTTTAATTAATATTGTTGTTTATATTGTATGATCTATTGTATTTTTATTTGTAGTGTACGTCCCTGAACATGTATAATGCTGTCGCATGCCTGTTATTGGTGCATGAACGGGAGCCAAAACTTTTAATTTTTTTTGATTTGTAATGTTTTGTTTATGTACTGTTGGCATGTCTAAATAAATAAATAAATAAATGATGATGTTGATGACGATGACGATGACGATGATGACGATGGTGGCGATGATGATTATGATGACGATAGCCACGCCGATTTCGGCTAGGGCGCGTCTGACGAAAATGCATTTTTCATAATCTCGCGTTAGATGAGGGAGGAAGGTGGTTTCTCGGGTGTATTGTGTAGTGTATGTAGGTACGTAAATTTTTGCTCAATTGCCTGTAGAGTTTGGTAATTTTGGTAGAGAAACTACCCTCACTCCTTGCGTTATATTCCTCAGTATTGAGGGTTGTGACTTTCCCTTCTGCATGACTTTCACTCGTACGATCTTTCTACATCTGTTTCTGTATCCGGCGGTGTAGAGGGCTTTGTGAAACTGTAGAGTCGAGAGTGGTGCGGATCTACTCAGACCATCATATCTATTAGGCTGCGTCCACGAGACCTTGTCCCATCTACTTTGCTAATCACGATAAGCTTCTCGAGGTTGCCACCATCTTTCTTTGCAATGTGACCGAAGTACCGAACTCTGCGTAGACACTCGAATGACACATGCGAGGAGATTTTGAGTTCGCGCAATATAGAGACGTTAGTCTGAAATGCTGTCCAGGGGATACGGAGCAATGCGTTTGCGGTCTGCACTGCAGCTCTCAGTGTCTAAATCTCAACGCCATACGAGAAGATCGAGAAGACTAGAGTCCGTACCAGTTTCTTATCCTTACTCCTTACTTCTAGGTATTTAATTTATTGCGAAAAAATGTAATATTTGCCGGACCCCCACATTCCCGTACGCTAGATTGGGCGAGCTTCAACTCACCTCTCCATCTCTAAATGGCTCACTAGTTAGAATATGGAGGCACCCTATAGCACAGTGTATTGTGTATTAAACCACACTAGAAGCCTTTGTCGCATCAGACAAACTTGCTAGAGCCCGACATGTTTGAGCCAAGAGTTATCGCCAATTGCACCTTTTGAGTTATAGTCCGACATGTCTCTGGATGGATAATCATAGCTTTGACTAAATTTTCAGGGCGCCACTCTTATCGACAGGCACAAGACGCTATCAGGCGCGAACGACGCCGACTCCATGGATTTTATGCCCCTCCTGACTGTTAAAGACGAGCCCCTATCAGAAGGAGGTAAGATTATTTCTCCATAGCATCCGCTTATCACTAGAACGAAGACGAAGAAGACGACGTGTAGGAAGGTTCCCGACAAGATGGATCGACAATCTAGTAATGGTCGCATGAACCCCTTAGATGCTATCAGTGCAGGAGCGATCTTTGGGGAACTCTTTGGGGGCAGGCTTCTGTCCAGCAGTGAACGTCTTTTGGCTGATATGTTGATGATTATCTAAAAGCTAGAAGCATTCTCTAAACTATAGCTTCGCATCATAGCCTGAAGAGGTCTGCAACTTGTTCAGTGTTCTGTTTACATTGGACAAGCGCTTAATGAAAGCTAGAAGCTAGAAACTGTCCGCTAAATAGCTAAGTTTGCCTAGAGAGGTCCGCCTTATTGAATCTTACCCTCAGTAGAGCTTTAAAAATTAGTCCATCCCACAAGCCGCCAATCCCACATTTCCTTCAATCTAAAATACCCAGTAAATTCATCCATTTCTTCCGTCAGAACTACTCGTGCCATGATTATTGTTGTTATTATTTTGAAAAAATATGGCCCTGACTAGTGTAAAAAGCATTTCTTATCCTTAGATTCCCTTCCCCCTTCAGTGCTACAATCCTTGTGCCTTACGTAGTGGCCTTCTTAATGATCTCCCTCTATTGCTCTATCCCAAGCTTCCTTTCTTCAAGATGCACTCTTGTCTTCCTCTAAAGTTTCCACCGCTTCTTGGGCCTTCCTTTGGGTCTTTTCTGTTGCGTCTATTAATTGGATTAGTAGGCTAAATTGTATGGAATATTTCGCTATTTTCAGAGCAACATCACCTAAGCGGATCCGACACGAGCGACTCAAGCACGCAGCCGGAGCTAACTCGGAGCCCCAAGAATTGGACGCAGCAGGACATGCAGCTAGCTCTAGAGGCGCTACGGAAACACAACATGAGTCTTACCAAGGTGAGTTATCTACCTTTAAAACAGTGCCGTAAACTAACTTATTGAGCTAGAGACTTAAATTTGGGCGACATTCATCATCTTGGTCTTTTATTAATCCAATCTTGGATGTAGGCCTCTTCCCTTTTCATCCACTTTTGGTGACCCTGTGGCCGTCTCATCCAGTCCTGGCGTCCGTGTCGTCGAATGTCGTCCACCCTGCGCTGCGGTGGTCTGCGCGCCCCTAGACCGGGAGATCCTCGGATCCTCAGATCCTCGGAAGGGATTAAATAGATATATTTACTACGAGATGTAGAGCGCTGATGCATCTACCTGCGTCATCGTCAATCTCGGTTTTTACCTAGTTTTTACCTTACCTTACATTACCTTCAAGGCCCATTAAACCGCTCCACCTACCTACGCCTAGCTACACCAGTCTCCCGAGGGGGAGACGCCGCAGGCATAAGCTGGTCCTCCATCCAATAACGATTGCTTTCATCACCATCCCTGCCTATAGGTATACGTCCCACTGCAGGACACAGGCCTCCTCTCAGAAGGATAGGGCTTGGGTCTTAGATCCTATGCGAGCCCAGTCCAAACTTCCGAGTTGGGAACTTCACACATGCCATTGAACCACCACCACCTTCTCAGGTTTGGCCAGATTTCCTCACGAGGTTTTCCTTCAGCCTAGGTGTGAGCCTGGGTTCGTCGATCCCACGCCCACGCCTGGATTGCTTTCATAGCTTAACTTAACTTCTGGTGTTCCAGGCATCAGCCACGTACGGCATCCCGTCCACGACGCTGTGGCAGCGCGCGCACCGGCTCGGCATCGACACGCCGAAAAAGGAGGGCGCCTCCAAGTCTTGGAGCGAGGCCGACCTCCGGGGCGCACTCAACGCACTGCGCTCGGGGGCCATATCGGCTAACAAGGCCAGCAAGGCGTATGGTGAGTCAACATCTTCGTCAGTATCAGAAAAATATCACGGGACAAATTATTAACACCAAGAGCTTTGGAGGGGCCCTGTATCAAAATTAGTTGGGGGGCCCAAATGAAGGGTAAAGATACAACCTCCTCCACACACACACATACACGCTCCTGACCAGTGGTGGTGTAGGGGAATGGCACGCGGCACGGAATGCCGAGGACCTGGGTTCGATTCCCAGCATTGGTCTTTTTTCTAACGACAATTTATTTTTTGGTTGGTCTGGGGTTTTTCTGTGCATCTATGTTTCGGTTTGTATTTAGTATGAAATATAAAGATATTTTAGGGGCCTCTGTAGCCCGGGGGCCACGTATCATTGATATTTACGGCTGAAACGGCGGTAGCTACTAGCCGTGACGGTGGCGTGGCCTAGTGGTTTAATCTTCGACCTCTCAACCAGAGGGTCGTGGGCTCAAACACGGGCTTGCTTAACTATTACACTACACGGGACTTATCACGCACACAATATTTACGTCGACGTTTCGCCACATTGCAGCGGCCGAAAGTTTAAAAACTGTACGTACTGTGGGCTTGCATTATGAGTTTTTGAAATTTATGTGCGAAATTACATTTGAAATTTACCGTGCTTTAACTAAGACAAACCAGGTCGTCGCTCCATCTTGTTGGAAGCCTACCTACACTGCGTCTTCCGGTCCGTGGACGTCACTCGAGAACCTTTTTGCCAAATCGGCCATCAGTTCTACGAGCGATGTGCCCTGCCTACTGCCACTTGAGTCTGACGATTCTTCGAGCTATGTCGGTGACTTTAGTTCTTGCACGGATTTCATCATTTCTAATGCGATTCCGCAGAGAAACTCCGAGCCCTCTCCATTGCCCCCTGAGTGACTTTAAGCTTCCTTATGCGGCTCATCGTTAGCTGAGGCTGTTAACGTTGCGGGATCGCGTTGGATGCGGATGGCACGGGACCGATCTGTTTGGCGAGCCTTGGGGGAGGCCTATGTTCAGCAGTGGACGTCTTTTGGCTGAAATGATGATGATCATGATATAACAAGACAAAAATAAATTGAGCCAAACTTGCCACCCTAGGGTCCAACCTACTCAGTCTGCTGATAAATCTACTTGTTCAACGACCTCTTGAACATTGGTCAGCGCGACCGCTGACGCGCGACCTACAATCGGACATGCAACTCAAGTCAGCGCGATTTAGGATGCAGTTGCAGATTACACGCACAGCATACTTAAATCTTTATGTAAATGTGTGCATAGATGTAATTAGACTAATTAGTATATAAGAGATCAATTTATATTAAATAATCAGATATCAACTGACCGTTGGTGTTTCACTCCACCTCCTACCTAGCTTGTCCAGGGCGACTCCCTGGGAGCTATCCTACTTACCTAGCTTGCCCGGGGCTACTCCCTGGGAGCTATCCTACTTACCTAGCTTGCCCAGGGCTACTCCCTGGGAGCTACCCTACTTACCTAAGCTCGTCCAGGGCTACTCCCTGGGAGCTACCCCGACATAACACTATTCCTCTCAGTGGTGCCAAGACACCCCAGCCTTAGCAGTCGCGTGAGCCTGCGCGCCTGCCACTGAGAAAATCACAATACCTCAACCTTAATTCCTGCCCGTAGGAGTCCGTCTGTTATCTTAGGTCGCCTGGTAACAGACATCCCGCATTATTATATGTGTGTATATATACACTATCATAGGTTAGGGTGGTAGGTTAGGGACATAGAGACATAGGAACAGTAGGGCTCTAGGTATTTGTGTCTTCTAACTTACCTATTAATTTCACGTACAGTTTGCCGATATTACCTTTGACTTCTCACTTACTACTAGTCGGCAAGCTGTTCAACAAGACAAAAATAAATTGAGCCAAACTTGCCACCCTAGGGTCCAACCTACTCAGTCTGCTGATAAATCTACCCAATGGTAGAAAAATGCCAATGCATTGACGGCGGCTCGGGTAAATGGTTGCAGGCATCCCCAGCAGCACGCTGTACAAGATCGCGCGGCGCGAGGGCATCCGGCTGGCGGCGCCGTTCAACGCCGCGCCCACGGCCTGGCGCCGCGCCGACCTGGAGCGCGCGCTCGCCGCCATCCGCGCCGGCGCCTGCTCCGTGCAGCGCGCCGCCGCGCAGTTCGGGATACCCACCGGTGCGTGCCACACTACTCTACCCGCCGCTAGGTGGCGCTGCTTGTGACGCGTGGACCGCGCTGACATCTACGCCGGCGCCTGCTCCGTGCAGCGCGCCGCCGCGCAGTTCGGGATACCCACCGGTGCGTGCCACACTACTCTACCCGCCGCTAGGTGGCGCTGCTTGTGACGCGTGGACCGCGCTGACATCTACGCCGGCGCCTGCTCCGTGTAGCGCGCCGCCGCGCAGTTCGGGATACCCACCGGTGCGTGCCACACTACTCTACCCGCCGCTAGGTGGCGCTGCTTGTGACGCGTGGACCGCGCTGACATCTACGCCGGCGCCTGCTCCGTGCAGCGCGCCGCCGCGCAGTTCGGGATACTCACCGGTGCGTGCCACACTACTCTACCCGCCGCTAGGTGGCGCTGCTTGTGACGCGTGGACCGCGCTGACATCTACGCCGGCGCCTGCTCCGTGCAGCGCGCCGCCGCGCAGTTCGGGATACCCACCGGTGCGTGACACACTACTCTACCCGCCGCTAGGTGGCGCTGCTTGTGACGCGTGGACCGCGCTGACATCTACGCCGGCGCCTGCTCCGTGCAGCGCGCCGCCGCGCAGTTCGGGATACCCACCGGTGCGTGTCACGTTACTCTACGCGCCGCTAGGTGGCGCTGCTTGTGACGCGTGGGCCGCGCCGACCTGCCCCCTGTACCACAACCATTACAAGCGCTACAATTCTACATAACTGTCACTTTTTTGTATGAAAAAGTTAACAGTTACGTCGATTTGGAGTATTTGTAATGTTTGTAGTACTACAGAACCTCTACCATGAGTTTACACTAGTTTACGTGACCGTACTCGCTAGCGACGGCGTAAATTATTTGTATGGAGAATTGTACAGCGCCTCTAGCGGTCACTTACGGAAGTACAATTCTCCATACAAATCATTTACGCCGTCGCTAGCGAGTACGGTCACTGTAAACTAGTGTAAAGTCATGGTAGAGGTACAGGGGGCTGGAGCGCGCGCTCGCCGCCATCCGCACCACCACTCAGTTCGGGATACCCACCGGTGCTTTGCATGCTACTCTACTCGCCGATAGGTGGTGCTGCTCACGGTCGGATTTAAGGCCACCACAGACCGCAGCGCGGAGAGCGTGCGCGACGCGGATGGAGTGGGTTCAGCGCGTTGTATAACACTGACCTTTGGACCTTTACAAACATACGAACATTTAAAATTAAATAAAAGCTTGCAAATTACCATTTGAAAGTTACTGTTGTCAGTGACTTGAATGTTGTTGTGAAAATCTGTGCATTGACAAAATTGCCGTTTATGTTAAATTGGATTATTTTTAGAAAATATTTAGGTACTGCCGGAATTTGTTACTAGTATGTATTTCAAATTCTATGAATAAAATATCTAAGTACATAGGAACGTACATCGTTGCGTCACCTAGCGTGCACAACACATAACAAGAAATCAGCATCTCACTAACAGATGGCGCTGTTCGGTAACCTATTTGGCTGGTAGTTACTATTTTATCATTTAAACTTAAAGGATGGTCAGCCAGTTTACCTCTATATTTTCTATGTTAAAACTCGTAGTCAGCATACCTTTTCACTGTTTTATAGCTAATCTTATTATCTAGTATTATATTGAATGTATTTGTTTATTTATATAATTTATATTATATTTGTATTGTTTTTATTGTTTGTTGTCTATTAAGTATACTGCGTTTCTCTTGTCTGTTATTTCTGCCACCTACATTCGTCTGTTGATATTTATTAATTTCTGAGTAATTGGTTGTCTGGAAGAGATCGCTTTTTAGCGATAAGACCGCCTATTGTCTACCTGAATTTTTATTTTTGTAATGTCACTGTACTGTTTTTGGTGATCAATAAAGAATATTTGTATTGTATTGTATTGTATCTTGTATTTAGTTTTAAATATCTAATTATCTAGTCTTATTTCTTAATCATGCTGCACTAAATAGGTGTCCCCATTAGCGGCATGATGATAAATGATGCCTGATAATTTACAGGTACACTTTATGGACGATGTAAGCGCGAAGGCATCGAACTGTCGCGGTCTAACCCGACGCCGTGGTCTGAAGATGCCATGGGTGAAGCACTGGAAGCTGTCAGGTTAGAAATGTTAAAACAGCTAGAAGCCCTTCATCTCCGAATCTTCATTCTTTCTCGTGAATCTTCTCCTAATTTATTTTTTCTTTTTTATAATATTTTAGCATAGCTTTGCTGAAGTATTTTTGCTTTATTTGATTTTTGTTACCGCCTTTCTGTACCTGCTATTTCTGACCTGATATTTATATTTTACAGAGTTGGTCAGATGTCAATAAATCAAGCAGCGATACATTACAATTTGCCTTACTCTTCACTGTATGGACGATTCAAGCGATGCAAATATCAGGTAAGTTTGCCAGCATTTAAATTGGAAATATTTAGAGTCTTATCAATAAAGTCCAAGTACATATAGGTAGAATATGTATGCATGTAGGTATATACGTACCTATAGAGTACTTAAGTACTTTAGTACCTAGGCGTCCGAGCTTCGTTCGGGCTAAAACCCGAAAACACGCGTTTTACCCAAAACAAAACCAAGCTAGGTCCTTGATAACATCGAAATTTTTAGAGCCGTTTCCAGGTGAATAAAATTATATTGTCCTTTTCATATTTTGTCACATTACATTGTAGGCAAATTTTGGGTATGTCCCATTTGTCCTATAGAACTATGAAATCGTTGAGGCACAGAGTTCAAAATCGTACCAAATATATCAGTTGTATAGAAAAAATGGGATCTTCCCCAAATTTTCACTGTGGTGTAATTGTGTTGTGCAGTTTTTATCTCATGTGTGACTTTCTCGCCCCAAGTCTGCATCACTCAAACTTTATATTCAGACTTGTTACAATTTACAGAGTCCTCAAGCTCTACCTCAGCAAACAATGCCAGAGAACGTGGAAATGGACCTACAATCTCAATCGCAAGAAATGTACTACCAGCACCAAAACGTGCCCGTAAATCAGGGCTTGCATTCAGAACAAGATCTTCAAAACCCGTACCTTCAGCAGAACTATGTGATGAGTGACCCAAGTTTTGAGGCCATGCACAGTAGTATACTGACGGAGCAAGGATATGGAATGTACTACCAAGGCTGCAGCAGCATTGCCACGAGTTGAGGGTACGGTGCCTCTGGTAACGAGGCTCCTTGACATTATGTTTTTTGAGTAGCTGTTTAAGATTTAGGTTACTTGTCATATTCGTTCCACTGCTGGGTGCAGGCCTCTCAAAAAAAAGATTGGTCTGTAGTTCCCACGCGGGCCTACTCCAGATCTAATATAATTATATCCTTTGGTTTTAATCAAAGATCTGATTTAAAATTTAGTTTAAATAACGAATTTAAAACTTGTCGGGAAAAAAAACAAACGATTTTCATACTTTATCATTTTATTTTTGTATTTTTATGTAAAAGTACGCAAGGTCTATTGTACATAGAAACCATGCCCGAGTAGAATTGTAATTAATAATTAGGTAATTATTAAATAAGTGGTGTAAATGATTACAAATCATTTGTAAACTGAAATACGTAAACCGATGGCAATTTATTATGATACGTAACGTAATTTGTGTCCGATAAAGTTTTAGTCAGTTCATATTTTTATATAAAATATTTCTGTAGATGTTACTTATTTCTTGTAGATTATTTAGATCACGATTAGAACTTAGGATACTGTCAATATTGACTTGATCATTTAAGTAATCGTGGACTTCCAGAAAAAAATATAGCAATACTTAAACTTTAAAAGCAGTAGGGTGTTTTTAGCATTTTATTGTTTATTAAAACAAGTAGAAGTTCGAAACTTTGACTGCGACGGTTTCTTGCGTGATCTTAGGTAAGTTATTGTCAGGAATATTTAATTCACCATTTATATGCTTCAACTATCACGAAGGGCAACACCAACGATGGTGATAAATACCAACGTAAAAAAGGGTCATGGCCAGAGTGAACTTTTAATTTTAGAGGTGTCTAGATTCTAGATAGACAAGACAATCGAAAGTGCTGGTTATAATTTTAATATATTTTTGTAATACAACTTTTTAATATCCATTCCAACCCGTTTAAGAACGTCTTATTAAGGATCTCAAGGAGTCGGATAATGGTTAGTGAATAGTCAAGTTTTCCACGTTATTGTTGTTTGTTTTTGTAGTTATCTTTAGTGATTAGTAGACTGCTAGATTATGAACTGCCATGACATACGTAATTAAATAATGATATTATAGATTTAAGGACAAAAGGAAAGAAATTATATTATTTTTCCACTGTATTGCGTTGACAGAATACAATATTTTCACTATAATCATTGAAAAAAAATTTAACTAAATAGACGTCTACATTAACGTCACTATGTGAATTATTTCCTTTTAAGGACTATATTTATTTCTAAAAGTTAAACAAGATGTGCTACAGTCATGTCCATTGGTGGAAGTAAATAACTAACACTATGATCACATCTGTTTTTTAAAAAATAGAAGTTTAAAAAAAAATCCCTAAATAATGTACCTATTTAATTGATGAAAAATGGCAAGCGGTAGTTAAGAATTAGAAAGACAGCCATGTCCGTTGTGTTTGAAAAATGAAATACGTAATTTACTAATGTGATAGCTCTCATTATTGAGTCCATCTCGTCCGTTGTAGGGTAAAACTTGGAGTATTATCTCTGAGTGTAATTTTAATGGATAGTTTGTGATTTTTTGTCAACTTGTTAACATTTACTAAGTTATCGATTGTATTGTTACATTGTGATATATGTACCTATCTTAAAAGACTATCCAATGAGGGATTTCTGACAAGTGGAATATTGCCAGATGATGTTAGTTTCGTGTGGCCAGTTTGAAATTTGTGTCACGTTTCGTTTGGGATAGCTTTATAACTAAATGAACCAATCGCAAACAAGAAGACGACCATACTTCGACCATAGACGTGAGTTATCCGTATTTTTTCACTAAGAAGATCTCGTCAATGGCGTCATCTGGCGATATTTCGTTTCTCAGAAAACCCTCATTATTATTATTCTGCCGCCTTCTTTAGGCGTTTCTCGTTACGCCGGCCCGCCTGCTGGCTGTACTGATTTAAGAGTTCATTCAGTAATGCTAAGATGGCGCTGTTATGGAGTGGTCAACAGCGCCACCTATTGGTGAGAAACCGTAAGTAACGAATTGACACGGATTTTTCGTACCGTAAAACGGGGTGATGAGAAATCGCGGGGTGAACAGAAACGAAACCGGGAAAAAGTTTGAGCACATTTTTCTCCGTGCCACTACAAATCTTTATGGTAATGTTGTATTTTTCTGAAATTGCAACATTGCTTTTATTACGGCAACACAGAATGAATATTGTGTTATGGCTACATCATTTAAAACTTAAAGTGTCAAAGTCAACCGTTACCGACGTCTGTTTTTTCGGCTGAAAAACTTTGTGATTACAACGATTTGGTGAGTTGTTGGAGGTATTAGTGATGGTTTTTAAGTGAAATAGTTATCCTATTTTGCATTTTATCAAAGGTTAAGTTAAATAAATCAGTTTTTTATATAATTAGACACAAAATTCGTAACCATGTGCAATTGGTCTCTATTTGGGGGGAAAAGAGTACGCTTGAGGGGGGAAAAGACAACGACAGCGGGGTGAATATAACACTAGTCAAGGCGAAATAGCAACGTAGTGCGGAGCAATAGAAACGGGAGAGGGGTGATTTGATCGGTTTCAGCTAGGGCTGCCACATTTGTTTTTTATTAGTACATTTATTCTAGTGTACTAAATATTACCTGCGACTTTTATTAAATTAGATTGTTAAGAGATACTTACGCATGTATTTACAAATCTGAACAAAATACTTAAAATTATTTACACCTTACCTGGGTACCTAGTTTGAAAGTTAGTAATAGTCATCATCATCATCATACCTACCTATTTTCAAGTTTTGACAACCCCCCTGACATTTTTTGCTTTTCACCCCATTAGGCGTTACAAGTCACCCCATCTTCCGGGTGACGAGAAACGACACACATTTTGGCAATTTTTACTTTATTAACGGAAAATATAAGGTTTAAAACCATTTGATAGTATAAAAGGTGGGACTCGGAAATTTCATTCAATTCTACTGCTCTCATGTGCTTCCATCTCAATGAAAAAGTGACCTAAAGTTCAGAATTGTTTCTATCCACCCCGTTTTACGGTACATGATTTTGATTAAAACGACAATTCTAATTATATTATTAATTTGTTGCAACATACATAACGAGCTTGGGCAGCTAAAAGCTGATCATAATTAACATTGATTGATATTTGATTGTATTAAATAAATTGATTACATGCACATAAACTAGATGTTCCCTCCATATGCCACGGTCCTTTGTTTTTTTTATATAAGAAATGGTCAACTTATAAAGATCTAGGATATGTATCGTTGGTGATAACGTCTACACATGAGACCATTGGTTAAAATCAGAATATACCATTTTGTATTTAATATTTACATACATGCATTTTTGTTGTGGTTTTAAACTTTTACCTGAAGATGCATTCTCTAATATGCATGTTTTTTTTTAGTATTAGCTACTGTTAAATCTTGTTTTCTTCCGCCGGTTATAAATTGTGTAGTTATTTTAGAATGTTTTACATTGATAAGGATGCAGTTGAGAGACAATGTTCAAACTAGCAATAAAGTTTTTATATTCTTGTAACTAATAGCGCTTTTAGATCTTCAAAAAAATAAACTTGATAAACTGGATAATGCTTTTTACTCACACCAAATATATAATAAAATAGCCCTGCAGGCTTATTGTCTAACGCGCTGAGGCTTGATTTCGCAATCACTATTTCTTTCTGCCAAACGGTATAAGATGATTGACGACAGAAAGAGTTGGTGAAAGCGAAGGCAAGTGTCAGAAGCGTTAGAGAATACGGCCTCTTCTCTAGAAGCTTGACAGCCGTGCTAGCTACATAAATGACTGACATTCCGCTGAAATTGAATGTTATCAAGGATGATATAGACTGGATTAGCAATCGCCATAGTACAGATCGGCGGCGGAAAAATAGTTCGATTATTAAATCTAGATGGCGCTGACATATAGCCCGAGGGTTTGAAAGCAAAACAATAAGACTACAGATATTTCATATTACTGCAAAATAAATGTATTATTATGCAATATTTTTGCAAAATAATAAATTTTTAGTAATATGAAACATCTGTAGTCTTATTGTTTTGCTTTCAAAGCCTCGGGCTATATTTCAGCGCCATCTAGATTTAATAATCGAACTATTTTTCTGCGGACGATCTGTACTATGGCGATTGCTAATCCAGTCTATAACATCCTTGATGTTATTAAGTAACTGAACTCTCATTAGTTCTAGCATTGTAATTCGAGGTACTGCACTAGTGTTGCTTTATATGTATGTACGGTCGACAGCATAAATACCTATACAGCCGTGGCATGACATATATTTAAAGACCAACCTTATGATTAGTAGCATAGAGGTGTATAGATATTTTTGACGTCTTAGTAACATACCTATATTGACCTTGACTGTATCTGTCCTCGAGAGCGTGTGGTAGGTCAGGCAGCAAAGGAATAAGATAAAATGCAGGTTTGTACATAAAAAAGTCACTTTATTTAATGTTATCTACAGTTAGATATAAAATAAATTACATATAATGATTTCCGTGCGACGTCGACCGCGGCGCGGAACATTTACAATTTTCTCTCAGTCACTACTACAATATAAATTAACAATGTACAAAATTACACAATTGCACGTCTAAATCTATAACAGTATCTTTTTGAGCGTTTATTTATAAAGCGTTTACAAATATGGTCAATTTTATTCATTACAATGGCAACACTGTCGTTCAGTCGATACCACGATTATGCAAATTTATGTTGTGTTGTGCGTGTAAATATACAAAAACAAATGTATGCTATACGACCCAGGTTTTTAGGGAAATTTTAAGTAGAAAAGGCACATCACAACACAATATATAAGTCCTGATTTAGAGCGGTATAGTAAGTAGTATGAAAATGAGAAGCTTCATGGCACTTAGTTAATCTACTCGTCCATAGATGGCGCTTGTTTTATAAAATCTTAGATGCAAGCGCACCTCTATTACAATTGGATTTACCTATTTTAGACAGCATCATGCGTTTTTAAAAACATTTATCTATTTAATATGGCAGGAAATAGCATCGTCAGAGTATAAACATTAAAGTCTCCAAAGTTACGTAATTATTTATCATTTACGACTGTTCACGCCCACTGTTAATTAACAATTATATCACTTATTTTAATACACTTGTACTTTGAATCGGCAATAGCAGGCATAATAATTATTGAGAGGGAACGTAAGTAAACAAAAGACTAATCAGCATTGAGGTTTAACAGAAAATACTAAAAGGTCATCCAATAGTGATTTGTCTTTAAAATTACTTGTCAATGACGCGGTGACACGACACAGTACATGCCGATCCTTCTTTGTAGATAGTTGTCCTTATCTAATTGTTTTTAAATAAAAGGGACACACTGAGCGATTAAGTAGGCGCGGCTTAACATGCTGATCAAGTCGCTAATTAACGTCAACACGAGATTTTATCAGGCTTGATCAAAAATTAACATTGTTTTAAGGTTCATTTTTGAAAGTAGCTACAAAAAATGACAGTAATAATTTGTAATTGCGAAGCTGTGAATTTATCGCACTCTACAAAAATGTCATGTCATGAACGCGACGCGACTAATAAATTCAGCATTTTTTATTTGGATACATATGTCCAATTAAAAGTGATTTATGTGAACATGTGTCGTACAGCCAACGTTAAATAATTGACGCTTACACATTACGTATAGGAGTCAAAGGAGTTTTAAAGTGTACTGCTGAACGGTGCAAATATTTGGCGCTGACTGTACTATACATATTTGGTAGGTATTTGGTTGCGTCGGGTTCAAGTGTCTCACCATAATGTCCAGTTTTAGAATAAAATAGTACATCGTTTTAATTACGTCCGTACACAAGAATGAAATGATAGTTGTTTTCATTTTGACATTATACGCGATGAGTAACAACTCAAATACAATACGTTTACTTTTAGTTTACCACTGACAGATTGCTTGCCTTCATTTCATTTCCAACTTTAACACCATATAAATAAAGTAGTTATTACAAAATCTGCAAACGTGGGTAACAGTATTCTAAAATTGGCTTTATTTGTAGGTCGTTAAAGTTGAATATGAAATGAAGGCAAACCATCTGTCAGTGGTAAACTTTATGTAATTTTACTGTAAGTAGTTTATTTAACTGTGTGTACAAATGACAGTGTTTCTGGCAGTTTCGGTATTGCTAAAGTACAATTAAGCAACACACATACTTGGTTGTGGTAACAAAATTTAGTGCTCGATGTATAAAGCCTTTCTTGTTTAGTGTAATTTGGTTGGTAATAACTTAATTTTAAACTGTAAAAACTCTTAATAGGCCTAAATAAATTCGTACAGTACATGCGTATTACACAATTATGACGTGTCAAAAGGGGCCTACTAAAATGAGTGTAATATTTAACCCTCTACGGCCTCAGAATTCGTCCGCTACAGTTTAATATCAAGCCGTCTTAAATCTCAAGTCTGAAGGTACAAGTTATCAGCAATATCGATACCAATTTTTGGGATGCGGGAAACAGTTCGTTACACAGACGATGGGCACCGACGCCACGGTCGCCATTTTGTTCTTACACACTATTTACGTATATGCGTGCGCCGCGCGTTCGTTATACGCTAGGACTAGACAACGCGCGGCCATCGTCTCCTCTCACTCACACAACGCGGTCGAGCAAACTCCGACGGGACGCAGTCTCCCGGGTGTACTTTGAATATCGCGTTTCGATTCGTTCCGCGATGACAGTTTTTTAAGTATCCATAGAGCGTCATCGCGTACTCGTTCGTCCGGTATCAAGTTCCGCAGCCTTTCGTTCGAGTCAGCGAGCGGTCGGTCCCGGCTCGGCGTCTACACGGGCCCGTAGTCGGAGAGCGGCTGTCCGGAGCGCGCGGAGGGCGCGGAGGGGGCGAGGGGCGGCGGGGGCGGCAGCGGGGGCGCGGGCGCGGCGGGGGCGGGGGCGGGGGGCGGCGCCCCCTCCGCGCGTCACACGCCGCCCTTGACCAGCGCGCGCTGCTGCGGGCCCGGCCGGCCCGGGCCGCGCCACACGCGCCGCCACGACTCCAGCGTCTTGCCGGACCAGATCCACACGCCCGACGTGATGCCCACGGCCAGCGCCATGAAGTAGCGCAGCATGAGCGCGGCGTACAGCGGGCGCGGCCCGCAGCGCGGCCCGCACGCCACGCGCCGCAGCCAGGCCGCGTGCCCGCCCGCCTCGTACGCCAGGCAGCCCAGCACCGCGCCCGCCGGCACCGCGTACAGCACGCTGAACACGCCGATGCGGATCATCAGCTTCTCCAGCTTGTCCGCCTTCGAGCCGGCGCCGAGCCCGCCCTGCCGCTTGATCACGGACCGGATGCGGAACAGCGACACGAACCCGGCCAGCAGGAACGTCGCGCCGAGCGCGAAGTACACGATCAGCGGCGCCAGCACGTACTTCTTGAGGTTCTCCGGCGAGGAGTTGCCGACGTAGCAGATGCCGGCCACGGGGTCGCCGTCCACGGCGCCGGCCAGCAGCACGGCCACCGTCTTGGCGGCCGGGATCAGCCAGGCCGCCAGGTGGTAGTACTGCGCGTGCCCCGCGATCGCCTCGTTACCCCACTTGAGGCCCGCCGCGAGGAACCACGCGAAGGATAGTACCACCCACCAGATGGACGACGCCATGCCGAAGAAGTACACCAGGATGAAGACCAGGGTGCAAGCGCTCGGGCCGGCGGCCGAGGTTTTGAGCAGCGCGCCGTCGCACGCGATCTCGTCATGGCCGAGCGCGAGGCGCGCCAGGTAGCCCAGCGCGACCATGAAGTAGCACGCCGACAGGTACACGATGGGGCGCTCCGGGTACTTGAAGCGCTGCGAGTCGATCAGGAAGGTGGTGAGCGTCATGAGCGTGGAGGCGGCGCAGAGGCCGCTCCAGAGCGCGACCCACACGGCCGCGAACTCCTTCTCCTCGCGCGTGAAGAAGGCGCCGCGGCACGGCAGCGCGCACGCGTCCGCGGCCGCCGCGCCGGCCAGCACGGCCCGCAGCGGCGCCGACCCGTTGTGCGGCGCGCGCGTCGCCACCAGCGGCGGCCGGCACGCGCACGCGCACTCCTCGCTTGCGACCTCGCCCGGGCTTGCAGCCGGGCCGCTTTCGCAGTTTTTTGGATCCTTGCAGTTTTTGAAGTGGGGCCGGCGGGGCGGGGGCGGGCGCGGGGGCTCGGGCTCCTGCGCGCGCTCGTTCTCGTCCATGCAGAGGCGGTCGGGGTCGCCCATGCGCGGCAGCTGCTCGCAGGCCATGCGCTCGGGCCACTGGAAGCCGTACTTCTGCATGAGCGGCGCGCAGCCGGCGCGCGCGCGCTCGCACACGCTGCGGCACGCCGGCAGCGGCTTGGCGTAGTCCTCGATGCAGATGGGCGTGTACACCGAGCACAGGAAGAACTTCAGGTCCGCCGAGCATTTGATCTCCACGAGGGGCCAGTACTGGTGCACCTGGAATTATGCGAGACAGTTTTTAGTTACGATCCTTCCTGATCTCTGTAATCGGGATAGAAATAGAAACCACCGGTCCCGTTCACGGGTTCGCTTGACCGTGAGTCAGATTAAATTAGTCACAACTCAAAAAAGGTTTAAGCCACATTAGAGAATTGAGTCACACTTAGGTAAAACTTTGTAAATTTAAAGTTTATTCATTTTGCACTGGTCACTGCATAAATATTTGAGACAAATCCTGATAGACATTTCTTTGACGCATCGGTTCAGAGTTACAGTATCAACTGAGTGCTCACGTCACGATGGCACGGCGTGCATTGTGCACCGCACTATCCAAGTTTCTCAACGCGAATGCATAAATAAAATTTCCAACTCTGAGGTGTTGCTCCTAAGAGCTGAGGTCTATTGAACGCTTATGCGGCAAGCGTTGCTTGAAAGGACTGAGGTCTGCTGAACACTTATGCGGCAACTGTTGCTTGTAAAGGCCGAGGTCTATTGAACGCTTGTGCGGCTAGCGTTGCTTGTAAGAGCTTAGGTCTATTGAACGCTTATGCGGCAAGCGTTGCTTGAAAGGACTGAGGTCTGCTGAACACTTATGCGGCAACTGTTGCTTGTAAAGGCCGAGGTCTATTGAACGCTTGTGCGGCTAGCGTTGCTTGTAAGAGCTTAGGTCTATTGAACGCTTGTGCGGCAAGCGTTGCTTGAAAAGACTGAGGTTTGTTGAACGCTTCTGCAGCAAGAGTTGCTTGTAAAGGCTGAGGTCTATTGAACGCTTGTGCGACAAGCGTTGGTAGTAAGGGCTGAGGTTAATTGAA
Source organism: Archips crataeganus (assembly GCA_947859365.1). NCBI lineage: Eukaryota > Metazoa > Arthropoda > Insecta > Lepidoptera > Tortricidae > Archips > Archips crataeganus. The sequence goes on from OX402058.1 coordinate 20,049,678, forward strand.
CGCTTGTGCGGCAAGCGTTGCTTGTAAAGGCTGAGGTCTACTGAACGCTTGTGCGGCAAGCGTTACTAGAAAAGACTGAGGTCTGCTGAACACTTATGCGGCAAGCGTTGCTTGAAAGGACTGAGGTCTGCTGAACACTTATGCGGCGAGCGTTGCTTGTAAGGACTGAGGTCTGCTGAACACTTATGCGGGAAGCGTTGCTTGAAAGGACCGAGGTCTGCTGAACACTTATGCGGGAAGCGTTTCTTGAAAGGACTGAACTCTGCTGAACACTTATGCGGCAAGCGTTGCTTGTAAGGGCTGAGGCCTATTGAACGCTTGAGCGTCAAGCGTTGTTTGAAAGGACTGAGGTCTGCTGAAGGCTTCTGCAGCAAGAGTTGCTTGTAAAGGCAGAGGTCTATTGAACACTTATGCGGCAAGCGTTGCTTGAAAGGGCCGAGGTCTATTGAACGTTTGTGGGGCAAGCGTTGCTTGAAAGGACCGAGGTCTGCTGAACGCTTATGCAGCAAGAGTTGCTTATAAAGGCTGAGGTCTATTGAACGCTTGTGCGGCAAGCGCTGGCAGTAAGGGCTGAGGTTAATTGAACGCTTGTGCGGCAGCGTTGCTTGTAAGGGCTGAGGTCTGGTGAACCGTGAAGGCTTGGCAAATGTCGGCAAACGCGTGAAGGGCGTTCTTACCTCCAGGCCGGCCTCCTCCTGCGTGTCGTGGTCCAGCGAGTTGGGGAAGGCGGTGAGGTTGTACCCGATGCCGCGGCACATGGGGATGGATATCTCCTCGCAGCGCGGCTGCGGCGAGCCGCCCGCTGCCGCCAGTGATGCTACCAGCCACCACAGCCACATCGCGCTACTGACGCATCTGGAAACAACAGGAGACATGCTTTCATTACATGGTAATTCCACTATAATAGTACGGTTACTATAGGAAGAGCTCTGTCAGCTGACGTTTAGATTGCCCTTACAACAACATACAATCACAGAAGTACAAGTACAGTACTGATATCTATGTATAAAATTAAAAAAGGTGTTTATTTGTATATTTCCTGACAAATGTTTGGGGGTAGTCACCATAGAGAGATCTCTCTCCAGGCAGATGTTATGCCTGGGGACCGAAGTCCAATGGATGAAAGTTGGAAGTTGTATTTATGCAGCCGAGTTGAGAAACTTCGATAGCGTGATGTAGGATTGTAGAAATTAGTTCCTTATGTGACGACTAGATGGCGCTAGTAGTCGCTACATCAGCCCCCCTTTTAGACCGGAGGTCGATACGAATTGCAGTGTAGTGCAGTCTGTGCGTCATGTGGGCGCTTGCAAGGGCCAGTCGCTCAGAGCCTCGTCGGCGAGCATTGTTGTTCCTCTGCTACTAGTAGATGCATGCCTGTCGCGTGATTGCTCGGAGCCTTGTTGGCGAGCGTTGGTTGATTGATTGGCAAGTTGGGAGGAGGATTTGCGAACTGTAGACACCAGGCAGATAATAGATACATGCTAATGGTGCACAGTGCGGTGAGTATGGCTTGCTGTGAGACTGCGTCATCGTCTTGTGTGTCTGAAGGTAGCGATTTTGTCCAATGTCGTGGGTCACCAATTTGGGGGTAGTTGCAATAGAGAGATCTCTCTCCAGGCAGATGTTATGCCTGGGGACCGAAGTCCTATGGATGAAAGTTGGAAGTTGTATTTATGCAGCCGAGTTGAGAAACTTCGATAGCGTGATGTAGGATTGTAGAAATTAGTTCCTTATGTGACGACTAGATGGCGCTAGTAGTCGCTACAAATGTATTTTTTTTCACTGTGTAGGTATCGAATAATGTGCAAATAAACATCTCTCTCTCTCTCTAAATGGCCATATTATTGCCTTACTTATTGTTACACATTTGCCGTGACTTATTTTTCAAGTGTTTTTCAATAAAAAGACACGTCTGGAACGCTTACCTTCTTTCTAATACTAAAATAAACGAAGTATAAAGGTTAGAGAATCCTACGAAGCTTGAAGTCTTGGGTTCGATCTCTAACTACATAGTAATGACAAATACAAATGTTTGTATTAGAGTAACTATTGGACGTTTAATATGTATTTATCTACACTTATATCTTATCCATTGAATGGCACTCTAGTAGGAACAATCTTTGTTTACTTTGGGACTAGGTCAACTGGTGTCGATCGTTCGGGTGCGGTTAGTGCATAACCGCGTATCTGACGACACGAAATTAACGACAATAACGCACGACCTGGCTTTAAACTACGAAGATCATAATTCGAACTTCGTATCAATTGATACGAGAGTGAGCAAGACGCTACGATACGAACTTCGATTTTCGAATGTCGGAGTAATAATTCAACTCCCCCCGCTGATAATTCAACTTATGGCAAATGGCAATTAGGTACATGAGGATTTGAATAATCAGTTCGTACATTAGTGTCATTCAATTCTTATCTCTTCTTATTCTTATATATATTTGGTCTTATTTTAACCGCATCCACTTGTTTCATGATATTTTGTTTATTAATAATCTATAATCAAAATTATAATGAAATGAAACATTTATTCTGCAAGAATTTCATACAAAAAAATTGCCGTACAACTCTTTTACGTGTCTTTTCGAGTCCACTAGTGCTTTCTGAAACACCATTTTCGCCACTAGCATTATCATATACCTAAATTAAGAATAGAAAAAAATTAACGCTCGGAAAATAAATTACGTCAAAACGTCGTCATCCTACTTACAACTGTTGAAGTTGAGTTTTAGGCCCATAGACTAAACCATGTGTAGGGTGACAAATGAATTTAATCAAAAAACGATTTTCCAAATATGTAATCATTATTTAACAAAAATAAAGAAAGAAAGAAAGAAGAAAGAAAATACATTTATTTACAACATCACAAGACACAATATTTTACAAAACAAAAAAAGCAATACTAAAGCTAAAGATAGAATGTGTCATTGCGGTTGCAAATCGGACACTGGCTCAGCATAATGCTGAGGCGTTTAAAGCACCCCAGCGCTGATTTTCAGCCAGCACCGTTGGTGACACCCGGATCGCTGTTTAGATAGATAAATAAACTGCACACTAATAGCTACATACATAAGACTAGGTAAATAGACGTTTTGTTTCACGTAGTAGCCTTAGTATTAGGGGTCCTTGCATACACTTCGACCCGTAGGAATCTTACAGTACATGACATAAGTAATTGCGACTAAACGTGACCGCCACCGAATACTGATCTAGAAAAATTGGTTCCTGATCGTACATAGATAAATACAATACTTAAATAAATGGTAAACTCTCGAGACTCGAGCACAGACGTATTTTTTCGGATCGAACCCGGGACGTCAAGCGTCGCAGTCAGGTACTCTAACCACTAGGCTATCCATGGCACTGGGGTGGTGACAGTTGTTTCGTTGCATCGGTGCATCGAATGGTTCAAGGTTCCGCGTACCGGCGATAGCGTGATAAGCGTATCTGCTACCGTTCGTGTTTACGCTGATACTGTTATCAGCAGTTTCGTTGTGATTCCAAATTTCGAATCATCGATTGGATAGGCATTGATACTGCTAAAGAAGAGGCAATATAATTTGAATTGTGATGTAGGATTGTCATAAGTACGAGGTTAAAACTTAAAATGCGTCGTCTTGGCAATGGATTTGAATTTCTTATCTTTTTTATTGGTAATATTCTTTGTAATTTCGTTATTTATAAAAACGTAGGTAGGTACCTAAGCGATTTCCCAGAAACGACTTTTTGGTTTTAACAATTTATGTCGCTTTATGCCGCTTTTGGAGACCTCACGCTGTAAATATGTACGTATGTACATAGCTGAAAAAACGGGGGAAATGCTCATAATTATGTTACGAGTATTATCTAACCATTTATAAATCGTGCATCTTAAAGCAAATAAAACTCGTTGAAAGGAGCTTCCCCGACAGGTCGCTAGTCGGATTTAGTTCGGTAAGCTAAATAGTTTTATTTATTTTGGGCGGAACATGTGCCCAGTAAATATAGCTATAGATTAGACTGAGATGACGGCGTAGACGCGACAGTGGTCATTTCGTGCCTATAGGGACGACTCTCCGAGAGCGACTAACCATCCCGTCTTCTAGTGAGAGTGTCATTGTCTTTCGCCTTATAGTATATCCAATCATTTATTTTCTCGATGACAGCTCCCGTAGAGTGTAACTGCGTTTAGTTACGCAAAAATTAACTTTTAAATGCGAGGTATAAAAAGTACGACAATTGCCTAATTTTGTTCCTTGATCCTATATAACATTCATCTAAGACAAATTGAGTCCATATATGCAGTAGTTTTTTCTTAAAGTACGATAAATAATAAACGCTTTATAATAAAGTTACATTCTATGGCAATCATAACATGACATTTGTATTGCCATAGAATGTAACTTTATTGAAACGTTTATTATTTATCGTACCTATTAAAAAAAAAAACTGCATATATGGACTCAATGTGTCTTAGATGAATCTTATATGGGACCAAGGAACAAAATTAGGCAGTTGTCGTATTTTTTATATCTCGCATTTAAAAGTTAATTTTTGCGTAACTAAACGCAGTTACATTCTACGGGAGCTGTCATCGTGAAAATAAACGATTGGAACTACTATAGTAGTAGATTGAGGGCGCTACGTTTTATACTATAGGAATACTTATCAATGTTTTTGTGGATACAGTCTGCATGCTACACACGAGTGTTCGTCAAGGTAAAGTAGAGGGTGAGGGTATTCATCTACTTCTCCTGCTGACTCTACTTCCCATCCCATTTGTTTAATAGAATTGTGAAAACGGAACAACTGAGTACAAAATCCAGAAAAATGTATTGGATGGAGCTCTATGGCGAAAATTTTAACTACCCACTTTTGTTCCTCTCACGCATATTTGTCAACAACACTGGCAACAACTTTTATGGACCATCTTTCGTCTAACCCCGGGACCATAGCGTAGCACCATTGTGTGCCAAACTCGTCGCAATGAAAGTGAATAACCCTCATATTATTATATACTCTGTGGCACGACGCCAGCAGCGCCGACGTCTGAACACGACTTAATGCGCTTTTAACGACACACGATATCGACACGTGGCGTCCATGTCCAGCTTTACATTTCGAATTTGGAATGTTGAAAAATATTTTTTATTGACGTTACGCTTTTGTAGCTGGCCTGCGGTAGAGATAGGAAATGGGAAATTCGTGTTTTTTTTATTGTGTTGATTATGGAATCAACATGTTACGGCAACAATGAGCGATGAACAGGAAAAGGTCACAATCTGTGTAAATAAACACATCTACTGAATGTGATAATTTGACACTTATTTGCTGGCTGGAATTTCTCAAACAAAATACTAAACAGGCAGTTAGTTGGAATAGAGCTAAATGCGTTTTTAATTCGCTTTCTTTTAGCTTAAATACACCATCGTCATACTCCTCCCCTGGCCATAATATGAAGTACTAGCTATGCTTTGAGTTGTGCTGTGCGCTCTCAAGCAGAGGGAGCTTGCACCAATTCAATGGTGTGTGTGAAATTCGCAATTCGTGATGAACTTGAGTGGGAACACAAATCGTATTATTCTGAGATGAGGCCTCAGCCCAGCAATGGTACACATACATATATATGTATGTATACCTACATTGTATGAAAAAAAAAAACATTTTTTTTTAATCATCAAAATAACTAGTGCTCTTGATTCTGAGTAATAAAATCCAAAAATTCCTCATTCGAAAAAAAATGATGGGTGCACTTGATTAGTCGATTTCAATTGGGCAATCCACAAATTCCACAATGCAATACAATGACTCTTTATTGTCCACCATAAAGAAAACAATACAGAAAAACAAGTAGGTACATTGAAAAAAATATATATATACGGTAAACAATAATAGGCGACTACAACAACTTACAACTTTGCAATGTAATGTTTTATGCTTTCGTGATTTTTCCTTATAACTATTACTATAAAGTAATAGTAACTTTGCAATGGTTTCGCAGACCCCCACACTGCGAGCGTTTTTAGTTTTATGCATTGTTGGTGTTCAGTTCCCTGAACTAGCGCACATTCCCGTTTATCAGGCGAGCCGGATAAACAAGCGTTTAATCGTAAAACTAAAGCCGGCGTTCCCCGTAGCGGGCTAGGCAGGTGCGGGTTGGTGCCAGTGCTAGCGGGAAAGGTTTGCAATATCGATACCTTAGCGCACAATCGTATTAATTACAAGGTACTGCACATATAAATTAGCATTGTATGTCCTAGTGTACAAAACTTCTACTTAATTGTGCACTGAATTGTAATTAACTAGCGACCCGCCCCTGCTTCGCACGGGTGCAAAGCATGTATTATACATATAAACCTTCCTCTTGAATCACTCTATCTATTAAAAAAAACCGCATCAAAATCCGTTGCGTAGTTTTAAAGATCTAAGCATACATAGGGACAGGCAGACAGCAGGAAGCGACTTTGTTTTATACTATGTAGTGATACGTGTGCGCTAAGGTATCGATATTACCTTTTTTACGAGAGGACTGTAGCTGTTAGCAATGGCTTTTAAAGCTTACCGGAGAAAGGGCGAGCTGCTAACGAGCCGCTCAACAAGGGATACTTGGAATGTTACCGTTTTGCTATTTCCACTCCTACTTTATGGTACAAATGAACAGGATATTTTCAGTGTATATTTGTGTAACTCGATGTATTTATTATACAAATACGAAAGTCCTATTGCAAAGAAAGGACATGTTATGATTTTTTTATAGCGTAAACAAACAGGCCTAAACAATTTCCGCCGCCCATGGGCGTTCGGGATCCCGTGGGAGTCATTGGTCAACGGACTTGCCAAGTTATTTTGTAAATACAAATTAATTAATTAAATACAAATCTAGCCCCGGTATTCATTGTAATAAAAATCGCTACCGCTTATGTTCCCGCCTCCCGCTTACACACGCACCCCGTCCCGCCCGTTTATTCCGGTCCACTGGGAAGTCGCCTTACCGCCCGAACGTGCGACCAGCTATTGAGTTATTACGGCTTCCGGGAACTAAACTAAACCAATATTGTGCATGCGTGAGCTTTAATTGCTCATTGTGCAGAGGGCATTGAATCTAGAAGTCTAGAAAATTCTCCGGTTAAGAGTTAAAACAGTACGTACTTGAAATTCTGCGAAGTTTCATGAAACTAGAAAATGTTAGAAGTTTTGAGCTTTATTTGTTCGCGATTCGATGTACTAACAGAGTAAAGCATCCTTTACACGGTGCGAGAAATAATGCGATTTTTGTTACATTGCTTAGCCGCGCGGCTATCCTGTCCTACTAATAATCCATACTAATATGATAAATGTGAAAGTGTATTAGTATGTTTGACCTTCTTTCACGTCGAAACTGAGCGACGGATTGCCCTGATTTTTTGTATGGACATAGTTGAAGGGCTGTAGAGTGACATAGGCTACTTTTTACCACAGGCAATATCTCATTCCCACGGGAAAACACGTTTTAATCTACCACAGCGGGGGCGAAACCGCGGGCATCAGCTAGTATTATATAAATGCCAAAATTTGCACTTACATGAAATTTAACCTGCAAATATCTGGATTGCGACATAGGATACTGAATATCCCGGTATTAGGATAATGTTTTAATTTAAGACAAGGATAGAGATCGCAGTCCAAGAATGATGAAGTACTTCTGCTACTTGAGGTGCCATCGCCATCTACTACCGGAGGTCAGCTATCATAAGTGCTATCCTTATCTTTGACACAGCAGCTCGGAACAAGGATCTTGTGCTAAGGTTAAACCACGTCCGAAGATTCTTATGCCAAGAAGTACGCCTTCTACCGGGTGGTCTTTTGACAAAGTACTAAGTAAAGCTTTCAAGATACCGCATTAATTTTGTATGCAATCGATAGATGGCGTTGTCCGCGTGAACGTCGTGTTTTAAAACATCACCGTAACCTTTTTTTAGGCCAAACTCTAACATTGTAAAAGTTTCTCGTCAAGATATAACTGACGCTCAAAGCCACGGGTTAAAGCTAGTGAATTTATAAATAAACAATAATCCACGGCAATGTATCATCATCATCATCATCCACAGCTGGAAGACGTACACTGTTGAACAAGTCTCCTTCGAACGCCACAAAGAACGAGTACTCGCCACTTGCATCTACTCCACCAGTTCCCCGCAACTTTCGCGATGTCGTCAGTCCACCTAGGAGGCGGCAACGTCGCACCGTGTAAATGAGGCTTTACGTTCGAGATGCACCTGCGCGTAATTAGTTCACGAGTCAATTAGTCCAGGTCTATGCACTAAACGCATTTTTTCCACCGACTTGCATGATGAAAGTAAAAGTAAACTGTTTTTAATGGTCCGCCGCATACCGAAAATATCTGGGCATGATGTCACCGAGCGTAGGTCAAGCTAATGCATGTATGCGTTTTTGTACTCAACGGCTTAGTTTATGGTTTTTTGACGTGACAACGTCTAATAAATCGATGAACGCCGGCTGCATGCACGAAAAAACATGACTCATTGTAACGTGCATGTAACGTTACGTAACGTTACATTCTACAGAGCAGCGAAGCAGGCCAGTTGAAAGAGAGCGGCGGGGGAGGGGGGGGGGGGGGGCGGTTGAATGTTTTGTTATGACGTTGTCACGTTAAACTATCGTCCGTAATAAACCGACTTTACAGACAACCGGTTTTTTTTTTGAAATACCTGCTAGAGAAACATTTACAATCATAGTGTGATTTGAAAAAAAAAACAGGCCATGGTAAAGTTTCGCACAATCTTCGTTTGGACAACGCCATCTATTGATTGCAGACGAAGTTAACAAGCCGTGGTGGCCTAGTGGTTTGACCTATGGCCTCTCAAGCAGAGGGTCGTGGGTTCAAATCCCGGCTCGCACTTCTGAGTTTTTTGGAATTTATGTGCGAGCGAAATTAAATTTGTAATTTACCATATTTGTAATTTAACGACCGCCTTAGCCTAGTTGGTAGTGACCCTGCCTACGAAGCAAGAGGTCCTGGGTTCAAATCCCGGTAAGGGCATTTATTTGTGTGATGAGCACAAATATTTGTTCCTGAGTTATGGATGTTTTCTATGTATTTAAGTATTTATTTGTCTATATAAGTATGTTTATCGTCGTCTAGTACCCATAGTACAAGCTTTGCTTAGTTTGGGACTAGGTCGATTTGTGTAAGATTGTCCCCTAATATTTATTTATTTATTTTTTATTCATGAGCTTTACGTAAGGAAAACATCGTGAGGAAACCTGCATACACCAGCGAAGAAATTCAATGGTGTGTTTGAAGTTCCCAATCCGCATTAGGCTTGGGCCCGCGTGGGAACTACGGCACAAGCCCTCTCATTCTGAGTGGAGGCCTGTGCCCTGCAGTGGATCGTATATAGGCTGGGATGATGATGAGATGAGACGCAGTATTGTCTAATGCGCGAGCGCTTGTTATAAGATTCACCATTTTTTAGGGTTCCGTACCTACCCAAAAGGCAAAAACGGGACCCTATTAGGTACAGTCAAGGGCAAAAATATGTATACACTTTAGTACCTTGTCTATTTTCGTCATATTTGAACTGACATATATGAACTGTCACAGTGGTTAAAGTGACAAGGTACTAAAGTGTATACATATTTTTGCCCTTGACTATACTGAGACTCCGCTGTCCGTCCGTCTGTCCGTCTGTCACCAGGCTGTATCTCATGAACCGTGATAGCTAGACAGTTGAAATTTTCACAGATGATGTATTTCGGTTGCCGCTATAACAAAAAAAACTAAAAAACAGAATAACATAAATAATCAAGGGGGCTCCCACACAACAAATGTGAATGTTTTGCTCGTTTTGCTCGATATTGAAAGCGGCAACAGGAAGGCGCTAGAAACATTCACAGAATATATTTAGTTATATATTCACTTTAAAGATAAATAGTTAAATTACAATAAAACAAATATTAAGGAGGCTCCCATACAACAAACGTGATTTTTTTTGCCGTTTTTATAGATAATGGTACGGAACCCTTCGTGCGCGAGTCCGACTCGCACTTGGTCAGTTTTTCTACCCTTATCCTGTATCGTTTGACAGAATCAAGTGGTGAAAGCGATTATGATTCCAAATTCGTTAGACAACAATCCCTCTGGAGTCGTCAGCGTCAAAAGAGGAAGGAGTTTGCACATCGCTGGCACATAAAGAGGGTCAAAAGCTCCATGAGTCGCTTCGAGAAAAGGATGGTAGCTGGACGGCTTGGCGTGGGCCTACCGTGCCCCTGATACCTTTACCAAATGGTTTTAAATAGCGTTAGCAGGTAGCGTAGCCGAATGGATCCGATGACATTTCCGATCGCCGATCGGAGCGGCCGTTGACGCCCGGTCGCCTGGCACCGCTCCAGCTGTTTAAAAGCATAGGATTTGTGTCCCTACACACAGGCAATCTGTTCGGGACATGGGGTCCAGTTGATAAGTGAAATGCGGGTGGTTTAAAGAATAGTACATTTCGATGCTAGTGCGGAAAGTGTGGCAAGACTCGGGACGAGTGAAGAATGACATTTCCGCGCGTGTATCGAACGACGTTTTTTAATACAGTTGCGAAAAAAAATACAACAGAATAATTTGAGACTTAATAATAATAATAGTAATAATACAAAACATTTTTATCACCAACAACATCCATCCATCCATCCATCTATCCATTCATCCATCCATCCGTCCGTCCGTCCGTCCGTCCATCCATCGATCCATCGATCCATCGATCCATCCATCGATCCATCGATCCATCCATCGATCCATCATCCATCGATCCATCCATCCATCCATCCGTCAGACTTCAATGAATTGGACAAGTACAAATTTAAAAAACTAGAAAAGTAAATCGCACTAGTTCGCAAAAAAGAACTTTGCGCACGCAATACAGCCAAAAAAAGGGCGCTTTTTAAGCAACTGTATTGAAAAAATCATTTATACGTGACAGCATGGAAAAAAACAACAATAAAATAAATGCGCCATGTCACGAAATGGTCCCAAATTAGCAAACCGTCTTGCGAACGGCGCCGATCTTTTTTCTGTTTGGTGGTTTAGTGAACTTTAGTGTTGCGATTGCATATGCGAATCAAATTTGTTTCCTTATAGGTAGTGAGAGCAATACAAGTAGCGTACGATCGTACGATAGGTTAGGTACCAAGTACCAACGAGGCGTTACTATTGGTTTGCGGTCATTTTCGACTTTCATTTTCACAATTGGATTTTTGACTCTAGCCAAAATAGTAATTATAAATCGATTGTACAATCGATACTAAATCACCTCGTTTCGGGAAAACAACCACTAAAATTTCACGGTGTATGTTTGTTTGGAGGCCTGTGCCCTGCAGTGGGACTTATATAGGCTGGGATGATGATGATGATATCTCTCATAAACATCCAAAATTTAACTAGACCACTCGATGCTAACAGAAGGATCAAATGACCATATAATGTCCTTGTTAATTGTTAAATATTTGCTGTGATTTGTTTTTTAAAAGCGTTTTTCAATAAAAAGACTCGTCAAGATTGTTTAACCTATTTCTAATGCTAAAAAAACGAAGTAAGTATATGTCGCGTCGCGCCCCTGCCCGAACGACGCTTGCAAACGTAAGCGCGTAACTTAAAATTTCGAGTTTTGAGTGTGTAAAATACAATTGTTGATTAATACTATGTAATGAAGTAATTACAGTGTATGTATAATGAACTACGCATGTATTATTGATGGTTAAATTTACAAAGTAAGAAAAAAGTCAGTTGTATCCAAAATTACCGTAATTTATGCTACAATAATAAATAAGAAAATAGTAATAATGTCATATCACATCAACAAAAAATCCTAAAAAGTGTTACTTTCGAAGTTACTCTTTTCACATTTGGTCAGAGTATTATGAAACTCGTGTCGCGACATGATTAGCGACAGTTTGTATAGCGAGCGACAGAAAACGTACATTTTGTGTGAAACGTGGTAGAAGTCGGGTCAGTGAACGTTTTTCCAGGTTTATCTCGCGCAAAGTATAGTGGTGGTTAGCGCAGTGCTCTGCATATCCAACTATGTCTTTTGCCAGTTTGAAACCACCGCGGTGCTCAATTCCCGTCCACTCCCGGATATTGCGCAGTCACGATTAGTAGATGTGTATACAAATCGTTTATCATCGTTCTTGCGTGAAACCTTGCCATTTGAGTTTTTTAACTAAGGCGTATTATAAAATTAATGATTATGCTATGTAGAGGGATGTTTGGAAATAATTCCGATGCATTGGCGATCCTTAGTTTCAAATAGCGTAGGTACTGTGTAAAAACTTAAACTTTAAAGGTATGTAAATAAACAGCATTGTAGATTTGTTTTAAAATAATATCTTGTTGAGTTTCTTTCCGGATTCTTCTCAACAGGGTCTTTCCGAACCGTTGGTAGATTCATCGAAATTCATATACACTGACGAGCAAAAATAAAGGGTCGGTTACAAGAATGACGATAACTACAAAACCTGTTGTGATAGCTTCTTCGAGTAAAATGAGTTTAGTAAAGAGTTTTATTCTCAATTAAACTTCTTCATGTTAAGAATAAAACTCTTTACTAAACTCATTTTACTCGAAGAAGCTATCACAGCGGGTTTTGTAGTTATCGTCATTTTTGTAACCGACCCTTTATTTTTGCTCGTCAGTGTATCTAATCTACCTACTATGTTTGTTATAGCCTAAATTTAATTGATATTTTGACTTTCACTTTCACTGTGGTTCATGGTGGATGCAAGCGTTGGAGTAATGATTGGGTATGAGGGAGGCCTACGGCCAACAGTGGACGTCCTACGGTTGAAACGATGATGATGATGGATGACTTATTCTTCAACCTTTCGTTAAGGCCAAGCTTTGATGACAGGTTCCTCCTTAATGTTGGCAACACACCAGCGCTTTTACGACTAAGGGGTCATGCTACAGTGTTTACGACCAACAAACTTGGAGTGGAAAGCGCGAATGTACCAAGTGCCAGCAAATTATGTAAATATTATAAATAAGTTTCTAATAGCGTGTCTGTTATTGGTTGCGGCATTTAAATATCGTCTTGAGAGGGCATTTAAATAAATTAGTGACATTTACAGCCAATAACGATTTTAAAGTTTTCTTGTCTCTCGTAATATAGCAAGCATGTGGCAACCATCCTATCCCATACATGGTTATTTGTAATTCACTAGCATCCTTTTAACCCTCAACTATTACCACTTAAACAAATGTTTTTTTGTTTTACGGCTTTTGTCATAACTTAATATTTTTGGTGAAATAACGTTTTGAAAATTTGAGATTACCTACCTCTTATTTTTACGATACTCTGTGTATTTGTATGGGAAAAAAGTGCTTCATTTTAAAAAGTCGTAAAACAAAAACATTTGTTTGAGTGATAGGAATTCAGGGTTAAGAGGATGTCAGTGAATTAAAAATAACCCTGTATATGTATGGCGATTACATAAATGTATCATCATCATCATCATTTCAGCCGAATATCCCCCCCCCCCCAACCCAAGGCTTGCCAAACAGATCGGTCCCGCGCCATCCGCATCCAACGCCATCCCGCAACCTTAACCTTGTCGTCGCTCCATCTTGTTGGATGGGCCATTCTACTTTTCGTTGACCAGTCATTTTTTGTAATGTGCTCTTCAAATATTTTTTTTACAAAAACTGTAAAGTGCTCGGTTTTATCATTAAAAATTTAAATAGGGACATAATTAAGCTTACATTTAAAATTATCACTATTTATAAAAAGTAATCTTTATTATCTATAAAGTAGGTAACGCAGTGGACATGCATGTCCCCGCCATTTGTATGGAAATTGGTGTATTCTCCGCTGAGTTACCAATTTTTTTTACAAAATTTCTTTAAATTTAAAGTTTTTTTTGCTTTTAAATATTAAATTTAGTTATTTCAGTATAGTTATAAGTTATTTATACTTCAAAAAAATTACCAGGGATGCCTTATATTTCACAAAAGATTAATGGTTACTTAAAAGTAGAATGGCCCGGATAAATGTATGGTAAGATTTAAAAAACACAAACTGATAATTTTAACTTTAAATAGAATATGCCAAAAAACATGTAGGTAAGTAAATAAAAAAAAAAGTAGTAGTAGTGTTAATAACCTGTTCGCTATATTAACTTTTGATACTTAACTCAGAAACGGGCCTATCTCCATTACGGCTATTCAAGAACGAAGTAGGTATTAGATAATAAATAAGAGGTAAGATGAAGCTGCATTCTACTTGTGTAACACCAAATATAGAGTGTAAAACGCAATAAAATAAATAATATAATAAGGAACGAAATAGTAACTACCTAAAAAATAAAAAACCAAAATATTACTTGATAAGTTAGACGCTACCTATCGCTCGCTATCTTCGAGGACTTTCCCTATACCTAGAGCGTTGGGTTAAGGCCTATACATACATGTAGGTATACATACAATCTACAAGTCAACGCCCCAGTTCAAAATACCTGAACCAGGGAGGTCTCACGCAGCCAACGTCAAGCCAAACGTCACATAAGGCTGGCAGCACACGCGCGACCGCGGACGTCGTAAAAACGCAGTAAAGCCGCAGCGACCGCGCTTTACGAGGGGCATCCTGCGAAACTGCTGTGTTGTCGAAATTAGAATAGATACATATCTAATACAACACCTCATTGTTCAGCGTTGTGGGTGTTATGTGAAGGCGGTTATGTTATGGCAGTCGATGGTTCAATAACAAAGTTACTTTATGTACCTACTTATCCATTAGGTACGTCTAGTTTGGGTATCCTGTCTAGCTTGTATGTATGTATTTGTTTGTGTATCTAAATGGTGGTCTGCAAGAGATAGCTTTAATTAAAGCGATAACACTGCATACAATCTACTTTTTTTTTGTTTGTTTACTGAGTGGATTTTGCTGTGTTCAATAAAGAATATCTGTATTATTTTATATCCTACTAGCTGTAGCCGGCGACTAAGTCCGCGAATAACAGGGGTAAAAAATAACCTACGACCTATTCTCAGACCTACCGAATACAGTTAAAAAACATTCATAAAAATCGGTCAAGCCGTTTCGGAGGAGTTCGATAACAAACACCGTGCATGACACGAGATTTTTATATATTAGAAAATGATTAACGAAGAAATTCTGAGAGGAGGCCTGTACCCTGCAGTGGGACGTATATACATAGACTGGGATGATGGATGATGATGTTGATGAACGAAGAAATGTATGTGTGTATACGAAATATGTGTATGTATGACATATTAGGCTGTAAAAGTTGCTCAGTGTGAATCTCCCCATCACCCCTTTCACTCCTGCTCATGATTCCTGAATCACCCTGTATGTATAACCTCCAGTTTATATTGTCTAACGCCCGAAGTACAGATAATTATTGCATTACCGTTTCATAAGTAACTTTCCTGTAACTCCCCAACATACAATTAAAGACAAGTACATTTTAAAGCGCATATAAGCATAATCAGATATTGAGTGCTCTTCAAACGATTGACACTGGTGCAAGATGGCAGCGCGTCGCGATTTTAAACTGCGATTTTTTAGGCTGAAATCTTTGGCCACACCTAAATAGACAAGGGTATCTAAAAAAGCCTATATTTCACGTCTCAAGCGTTTTTGTCCAAGTGAAGTTTTTACGACCCGCGGTGTCCGAGTCGTAAAGAAGTTTCAGAAGAATAAATTCTCGACTCAAGTTACGCTTTACGCCGTTTTTGATTTACTACGAACGATATTGAAACGAATTATTGAATGTAATTCGAACTTTCGAAGGCTTTAACGCGTTCTAAAGTAAATTGTTTTAGAACTTGAGTTTTTATGTGCCTTTCTGTCTAAATAGTAGGAGTCCAAAGTGAAACATTTGGGTGTGGATTTCGCCAAGCTCCATATTAAATAAAATGGGAAATTCACAATGAAGCGACACTTTTTGTCAAAATGAGTTATATACATATTTGAAATCAGCAAATTTTACTCCGTCGTTTGAGCCGGGTTTCATGTAAAGTTCAAAAAATGTCGCTTCATGCGTTTTGCCTTTTAACCGCCGATATTATTATGTACTCTAGGTACTCTGTTTACGTGGAACATTAATAAGATAGTTCTACTTTAAGTATTTATAGGCGTAAGGTTGCACGGTTGGGGTCAGATTTGGTTGAAAAGTTAGTCGCAAGCAATTATGTCAGCATGTTTAGTTTGACTGCACGCCCCTGTGAAGATTTTCATTGAAAAAATTGATACAAGATCGTCACGTCGTAAACTTTAAACATCGACCAATGAAAGGGCATATTTGACAACCACGATTAAAAAATCCTGAACATCTTTTTTTAAGTCATTGATTTCTTTGATTTGAGATGGACGGATGATCTAGTAAAGCCCGTAGGTTCACGGTGGATGCAAGATTCGAACCGTAATGATTGTGTATGAATGAGGCTATGCCCAGCAGTGGAAGTCCTACGGCTAAAATGATGACGATGAGGTTAAACAGCAATACAACGCTTGAATATTCCGCCTTCTGTATTATTTTAAGCAGCAAATTAATAATTGTTGCTGAGCCGGCGCATTGTTCGAGCTCGATCGGGAACAATGGGCCAATATCGCGAGCAGTAAACTCAAGAAACTATCGAATTACGATTTTAATTTTGTACGAACCGGTTAAAATACGGTTCTGTCGTCAATTTTACGACGTTAACTCAAATACCGATAAAATAAGAGTTAATTGCGAATATAGCAGCTAGCGAATGAAAATGAAGATGTAGAGATAGGAAAGGGAAAAAGTCCTCGCCATTTTGTGTCTATGTTGTTTGTTAGTTTTTACTCTGAGTAGAATTTCCTTGGATACGGGATCTCAAGCAGAGGATCGTGAGTTCAAGCCCCGGGTCGTAAATCTGAACAGCTGAGTTTTGCAACATTTACGTGCGAAATTACATTTGAAAATTACCATGATCTTTACGGAGAAGGAAAACATTGAGGGAACCTGCACACACCCGCAAAGAAATTCAATGGTAAAGTTCCCAATCCGCACTGGAGTCGCGTGGGAACTACGGCCCAAGTCCTCTCATTCTGAGAGTAGGGCTGTGAAATGCAGTAGGACGTATAGCTGGGACAATGTTGTACAAAATGAAAAAATGAAAAAGCGTTTATTTCTGTATGTTTTCACCAAAAAAAAAAATACAACTAAGGGTCCTGCGCTAGGATACCCTGTGTTACAGGACCCTTCCGTAGTGATACATTTTTAATTGCTATAAATCGTACAGAGAAAAATAAAATGAGGATCTACTTCGTCAGAGGCAGCAATAACCGTAAAAGCAGTTCTAAATAAATTTAGTCAAACGGGCTTAACTAATACAATAATTGCGGTATAATTTAACTACAGTTTATGAACTGAAATAGCCACGGAAATTACCCTTATTGATGTTGGCGAGCCAAAACAAAACAGTGTTTATAAACAAGGCTGTACGGTGTGTTCTCGTGTGGCGGGGGTATTTGAAAGCGACCATTGTTCCGCTATCTGCACTAGTGAGTCACGCGGCTATTCTCGGACGCTAATTGCCTCTACCTTATATCAATCAATCTTGTTTTATACGCGTGGAGATAATATTTACAATATAAACATACGTATCACTGTATCACATCGGGAGCATTATCTAACTAGTCAATTGTATGTTTTTACGGGAGTTCTAACGAGGAAATGATTGAGGTTTTATGGTTTGTATTAAATATACAGCTTGTCCGGTTTTTTTTACCTATTGGCATAAAACACGTTCTGTCTTTTCGCTGTATCGCAACTCTGAGATTTTCGGAATTAATGTGCGAAATAACATTTTAAATTTACTGTACGGCGAAGGAAAACGTCTTGAGGAAACCTGCACACATCTGTGAATATACGAACGGGGCCCGCGTGGGAACTACGGATCAAAAACTCTCATTCGGAGAGGAGGCCTGTGCCCATAAAGGCTGGGTTGGATGGATGGACTTAATGCTCGTCGAGCCGACCATTCCGTAACCAAATAGGACCCCAAGCGGCAATCTCATTAAGTTCCAACCATTAGATATAACTTGTACGCAAATAGACGCGCCCAATTTGTGCATGACAGCAAATATTGTGCCAATTAATCAACGATCGTTTCCGAACAGCTCCGAATTTAGCCGAATTCACCCGAATCAAACGATGTAAAGCAGCCATTAATTTGCGCGTGCCCTTTGCAACGCAATCAGGCCAACTGGGTCAGCGTTTCTTCGGTGTGGAACAATTTTCCGCTTGACAAATCAAACTTGCGCGGGCGCGGTCCGAGGCACGAGCGACACGCTTTACTCGAAACTTGACGGCTAGAGCCACTATGAAATACAAAATTCGAAATTCGTATCGTGCTCACTTTTATTCTTCTGCTATGCTACGGAATGGAACGATAGAAATTTGAAAATGGATTTTTGTAGTATAAGGCCTGGCCATGGATACGCGCGACAGGCGGTGCGAGGAGCGTATATATATACGCAATGAACGGGGAAAACATTTGCCGTGCTGCCAGTCGCACGTAGGGGCCAGGCAGTCATGGTATTCAAGTTTGAGCAGACTGTATCCGTCTGATATAAGTGTGTGACTGTGCGTGGGAATTTCCTTAAGCAGGCGCAAATTTTCCCTCATCCAGAGACTGGAGAGGCTGGAAACTAGGATTATACCATACTAGCTGTTGCCAGCGAGTCAGTCTGCGAAGAATTCGTTTATCGCTATCCCGCGGGAATTATGCAATTTTCCGGGATAAAAACTATCCTATGTCCTTTGTCCTTTCCCGGGACTCAAACTAACCCTATAACAATTTTCATCTAATTCGGTTCAACGGTTTAAGCGTGGAAGAGGTAACAGACAGACAGACACACTTTCTCATATATAATATTAGAAAAAAGGTTTACTTAATAGTTTGTGTAATACCTAATTCTGAGTCCGAAGCACAACGTTAAAAAGGTAAGCGACTCAGTTTATGGCTGTTCCGTGCAGACTAGTATATTGGCACACAGATGCCACATAAATAAGTAGATATCCTGTGTCCACGCCACGCTACCGCTCCTAACTCGCGTCACATAATCAAGGGAATTTAGCCGAATTTACAATTTCCCCGGGCAGTTGGCCGGCCCGGCTAAACGGGTTAACTTGAGATCCGGCCGGACGACTGCCGTGTTGACGGTGCTAATTTAGAATTAGGCCTGTCCGGCGCGACTCTAGCAATCGAGTTAAGTCTAAGATCTTACCTACTTAGGTATAGGTAAGTTAGAAGAAAATTTGCCTTTCGTACAAGGTAAGAGAATTGTAATGATGGTAAAAAAAACAGTTAGATTGCGTTTGATTCCTTGTGCAAGTTCTGCCCGGATCGCTAGGATTCTTAGTCACTAAGATTGCCGCTGAGCAGATGTGCTTTATTCTAAGGATGTCCACTGCAAATCTTAAAAAAAATCCTGGACCATTTTGCCATTTTCATCATCATCATCCCAGCCTATATACGTCCCACTACAGGGCACAGGTCTCCTCTCAGAAGGCTCTCCTCTTTAGCCATCTTGCCTGCCTGCATCCCTCATCTTAAAATCAGTAGAAAAAATTAGAGGCAGCGAAAACTTCAGTTTCTCCCTAACTTTACCTGAGCACTTGGAGCTTCTCGGAATTGCCCTGACTTTCCAAAAAGTGGACACCATGTTTATTGGCACATGAGGTCTTCCATCTTAGCCTTCTAGGCTGGCAATCTATCTGCAACCCTCAGGTGTTACGGGTGTCCGTGAGCGCGTGGGGAGTGCTCACTTCTCATCACGTAACCCCACTTGGTCGTAAGCGTCCCTATCTTATAAAATAAATCAACCGAGAAAACAGCGTTGTCGAAAAACTAAAGTTAACAATGCTTAACGCGTACATTTAAACGAATCCAATATCAGTGCTGTACGGCTTAACAGATAAAGTGCTAGCAGAGATTACATTTACAACCGCCTGCACAGCGTCAAGTACCTGCATGGCACGCTTAGTGTTGTCTCTGTAATCCATAGACACGCGGGATTAGTGCGGGTTCATAGTCATAGCCGGCGCTAGCTAATCCCCCGTCCGCGCCGACGCGACGCAGACGCCGCGTCGAGACGAGATTTACGGATATCCGGCCCCGGCATTCTGCCCCAAGCGGCTCTAAAACAATATTTGTCTGTTTAGAATGCCTTTGCGTTCGATTTGTAAATCAACGGGACGCTTTGAAATGTCTGTGGAATTGTCTAAACTAGAGCAAATTTCTTTATGGTTATTGGAATTTTTTTGTTATCTATCATGGATAGGGATGTTTTGAAATAATTTCTACAGTTAACTGCATAACAATGAAGTTTCTGAATATTGACAATGTTAACTATAGGAAAATAAATGCTATACATAGTTGTTAAGTGTGACAGAATAGTACGTAGGTAAAGCATTTTTTTTCCAATGGCCTATGGGTCACATTGTCAATATTCAGAAACTTTATAGTTGTGTCAGAATTTACTACAACGGCCGTTGAATAGATTCGCATTGGCGAACCCTAATTTTAAATACCGTATCTACTGTGTTAAAAATACGTAAGTACAGTCGAACATAGAACCTCCTCCTTTTTTGAAGCCTGTTAAAAAATTTATTGTGTTCAATATTTTAGATGTATGCAGTATAATTGTAGATCTCACGCGGTCGCGGGTGAGCAGAGTAATTGATTCAGTCCATTGATATGGACCTCCGCAAAGTAACGTCTTATTCAATAAATTATTGTAGATCTATTGAAAAAAAAAACTTAGTTGAGTTCCTTGCCGGATTCTTATCAACATTGTTTTTCCGAACCTAGTAGTCGACATTCATATCTTGTTACCTATAACCTAAATGGCATAAAGATATTTTGACTTTATTTTGTTATTTATGATACGTTATAAATATGTTACGTAAACAGTTTAGTGCTCCGTTGTGGTGTCTCTCTGGCTATTGTCTTGAGTTCATAAAAATTTGCAACTAAGGTACCTGTAGTTTATTGGCGAACGTTGGCTGGCAATCCGGCATTGTCTGTCGCCAACAAGGCCGTCGGCGACAAAGCCCGTATAACGGTGGACGACAGGACAATGCAGTGTCACAGACAACGGCCGAACACCGAGCCCAAGTTCAAGCGACAGTTTCAATAATGTTAGCCGAAAACAGACAAATAAAACTGGATCTTAATCCTAATTCTACATCAGCGCGAGCAGTGGAGGCAATGATGTGATGTTATTTTCCCTAATTGCTTCCGCAGATCGTAATGCTTTGATCATCTCGGTCTATATATGGCCCACTGCACAGGCCTCCTCACCGGATGAGAGGGCTTGGGCCGTAGTTCATGCGGGCCCTGTGCAGATTGGGAACTTTACACACACCATTGAATTTCTTCGCAGGACTCTTCCCTATGCTTTCCTTCACCGTAAAGCTATGGCAAATTTTAAATAAAATTTTGCACATAAATTCCGAAAAACTCAAACCCACGACCCTCAATAACGAAACGTGTAATTGCGACGTCAATAAAGATGGCAGTGCTATTGTTCGTTTCGGTATGTAGGTTATTAAATCAACAATAGCGCGAGTAGTCCGTATGATCATTAACATGAATATCGTAAAGCAATTCCATCGAGGACCGTATAAATTAATTGGCAAAGCAACTGGCGCAGCCGCTCGCTAACAAAAGGTGTGATTTAGTGCGGCCTAATTTAAATATCGGCAGTTCTGGCGAGGACGCCTGCGACTCCAGAAATGTCATTCCCTGTCCCTTTTGTTTCAAAACGGGGGCTTTTTTCGTATCGATCCCTTGCAGGTAACCGGGAGCGGATGATTTATTACCGGGCTTGTTGGTTCAAATAATCGATTCCCCGACGACTCGCGCTCGGCACCAAACTAGCACCACAGGGTTCCCCCGTAAGTTGCTTTTGCTCTGCAACCGGCCAGCGCATCTCGAGTTAATGGCTCAAACGAAAATACCCCGTGTGTAGTGTTGCTCCGTAGAAATATTTGGACAATAAGCGAGCTTGCAAAATTTCAATGTGAATTTATTAGGGCACTAAATCGGGGAGTCATCGCCCAGTTAGCACGTGCACAATAAAACACGCGGCCGTAATTTAACTCGTAATCCAAATATTTTGCTTCGCAAGCGAATTATTATGACTATAAACAGACGCCCCGGTACGAGAGATATGTCGACCGTTTTTTAAACATACGTTTTAAAAGAATAATTTACGCGGCGACGAGCGACGCGCTTTGTTCTGGAATCCGCGACTGCGAAGTTAATTCAAACGGTATGTTAATTACAATTAAGTGAAGTGCAACTGTTTAAATGCGGCGGCATTATGATCACAATGCGCGAAAAACTTGGGGTTCGAGTCGAGTGTTTACCAACACGAGTTTTATTAAGGTCAGGAAATCGTTTTGTCGAAAGCCGTGTAAGTTGCAATAAATTATCTTTACAAGGTGTAGCTTGCACCAGATTGCGCGATAGCCGGAGATAGGGGGTATCAAATCGCACGAAAATGTTTCTTTATCTGAGGTGCGAGATTACTTTAGGGTACACTCGACTCTCAACATTTCTATTACACCTCGCATTACTGTAAATAGACACTTTAGTGTTTCCGCATTCTGCCTGCCAAAGGTCCTCGCCTGTCAGATTGTATAGCCTATTTTATGGTATCAGGAGAGATATCTGTTATGTCTCTAGATGTTGTGAACTCCACCTCTGCACAAGCAATAAATAAATAGACAGTAGCTGCGAAGGATATTAACGATTTATGTACTGTTATCGTCGCTCTGTTTACATCCAAACCTGAATTCACGATACGTTTCATCCTTGATTAATCTAGCCAGAGCGTAAGAGTAATCTTCTGTTTGGAGAGATATTCAGTATCCCTTCAGACTTTACACAGTTGTTATCCATTCAATGTAAATGTGTTTTATTTGCCATGTAAACAGAAAGCTGTACCAGCAAGAGATAACGTAATGCATCGAAGGCGTCTAAAAATATGAAACGTTTTTTGTCGAAATTTAGCCGGCGTAGGGTTACCGCGTGACATTAAGAGGGCCATAAATTACATTACAGCGACAGCAGAGATAAACAGAAACGTGAGAAGCGAAGCATATTTAACGGGAAAACACCTGCGAAAAATTAATGGTGCCACTACAAAATCCAGCGAGTAATGCTGCGTGTAGGCATTCAAATCAGAATCAAGTTTATTTTACAAATAGATGACAGAAGGCTATTACATGTTCTGTTTTTGAGCATGTCAGCTCCTTCGGAAAGATCATCAGTCAGGAACAAGAAGAATGCGCGAAATTAAATATAAAATACTCGTAAATGTAAAAAATATTCGGGCACAAGGCACGTAACGGTGTGGTTAACGCAAACATATAGTAAACATAAATTGATAGCGCAGCGAAAGCAAGACCAATACATTCTGATTTAATTGATAAGCGATGTATAAGGGTCTCTAGGAAATTACAACGAGGAATGAGAAATTAAGGCCGAAAATAAAAGTAATCTATCTTTTATCTATCTCTATTTATCTACTCGTATTATAAACGAGACAGTTTGCGAAGATGTTTGGACGTTGGACGTAGTTTAACGAAAAGGATCCAACCCTCAACAAGTCGCTTTTTGATTTTGGATCTAGTTTCAGTACCAACAAAAGATAAATTAAAGTACAAAATATCAGTGGTTTGGATCCTTTTCGTTAAACTACGTCTGTTTGAATGTTCGGATGTTTGTTACTCAATCACGCAATAACGGTGGAACAGATTTAGAACTTGGCGTTAGATACGCCATATAATACGAGTAGACAAAGATCTTGATTGAAACGTCCCGTGGGATATTTGAACTTTAAACAAGAATCGAGGACTCTATATTTCAAACTAAATACAAACTGAAATATAGATGCACAGAAAAAACCCCAGAAAAAAGACCAATGCTGGGAATCGAGGACTCTGTCCAAGAACGTTGAAGTAGTCAAGATGACGTATGAATGTCGTCTGAAATCAATAGAATGGCGTTGTACGAGCGAACTTTGTGCTTTAAATGTTACCGTAGTCTTCTTCGGGCCAAACTCTAAGACTGCAAATGTTTCTCGTGAAAGTATTTCAAAAGCGTCAAGCCATGGATTAAAAGTAGTATGTAAATCATTTTAATACGGGACTGTATCACAGTAAACAGTTGCGTGTTCAATAAAATCCGTAATTGTAGCATTCTTACACACCTGTTTGTCATGTCAACCTTTGGTTTTTTTGTAAGATATCGCACGGTAGTTTATCAAACTATGTTACATGTGTAAGCAATGTATTCGATAAGATTTTTACAATCTTTATAGAAGTGCTTTGTGGAAAATACGAGATCAAAATCAAATGATTTTGCTTCATCAGCGTTATGGTATTTATTTATAGTTGTAATGTTATATTCTTCTGCTATCCTAATTAGGAAGGGGAATATGTGGTATAACGATGTGTTGATAGGAAGATTCCTTTGATTAGCAACTGCAGCTATATAAGTGCATATTAAAGGGGTGATAAATCGTAGTAACGAAGTATCTACAGTTTTTGTATCTTTCAGTTAGGAATGAATAAGCAAGATTATTATCCTGTTCTCAGAAGAGACAGCCGTTAGAAAATCTGATTGGTCGGCTGAAAGTGTCGATGTTTTGGTAACAGGTATTATAGAAGTTAAAACCAATATCGTCATTCTATTTGTGGAGATGTTAAATTCGAATCTTATAGCATTTTAATTTAAGCATCCTTACAGGCGATGCGTAATGCGAAAATAAAAATTCAACAACTTCGATAGCAATACAATATTGAACGTAAATAGGCTTCTCCACCCGTGTTAATACTTGGCAGTTATTAATAAAAGTCAATTTAAACCTCCTTGGCAGTCTTGGTCCTGGTCGATACACGATGATCGATCATCGGCCATGTTTAATTACGCCCTTATCGCTGATGATTTATTGATATTGCCCGTATCGCGCGATAACCGCTGACACACTAAATGTTGCTTCCAAAATTGTGGAATTCTTAGTAGATTTATCATAGAAATAGTATTTTCGAATGTGAGGATTTGGTTTTGGTAAAACGCCGTTTTTGTTTCGTGTCGTTGCGTTGTTTTATCTTGTTATTCTTGGATGCGTCACGAGACGCCTACTTTAAATTACGTCCAAGGTTAACATAATGAAATAGAGTGCATTATAATCTTTTTAATTATAATACGGCGGCGTGAAAACCAATAAGAGGATTAAAACTAACAAATCCGCAGGAACTCATCAATAATATTATTTGTCCAGATATGATTTAGTCGGAGCGTAGGCAGGTTTATCGTGCTTATTTTTGAGCAAATATTTATTCACTTATCTTTGGTACAGATTAATAATAAGATTAATCAGTTGCTTCGCCACCTACGCATGTGTGGGTGAAGTTTAATGTGTCTACGTGGATGTTAGGTTGATAATAGTATTTGATTTTCTTATAAGTATTCCTTAGACAAGGTCCCCTCTTGAGTAGCTTTAGCTTATCAATGAAAATAGTAGTAACGATACCATATTTACGAGATTACCTATACAAATATGTAATAGTCTTTACCAATGATAACGGACATGGCAAATAGATCGTTTATCGAATTTATCGGTTCAGTAGCGGTCGATAATCGGGCGATCTTTACTGCCACACGCAGACTTTTATTTATAATTGTTCATATAATTTAGATTTTTAGAAGAGACCTTCATCATATCAGACAAAAGACGCCCATTGCTGGACAAAACCCTCCCTTGTGCTTGAAGTGCTTCTTGCGACCTTTACCAGATCGTCTGCCCATCTTGTTGGGGTCCTTCCTATGCCAGGTCGTCCAGTTTGCAGTCGCCACTCTAGAACCTTGTAACCCCAATGGCCGTCGGTATTTACGTGCAATGTGCCCTGCCCACTGTCACTAAATCTAAGACCTTAGTAGCACACATCTACGAGCGCGTCCAGAATCATTTGTTATTATAATCATGGTTGTTTAAATACAAATATATTAAGTAGAGATGTTAGGAGATCCGTAGAAGAACCACCGGGGTCAACGAAATAGCAAAACGGATCAGCTCGTTGAAATGGCAATGGACAGGCCATATAGCACACAGAACACATGGCCGCTGGGGCCAAAAAGTTATCGAGTGGAGACCACGGACTGGCAAGCGCAGCGTGGGACGCCCAACAACGAGATGGACGGACGATTTGGTGAAGGCCGCGGGTTCAGGGTGGATGCAAGTCGCTGCCAACCGTAATGATTGGGCGTCAATGAGGGAGGCCTATGTACAGCAGTGGACGTCCTGCGGCTGAAATGATGATGATGATGATGAGATGTTAGGATCTGTTGCGATCTGGTAAAGGTAGCAGGAACGACTTGGATACTGGCAGTGCATGACCAATCGTTTAAACTCTTTGGACGAGGCCTTTATCAAGCAGTAAACGTTTGGCTTATATAACGATGATTACGAGAGATGTTAGTCGAAAGTCAGCAATTTAGGGACCAAATGTACAAGTCTGTCGTTGTGATAGAAGAAGCTATAGAAGTATGTTATGATAGGACCGAAAATAGCATTGAGGACTCGTATGTTGGATTATTGCGGTTAAGGGGCGTATAGTATCTAATCTACTTCAAAGTTGCGTGATAGAACTGAACTGTAAAAGGTTATGTGCATAGTTGAGTCGATGGGTGGGCTTGTAGAGGTACGTATAAATAATTTGATAAATGTGCGACGGTAGCTCAGCGGGCGATGGCCGGCTTGCCTCGTTATAGTTAATAGTTCGTCCCCTGACAACACGGGACGCAAGATGTTCCGGGATTCATAACGCTTATTAAAATAAGCGACGGACGCCATATTGAATAATCGTCTTCGAACACCTTTGAAGCTTGATCAGGTTTACTCTATGGTTCAAGTGTTTTTTTACTACAACGTAAAACTTTGTGTTTAGTTGTTTTTTTTTAATGAAAAGAATTGATTTCTTCAACATTTATTCCTGAACAATTCAATCACTGTATTTAAAATTACTATGTTCATACCTATACACATACTTAATAAGTACTTAATTTTGATTGAAAAATTAATACTTACCAACAAGTTTTTAATCTTTTGCAAATATTTCTCCAATACGACATGTATTGGAGAAATATTAATAAATATGTTTCCAATTGATTACTGGAGTAGTAGTATTAGTAGTAGTAGTAGTAGTATTAGGGGACAATCTTACACAAATCGACCTAGTCCCAAACTAAGCAAAGCTTGTACTATGGGTACTAGGCGACGATAAACATACTTATATAGATAAATAAATACTTAAATACATAGAAAACATCCATAACTCAGGAACAAATATTCGTGCTCATCACACAAATAAATGCCCTTACCGGGATTTGAACCCAGGACCTCTTGCTTCGTAGGCAGGGTCACTACCAACTAGGCTAAAGCGGTCGTTATACAGTAATTAAGTAAATTAGTGCATTTAGGATGAGAAGGTTAATGTTCCAATTCATAAAAACGTCTACGTAATTTGCAAATTTTATTGTCGCCATGAATTACCTAGGACATCCGCATTAGCGGACGTATTACTATGAGTCCATGTTCAATAGGTGAGTACATTCATACAGACAAACCACGCATTGTTGAATCGTGCAAGCAATGTTTGCGCCGAACGCTTTTACCGACCACTAATTATATTTAATGCGTTTTACGTATAATTAGAAGGTGTTAGATACGCGGAGCAGTGTTCGATGCGAGCTTTATGAGGTGCGCTCGCGCATACAAACACACGGATGAGCAATCTAATGATTATTGTAAACAAACGGTTGCGTAAAACTGTACAAATCATGCGCGTACCTAATCTGAGCTGGTGTTTGACTATGAATCGTCGTGTTAGGGCCGCTTGTGACTCTTAATCATTGAACATTACTTTTATGGAAAATTCAGTAAATATTCTGCCGTTGCTAACCGCAAACGCGGTATCTCAGTGAAAGCTAGTTTCGAGAAAATCAAAGTTTTGTCAAATCAAAACAGATTTCTTTTTTAATTTGCAGACTTTTTTTATTACTATTTATTGCAATGTATATCTCGCTGTTTTAAGAGTTTTGGTGGTACATAATATGTATACGGCTATTTGTAGGTTATTGTGTACCTCTAAGGCTGGATTTTACCATTCTTTTAATGCGAGAATAAACCGCCATAGTAATTTGACGTTACTATCTGAGAGTAAGCGTTATTCTCGGAATAAAAGTTTGATAAATTCCAGCCTTATTCTCTTAGTAGGTACCTAATTTCAGGTAGAAATGAGATCGGGAAAACTTTATAAGGATTTTTACACACGTTCTAAATAAGATACCGCTATTTGGCTTAGTTCATTGGATGCGTATTTTTTTCCGGTGGCATAAAAATCAGCTTAACTTTTTTTTGAGATTCCGCTTTTACGCTTAGCTCGGCAGTATTAGGTAGTGATTTTTATCTAGTAAACGTTAAAGGAACCTCTTGGATGCGGCATCGCAGGATCGATAGTTGTGGTGTCATATGGTAAGCTAGTTTGTTAAGGGTTGCTAAGTGGATACTAGAGTTGGTATAACCGTAGTATAGGCAATAAAGGAGTTTTTATACCTGCGATTGTTTAGGTGACTGCCCTACTCTATAAGTTTGTTTTATGAATGTTGCATAGAAGTTACCTCGGGACCACAGTCGCTGCTGTGTTCGAAAAGTCGAGGTAATATTTACTTAGGGCCGATTTTTCAATCTCCAGATAAAAGTATCTGTCAGATAAATATAAACTCTGTCCTTTTTTCCCCCATGACTTGAGAAAAGGAAAGCGGTAGTTTTAACTAACGGATAATTTTAACTGGGGATTGAAAAATCAGCCCTTAAACCGCTTAACCGATTTAGATGAAATTTGGTATAGAGATCGTCTGAGACCCTGCCTGGACCGTTTTTATCCCGGAAAACTGCATCTCGTTACCGCGGGATAGCGATGAACCAATTCTTCGCAGACGGACTCGCAGACAACAGTTACTTTTTACTTAAATAAATCGCAATAAGTTCCGGGTGTTATTATAACTAGAAGTTGCCTGGTAGGTTGCCATGCGTGTAACTAATTCTAAGCAGAACGCTATCGCTCTGCTATAATTAATAATAAAATCTACAACATTTATGACAAGCTACTACAGATTTAAATATGTATGTAGTTATCTACCTAATTAAAATGCTTATTGAACATTTCCTGTCCATAATTGGTTTGATTAACATACATAAACAAAACACTCGTAAAACAGGTAGGCAGGCAATAGTGTCAAATAACAAATTTACGGACTACCATTCGAAGTTCTGCTTGCTTCTTCATTTTATGCCTGTTTTCAACAATGCGGCATTCATAGACAAGTATTTTCGAAGTGGCTGTAAAGTGGATTCCTTTGCCGACTTCCATAGACAATAAAAGTAAATTCTAAACGCTAACACATGATGGGGCGGGAGATTCGCGGACACTTGGAGGCCAGTTAGTATCAGCTTCGACAGGATTATGGGCGAGGAAAGTGGTAAGAGATCATAAATAAGGCGTGAGTCAGGCAGCCGAGACGGTGGCGTTCGAGCTATTTTCGACTTGCAAATGAGAAAGTGCATCGACAGCGGAATAGCTAGGGTACGGGTACGAGGGATAGGTCGCGAGTCGCGACTTTCTAGCTTATAGACTGCTAGACAGTCAGGTGCGCGATTCGATGCCACAGCTTTGTTTTTCTGCGTTCCGTTAAAAATGGAAATGGCGGATAATTATTATAAAGATGCGTTAAACGGAGACATCATAAATAACAACAAGATTTATATTTTGCTTCTTCACAGACTCCGGCCGGCGACAGATTGCACGATTGCACGCAACTCGAGCCTTCTTTTGAAACGGGTTGGTATGCAAAAGTAATAGGTAGTAGGTAGGTACATAAAGTAGCATTAGATGTTAGAGGAATACCTAGTAGGAGTATATCATAAATTCTATCGGTAATAAATTATTCAACAACAAACTGGTTGATGCAGCTCGTATGAATAAACTGCATAATAACACCTTAAACTGATGCATAATTGAATATTTTAATCGAGTGGTCCTGCCCTGAAACAGGTACTGTCACGGCATCTGCCAACAGGTATACAGATACTCCAGAGTGCACTGAGTCGCTGCAATGAACGCTATCTCGTCACCGGCCACTTATCGCCTCAAAACAAATCCGAACGCGTTATCTCAGTACGTAAATTATACGTCGGCATTGAATCAATACTCGATAGGTTACCTACCGTTCGCGAGCCAGACTGCCGCCGTCACTCACTCACTGGGGACACTGCACCTCACCGTCTTTCCAAAATTAAACACCTAATTGAATCCATGTTATCATTTAAGTATCGATCAGTCACACGCGGCAACGTTTCTCCGCGACGCGTATTTTTACATTCGCTTGAGATATTTTCGATAGTCGTCCGGTTTGGAGCACTCACACGATTGCACACTTAGATTTTGTAAAACGCAACGTCAACGTTCATCCTTGTAAGGAACTTCTTGTCATGAAACAGCTGAGCGATTGTTTCAAACAATAGTAGGAGAGTTTACGAACACAAAAATCAAACTTCATGCGTGCTACTGCCGCGGTGTGCGGAGAGGGACTGACCTGACAGACAGAGCGAGCGAACGAAGTGAATGAACGAGGGAGCGTTGCGAGACAGGGGCGGGGCGCGCGCGGCGCGGTAAGTTGCCGAGTGGCCGCCGCTAGATGGCGTTACGCGTTGGTTTTTCCGCCCTTCGACTTTGCTCGCATCGCAGAGTCACGAAGCCCGCAGCCCGCCCAAGCTTTGAAAGATATTTTCTCGCGTTTTTAATAATTCCGCAGGCGAGACGCCCGCCTGCTTATAAATTAGGAAAACGTTTTCAAATTCACTCTCATCAAACGTTTGCTTACCGATTTACGGCGCCCGCCTGCGTATTTCTCCAATGTCCGGAATCAATTTACGCGAAAACGCGGAGCTTTAAGATTTCACGTTAGTCAACAATTTCATTTTGTCAATAATCGCGGCGGAAATTAGTGTGTACATTGCATTTCTCCGACGGAGGTTTGCTCGATTTCCCAGTGCAAATGTAAAAATTCTATTAGACGTCGGATTGGGCTGGTAGGTAGGTAGGTAATTGAGAATGAAAATCGATTAAAGTTTGTGCAGTCCGACGGTGTCTATCTGAAGGGTCGATCTGAGGATGAAACTCATTTTCGGCGGTTCATTCCCTCCCAAATGAAAATAAAGGAAACAGTTCGACCGGCAATCTCGAGAAAGCGTTAATGCGGAATGATTCTCTCTTATTCTCATCCAATCTGCAGATGTAATACCAATCTCACTGGATATAATTGAAAGAAAATGTCTGACGCTGTACTTTTTCAGCCGCGTTCAGGTTTACGCATGAAATGTCCTAAATATAGCTTTCCCCTTATTGTCTCCTTTCCTGACAGCCCGCGTTTGCAATACCAGACCTACAAGTTTCACCATAAAGCGCGTAGAGCGTGGGGAATGCCTACTGTAAAGATAACATTTATTGCAGCCATATTCACGATAATATTATAATGTACTATACTAAAACGTAATAATAAAAGGCGTTAGTGGCGCATAAACAAGGCTTGTCTATGACAGATGATACGCGCGACCATAAACAATAGAGTGGCCGCGATACGGGAGCGATACCGCTGATTTATTATAGGTGGAACGCCTTTAAATCAATTACTATGACGGCCTGTAGAGCCGATATGCACCGATAAAGAGTCCTCGATTGGTGCCACGTAGTATAACCTGTGGTAGTGCCGTAAAAACGATTCGATATCGTTGGAAGTAGGGCGAGAAAAATAACATTCAACCTGTAGCGCGGACTAGAACAGGGGCTAAATTCAGGAACGGCCCAACACGGTTTGCGAGCGGTAATTCAATCGTTTGCGAGAGGATAGGGATGAACTGCTATTCAGGAACGCCAAAAATCACTGGTTAAATCAGAGGTTTGGGGTGAGATTGGGATGAGCCTTATTTATTTATTTATTATTTATTTATTTACAAAGCGAATTAACTGGAAAATAAAGCTAATCCCAAGCTCAGCCCATTCCTATCCTCTCCCAAACGATTGAATTACCGCTCGCAAACCGTGTTGGGCCGTTTCTGAATTCAGCCCCTGGTAGAGACACTAGCTCAGTGCTGATAATAGTATACTCGTAATGTTCGGTCAAGTAAGGACTGGACTGTATAGGTAGGTAGGTACATAGGTAGGTAGGTAGGTAAAGAGGAGATTGAGAAGAGACGTGGGACGGGGGCGCGTCGCAGTCGCGGCGCCCGCCCCTTGAATCGGTTTTCATACTAAATATACAGGGTTATTTGTAATTCACTGACATCCTCTTAACCCTGAATTCCTATCACCCAAACAAATGTTTTTTGTTTTACGACTTTTTAAAATGAGGCACTTTTTTCCCCATACAAATACACAGAGTATCGTAAAAATAAGAGGTAATCTCAAATTTTCAAAACGTTATTACACCAAAAATATTAAGTTACTAGCTTTTGCCCGCGACTCCGTCCGCGTGGAATAAGTAATTTGGGCAGCTTATTTTTTTATCCAATTTGCTTTTTCATCAATTATGGCTCTCCTTAGATCCTTCCGGAAGAAGTGAAACTTCATAATAAACCAACCCGCTCCCAATCCGCCCCCAACCCGCTCTCAACCCGCCCCCAACCTGCTGCCAACCCGCCTCCAACCCGCCCCCAACCCGCTACCAACCCGCTCCCAACCAGCTCCCAACCCGCCCCCAACCCGCTCCTAACCCGCCCCCAACCCACTAACAACCCGCCCCAACCCGCTCCCAACCCGCCCCCAACCCGCTCCCAACCCGCTCCTAACCCGCCCCAACCCACTCCCAACCCGCCCCCAACCCACTACCAACCCACTACCAACCCGCCCCAAACCCGCTCCCTACTCGCCCCCCCACCCGCTCCCAACCCGCCCCCAACCCGCTCTCAAGCCGCCCCCAACCCGCTCTCAACCCGCCCCCCCAGCCGCTCCCAACCTGCCCTATCTAACTGCTATTTAACACTGAAAGAATTTTCCAAATCGGAGCAGTAGTTCCCGAGATATAGACGTTTTACTTCCAAAACCCCCGATTTGGAAACATTCTTCCGCTCCGCTCCGCTCCTATTGGTGTTAGCGTGATGATATATAGCCTATAGCCTTCCTCGATAAATGTGCTATCTAACACTGAAAGAATTATTCAAATCGGAGCAGTAGTTCCTGAGATTAGCGCGTTCAAACAAAAAACCTGTTCGATAAATTCTTAAAATAGACGTATCTTTTTTATTTGTGAACCGATTCAAATGAAACAAACACTAAATGTTAATCCAAGAAAATACCAACATATCAGTGAAAACCGCATCCTTCTAGGTTAAGCCGTTTCTGAGATTAGCGCGCACAAACGCACAGACAAACAGACAAACAGACAATAATTCTAAAAATCATTGTTTTGGGTTCTATTGCGCTAATAAATAGCCCTAGTGACAGTTTTTCACAAATATCTTCAATGTACAGACACCGACTTGTTACAGATTTATTATATGTATAGATAGATGACAAAAGCCGTAAAACAAAAAAACATTTGTTTAAGTGGTAGGAGTTTAGGGTTAAAAGGATGCTAGTGAATTACAAATAACCCTGTATAGAAGCATCACGATCCAAAGTAGACACTACGCTTAGTATAAGTTTTCCTTCACTTCAATACATCTCGATCGCGTTTACGTAAAAATTTCAATTCTATGGAAACATGGAAGCGCGCGCGCGGAGACGCTGTCCATGTTTCCCTAGTAATTGATTGTTTTACGTAAACGCGATCGAGAAGTATTTCGGTGAAGTAAAACTTATACTAAACATGCAGAAGAGACGGGGTGGAAACGCGGCCTGCGAACAAACGACGCGGACTACGACGCGCCCCCGTCCCACGTCTCTTCTGTGTGGCTGCACCTTAGGTCGAAGCTACAAGAGTTAATGATAACCCTGTATGCGTAAACAACTTGTTCTGAGCTTGTAAAGAGCCTAGGAAATATCGTGCACTAAGGTAACGGCAGCGAATTCCGTGGGGTTTAAGGACATTTTTCAAATACATCAAAAAAATAAGCACTTCTGAATAAAATAGAGTCAGAAAATATTTTTTTTTTAGGAGCACCTTAAGTGAACTTTGATTTTTTTTACTTTTGTAGTTTGTCTTGGATGATTTAATAGTAAAAAATATTTTTTAAAGGCAGGAATGTGAAAAATTCTTATTCCGTGGTAATCCATAGCTAGTAAATCTAATTCCGTGTGTTTTGGCTGACAATTCCGTGGGTAACGACTAAATATTTTGCTTGGTTCCGTACAATAAAAATATTTTTTGTAGCGTCTGTATATTTTGCGCAGACTTAAATATTTTAATAACCTATCCTAAAAAAATACACATAATAAATTAAAAAAATATTTAGTATGATTTACTACAAAAATACAGAACTATGGACACAAGTTAGAGATCAAATTAATAATGGCCAGAAAGTATGGAAAGGTTAGAAAAGAAAGGTTTACTGGTAGAGATACTTAAATAAGAATAATAATTTAATTTTGAGGACTGTACCTATCAAAAATAATTCTTATAATCTTAAGTAATTATAAAAAATATTATTGATAGGTACAGTCCTCATGTCAGTTATAATTGTTTAAGCTATACTTGATACAATAATCATCTTTGAAAGTTCTCATAGTTATTATTCAATTGACAGTGACTTTATACCCAATTTTACGGTACCCTAAATTTCAATTTTGTTGGCAATACCACTCGGAATTACATTATATGAGAAGATAATTCCGAGGGGTACAAATTCTTCGTAACACGGATTTATATTCCCATATATGCTATTTCCGTGTGTTGGGGTTTTCCCACCATCGGATTTATCTTCAATCCAGGTTATCAAAAAACATAATTCCGACCCATAAAAAAACAAGTAAACAGAGATTTTTTTAATGTAAATCGAAAGCTCATATTCCAATCTTCACAAAAAACTCAACTTTCATATCTTAACAAGCAAAATACTTCAATTTTTCATAAAAGTAAAATGACGTGTATATTTAAGGGTTTCTAAGAAAACATACTTTATTGTGATCAGCGAATCTTTAAAAATTAAGAGTTCTGATAACTTTTTAATACCACGGATATTGCTCTTTACCTGCTGTATTAGCTAAAGATTACATTTCCATAAATATTTAATATAAGTGCTAAGCAAAATTTAAAATAAATTAACTCGGAATGGAAAGTATTGTTACATCTTAAGCCGAGGCATACCTCGGAATAATCTGCCACTGCAAAAATATGGATGCTTATTCCGCTGTATTTAATTTACCGTTTTTAACGTATTTCTGTCCAAAAATATGAAAAATTTATGATCTTAAGTCATAAAAGAAACTACTATCTAACATTACAAAACCGCAACATTAAAGTAACTGTCATATTTATTATCCAAATCACTAATTAGAAACACGGTTGTACTTACGCGAGGTATCTTGCGTTTGTATGACACAACCTGCTTCTGCGGCAACGTTGCGTTTACTGACAATTTTTATGGCCCCTTGCTTGATATATGTTCACTAGTGCTGTTAATTTCGTTGACAAAAAATTACTTTTATTCCTGTATGAGCAAATTTACTGCAATTCTCTTAAATACATCACAAAACGCATAAATAAAAATACCACGGAATAGAATGCCGATTTGGAATACCACGGAAATCGCTGCCGTTACCTTAGGCGAATAAATTACACCTAATGTCAGACTTTAGAATTAATGTAGTTTCAAGAAATAATGATTTATTATACAGCGATCACTTTTGCATACAATTCCACTTAAACTTAATTTCATAATACTTAATTAATTCCTTCGTGCGGCCTGTTCTGGGTAGAGCAACATGCAACGGTTTGCATTTAAAGGTCAAGAAGAAGATAAATAAACTACTTCTACAGATAATAGTGTCAATGATGCAATAAAACAATAGTTCCAAGACGCAACTGTACAAAAACACTTTATTTAACCCTGAAAACAAAGATAATTTTCAATTAACTGCAAAATTCGATTTTATTAATACTTACTTAGACGATTGAGTTGGCACATTAGTGACGTCATAATCATAACTAGCTATTGGCATACAAAGTCTACGGCAAACTGTGTTTTTACAGCTTATAAAAAGTACTACCTACATCAGTTGATTGGTGGTGTTATCTGTCATCCTTATTAGGTGCTAAATAAATAATAATGTAGAATTAGTACCTATTTGACAGCTGGCATACCCTAAAATGATCGCTAAAATTAAAAAAAAGATATATTAATTGTCATAATTGTACAATAAATGGAAAATCGTCCACTTGAATTGACTGTTTTGTTGTTGCCAAAATTAATTTTGAACAGTATTATTAGGTCAAAATTCTAAACAGTCAATTTAAGTGATTAAGTGAACTATTTTCCATTAGGGATTCAAGGTACTGCAGCAAATTAACATGTCACACTACAGGGTGCGGTTAATGTACGACCCCGTATTTGTCGACAATAATACACGATATCATAATTCAAGCCCTTATGGCAATTACACGAGGGTCGTGCATTACTGTCGTTCATTCAGAGTCGACAGATAACAGGCCTTACACCACATCTTACACTACGGAATTCGATTTTCAAACCTAGTGTCATGCCGTTCCATTCATATTAATAGTTTTAAACAGAAGAGTGACAGGGACGGCACGATACGAATTTCGAATGTCGAATTTCGTAGTATAGCTCCTCTACACGATGGGCCATTAAACCGTCGGTGCGATGGCCCAGCAATGCGATGGCGACCTTCAGTAGTTGTGATCTTTTGATTCTTTCGATGTGCGCCAAAAACCGACACCGACGCCATCCCACGACCATCGCACGTGCCATATAAGCCATCCGTCACCACTACACCCTTCACCCTTCACACGCTGGCCCATCATAGTGGACCATCGAGATGGCCCATCGAGTAGTGCCAGCAGCAAACCCCCTGTACCTCTACCATGAGTTCACACTAGTTTACGTGACCGTACTCGCTAGCGACGGCGTAAATTATTTGTATGGAAAATTGTACAGCGCCTCTAGCCGTCACTTACGGAAGTACAATTCTCCATACAAATCATTTACGCCGTCGCTAGCGAGTACGGTCACTGCAAACTAGTGTAAACTCATGGTAGAGGTACAGGTCGTATTTTATCGCACCCACAGTACGATTAAAATAAACTAGTCAAAACCCTAGTAAAATAGGTTTAAATAGGCAAACTCCTAGCTGCGAGTACCAGGCGCCCAGAAGCTGTGAGAATGTGTCGCGATGCAACTGCTACGACGTAGTGCATTCTGACACCGACGACACGTAAGACTATACATAATTATATGAACGAACGAATACATACATACTTATTTATTTACATATCTTGTACGGCAGGAGATTACTTTGAAGTGAAGCTATTTAATATTTATTAAAGTGTAACTATACGATTTGGTTGTCGATACTTTAAGTGGTTACATATTCGTACTATCCTACTAATTCTGTCTATCTAATGAGCAATTCCTATGTAATTATTTATTTCGGGGATTTCGATAAAATTTGCTGTGTGGGTTTCGGGAGCGAAGAATCGGTCTTAATTTTGGAAAAACGCGTGTTTTCGAGTTATAGTCATCAGGTATTATTATAAATGTGATGGATTATGAGTGTTATGTGTGTGTGTATTTGCTTTTGGTATGTAGATAGGTACGTAGTACATACGTATTTAACGCATGCGTGTAAAATGCCGAAACCTCGAGCACTGAGTCTAAAGCTAAAATCCTACTTAACCTACTGTAAAGCTTTTAAGCAGGTAAGTATCTAATTTATAAAAAGGTGTTTCTTCAAAAACTACATTCATCATCATCATCATTTCAGCCGAAAGACGTCCACTGCTGAACATAGGCAAAGGCTCGCCAAACAGACCGGCCCCGCGCTATCCGCATCCGATCCAGCAACCTTAACCAGGTCGTCGCTCCATCTCGTTGGAGGCGTACCTACACTGCGTCTTCCGGTCCGCGGACGCCACTCGAGAACCCTTCGGCCCCATCGGCCGTCAATTCTACGAGCGATGTGCCCTGCCCACTCCCACTTAAGTCTAGCGATTCTTCGAGCTATGTCCGTGACTTTAGTTCTTGCGCGGATTTCATCACTTCTAATGCGATCCCGTAGGTATTCTTCATTGTTGACTAATTAATATAATATTGCCGATGTTCTTAACTTCCTTGTGGCATAAACTTCTCACAAAAACAACGCCAACCCCTTGATTGCTTCCGGTCCTAAAATACCGAACTAACCATCACTGTACCCACATCCCGATAAACAAAACCAATTATTAACTATTAAAACAGTCACAAATCAAAATTAACTCGTTGCTGGCTAATAATTCTCGGTTTAACGAGTTATAGGAACCATGTTCTTTAAGTAGATTTAACGATACGCTCGATATGGATTAACTGCAGGATTAAACTAAACATCTGGCAATAATAGTGAAGGCTTTGGGTTCAGAACGGAGGTACAAGAAGTACAAAGCTAAATCCAATCAAAAAAACGGCAAGCAGTTTATGAAAGAAACGGATTAAGATTTATGTCGAAGGTTAAAGAAACTTTTGAGAAGTGACTTTTTAAACCTACTTCTTCATCATCATCATCATCATGGGGTGTGTAATGATAGATATAACAACATTTGATATAACTGTAACATTTGGTA
The DNA here is from genome assembly GCA_947859365.1 of Archips crataeganus. Lineage (NCBI taxonomy): Eukaryota > Metazoa > Arthropoda > Insecta > Lepidoptera > Tortricidae > Archips > Archips crataeganus. The sequence goes on from OX402058.1 coordinate 20,088,547, forward strand.
TAATGCTACATTTGACATAATTCGATTTACTCGAGAAGTAAACATTCTACGATTCTTTTATAAAATAAACTAACCTAACCTAACCTAATGCATATCAAATAGAATTAATATCAATCCTCCGAAGTTTACTTTTTGAGTAAATCGCATTATATCAAATGTAGCATTATATCAAATGTTACAGTTATATCAAATGTTGTTATATCTGTCGAGGCGCACCCCCTGTGGCCGTCTCATCCAGTCCTGGCCTCCGTGTCGCCGAATGTCGTCCACCCAGCGCTGCGGTGGTCTGCCGCGCCCCCTAGTGTCCGCTCTGGGTCTCCACTCAAGGACCCGCCTTGTCCAGCGACTCCTACTTCTTACTCATCATCATCAGCCTATGTTCGTCCACTGCTGGACATAGGCCTCTCCCATGGCACGCCACTGAGCACGATCCTCGGCCACTCTCATCCAGCTGTTGCCAGCCGCCTTGCGAAGATCATCGCTCCACCGAGTCTGAGGACGTCCCACGCTACGTTTGCCGATCCGTGGTCTCCACTCAAGAACTCGTCTACCCCAACGGTTATCGGTTCTTCGGGCTCACTTCGGGCGAACTTCTTACTCATTTTTAAATAATTAAGCACAATTCACATACCTGGAGGCAGAAAGTTTAATAATTACTTTGGCTTCTTATGAGGCGATCGACACTGTCGTCTCTATGCCTCTTTAATGCTTATAACTTTAAAAAGTCAGCTTTGAATCTCTAATAAGAAGATGTGTAGCTAATAAGCGTGAAATACTGATAATATTTCGAAGGTTCAAAACTAACTTTATAATGAATAGCCAAGTAAACATACGCAATGAAACTAAGTAAAATTGACCCAGAACCACCATTCTGCGCCATGTTAAGTAATGCATTGTCTATTCGGCCAGTAATTAATGACGTACCATAGACAGCACATTAACCGTTGTTGGAATTGGGCCAGAGACTAATCTCTTTATTATGTATTGTCTATGGAAACCGCATTAATTTGGGACCCGCATGGCGGGCTGTAAATCAATGATTCCGTATAACGGTCAACAACTTAACAAGCGGTTGAATCCGTTTGTATTTTGAAGGTGAAGACCAAAATGGCGACGAAAAAAAAACGATTTGAGTGTCTTGTCGACCCCCATTTAAATACAGCGTGGAATCGTTTTATTGTGCAATGATAAAGGATATTTTAGTACTTAGAGTATAAAACACTTAAACATGGTACTTAGGAACTTAGATCTTTAATTTGTTTTTTTACTTTTAGCCAAATAATTTGGTAAAATTCAACTTATCTTTTTGGTATTGCACCTGTGAGCGACGTAACATCTTTTTTTATTAAGTTTCTAGGTACTTAATGTCAATATCAAAACGGAGCCGCGGTAGGCGTGTGCGAATGCTTGTACTGTTGAATCGAAGCACGTTAATTCGGATAGGTATAAAATACTTAGCTAAACGTCAATATGTATGTAACTATTAACTTTTGGAGCAAAGAATTGTATTAACTATTTGTGGAAACTGCTTTGGCTTATGTTTTGACTTTACGAACTGAATTTTTATACAGGGTTATTTGTAATTCACTGACATCCTCTTAACCCTGAATTCCTATCACTCAAACAAATGTTTTTGTTTTACGACTTTTTAAAATGAAGCACTTTTTTCCCATACAAATACACAGAGTATCGTAAAACTAAGAGGTTAGTCTCGAATTTTCAAAACGTTATTACACCAAAAATATTAAGTTATGACAAAAGCCGTAAAACAAAAAAACATTAACTTAATGGTAGGAGTTTAGGGTTAAAAGGATGCTAGTGAATTACAAATAACCCTGTATGTGTTATTTTTATGATTTAAGTTTCCATTGCAATAAAGAAATAAATAAATATTGTATCATTATCATTATCACAATCAAAGATAGGAAGGAATATTTATTTCAGGATTTGAAACACAAACAACAAAACAATAAACAAGTTTTTAAGTTCATTGTACCGCAGATTTATTGTACTGTTCAATGTTTTACCACTAATTGACTTCTCAAATAATTATATTAACAAATAAAGGATTTCATAGACCTTATTCTAGCAAAACACAGTCGGAATAATAACGCAATTTATTTGGTTATGATGTGACATGTTTTCTGCCTAATAATGATACGAATGAATAAACCAATCGCTGGAATCTCATTCAGTCTAGACTTACTTAATACCGTTCTATTCCTAAACCAATTGGCGTCTCAGTAAATAACGAAATAATTATTTCTCTTTTGATGTTTCAATAGTCGTAAATAAGTTTGTTTACTGATTGACATTGAAAGCCTAAAATTATGTAAAGGTCCCGGTTACGTCTTGTATTTATGCCTGTTTTGATTTAAAGCAAAGTATATCAGTAATTTTGCTCAGTACCTAATAATTTAACATAATTTAACATCGTTATATAGCCCATAAAATAAGAGGCAGTAATATATTGCAGTGTATCTATTCCTGTAATATATGCATTGACATAGACATAGACATAGACATAACTTTATTCGACATCAAAAAAGAAAAATAAACTGACTATACCTTGACAAGCTCGTGCGCGGCGCTCGGCGGAACCCTGTCGCAGGGAGCCTCTGCTGTCCTTAACCAGATTGTTTTTAATAAGTGCGGCAAACACTGACTGCGACAGGGTTCCGCGAAGGGTCGCGCACGAGCTTGTCGGGCTATAATACAGGAGAAAAATTATAATAAAAAAGAAAACAATAATAATAATTAATATCATTGCATCAAACTTGTTGGACCGTTAATTTGGACCGATGGAATAAGTTGGTGTAAAAAATGTGTAACAAAATAAACAAATAAATAAAAATAAATATTGTGATTTGTATTATATTTTTGTTTACTATAAATTTGTTTTTAAATTGAGCTACCTCCCGAAATCGATTCTTTACTTTTCTCTCTGTGTAAGTTACCTGGAAGAGAAGCGGAGCGATAAGACCGCCTATTGCTTACATTATATATTTTTTCCATGTAGGTTTGTAGGTTTTGTATTGTTTTTAGCCGACTTCAAAAAAATGAGGAGATTATCAATTCGTTGTATTCTATGGGATGTACAACAAAGAATCACTGTAACTACCTTGTATTGTACTTATTACCTAAATATATTTTTGTACTCTATGTAGGTATAGATACCCTAACACCAACTGTTCCTAAATGACAATAAGAATTGATTATTTTCTTACTCGTTTTGTCCAAAATATAATACATCCAAAGACAATATTAAATCCCTTAAACAACTAAAGCTGTCGCCAAAAGACATGCCTTTTCATGAAAAGGGATTATGAACCTTGTCACTCGAAGGCACACAATGTCGGGGTATCGCAATCTGTCACGCTGACAGTCCACAGATTAGCGAAGCAGGTAGTGGGCCGACAATTGACAACCAGCATTCCTGGAATGGTTACGGGTGGGTGACAATTTGAATGGGCAAAATGGAAGGAATAGATTTTATGAAGAGATAAGGTTGAATCATGTTGTTGGAGTGTATGAGTCGTTAGCAATCGTTTGGGTTTAGATGCAAATCAATGGTTTAAGTTATCGGTTTATGTAGATGATTTGCTCTTGCCAAAAATGTATGTAAAATTTTTGGTAGAGTTAAAAAAATGCTTTAGATGTACGAGTTATTTATTATAAACTACTAGCCTTGAAGATTTTACCGCTTGATATTAAGAGTTCCGAAATGAGCATCAATATAATTCATTGGTCTAGGCACCGAATACGACTTTCTCCCTCAGACCATAGAAAGAAGCTTTGTCCCATTCGGTGTCGACACCCTCAGTCCGTGGGGTCGATCGTAGCGTTTTGCCAGGACTTATGGAAATAACTCCATAACTATTCCACCATTACAGATGTTATTGTATAGATAGATTATGTAAATATCTACATATCTACACATCATCATCATCATCATTTCAGCCGAAAGACGTCCACTGCTGAACATAGGCCTCCCCCACGGCTCGCCAAACAGATCGGTCCCGTGCCATCCGCATCCAACATATACATAAGTATACAGATACTAGCTGTTGCCCGCGACTCCGTCTGCGAAGAATAAAAATAGCCTACGACCTATTCTCAGACCTACCGAACGTATAGAGAAAAAAGTTTCATGAAGATCGGTCAAGCCATTTCGGAGGAGGACACGAGATTTTTATATATTAGAAGAAGACTAGCTGACCCTGGAAACGTTGTTTTGCCATATATCACAGGGTATAAAAATAGCCTAGGACCTATTCTTTCTATTCTTTTTTTTTTGTTTGCTTGTTTATTGTTTTAATCTTAGGTTTTAATAGTAATAATTGTTTGTGTTTTAAGTGTGTGAAATAAACTTTTTTCTTTCTTTCTTATTCTCAGACCTACCGAATATATAGATAAAAAAGTTTCATACAAATCGGTCAAGCCGTCTCGGAGGAGTTCGATAACAGACGCCGTGACACGAGATTTTTATATATTAGATAATAAGGTACCTTATAAGAAAAAAAAAGTATGCGTGAAATACAAAAATAAACTTATCATTTTCCTCATGTTGCTCGTAACAGTCAATTCATTCGGATACAGTTACATTTAAATAAAACTCAAATGCGATTACACCTCTACACACAACAATTTAAAAAACGGATGGTATCATATCCATGGTAACACAATACCCGTGTGCGTTGTCACTCATCGGGAATCGAACCCGCTCGGCAAACCACAGGCCACACTTTAGATACGTTACCAAGATTAGATTCGTCATATAAGGCTAATGAGAGCGCATACGTTTTAACGACCTTTTCGAGTTAACCTTACGAGCAAGTAAAGGCTAAATGACCAGAGATAAGCGCTGATTGGAAGGTTAACCCCTGTATGCTTAAGACAAGGATCCGTGCAAAATTTAAGGCATTATTTTCGTAATTCAAATAAAAAATATCTTTATTGCATAAAATGTGGTAAGTACATAATTGGTCTCATATTATATGTTTTAAAGGCGCACACATTTTGCCAGCAGTTGGCATGCACCACGGAGAGCAGAGGAGATTTCTTACGACATGCTTAAAATGTGTATAATTTTGACAAAATAATAGAAATAATAGTAATAACAGCTTCATATCCTCAATCACACACAGTTAGTTCACTTCACTTAATATCAAGTACAATAATTAATTAAAAACAATGAAAATTTACATCAGCAGATACTTCGCAAAATATTCCTAGATTTACCTACCTTAAGTCATATTATAATATCAAGCAAAACAATTAATAGTAATGTGATTAATTTAATGAAATTTAATTTTATGCACATTTATTTATTAACCTATGTATTTGTAATTTTTTATCTGTATCATTGGATTTATATGAAACAGTTGAGTTACTTGTGATGATATACTTACTCTAAGTACCTATACCTAAGACATGTCAGTAATCTTTCATGCGCTGCTGACTCTATTTTAGAAGAGGGTCCAGTTTACACCAACTTTTCCTTAGTTTTGAGTTTTTGATCATAAAAAAATGCTTAATTTGTATTAACACATTTAGCTCGTTTCTGTTAATTGCTTTGCTAATCTGTGTACAATTTAAAAGCGTAGCAATATTTGAACATAATAAAAATATGAAGCAAAATATCTTAAGGCCTGGTCACTAGCACAGGATGTACAGAACTCAGCGATTTGGTACCAGGTGAAAGGCCAAGTTCTATTAATTCTGGAAAAAATAAGAAAAAAATCCATCTCACTTATTAAGGCGATAATACATTTTTTTTTCGAAAATATCTAATACTAAAAGAGATATGTTATGTGACTTTATTGGATTATTTTCTTATTTTTTTGAGAATTGATATAACTTGACCGCTTGCCCGATACCAGGGTTATATGTAGTTAAGTTTTGGGACCGCGCCTGTATGGCGGCTCGGCGAACAATTTATTTGTTCATTCCACGGTCAAGACGCTCATCGGACATTAGTTAGTTATATAACTGTAATGTTTTATTTTACTTGTTAGTTTAATATCCATTTAACTATGACGATCCTGAGAGGAGAATCAATTTAATTGTAGGTAATTGTTTTATTGTTATTTATCATTTTATTCAATTTTAACATTTTGTGACATCCATTTAATTCTTTAATTTAATTTAATTTGTGTGCTTTTGACGACTTCAATATAAATTCGCATGACTTGACTTTGTACAATTTATGATGTAATATTATATTGAAGGAATAAATAATCTAATCTAATCTAATCTAACAACACATGCAATGTACCTACTAGACATTCACTCTCTTTGCCGCTAAACAGCAGCACCAGTGTTTCCAGACAACTATGACATCGGGGCTTTCAAGAAAAGAGTTTATACTTCCTTTAAAGGCCGGCAACAGATTAGTGACTCTCTTTGAGTGTTTAATATGTATGGGGGCGGTGGTGATTATTTCCCATCAGATGGCCCGCTTGCAAGTTTTCCTCCCTCTCATAATAAAACAAATGAACGCGCACAGCCGTTGTCGGGTTTTTTAGCATATCAAGAATCTATGAGTTATGTAACTTCTGCACTACTTTGTGTATTCTAAAAATCGCAAGCGCCCATTTGTTTCGTCAACGCCCCGCTAGAAACATAGTTATCGAGTTAAGGGCAATTTGGTATCGGCTCCGAGCTGACAATGTGGGCCCCAACCTTGGACCAGTTGCGCACACGCCGCTTACCACAATTACTCGTAGGGTGACACGGCCTAGACCATAAACGAGGACAACATAATAAAAATGTTCCTAATTAGAAAGAAAGAAAGAAGACATTTATTAACTTTTACAAGACACACATACCTATACAAGAAATTACACACGATTTCACACAATTGAAAAAAAAACAAAGATAACAAACAATGGAGCAATAAATAAACATTTACATACACAGCTCTGCATGTGTGTCCCCGCAAAAGTGAAACGGTCGCTGACTCAGCATTATGCTGAGGCGTTAGACGCCTGCAGCGCCGATTTTCTCTCAGAACCGCCTGTGACTCACGGAACGATACAAAAATATACTAATTGAACACTTCAAAACAGAAAAACAAAAAAACAACGCAGACTATAGGCCGTATAATCGCTTGAAACCAGTTATCATGGCTAGCTTGACAACTCTTTGCAAGGATGTTAGTAACACTGGCTTGAGTCCTTTCGACGAAAATGAATCATTAGCCGAAAATGAAATCAAAGGGAAGCTTTGGCTTCTATCATAATTTCGGCCGAAACATTGGTTCGTGAATTGCAATAATTATAAACATATTTTCGACTTTGCTTAGTCTTCGGTATTTCAGAAGCGAAAAAATGTCAGAAACGTGATTTTTTTGGTCGTAAGTGGTCCAAACTGAAACTGGAATTGAAGTTTCGTTCGATCACTATGTATTAACGAAAAAATAATTGTGATCCATTTTTTCCACGCCTACCAAATCATAACCTGCATTAATATTTATATCTATATCTACTATTGAAAAAAAAAACATACACCAACAAACTGTTGTGCAGTTTTGCGATATTTTTTGGTAAATATAATGACTGTATGTTGAGATAATAATAATAATAAATAATAATAAAAGCCTTTTATTCGGACATTAAACAATAATACAATTGAGTTTCTTATACTATATTTTTACCTAATTAAAAATTAAAAATTATTCGTGTATTTGGTGTTTCTTTACTTTCTGTAAGTCCGTTTGCCAGTTGGCATAGGCCTCCTCCAACCTACTCCATTCACTTCTCTCTCTGGCCACTCTACACCATGTTATGCCTGATAAATCAGGCAGGTTGCAGGCATAACATGTTGAGATAAATCAAATCAAATAAATAATAATTAAGTCCCGTATCTATAAAATAAAATAAATTTACTTAACGAGTACTCATCCAAGTGACATCAAGAAGTGTTGGATCGTTTTCTCAAAGCTATAATAACAAGCCGACTATCAAATAATACTTTTACTTAATTGTTCTGAAATTATTGTTCCTATTAAGAAAAATCCTGAAATCTCAACCGCCCGGTTTAGTGAGAGAAATGAAATTTCGCACGAGTGTTTATTATGAAATGTTAATGATGTTAAATACTTTGGATGCATGTAATTTAATAACATCTCCCCCTCCCCCATTCCTTCCTTTTTTAAAGGCCGGCAACAGATCAGTGAATCTCTTTGAATGAGTTGTTGATATTTTATGGGCGGTGGTGATCATTTTCCATCAGATGACCCGCTTGCTTAAATAAATTGTAGATCTGTTTAAAAAAAATGCTTTGTTACTCAACCGTTCTTGCCGGATTCTTTTTAACAGGATTTTTCCGAACCGGGTAGATTCTTCGAGTTCCATAAGTGATTTTTATAGCTTAAAATTGAATACAAATCTTTTGACTTTGACTTTATGGTTTGAGAAACATTCAAGAGTAAACCGGGGTCATGGTTACTGATGAGCTGTTCCACCTCGCGTATATTCGTAGTTAATAGCCTTTAGCAATTGAGATGTCCCAATTTTTGACAACGTATAATAAATCGAAAACCGTTTGGAGAAATAGGCTTTGTGAAGCGTTTTCAGAAATCAGATTCCAAAAATATGATAAACTGAATTAAATAAAGAAAATTTAAGTAATGACCTTCATTTGACCCCTGCAGTTTATCGTCGCTAAGGCAGATATAAAGCAGGTCTACACTCTAAAGCAAATTGACAGTTTGAAATGTTGCTTTCCTGCTTATAATAGCAAAGAGTGACAAAGACAGAACGTTAATAACATGATGCGCACCTGGCTTTAAACAGTTGTCATTTATCGTAAAGTCCGAAATGTATACGAGTATTTCCAATGTATTTTTACAAATTTAATTATTAAATTACTACGTTACAAGTAAATATAAAAGAATTTAAATATCACATTTTAATAAAAAATATCTATATCTATACATATAATAAATCTGTAACAAGTCGGTGTCTGTACATTGAAGATATTTGTGAAAAACTGTCACTAGGGCTATTTATTAGCGCAATAGAACCCAAAACAATGATTTTTAGAATTATTGTCTGTTTGTCTGTTTGTCTGTTTGTCTGTGCGTTTGTGCGCGCTAATCTCAGAAACGGCTTAACCTAGAAGGATGCGGTTTTCACTGATATGTTGGTATTTTCTTGGATTAACATTTAGTGTTTGTTTCATTTCAATCGGTTTACAAATAAGAAAGATACGTCTATTTTAAGATTTTATCGAACAGGTTTTTTTGTTTGAACGCGCTAATCTCAGGAACAACTGACAACTGCTCCGATTTGAAAAATTCTTTCAGTGTTAGATAGCACATTTATCGAGGAAGGCTATAGGCTATATAATCATCACGCTAACACCAATATGAGCGGAGCGGAGCGGAAGAATGTTTCAAAATCAGGGGTTTTTGAAGTAAAACTTCTATAGGCACGCTTGACTTGGGAGTACGGTGGTGAATGTGAACGCGGGTGTGCGGGGGGTTTGGTGGGGGGGGGGGGGGTTGGGAGGGGGTGAGGAGGGTTTGCGGGGGGGGGTAATTTATTTTATATCGAGGAACTAAGGAGAGCCATAATTGATGAAAAAGCAAATTTGAGAAAAAAAATAAGCTGCCCAAATTACTAATTCCACGCGGACGGAGTCGCGGGCAAAAGCTAGTCTATAATAAATACCTATCACACCATTAAACAAACAGGAATAATCGAAGCTAAAAGAAGAGAAATAAATAAAAATATTTGTCGTGGTTCATTTAGGACCCTCAGCCGTGCTTGTATTATTGACAGTGACAAGACAAATCAGTAGTGCCACAGATTATGTTATGTACGACTTGATTTTTTCTAGACAATGGAACGTGGCTCTCTCACTGTGACGTCATCCAACGTATTTCTTAAAAAAATTATAAAAAATTAAATACTCAACCAAATTCAAAATCCATGAAAATGGTATCTTAAAATATCCTATTCTTTCCAAAAAAAATATAAAAACTTAAGGTTATTTTTTTTGGTACATCCCAATTAGATAGGCACCATAAGAAGAAGACTTTGAGATTGACTTTGAAGAGTATGATTTAAGGGAATTCCAATTTAACTGCCAGACTTAAGGCCGGCCGGCGCTTGCCTTCGTTTTCACCATCTCTTTCTGTCATAATCTTATACCGATTGACAGAAGGAAATAGTGAAAGCGAAAGCAAGCGTCAGCGCGTTAGACAATAAGCGTACTAATGGTTAACGTTTTACAAAGGCAATCGAACATCATCATCATCATCATTTCAGCCGTAGGACGTGCAGGCTGGACATAGGCCTTCCTCATTGACGCCCAATTATTACGGTTCGTCCGTCTCGAATCGAACATACGCGAAATAATCCCCAAGGATCTTTGTTCACGGTCCCCCTACACGCGGACGAATAAGGATCTAATCGTGCGCTGCGCATGAGTACCCTATACGGCCCGCTTTCGCAAGCCCCGTGACAGACTGTCGCGACATGTCGCCGGCACTGCCGCACCAGACGTGGATAGATCGTGGACTGTAGATCAATGATCTCAGAGTTGACTCATACACGAATATGTCACCCCATATCGATTGTCACTTTACGTAGGTTTACTGCAATGTCTAAAGTCAAAAGTCTTTGACCAATGTGTGTTGCCAGTGATGACTTATGGCACTGAGACGTGGCCGCTAACGATGGGCCTCATAAGAAAGCTTACAGTCACTCAGAGGGCGATGGAGAGGGCTATATGCTCGGAGTTTCTCAGCGGGATCGCATTCCGACATAGGTCGAAGAATCGCCAGACTCAAATGGCAGTGGGCAGGGCACATCGCTCGTAGAACTGATGGCCGATGGGGCAATCGAGTGGCGTCCACGGCCCGGAAGACGCATTGTAGGTAGGCCTCCAACCAGATAGAGCGACGACCTGGTTAAGGTTGCGGGATTGCGTTGGATGCGGATGGCACGGGAACTGTATGGCGAGTCTTGGGAGAGGCGTATGTTCAGCAGTGGACGTCTTTCGGCTAGGTAAAATGATTATCCAAATATAACAATAATATTAGTAGGAATTAAGTTACAGAGAAAATCAATCAGTACATAAGTAAATATAGTTTATTGCTACAGTAATTTAATTCATAATTAGATACCGCAACAAATAAACGTAACAAACTGCTACGAAAGCATCCGACACACAAACATAGATGTTTTCCCAACGAGCACAATTATCGCGGAGCGGCAGTTGATAGCATTAGTAACGCGATCTGTCGGAATGCGTCAACATCGGCCGATGTGGGTGTCCTGTAATTGTACTGATTTATTCCACATACACTTGATTATAACCGTGACTTCGCCCGTATTTGAAATCCACAAAAAAAGGATATGGTAATAGTGAAAAACACGGATAACTCACGTCTATCGGGTTTAGTTAGACATGTTTCGGGCTAATCCGTAACGCTTCTTCGCGTTTAGCAGCCGCCGTGACGTGTGGCTCAGGGAAGAAGGGCTACGGATTAGCCCGAAACATGTCGAGCTAATCTCGATTATAGACGTAAGTTATCCGTATTTTTCACTACGACTGAGTCTCACGGTAGTTTTATGTTCAAGGTTACGGTAGGTAATATTTTTAAAGCCCAATGGTTACTCGATCAACGCCATCTATTGATTGCAGACGAAGTTAGCATGCCATCTTGAAAGCCGAGGTAATTGGAAATGTCTAAAAAAATTACCTATGGTTTTTATATTTTCTTGTATAGAAAAGTCAATTATAAGAAACTTCTTTCAATATTTTTTCATTTAGTTCACTTTGAAATTAAATTAAATTCACCATCATCACCATCATCTCAGCCGTAGGACGTCCACTGCTGGGCATAGGCCTCCCTCATTGATAGCCAATCATTGCGGTCGGAAGCGGCTTGCATTCTAATTAATTCTATTCTAGTATATTTCACGACACATATTTTAATGTCAAATGAAGGTCATTGCTTATTTGATATGTAATACTAGGGGCGTTCAATAAAAAGTGAGAATGAGTATGTTATAAACAACTTATACTAAATGTCATTTTATTTTTCGACATAGTCACCTTTTAGCATAATACACTTAGTATATCTTTTTTCTAAACTTAAAATTCCATCTTTAAAAAAGGTCTCATCTTGAGTACTTAAAAAATCTTGTACTGCAGCGACTACCGCTTCGTCGTCTTCAAATTTCTGGCCTCTCAGGTATTGTTTCAATCTCGGAAATAGGTAGAAATCACTGGGAGTGAGATCTGGTGAATACGGAGGATGCTTAAGGATATCGAACCCAGCATCACGAATTGCAGCCATTGCAACGGCGGACTTGTGTGCCGGGGCATTGTCCTGGTGGAACAGCACAACTTTCGAGAGTTTACCTCGCCGTTTTTCGCGGATCTCATTGCGCAATGTTGCTATTTGTTTGGCGTAAAATGTGCCCGTAATAGTGGCTCCATGCTCGAGATACTCAATCATTAATACCCCTTTACCATCCCAAAAAACAGAGCCCATGACCTTACCGGCAGATGGGCTCACCTTGAATTTCTTCGGAGTTGGAGATGATGGCCTTTTCCATGTCATAGACTGCAGTTTCGTTTCTGGGTCGTAATGATGGAGCCATGTTTCGTCCATTGTTATAAATCGCGCCAAAAAAAGTTCCCGGTCTTGCTGCATCAGGTTCAAAGCTTCTTGACAAATCTCTAGTCTGGTTTGTTTTTGCGTGTCAGTAAGCATTCTTGGTACCCAACGCGCAGATACCATTTTCATACCCAAGCGTTCATGTAAAATATTATGCACGCTCCCCGTTGAAATCTTTACATTTTCAGCAATAAAACGAACCGTGACACGACGATCCGCCAAAACTCAGTTTTCGACTTTTTTCACAATTTCTTCAGTTACTGCTGTAGTAGGGCGTCCGGAGCGGGGTCGTCCATTGTCGATGTTCTTCCACGTCTACATTCGGCGCACCAACGTGCGACTGTCGAATACGGAGGAGCATTAGACCCTAAAGTGTCCCGCAAATCCAAATTGACTTGGTCCGTAGAAAAAATTTTCAAACACAAGTATTTGATAACGGCGCGCAGTTCAATTTTCTCCATTTTCGCTAACGTACTCAATAGCATTGCAAAGAAATTACCGTATATTTTTTTAAACAAAAGACAGTTAGTTTTTTTTTTCATAGCAATCAGCTAGATAGATTAGCTTTACCGGCCAGTATTTAATTTCGTAATATTAAAAGAGTTTGCATCTCATTCTCACTTTATATTGAACGCCCCTCGTAAAAGCATTACATTATATTAAAAATTAAAAACTACTGAAAACGATTTAAAAAGCATTTATCTCGAAATGGTTTTAGATTTAATATACCTACCTACATACAAAAAAAATAGACATCCACAATTCAAACTCACAGCTGCAGTTGTCGCTTGAGACTCCCTTTACAAAGAATTTGTTTTTCGCTATCCTGCGGGAACTATGCTATTTTCCGGGATAAAAATTATACTATATTTCAATCTAAGTTATAAACTATCTGTGTGCCAAGTTTAATCAGAATCCGTCACCGTTTTAGCGTGAAAAAGTAACAAAAATTCACATATCCATCGATCCATACCTTTCACGTTTATAATATTATGAGAAGAGATTAGAGTCAGACCAAGATAAGTCTGCAACAATTGCATACGCAGTGAAAGTGTTATCTTAAACGTCAAACTTCTATGAAATTGTGACGTATAAATAGCATATACACTGCGTGTTTTATTAAAATCGTTGCAGACTTATTTTGGTCTAACTCTAGTAGAGAGCGAGTCAGCGCCGAATACAGCCCCTGTATACATCTGTGAAGTAGTTTAATGGCTTTTGTGAAGATAAAGATGTCAATCCGCACTAAGCCCACGTGGGAACTACAGCCTAGGTTCTCTTATTCTGAGTGGTCTGTGTTCAGCAGCACATATTATACACCGTGAAATTTTAGTGGTTGTTTTCCCGAATCGAGGTGATTTAGTATCGATTGTACAATCGATTTATAATTACTATTTTGACTAGAGTCAAAAATCCAATTGTGAAAAACGAAAGTCGAAAATGACCGCAAACCAATAGTAACGCTTCGTTGGTACCTAACCTATCGTACGATCGTACGCTACTTGTACCAACGAAGCGTTACTATTGGTTTGCGGTCATTTTCGACGTTCGTTTTTCACAATTAGATTTTTGACTCTAGTCAAAATAGTAATTATAAATCGATTGTACATTCGAAACTGAATCACCTCGTTTCGGGAAAACAACCACTAAAATTTCACGGTGTATAAGCCCGAGATCATGATGATACCTATTAGGTTCATACCACATTTCATACTCTAGTCCGAATACGTCAAATGTTTTCTGGAAATAAATTGAGCACCGTACAAAGATTCAATGACATACTTGTTCCAATTACCTACGCATAAACATGTGGTAACTGTACGGGAGTTTGATTGTGATCTATGAATGTGGGGCGACAAATAGACATTCGTTTTGTTTTTAGGGCGAAGGCATTTAAAATTGTGCAAGGTTTTGTGGTTTCGATGGATGTGACGAACGGTAGATTCGGTGGCATAAATAAAAAAAAAATAGAAGAATGTTTATTCACAAACCTAAGTCATAAAACAATGAAAACAGAATGAGATACAAAAACAAATAGACAAACAAAACAAAGGTGAGGGACTCGGCAAAGTTGCTGGTTTTCAGTCCTTACCCAACACGAGGAAGGTGGTAGTGTGGCAAAACATATCAATATTCATTGCAAAACATATAAACACTAACCAACCTTGACATTAGATCGCTTAGCAAAATGCCACATGTCATTCCATATGATTTATTGAGATTTATAAGGTTATTTTATTGTTAGTAGTTATCGAAAGAGCCAAATTGAATTATTTAACGAGGCCCCGCCGTATAATGAACGCGCGGCCAATAATTTAATTTATTTGTTTAAGTAATTTCCATCATAAATAACAGGTTCGTTTATAACGCGCGACTTTGGTTCGCGCGGGCGAGGTGATTGCCCACGCGTTGCTTGCTATGGCATTTATCTAGCTCGTAAATACTGTTTTAGCTAGGACGTTGGTGATTATGATTTCTTTGAGTCCAGTTTAGATCTTCAAGAAAAATTGGACTATCTTTGGGCTGGAGCGCCTCAATATTAACTTCTTCCATTTGATCGCTTTCAACGAAGAGCCGCTCAAATTATCAACGACCGGGAACTTTCTGCCGGCTTGATCCGTTATGCGGAGGGAAGTTGCATCCTTATCTTATACCGCATCTATCATGGGGAGTGCTCCAAGGAGTTATTCGATCTAAGTATTGCCTGCTGCTAAATTTTTTCATTGCTCTACTTGCTCGCAACCGACTTTCTTTCAACCTACGTCACCTCAATAGCTAGCAGTCCACTACAGTCAGTTTCTCGCGGAACTTTTTGTCACATGTCAGGTGCTAGCTGTCTATCATTGCATTTGATTAGGTTCACAACTTGAACGAATGAAACGCATTGATATTTATAAAGGGAACGCATTGGATGCGGATGGCGCAGGGCCGATCTGTTTGGCGAGCCTTGGGGGAGGCAGTTCAGCAGTGGATGTCTTTCGGCTGAAATGATGATGATGATGATGATGACAAACTTGAATATTATACAGTAATCACAGCACCATTTAGTGAATGTTAATCAATAGAGAGCAATGACAATGTTTTTCTTAAAGAGGCAATCACTGGTTGATGGACAATAACATTCAATCATTCCATCCTATATAACGTCCCACTGCAGGGCACAGGCCTCCTCTCAAAATGAGAGGGCTTGGGCCGTAGTTCCCACGCGGGGCCAGTGCGTAATACTGGGTATTTTACCCTAAATAATTTTAACTATCGACGTTAAGGTGTCCAACTTTAGAACTCCACCCTTAATTTTCAAAAAGTTTATGGAAATCCTCGTATCGTGAGTTCTAAAAGGTTTCACAGCCGCTGACCAGCAGGAGGCCTCGCGAGGCGTTCGATAGTAATCGATACCCGCTCGATATTTACGACTTTTACGACTGACATCGATAAGTAATCGTTTATTTTTATTCGCCTCTCTATCCGACCTACACAGGTAGCTTGGGAATAGGGCGATTGTTTGAATTCTTCACACCTACGGTCAATCTGATATGACAGTCGCCAGAAACAATTCATACTATGTGCAACATGTGAAAATTGTGCTTTGTACCTTATGGAAACCATAAAAAGTCTCTTTTGCAGAAGTTGTATCTTGGCCGTTGCGTTATTTCTAATTTCTAATATAGATTCTGTTGATTCAACTGCGTATTGGAATTTGAATTATTTAGTGTGTTGTTTAGTTTTGCTTGCAAAATATGAAGTAATAGCATCTGTAACGACCGCTTTAGCCTAGTTGGTAGTGACCCTGCCTACGAAGCAAGAGGTCCTGGGTTCGAATCCCGGTCAGGGCATTTATTTGTGTGATGAGCACGAATATTTGTTCCTGAGTTATGGATGTTTTCTATGTATTTAAGTATTTATTTATCTATATAAGTATGTTTATCGTCGTCTAGTACCCATAGTACAAGCTTTGCTTAGTTTGGGACTAGGTCGATTTGTGTAAGATTGTCCCTTAATATTTTTTTTTTTTTTTTCTGTTTCGGCTCAGGTATCTGTTCTCTCATAAAGACGCCTACATAGCAAATAGGCTATTTGACACTAACAATCAATTGACTTATTTTTATGAGCCGCTAACTGTAAGTAACTGTGTTTGAGATTGAATAGTTGATTACCAAAGGAGCAGAGGCAGACCCAAGAGGAGATGGCGGGACGACCTGAGCGCTTATTTCAGCTCGATTGGCAGGTACATGCCCAGGATAGGGAAGAATAGCGGAGGAAAGAGGAGGTCTGTGCCCAGCAGTGGGACTACCTATATAAAAAACTGTAAGTAGGTAAGTACTGTAACAAAATGGGGCAGATTTTAATATTTGTTCCCATCAAATATCACTTTTTCCTAACTAAGTCCCACTATTGACCTAACATGTGCGTAATGCTCAAAAAATATAAGCATGCAAACAGTAAAACGGATATTCTCGGTGTCTAGCAGTAATATTATGTTTTGTTACTTATTCTATCGTGCGTTAGATGGCGCTGTACTGATAATCGGACCAGCTGAATCGCGCTGTTAAGATTTTTCCGTGACAGTATATATAGTGTGTCAAAATTAAATAAATTGTCATTCGAAGAGCAACCGTCGTATCATTAACATCTAAGGCGGCGGTTGAGGTTGAACATGGTCCTTCGAACCGGATCTCCAGTGACCAAGTGGATTGCGGCGCTACTCGGAGCCATCAAGCGGCAGTCCGGGCTGAAGAAGCCGGACTTGCAGACGGAGCCACGGGACACGGCGACGTAGGGGCCCGAGGAAGCGGCGTCCACTGCCTTCCGGGACGAGGAAGGAGGAAGGGAGAGAGCGGAGTGCGCGCGCAGAGTCGCGAGGTATAGTGCAACAGGAAGACTGTAAGTGACCAGCCATTTAACTATTACCCTTAGTGTTTCGGACAGAAGAGTCAAAATTCTAAATTCAGTACAGTTAGTCAAAATTCAAGCAAAAGTGAACCTTATTGTAGTCAGTGAAAAAACTTAGAAAATTAGCTAGAACTAGACTTGTAAAATTTAGCGACAAAAGTGGTTTAGACGGGGAACCTACGCCCGATTTTCGGCAGAGTCTAAAAGTTCAAACACTTGTAAAATTTTGAAATTAATTTTGGGACTTAGAAAAATTTGGATTCCGGGACATGGAATATTTTCGAAAAATTTGAACTTTTAAGTTTATGATTTGGTTACGAGATGGCTGTTAAAATTGAAGTTATAATTAAAATGCAAATGGAAGTTTGTAACCAAATTACCAAAGACTTTGGAAATTATAAAAAGTCACCTAGAGAACGAATTACCAAACCTTACGTCGAGATCAGACTCCAAAGATTGGAAGAACTGTGGAAAAAGTTCTGTGGAGGTCATGATCGTCTTTTAGAAGAATATTCAGAGGAGTACGACTCGAGTATTTACGCGGAAAATGAGGTTTTTGATATGACAAGTGAAATTTATATGAACTATAAAGAAGAATTAATGACAGCTGTAGAGATATTTAGATATGAGTTTATGACAAAAGATTCAAAAGAGGAATGTACTAATTCAAAGCATGCTGGGGTTAAACTTTCAAAGATTATTATTCCAAATTTCTCGGGGAACTATTCAGAATGGGTAACATTTAAGAATTTGTTTGAATCGTTGATTCATAATAATGATTCAATGAAGGATGTTGAAAAACTGCACTACTTAAAGGGATATCTGACTGGTGAAGCTGAATTGTTACTTCGCCAGATACCAATTTCAAATGTAAATTATATTAAATGTTGGGAGCTTCTAAAGCAACGATATGACAACAAAAGATTCATTTGTAATACGATTTTAAAGCGACTTTTAAGTCAGAAAAATGCCACTGTGGAATCTTCTACATTTTTAAAGGAGCTGATTGATACTAGCTCAGATTGTTTAAGCGCTCTAAGAAACATCGGTATAGACGTGAGCACATGGGATACCATTATTGTTCATTTGCTCACTCTTAAGCTAGATCTGGAAACTCGCAAGCAGTGGGAGTTGAGTGCAATCGGAGATATGGATAGTAATAAATTTTCAACTTTTCAAGAATTTAAGGATTTATAACCAAACGTTATCGAGCATTAGAGTTTGTGGAGACTAAGAAACCAGCAGTTATTAATCAGAACCCTCGCGTATTACATGTCATCCATGGCACTCAATGTCCTTGTTGTGCAGAGGTACACAAAATTGTATTTTGTAAGAAATTTGCTACTTTAAATGTAAGCGCTCGCCGTAGTTTTGTTCAGGAGAAAGGGTTGTGTTTTAATTGTTTAGGGGCTAAGCATTCGGCCAGGTTCTGCCAGAACTCTACAACATGCAGGATCTGCAAACGCCGCCACCATACTTTACTACATCCTAAGGTTAATACGCAAGCAGCTACAATAGACAAAGTTAGGATGACCAATGAGAGTGAAAAAGACACTGACCAGATTGTTAACTGTTTTGCAATGGGAACGGGGCAAGTTGTACTACCAACTGCGATAGTTAAGGCAAAATCTAAGAACGGGGAGTACATAGCAGTTCGAGCGTTATTAGATCAGGGATCGCAGACCTCTTTCATAACAGAGGCTGCCACGCAATATCTAGGCTTAGAAAAGAGACCAATCAATGAAAACATTTCAGGTCTTGGTAGGGAAAATAACCTAAAATCAAGGGCTATGGTTGCACTAAACCTGCAGTCCGCGGTATATCCGGGGATAAAAATCTCTGTGAAGGCTTACGTGTTGGAAACGATCACGGCATCACTTCCAGCAACAGTGGTAGATCTAAACGGTTTAGATACAAAGGATTTGAAGTTGGCAGATCCAAACTACCGCACACCTAATAAAATTGATGTTTTGTTGGGTGCTGAGGTTTTTAGTCAGGTAATTATGGATGGTGTCAAAAAAGATAATCGGGAGTCTCTTGTGGCTCAATCTACAAAATTGGGATGGGTTATTTCTGGGGTTGTCAGTTCAGAAAGAGAGGATAGATTCAGTCAGTTCATAAATGGAAATAAGAGGCAGCGACAGGACTATAGATATAATCACGCTCAGGGAAATTTTGTAAAGCGAAATTATTTTGCTGAAAATAATGGTTTAATGTTTTGCCACGGTGGGCGGCATTTTTTAAGTTACAGATAAGGGGATTTATACAAAAATGAATTGTATTGTTATGTTTACCATCTAAAGTTATTGTTTTATTCTTTTAAATGTGTTTAAGTGATTTATGTCGGAATGTACCTATCCATTAGTGAGAAACAGAATAATTTGTTATTAACGCTTTAATTTTGGTTCTTATTTTAAAAGTATGTGTAATTTAAAGTTTTGTGATGGTGTAAGTTTGTAACAAAGTGTATTTTAACTAGTTATGGACATATTGTCCATGGTGGGCGGAATGTCTAGCAGTAATATTATGTTTTGTTACTTATTCTATCGTGCGTTAGATGGCGCTGTACTGATAATCGGACCAGCTGAATCGCGCTGTTAAGATTTTTCCGTGACAGTATATATAGTGTGTCAAAATTAAATAAATTGTCATTCGAAGAGCAACCGTCGTATCATTAACATCTAAGGCGGCGGTTGAGGTTGAACACTCGGTTTTTATAAAAAATACCTAACAACGAATGTATGCTTACGTTTAACAGGTACCCTGTCCTATGAAGCACATGCGCCTCATGTGTGACTTTACTGGCAACGTCCATGGGGCACATGTGCCTCATGACTCTATGAGCGTTTAATGCTATTGTTACTATGGGGGCGTGTCGAAAGAACGCCGCACATTGCTTCAGGACAGGAATTTTGTTAAGATATAACTGTATTCTATTTCACTTCGAAATAAATTCCATTAGAACACTTCCTCCAAGATTCAATTACTCTCTGAACCTTTTAAAATCCGTTCTACAAAACGGCGAGCTATTTAATTAAAGAATAGGAAAGTGCGGAGTGACGCCGTCGGACCGTTGTTTAATCAACCTGCCTTCAGATATACTAATACCTATGTCTGAACACTGGATCGCAGATTCCATAAGGGGCGGCCTTTAATTGGATTTGCTACTTCAAGGCGACGAGCGCCAAAGTACTTCTAGGTTCTCTCATCTACGAGTGTGACTATCGATTGTTCGAATCTGGGCACAGAAGATGTTTTATTTTTACAAGTGGTTTTGTTTCAAAGTCGAAGTCAAAATATCCTAACTCAATTTTGGCTATGGCAAGAACTAGAATCACTGACATAACTCGAAGAATCGCCAGACTCAAGTGACAGTGGGCAGGGCACATCGCTCGTAGAACTGATGGCCGATGGGGCAAAAAGGTGTAGGTGTTGGTGTAGGTGTAGGTAGATACGACTCGGTTAATGTTGCAGGAACGCGTTGGATGCGGATGGCACGGGACCGATCTCTTTGGCAAGCCTTGGGGGAGGCCTATGAGCGCGCGCAGACAGAGAGCGGTCTGGAGTTCCAAGTTCCGCGTTCAGAGTTCTGTGTTTTGACCGCTCGAGAGTTCCGACCGCCTGCTGTGTGCGTTATCGTAAGGGACTCAGTACATTCGAAAGAACGCAGAACTCTGAACGCGGAACTCAGAACTCCAGACCGCTCCCTGTCTGCGCGCGCTCTATGTTCAGCGGTGGACGTCTTTCGGCTGAAATGATGATGATGAATTTTGGCTATAACAAGCACTTAATGAAAGTCGTAGAATCTACCACCGGTTTGGGAATGCCCTGTTGAGAAGAATGCGGCAAAAAACTCAACGTTCCTACAAAAGTTTAATATTCAAGGCACTGAACGAAGATCTCAAAATATATGTGTGTAAAGTAAAACTCGTTATTGTGTACATAGAAAACATGAAATTAACAAGTAACAAGAGAAACAAAATGTACAAAGGCGAACTTATCTCTTAAAGGGATATCAAGTCAATCAATGCAAAACCTTGCGTCAGGCGTAGCTTGTAGGTACTTACTCAAACGACGTCAAATAAACATTCCTTATCACTAAATTCCTAATTTTATATAGTTATTTAAATAAGCTAACAAATTAACCTATAATGTTCGATTCATCGAAAGTCAGGGCCGGATTTAGAGTTTTGGAGGCCTTGAGACAAAAAAAGGAAAAAAAATATTTTGAAGAAAAATGGGGAAAATGGGTGACTTGTCTTTTTTTTTTTTTTTGTTTGTTACCCTGTTATAGTGTCCCACTGCTGGGCAAAGGCCTCCCCTCTTGACCTCCACAACTCCCGGTCCGGCGCAATGTCAGGCCAGTCCTTTGCGTACACGTCCAAATCGTCCCGCCATCTCCTTCTTGGTCTGCCTCGTCGTCGCTGGCCGTTCTCCGGCACCCACCAAGTGACCGTGTGAGCCCATCTTTGTGGGTGCATGCGACAGACATGTCCAGCCCAGTCCCATTTTAGTTTAGCAGTCTTTTTCCCAACGTCGGTTATGCGTGTTTTTGAGCGCAGCGTGGTGTTCCGGATTTTATCTAGCCTTTTCACACCTAATATGCTGCGCTCTATTGCTCTTTGGCAAACCTTAAGCTTGGACTTTTGACTTTCGGTCAGAGACCATGTTTGGGCACCGTAGGTTAGGACTTGTCTAAATTTATATATTTTCTAAACCTCAACATATATTGCGGGAGTGTGTCCGTAGCCTCGCCTTAATCCGGCCCTGTCGAATGCTAATGTTCACACTTCGCTTGGCGAGTCGATAGCGCGACCATCGATACTCGTTAACGGGCGCTATCGGGCTGGCCATCGATTGTGAATGCGATTGAGATGTTTGCGCGTGTGTTTGTTTGTAACATATGAATGTAAATTATCAATGAGCAGGCGAGATAGAGGGTGGTTAGCATGCGTATTCGCTTACTGTATTGAATAAGAACGACGACTTTAGCCAAACGGATTAGCTCGTTGAAATGGCATTGGGCAGGCAATATAGCACGCAGAAAAGATTGCCGTTGGGGCCCAAAAGGACGTCCACCAACGAGATGGACGGACGGTTTGGTGAAGGCCGAAGGTTCAGGGTGGATACAAGTCGCTTCCAACCGCAATAATTGGGCGTCAATGAGGGAGGCCTATGTCCAGCAGTGGACGTGCTGAATGAACGATGATGATGATGATGATGGTGACGACGACTTTAGACGATTGGATAGCCCAGTGGTTAGAGACCCTGACTACGAAGCTTGAGGTCCCGGATTCATCATCATTATCATAATAATCGAAAGACGTCCACTGCTGGATGAAGGACTCTCCCAAAAAGTTCCACTACGACCAGCTTCGTAGTTTGAGGTCCCGGGTTCGATTCCCGGTCGAGTCAGATACTATGTATGAAAACTACGAATGTTTGTTCTTGTATATATGCTGGGATGACGATATCTATGGGTATACATAACGAGTACAGGTAACAGTAGAGTTTATACAAATTCCGAGCAAAGCAGTGTGACGCATAGAGTGTTCCTATATCTGCGAATGACTATCATAATATTTAAATTTAAACATTTGCTATGCATTCTCGTTTACATATTTATAGCTCACTTAAAGATATGGCGAACACAGTAAAAATTACTCTAAGAGCGCTCGCAGACAGAGAGCGGTCTGGAGTTCCGCGTTCCGAGTTCCGAGTTCTGCGTTCTTTCGAATGCACTGAGCCCCTTACGATGTACAGGAGGCGGTCGGAACTCTCGAGCGGTCAAAACACAGAACTCTGAACGCGGAACTCGGAACTCCAGACCGCTCTCTGTCTGCGCGCGCTCTAAACATTGGTAAAATTTTATTACGAAGATCCTACACAGATACGAGTAAAATCGTTAAAGTTATAGTTAGAAAGAAAACTCTGAGGTAAAACAAAAAGTTTCTGGTATTTTTTTAAATTAAGTTTTTTCGCTGACTGTGCTTTTTATTGACCGTAATTCCATTTTCATCCAACCTATATTATGTAGATTTAAAAAAACAAATCCGACCAATAGAAGAAGGGTTTAATATGGCTTCCAATATTTGAGCCCTTTGTACCTATTATATGGTACGAGTAAGATGAAGAAATGCTTGTAAAAGTAAAAATTATTTTTGTGTCAGTAACTATATTGTACAGTGGTACGGAATCCCATTTGACCAGTTTTTAATTAAATAATAGAATTTCGGCCGTGAGGATTTCAAACCGACGGCCGATGGGACCGAAAGGTTCTAGAGTGGCGTCCGCGGACCGAAGACGCAGTGTAGGTAGGCCTCCAACAAGATGGAGCGACAACCTGGTTAAGGTGGCGGGAAGGCATTGGATGCGGATGGCGCAGGGCCGATCTGTTTGGCGAGTCTTCGGGGAGGGCTATGTTCAGCAGTGGACGTCTTTCGGCTGAAATGATGATGATGATGAGGATTTCAAATTGTGATAGCCTAGTTCTAGTTGTTTGACCTATTGTCTTTCGTGCAGAGGGGTCATACACAATTTTTGTTCCTGTCTCTCCTGTGGACATGAAAAAAGCGAGGGTGTATAGCCAATATTTTTTAAGTAAGGTCTACATCAGCGTGTGGGACGCCTGGCCAACTAATTTCAATAAAAAGGGATTTTTTTCTCAAATTTTAAATTTTTTGCGTGTATCTACTCAGAATCAGTAGCACTATCGATTCTACATAGAGAAAACAGTGTTCCGAGATCAGTTTTGTTCCTTTTAATACATTGGTGTTTGAAGTAACTAAACCGACACTTATTTTTGTATTCAAAACTAGGGACATTTTTTACTTCATTATAATCAATAGTTCTACTGATTCTGAGTAGATCCATGCAAAGAATTTAAAATCTGTCAAAAAAATAAAGTTCTGTAATTCCCCAAATCTTAATCCGCATTGGGCCTGCGTGGACCCTATACCCGAAGCCTTCTCATTTTTAAAGGATATTGGAGATTAGCTAAATTTGTCAACGCGGAATTATCCAATGCCAGTTAAGGGGATTTGCACTTCGACGATATTATTCATATTCATTTATTAATAAAATTAAAAATTTGACATGTCAAATTATTATACGTATAAATTCATAAAATTACAATTAATTACACTAAAATTACAATATATATTAATTGATGATAATAATAATATTCATCATTCCATTTAAATAAAAAATAATAATTAATTCAATACAAGAAAAAATCAAAACAATCTAAAATTAAATCAATTATAAAGAAATTCAATTAAAATATAAAAATTAAATTAAAATTAAATCATCATTATTATTATTATTATATTCTGACATGTCATAAAAAGCGTTTTTTGTTAGCCATTTTTTTAATTGGTTGAACAATGTCAGGTCGTTCTGAATATTTTTGATATCCTGCCTAACCGCCTAGGCACGTAGTACAGCTATATCGTAATAGTATCGACATTTTGCCGGCTGATGTCATCGACTGAATATAAATCTTTCGTCCAGCCGATTAGTAAATCGACATCCGTTGGTATAGGGCCGACCGTCCATTGCTTTTATAAATAGGCGCCAGTAGTGTACCTATGCTAAGTGTATAGGCATGTATCAAGAGAGCTCAGTTTAATTTGTCTTTATATCCAGTTTGCGTCTAAGTACTGTATACAGGGTGAAATGTCTATTTTTTACAATGTATAGTAAATCGAAAACCATTTCGAGATAAATGCTTTTTAACTCGTTTTCTGTAGTTATTTAATTTTAATTTAATGTACCTAATAAATTGATTACAAACAAATAAGCAATGACCTTTATTTGACATTGAAGTAAAGTACGTGGATGGTCCAAATTGTACTTCAATTAGAATTCTGTCTGACATTTAGCACTCTGACAGCGCCAAGGACAGCGCCAATAAAGTGACACTAGTTACAGTATTACCACTGCGCTAAAAATAATTAAAGGGGTTGCCTTATCGTACGCACAGACAATTTAGCCGTGTGGGAGCCCTCAATTATAATCTGACGATGCAATAAATGATTGAATTGTATTGAATTGAATTGACGTCATCAAGCAAAATAATTCCAATAATTAATTTTGAAAAAGTAGTGAACCAAATGAAAAATATTGAAATTAGTTTCTTATACTTATAATTGTCTTTTATATACAAAAAATATATAAAAAACGGTTGGTATTTTTTTAGACATTCCCAGTTAATGCTGGAAAACATAATGTGTGTGTTTGTTTTTGTCTATACAACATTTTTTTCATAAAACTGATAAGCGATTGACTTCTATCTCACCTGATGGAAAGTGCAGATGAGGCCAAGGCCAAAGGTGTATCTCACTGGTTCAGTAACAGCTTATACTCTCTAGCCTTGAAGAGTCCTAGGTGGTATCTATTTGGAAATATGCATAGATGATGGGAGCGAATTATATTCCTTAACATTTCGTATTAGGAAAGATGAAACGAACCAGTAGGCGATTTTATCGATTCAGAGCGATCTCTCCCAGGCAACGTTTTACAACAGAAAGAAGTAAGGAATGGTTTTCAGCTGTTGGTCCAATTTACACCCACATGAGAGCAATCATTAAAATACATCAAACTAACAGCTTTTACAAGAAATACATACATGTATCATTAATAGATAGATACACAGCCACTTTATATTGATAACTATATTGATAAACTACTACAACATTCATGCAAAAGATGATAGATGTATTATTTTTCTATATAAATCAAAGGTTTGGGCTGGGTTTGATGAGCCTGTTATTGTCAAGGCTTTTCTTTTTATACAGGGTGTCTAAAAACTCAACGACAGCCTGGTACCGAGCGAGAGGTCAAGCTATAGCTAAACCGTTTAAATTAGAGTTTACGCATCACTTTTGGTATTATTTCGGAAAAATGTCTATTGTCTTACTAGTTTCATAAGTGCGTCTCACTGCTGGGCAGACTTCCTTTGACGATGAGAACGCTTAAGTTTTAGCTTCCACGCTGACCCAGTGCTTAACTTGAGTTCGAACTTCGAACTGACAACCCTCTCTGTACGAGCTGGCTGGCAATATAAATAAATAAATAAATATTAGGGGACAATCCAACACAAATCGACCTAGTCCCAAACTAAGCAAAGCTTGTACTATGGGTACTAGACGACGATAAACATACTTATATAGATAAATAAATAATAAAACTAATAATAATAAAAATCGTTTATTCAATCACTTATTTTATTACATAGAAAACATCTATATCTTAGGAACAAATATTCGTGCTCATCACACAAATAAATGTCCTTACCGGGATTCGAACCCAGGACCTCTTGCTTCGTAGGCAGGGTCACTACCAACTAGGCTAAGGCGGTCGTAAAAAGCTACCATTAAAAATAATATAAAGCTACCATTTGACTTTAACGTAGGTACGCAGAAAAAAAACTAATTTTTCTTTTTAATTTAAATTGGCGCTAAAATTACTCACAAGCACACCCTTCTAAAAGCACATTGTAACGTAACCAGCCAGCTATAATTCCAAATTCAAATCCTCTATGGATAGGAAGCCGAAAACATTTAGCGCGGCTCAGAATTCCGGTCGCGTACCTCCAAATCATGGGTAAATAAATACATGTTCGAGGATAATGCGATTCAATACGCGCGTACATTATTCATGGGCCCGGCTCGGAGGCTGGGGACTTTATTAAAAAACTATGAGTTGCCAATCGCATAGATTACGATTATTCGGGGTATTTAGGAAAACGGTTCGACGCAAAAGAATACAATAGATTCTTTATAAAACATAAGTAGGTACGAGTAACAGAGTAAATTAGCCACTTCGTAACTGACAAATTTTTAACGTAAAATGAACGCATTTTATTACATGGCAACAAGTAGGTACTTATGTAAATTTTTAACTCCTTTTTCATCCGTTTTATGTCGAGCTATAAGCAGGTAATTCAATAAAATACTTACCAAAGCAACGTCGTATATTTTTTGCCATAAAACTCGCTATAGAATTAAATGCGACAGCACATTAAATACGAAACATCTTTACAGCCTCTAAATTAAAATGAACAAATTGTAATCATATAATTGGCGTAAAACGGAACGCGTCGCTAATTACGCGGGTGTGATTTACGCGTAATTACGCGTGTAATCGCGCGTAACCGGCCCCGCGTGTGCGGGCGCATGTCCACATTGCGCACGCGCATCGTGTCTGCGCCGGAGTTGACAGGATGCAGGTACACTCGCCTACACCTACACTCGCGTACACTCTAAGTATTAACCTCTCATTAAATACGTATTATTATTTTTTTTAAACTAGAAACTGACATGATGTTTTACCCCGTTATCAAGCAGGCAGTTTGGTGGCTACCTAACATTAGCGATGTGCAATGTCAATAAAACCTTTTTGTTAAGCTTTTGACGATGCGTGTTGCGGATATTATTTTCTTGTATTTGGATGACTAGTTTTATTATTAGGTTGACGAAGCCTGTGGCAGATTTTTTCATGTCTGATAAGTTCTTTTTTTTATGAACAAATGACTATATAATAATAAAACCTTTTTTAATTGAGTTGTCAGTTAACCTACATTTTGGAGTTCCCATACATAGTTACAACGTCGAGACCTGGATAATTTGTATTGCACATCACTAATGTTAGGTAGCCATCAAACTGGTCGCTTGATAACGGTGATGATAAAGTGCATTTATGAGAATGTTGTGAAGAACGTGTTCCCCCAATGTCGAGGTTGAGGAAGGTTTGATATTCGTTTGTTTTTATCTGTGCCTTTGACATTTTCTTATATTATGACTGTCCCACTGTAGGCCTTCTTCTGTTGAATTTCTTCGCAGGTGTGTGTAAATCTGCACCTCACGATGTTTTTCCTTCACCGAATTTACGCGCATGAATTTCGAAAAATTCAGAGTTGCGAGTCTGGGCTCAAATCCACGACCCTCTGTTTGAGAGGCCATAGTTCAAACTACTAGGCTACCCCGACTTTTATCCGTAAATCCGCATGCCGCGTGCAAAATCGCGTTTATTCATAAAATAACAAGACTTATTTCATTCACATGCCATCCTCCAGACCCTTTCCCACCATTCCTATTAATAAATCCTACTAACGGGGGTAATTTTAATTCCGATAACTGCAATCTTTGCTTACACAGCAACAAATTACTGGGCGGGGCAAGCTGGTGATAATTTATGCAGTAATTAAGCCGGTAATGCGGCCCTGCTCATTAAACATCCGCTTTTTATCCTGGGGGCAACTACGACAATCGAAGTTCGTCTCGTGCTATCCCTTTCATTCTTCTCTTATACTGTTAGCGTGAATGAAATCGCACGATACGAAGTTCGACAGTCGAATTTCGTAGTAATAAGCCGGGAAACACTTTATAGTTTAAGGGGTGAAGTCATTTTTAATTATTAGAAGCAAGACTGCGTTTATACTCTTTGGTTGTGCGTTGTGCGTTTCTACATGATATTGTCTCACCGGGTTTTTAAAGAATGTCGTCTGGTTTGAGAATTGCGGTAAGAGAACTTCTTCGAACCAATACATTGGAGCTTAAGACTTGAAATTTGACAGAATTATTCCTTAAGGATCATAGAGGTCACTAAGAATAGATAACTAGATAAACCGTTAAAATGAGTCCTCGTCCGCCCGCACCTCTCTCGGCTCCCCTTGTTGTCTACCCCCGCGCCTCTGTACCCCGCGGCCGAAGACTCATTTTAGCGGTTTAGCTATAGTAGTGTTCTTTAGTTTTCCACGGACGCGAAGCCGGGACAGTTTTAACATAACAAATACAAATCGCCGGTCGCACATGTCCCAATTCACAATCTGCGGTAATACGGCTGTAACGGAAAATCGCATTAATACCGGTAATGGTAACGCAATAATGGTAAATCATGAGCTATTACCGGCTCGTTACCGATCGAATTATCGGTACCTCGCGGCTTTGTGCGTACACCGTAGGGAAAAACATGGTTAACTATGGTATACTTAATAATGTGACGTTATGTAAAGTAGGGCATGCGTATAAAAATATAGGCTAATTAAAACAATACAGAAATTAAATGAAAAACAAACTATTTATTTTTGCCAAGTTTTCTTTAACTTGCAATGTATGTTTGTTCGGGTGGAATCTTTCAACTGAGTTTTGAAAACTATCGTAAGGTCGCGGGTGAAAAAATGTTTCAGTTCATTAATAGACCTCCGCAAAGTAAATGCTAGATTTACACGGAGCTTAGTAGCTAATGCTTAGTACTTGTCACTTACACTTGTCAGATGCGTGTATTGTATAATACAAAGCACTTGTACAATACATATGTTTACACACTTCTGACAAGTGTAAGTGACAAGTACTAAGCATTAGCTACTAAGCTCCGTGTAAACCTAGCATAAGTCCGGTAAGTAAGTATTCAATAAATTATTTCGAATATCTTGATTCTAGCCCTCATTGGCTTAGGTTAACCAATGAGGGCTAAAATCATGTATGTTGTCAGTCAGTCTCTCACTTTACTCTTTCGTAAGGTTATCATTATTATGTATTTTTGTAGGCTGCGTAGGCAGTCTTTTGAAAAGAAAACATTTAAGTACGGTCGGCCTCAGAAGTAGCTGAACACTTTAGTACTTTGACAAAACTAACGTGACATAACTTAACTCTTCACAGTAGGTATAACCGGTTATTGCGATTTGCGACAAAGTAGTACTAGGTAGCCTAGCCTAGGACAAAACAAAACAAAATTATTTATGAATTTTATGAAGTAGATAAGTAATTAACTTTTCTGTAAACAAAGTTATCAAGACTTTATTGCGCTACTTGTCCGATTTAATTACGTTTAGTCGTTACTAATGATTTGTTTACATTGTTAACATTATACTTAATAATAATAAACCATGGTAATATTTTCATTAAAATATAATTTTAATATTTTTGATCGACTCGGCCTCAGAATTGCGGCTACTGCTGTTGTTGCATTGGATTGCTTTGCAAGTAATGCAGGTTTCCTCACGATGTTACTCAATCATGTAAAGCTCGTGGCACATTTCAAATGTAATTTCGCACATGAATTTCAGCAACACTCAGAACTGCGGGTCCGGGATTTGAACCCACAATCCTCTGCTTGAGAGGCCATAACGTCAAAAAACTTAATGGTTGGCTTAATGGTTATGGCTTTCTTCATTTCATATTTTTAATATCTATAGATGAATTCGTATACGTACCGAGATCTAAGTACATTACTTCTTTAGTATCATAGATGTGCACTAAGAAGCAATTTTTCGAAGTTCCCGTGGGTTAGAGAGCTAGCCAATTTTTTATTCTACTAAAATGAAGCGGGGAATATAGCTTAGCTATATAACCGCGTTGTAATATGTATTGATTTGACGTGTACATATGCAACATGAATGCTATGCCTGTGTGGAATGCATTGACATATTATCCACCATTGAAGCAATACATTATAAATTATAACGTTACTACGAGTACATACCAACCACATTTTTGTTTGACGTGTTCGTTGATGAAGATGAGAGATTTGTTGTGATTTATTTAGTAAGTAAACGGAATGTAAACCAATGATTAGTAAAGAAAACCTTTAGGGCTCTACTACACAAGTGATTTTCTTCGGCGATTTACTTCTAGCTTCCAAACTATCGATCGTGTAACTATATTTAGTGTAAATGAACTAAAACAATTACTTTACTTTGCTCAATTGTTTTAGTTCATTAATATGGACCTCCGCAAAGTAACGCCTGATTCAATAAATATATTTAGTGTGGTAACACTACTGCCAACGAAGCCAGTGGCGACGCCCAGCGGCTTGTTTGTTTAATCAGTTGATACGAGCATGCGCGGGCGCACACAAGACGACAAACACAGTAACTGGCCGCGCTGGGTTACGTTTGCACAGCGCATAGCGAGGAAACTTCTTTTTTTGATTAACGTTGGAATTATGAGTTATGACAGTTGCGTGTGGCTTGGGAAATGTTACACGATACACTTTTTTTTTCGAGGAAGAGGTCAATCGACATGGCTGGGCAGCGTACGGGAAGCTCCGCAATGTCTTGTCATTTAATATACCGCAGTGTCTCAAGTCAAATGTCTTTGACCAGTGTATGTCGCCATTGATGACTTATGGCACTGATGTTGATGACACTTTTTTTGGTGCTGACAAATTTTGATGTCCAATTCTTGATAGTATCGCGATTCCTCACGATCCACCAGGACATCTGCGAAGAAATTCAATGGTGTGTGTGAAGGTCTGAATCCGCAGTGGGCCCACGTGGGAACAAAATCAAAGCACTCTGTAGCCCCGGGTCTCCTAAAACAAACCCACATGGTAGAGTAGCTCAGTACTTTGATCTATGGCCTCTCAAGATGAGCAAATTCGGGCTCGCAGTTTTTCGAAATTTATGAGCGAAATTACACTTGAAATAATCTACCTCGGGGGAAATTCCCACACACCAGTGAGCAATTTAATAGTGTCCGTGAAGTCTCAATCCACACCGGGTCAGTGTGAGAACTACAACCCAAGTTTTCACATTAAGAGAAGAGACCTGTACTCAGCAGTGGAAGGTTGAATGGCAGATGACGATAATGATGAGAAAATGTGCAAAATTCCTTATAAGATTTAAAAGAAGCCTGGTACGGTCGAGGTCAAACATATGTTTACACCTTACTACCTTGTTGATGCCACTTCGTACTTGAGCTTTGTCAGAAGGCACACAGAGACAAGGCACTGAGGTGTAAGCTACCTTTGACTTCGAATATTCCTAATTAAGAAAACAAACCTACTAGGTTAGTCCAAACACCACTTTAGTTGAAATTGTATGCGCATTCTATGGATTGAATGCAGTGACGCAAACACTCCTACATAAAAAAGCAACATGAGAATCTAACAGAATAACGGACGTATCATTTTAAACAGGGCTTGCGGGCTTGCGCAAGCGTATGGTTTAAATATTACATGACATTAATTTATTGATAAAGTAAGTTTCAAATCAAAACTGCATTAAGCAAACACGCATACCGATTGAATTTAAATGATAATTGCTGCGTTTCAGGTTACGGCAACGGTCGCCGTAACCGCGAGTTACGATTCATAAAATTAATATCAGCTTTCAAAAAGGTGTCTCAAACGGTTATTTACTGCATTATAGGTCATAAATAACACATTTATGTTATAAGCGACAAATAGCAACGTGTTCTGATAGCTTATGAAATATTTATAGGTGGTCGACTGGAGTGGTTTGGCGACAAGCACAGGCCCCAGCGTAGAAGCCGTTAATCCTCATTATTATTCAAAATACTCGAGCACAATTCTAATAATATAATAATCACAAATGCGAAAGTGTGTGCCTGTGTGTTGGTTGCTCTTTCACGCTAAAAGGACTGGTTGAATCGAGTTGACATTTGGTGTACAGATCGTTAAGTCTTTGGAACATTGGGCTACTTCTTATCCCTATGTTCCTGCATGATGCACCTAAATTTCCAAAATCTTAACTAATAAGTTTCGTCTCAGCTTGTACCTATACGTTCTACTACAAGACATAGATCTCTAAAAAAGAGAGAGCTTGGGCCGTAGTTTCCATGTGGGCCCAGTGCGGATTGAGAACTTCACACGCACCATTTTTATTGCAGGTGGGCCGTTTCCTCACGACGGTATCAAGAAATGGACGTCAAAAATTGTCAGCACTAAAAAAGTGTCATCATCAGTGCCATAAGTCATCAAAAAGCAACACACACTGGTCAAAGACTTTTGACTTGAGGCGCTGTGGTATATTATATGACGAGGCATTGCGGAGCTACCCGAATGTAATTTCGCTTATAAATGCCGAAAACTTCAGAGGTGCGAGTCTAGGCTCGAACCCACGACCGTCTACTCGAGAGGCCGTAACTCAAACCACCAAGCTACCACCACTTACTACTAAGTTTAGAGACATGATTTGCACGGATGTTCTTCATGCAACTTAATCGACGATCACGATATATTAAACGAATTTCCATTAGAACTCAATAAAATCTCGAAGTTCCTATTGTAATTCCAGTTGTACTTAAATTTAAATCTATAAATTATAGTCATAAATAATTCAACGATAACAAGTACTTGTGCTTCATTTATTTTTGCGCTAATGACGGCTTTAAAAACCTGCATATGTTTACAACCATTTCGAACTTCGTATAGCGACGTTTCGTTCACTCTAATAGTATTAAACAAAAGAGTGACAGAGACGGCATGATACGAACTTGGGATTTCGACTTTGATAGTAGCCCCCTGTCCCTGACTACAAAAGAGTTAGGGTAGAAATAGAGGGCGCCTGTGCCAGGGCTCAGTGTTGCCAGGTGATGATTAAGGACAAAGGCAATCGAATGAATAATTCAATCGATTGTGGGCAATTAGTATTCGATGTGCGTGAAGCGACGTGACGACTCGGATCGCGGGTATGCCAGGATTCTTGTTATTTTTAACGCTTTGCGGTTTATTGGAAGGCAGTGGGTATTTGCTAAACGCCATCGCCGTGAAGTCTTTAGGTATAAAAAAATAAACACGGTATTTTTTTAAATGAATCCGGAATCAGCAAGCAGGTGATTGGCTTAAGCCGAATTCACATTTTACTGACGTTTTGTGTCGTGTCGCGACGCATCAGAACAGTATCGGTTTCGTATATTTAACTCAAGCTATCACAACACGCTGCATCAGAGAAAATAGAGAAATATGAATGCAACTCGTCAAATAAACAAGTTTTATATGAAGTATCTTTTTGTGTTTTTTTTTCAACTTCATTTTTTATTACCTACTTTTACGGTCATCCCGTGAAATTCATATATTTCATACTAAATACAAACTGAAACATGGATGCACAGAAAAAAACCCCAGAAAAAAGACCAGCGCTCGGAATCGAACCCAGGTCCTCAGCATTCCGTGCCACGTTGGCCGCGTGCCATTCCCCTACACCACCACTGGACTAGTGGACCAGTAGGCTTGGGCCGATCCGCAGAGGGCCCGCGAGTGAATTACGGTTGGCAACTTCACACACAAAATTTCGTCTCATGTGTGTGCAAGTTTCTTTAGGACATTTTCAAAATTTCAAATTTCAAATGTAATTTCGCAAAATTCCGATAAATGCCGAGATGCGAGCACGGAGTCGAACCCACGAACCCACGATCTGCTTAACACTTTGATGGACAGTACGCCTATAGGCGTCCAAATATAAAGCTTAACAACGCTTAATTGAAAGTACTGTCCAGCAACGTGTTACGAGGCCATAGGTCAAACCACTAGGGTACTACGAGTTTTTCAATCGTAATCGTAAACTATAGGTTTCTACAAGTTTCCTATTCCCTAGTTTCTGTAAGTAATAAAGCCCTATTGTGTAGGAGAATACCTGCAAAGTAAATATGTAACTACCATCAACAAAGTTCATTGTTCCATACATGAATGAATCGCCATTAAGTGTTAAGACACCACTTATGCCTGTATTATCTTAACACAGAGTTTTTAGCACCTCAAACGAAACTCATTTTGAGTGTCAAAATCGATTTAAAAAATAAACCACATCCACAGACGACCCTTTTAAAATCTTTAGAATTTGTTCGCTCGTATAGTATTCTTACAATCTCAGATAATGGTATTGTTACAATCTGTGGCAACCCAGACGCTAGCATGCTGAATAAAACGTAGAATTGCAAGTCTTCATCTCTTTTTGAAGGACTAAATGTGAGAGAGACAGTCGTTTTTAAAAAATCATGCTAGAGTGTTCAGTAACAAGTGTTTGATAATAAAATGTTTATGCCGTCGTAAACCGCGTATAAAAACAAAACCTCGGAAATGACGCGTAGGATGGCGGCCATCTTCAATTTCGAAATAAACAACATTTTTAAATTTATAGACATTATTTTGTAGAGCGGTCGCGATCGTCATTGTTTACCAAAGTTGTTCATGTCAATCATAAATGAGTAGGTGTACGCGCTGTTCTATTTATACAGCCGATATTGAAACGAAAAAGGGGCTCGTAACAATGTTGTTTAAAATTACAGCACGGAATGCGAGAAAGGATCGTATTTCTCTGTTGTTTAAATAGAGATTTTTGAACGTGCTCGTATTTTATCATTTTTAAACGCGAAATCAAACGCAAATATCCTGGCCATGAATAAAAATAATCGGATAATAGCAGTGGAATATGGACGGGCCCGCTCAAACATGGCGCGGGTTTAATATATTTAATGCAAACAATATCGTTTTAACGCAATACTGTGCAAACGGCGTTTTGTTACGACCGGCCAGTCACACCAAATGGACATATTTTTTTAAATTACGTTCCATTTCATGGAGATACGAATGATATGTACAATGTATGTTAATGCAGTCGTAAAATAAGCTCGCGCGGTATAAAATATTCTGTACTAATCTTTGCCAAAACGGAACTTTATTGACTTGTTTTACGATGAATTTAATCTGGAAGTGCGTGAATTTGTTGGGGGTCTATTCTTGTTAGTTCCTTAGGGACAATGGTTGTGACAACAAAGCGAAATGTTGACATAGAGTTCGGGACTGTACTGTGGACCACCCGGGTAAAGTGTCGGTGTCAGATGTGAAATAATGACGGTTGGTTGGTCGTATTGGCAGTACCATTAACGAGCTCGCCGAGCATTAATCGGGTGCGATCGAACAAGATGGAGTGGACGCGCGGTGAATGGGAAGTTTTATGATGGAACGTTCCGTTTTACAGATAGTCGAAGTGTTTAAGTTACACCAGCGTATAATCTTGTTCGATAAATTTTAACTGAGTTCAAATCAAAGTTATAAAACAGCCTCGAGAGAAGAGGATACAGTCCTTACATACGTACCTAAATAAATATGTATGTACAGTGGCATGGAGCGATTTTTTTCTAGGCCACCCGGGGAGTTAGAAAAACGTGAGTTTACTGGCAGTTAGTGTACACAACTTTGCCATTACTTGTCATCACTGACGTCACTTGTAAAATTAGGAAACCCCATGGGAATCATCCGGGGAGATCTCTACCAGTCAACCTGTAAGTGCATGAGAGATCAACAAAGAGTAAATTTAGAAGTCAGAAATACAATTAAGTATTATATTCCATTATTAGACGACCGGATTGCTTAATTGTTAGAGAACCTGACTACGAAGCTTGAGGTCCTGGGTTCGATTCCCGGTCGGAGCAGATATTTGTGTGAATAATACGAATGTTTGTGCTCGAGTCTTGGGTGTTATATATATATTTAAGTATGTATTTATCTATATAAGTATGTTTATCTGTTGTTATTACCCATAGTACAAACTTTGCTTGTTTAGGACTAGGGCAATTGGTGTGAATTGTCACGTGCTATTTATTTATTGCTAGCTGTTGCCCGCGACTCCGTCCGCGAAGAATGGGGAGGGGATAAAAAATAGCCTACGACCTATTCTCAGACCTACCGAGTGTAGAGAAAAAAGTTTCATAAAAATTGGCCAAGCCGTTTTGGAGGAGTTCGGTAACAAACACCGTGACACGAGATTTTTATATATTAGATTATTATAATGATACTTACCTATTTCTACTTAATTTTTTTTTTTTTTTTTTTTTATGGTCAGCGATATTTTTTTTGTTATTTATTATGTACCGCTTCCCATATGATTTAATAAAAAAACCTTTGTAATTTTCCAAACGTTAGTTGTCCCATTCTCCTAAGGCGTAATCGTGCAATAACTAGTAAGGTACTGAAAACGTTCAATCGTAATTTTGTAGTATTGAAAAACCTTTTATTCTGTTTACTTTAGTGAATCATCTGCAATGCTTTTGACGTAAATAAAGCGTTGTTAGCATAATTTACAGCTGTTTTGTTGCCAGTGGAGAAAAATGCGGTCAGAGGGCCGAAAGTTAGTCATTGTTGGCTAAGCCTGTAGAATGTTTAAGTACCTACAGCGCGGGAAATGGAAAACAAACATCCACAATGTTAAAGTAACTCTGAATTTGTTGTAATTTTGTAACGTTCTGTATTTAATAAGTACTAGTTGTTGCCCGCGACTCCATCTGAGAAGAATTAGTTTGTCGCTATCCGCTATATCGGGAATTATGTGATTTCCCGGGAAAAAACTATCCTAAGTCCTTACTAGGGTCTCAAATAGGGTTGCCAACCGTACTATAATATATAGTATTGTACTATATTTCGACTCTGTGTACTATATACTGTTGAAGAAATATATACCTAGTACGCAAAAATACTATATTTCGGTCAGTCCTTACGCATGCGGTTTGGGTAGGCCATTTTTACTATACTAATGTTTAATGAATTAATTTTCGCAATTTTAAGTACTTTGTACTATATTTTTTTTCAGAGTACTATATTTCTTGTAGTTTGGGCTGGGAAATACTATATTTTCTTAAGAAATAGTTGGCAACCCTAGTCTCAAATAATATGTTTACCAAATTTCATCTAAATCGATTAAGCGGTTTAAGCGTGAAGAGGTAACAGACAGACACACTTTCGCATTTATAATATTAGTATGGATTATTTAAAGGTACCTTTTGTACACTTGGACTTTATTTTATTGTAAAGTTTTATACTTTTTTTTTATGTTAGAAAGGCCAGACAAACGAACTAGTGGGTCACCTGATGTTAAATGATCACCACTGTCCATAGACACCCGCAGCGCTTTACGCGATGCCAGTGCGTTGTCGGCCCTAAAGGAAAGGGAACAGTCACGAAATATCGATGGCAAAATGCTGACGATCTGACGATTGACCCTTTACGTAAAACAACACTTTAGGTATATAAATTATGACTTTGTCTCCGACCAAAGTGAAATATATAGTCTGTGAATGCGAGATTGAAAAACCATAGCAACCCGCTGGCATTTCGTATGCAAAAGACGCGTTTGTTTTTTAGCCGTTCGGTTGCGCGCGCGCTCGGTTCGTGACAGATTGCTCCGATTGCTGCTGCCTTAATTGGATTAAAACAAATACACCAGCGTCGAGACGCCACACGTGTTAGTTCGTGTTTTACTTTTTAGGGTTCAGTACAATACAATACAATGACTCTTTATTGTACACCAGGAATAGTAAGCAATACAGAAAACAGGTACACAGAGAGTAAGTTAGTTAGAGAGTGAGTTAGTTAGTTGTGTTGGATTATGGATGGCGGTGAATGTGACCAGTGGTGACTGACCACCTTGAAAATCAAGAGAAAAGGTCTAATAATTTGTATCGCATATAAATGTCTGGCGATCACCAGACTCAAGTGGCATCAGTGGGTAGAGCTGATCGCCGATGGGGCCAAAAGGTCTCGAGTGTCCTCCACGGACCGGACGACGCAGTGTAGGTGGGCCTTCAACAAAATGGAGTGACGACCTGGTTAAGGTTGCAGGAAGTCTTTCGGCTGCAATGATGATGATGATGATGTACGTTTGTATTTGTGCTCGGGTTTTCTCTATGGGATCGAATCAGGAAAGAGGATATTCGTAGAAGAACAAGTGTCATCGACATAGCCAATTGGATGGCCTCGTTGAAATGGGAATAAGCAGAGCAGAGATGGCCGTCGGGGCCAAAAAGTTCTCGAATAGAGACCACGGACTGGCAAGCCGGATGATTTGGCAAAGGGCGCAGGTTCGCG
Organism: Archips crataeganus; assembly: GCA_947859365.1. NCBI lineage: Eukaryota > Metazoa > Arthropoda > Insecta > Lepidoptera > Tortricidae > Archips > Archips crataeganus. The sequence continues at coordinate 20,127,683 of OX402058.1, forward strand.
GTGGATGCAACCCGCTAAACAAGCTAAAAATTAAACTATTAGAATTAAATTTGTTTATGCAGAACAAATAAAATATATAAATCATGGGACAATTGACACCCATTGGCATAGTCCCAAACTAAGCAAAGCTTGTAGTTACTACGGGTACCTGTACCTCTAGACAACGGATAAAAATAACATATATAGATAAATACATACTTACGTATTAGACATTCAAGCCTCGAGCACAAACATTCGTATTTATCACACTAATATATCTGCCCCGACCGGGAATCGAATCCGGGACCTCAAGCTTCGTAGTCAGGTCTAACCACTAGGCTATCCGGTTGTCAAAACTTAAACGAAATCGGAGACACGCAGCTCTCAGATCATAATAAAAATACCATTGAAGAAACAGTCTTGTTTAACGTTCGGTTGGGACGCAGTATGTGATACCGTGATACCTTAATGGTGAGTGCTGCTGGAACCCAACGGGGTTCCCGTCGTTACTGCAAAATGACAAAAACTGATATCAAGTCCGCTGTATTTGCACAATACCGAGCTGCCACAAGCGATCTCTTTATTTGTAATGGAATGGCCTGTATTGTAGGTATTCGTACGTTACTATAGTGCGAAGGGTATGTTAATATTTTATACGAGGGGCGTTCAATATAAAGTGAGAATGAGATGCAAACTCTTTCAATATTAGGAAATTAAATACTGGCCGGTAAAGCTAATCTATCTAGCTGATTGCTATGAAAAAAAAAAGTAACTGTCTTTTGTTTAAAAAAATATACGGTAATTTCTTTGCAATGTTGTTGAGTACGTTAGCGAAAATGGAGAATTTTGAACTGCGCGCCATTATCAAATACTTGTGTTTGAAAAATTTTTCTACGGACCAAGTCAATTTGGATTTGCGGGACACTTTAGGGTCTAATGCTCCTCCGTATTCGACAGTCGCACGTTGGTGCGCCGAATTTAGACGTGGAAGAACATCGACAATGGACGACCCCCGCTCTGGACGCCCTACTACAGCATTAACTGAAGAAATTGTGAAAAAAGTCGAAAACTCAGTTTTGGCGGATCGTCGTGTCACGGTTCGTTTTATTGCTGAAAATGTAAAGATTTCATCGGGGAGCGTGCATAATATTTTACATGAACGCTTGGGTATGAAAAAGGTATCTGCGCGTTGGGTACCAAGAATGCTTACTGACACGCAAAAACAAACTAGACTAGAGATTTGTCAAGAAGCTTTGAACCTGATGCAGCAAGACCGGGAACTTTTTTTGGCGCGATTTATAACAATGGACGAAACATGGCTCCATCATTACGACCCAGAAACGAAACTGCAGTCTATGACATGGAAAAGGCCATCATCTCCAACTCCGAAGAAATTCAAGGTGAGCCCATCTGCCGGTAAGGTCATGGGCTCTGTTTTTTGGGATGGTAAAGGGGTATTAATGATTGAGTATCTCGAGCATGGAGCCACTATTACGGGCACTTTATACGCCAAACAAATAGCAATATTGCGCAATGAGATCCGCGAAAAACACCGAGGTAAACTCTCGAAAGTTGTGCTGTTCCACCAGGACAATGCCCCGGCACACAAGTCCGCCGTTGCAATGGCTGCAATTCGTGATGCTGGGTTCGATATCCTTAAGCATCCTCCGTATTCACCAGATCTCGCTCCCAGTGATTTCTACCTATTTCCGAGATTGAAACAATACCTGAGAGGCCAGAAATTTGAAGACGACGACGCGGTATTCGCTGCAGTACAAGATTTTTTAAGTACTCAAGATGAGACCTTTTTTAAAAATGGAATTTTAAGTTTAGTAAAATAATATACTAAGTGTATTATGCTAAAAGGTGACTATGTCGAAAAATAAAATGACATTTAGTAAAAGTTGTTTATAACATACTCATTCTCACTTTTTATTGAACGCCCCTAGTATACTTAATTTACTGTATAAAATAAACAGACATACTTGATAAACATTAACTTATTTACTTGTACTTACCTATTTACAAGCTGCTGCCAGCAACTTTGCTGCGGGAACTTTAGATTTTCCGGTATAAAAGTAGCCTATTATACTTAGTGAAGACTGTGTAGCTCTCTACTTATTAGCCAAATCAATTTTTAAATTGGTCAGTAGTTCCAGAGATTACCTCTATACTGAAGATACTGGCAATGTTACCTTTTTGAATAGCTAATCTAATTCATTGTCCGAGGAAGATGCCAGCTCTTCGGGCTCCTGTGACGTCTACTAACCTCTTTGCTATTCTCTTATGAGCCTCTTAACGCTACGACCCAGGGTAGTTGTGTTGTATTCGAAGACATACAGGGTTATTAATTGTAATTCGCTGACATCCTCTAAACCCTGAATTCCTATCACTCAAACAAATGTTTTTTGTTTTACGACTTTTTAAAATGAAGCACTTTTTCCCCATACAAATACACAGAGTATCGTAAAAATAAGAAGTAGTCTCAAATTTTCAAAACGTTATTACACTAAAAATATTAAGTTATTACAAAAGTCGTACAACAAAAAACATTTTGTTTAAGTGGTAGGAGTTTAGGGTTAAATGGATGCTAGTGAATTACAAATAACCCTGTATTATATTGAGTGAAAGTGTTATTTTTATTAATACTCGATTTATTCCTGATTCGTCATTTTCCTAATTGGTCATATTCCTAATTCGACACTTTCCTAACTGGTCATATTCCTGATTCGTCGTATTCCTAACTCGTCACTGTACAGTGTACAGTCGAATGAAATTGTGAACACGTGCGTGTGTGTGCGCGTGTCATGAATACGGTCATTAAAAAATAATTTACTTATGGCGGAATCCAAAATATATGGCAAATAATGTAAAGCTTGTGCTGGAAAATGTACTTACATGATATGACGAGTAAGGAATATGATGAATCAGGAAATGACGAGTTAGGAATATGACCAGTTAGAAAGTGTCGAATTAGGAATATGACGAATCAGGAACAAATCTTTTAAATAGTTATTATCAAAGTCAAAATTCTTTATTCAATTTAGGCATCAACCATGGCATATCCTGTTAGAAACCACGGAATCCTTCATTCTAAATGTCCACAACATTGGCCAGCGGGCGTGGATCGTTAGCGCGTCAGTATCAGCATCTTGTTAGCCAGCGGATGCTCCAATGTCTCATTTTATTTCATCGGGATGAGGCTGTACTTGTCACGAATACAAACCGATGTATTTTGAAGCGGAATTGTGTTTACTGGTAAAATTCTAGTGTTAATACAGTGTAGGATTTTACAAGCTTACTACCATGCATTAAATCTTTGCGTTTTTATCAAAAGTCCCAATTTTTTTTTAAATAAACTTTTTATATTTTGACGTCAAGAGAAACAATGGAGATGTAACACGCTTTTATTGAAAAAATTGGGACTGTGATAAAACGCAAAGATTTAATGCATGGTCTATTTTTTTAGCAGAATTAAATTATTATCAGCTTTTTGGTTCTTATTATTAACATCTACTTAATAAAAGCTTGTTTTAATGTATCATCGTTTTGCTTCTTTAATGAATCAATCGAATCGCCATAGATAGACTCGATCGCTATAAAATATAACCGAAAGTCGTAATATTTTGCCAGAAACTAGTCGCTGCATTTTCCAGTCACACACACAAAACAAACATAATCTTTACAAAATAAACTATCTTTAAAATATTCCCAGTATTCGCTTCAACAGGTGCACCTCGTAACCAGATACGTGACATCAAAAATAAGTGAAAAATGCTCAAACGGATAAAGATGACAGGGTTGAAAAAAAACTTCTCAGAAAGGGACGTGAGATATTTGTAGTGATAATATTAGTGCTCCCTGACTGTTGGCTCGGCGTTGACGCATTAACTACGTTAGAGACGGAGATGTCTTTCTGCGCTCAGTCAGCGCCACGGATATTGCCGAAGGTGCGGACGCCTGATTGGAATGGGAAAGTAAAGGGTAAGAAAATTTGATGAGAGTCAGTTTTATTACTAATCTAGCCTTCACGCCCGGCTTCGCTCGCGTAAAGCTTTGGATCCGGGAGTCGAATCGAATTGGAAATTTTACGAAATTTTTATGGATCTCCCAAAATTACATCGTATTCTTCACTTACAATATGTATATCATATTTGTGACAATAGGTAATATTGCTGTTTTTGACTGACAATTCATTTGATTGCTAATTATTATACTAAACGGGACACACGCAAACAATATCTACCTCGACGTTTCGGCCACATTGGCAGCCGTGCTGGTGGGTTGTGGTGGAGTTGGTTGGTTGGTTGGGTGGGTTGGGTGGTTGAGTTGTTGTTGGTCATTTGATTGAACTTGAAAAGAGCTGATGCTCTTCAAAAGGCTGAAAAGGGGCCTAGAGCATTACATAGCCTAAGACCCCGACATGGCTAACCCGGCCCTGCACCTATTCTACTTCAAATCCAGAAGATCTTACACCACTTTAGTAAGCATAATAACTAAGTCTATGCAATGCATCAATGTCTCCTTTAAGCTGGTCAAGCCATTCAATAATACTTCACAATCACTCTTGCGATAATAGATTGCATCAAACAACAATGCAACTGCTACAATTGAATCATAAAACATCTTCACTGTTTACGCGGAATCACAGCGAGTACTACCAAAAATCGGCCCTCAATGCGGGCGATACATCACAATTGACAGGTAAATTGTTTACTTAAGGCCAATTTAAGTTAAAAGCTCATGCCAAATTCCATCATAAAGCGTTCGCCGGGCTGTCGCTGCGAGAAATTGACTTTGTCACTGCCCATAAATCTCCGCCGACGTCAACAAAAAACAATATGGCCGCCCTCGGATGCGTTCGGATTCATCCACTCGGATGTTTACACAACAACGGACCCTTCACGATAATGGATTGACTTTTTGCGAATTTTCTAAGAAACGCCACATTTCGGTTATTGAATTCGCACCTCTCGTTTCCGTAGGGCTTTGTTTCTGTTCTGTTTACTGAGTGTTTGTATGAAGATGTCAAATTACAAGAGCTGTTTATAAACAATGTTCCGTTTATTTCAAGCAGAGGGGACAGATTTTATAAATCACGTCACTCGAAACTTCCATTCAATAATAAGTTTTTGTTAACAAAAAACATTTTTAATGCAAGGTTTTTTACTGACTGTAATTTTGGTCAACTGTACTTTTATTGGCATCCTACCTACATAAGTATCAAATTTCAAGTCAATCCGACCACTGGAAGTGGGTTAAATTCGACGTCCAAGATTCGACCCATACAAACAGGGCAAGTTAAAATAAAAGCTTGTAATATAAATAAAAATTGTGCTGAACTTGAAACTGTCAACTGGATGATAATTTAATTTGAGCTCTAGTTAGTTATTATATTAAGTATTTCTTGTAAACCGTATCATTGGGGGTTAGCACAAAAGTATCTGTAGGTATTTTAATATTTTTGGAAATAAACTATGCATTTGTATTTGTACTTTTGTAGCAATACACACACTTAAGCCACTTTCGAACGGAATTTTCAAGAAAACTGATTTGGTTCCCCGCAACGAAAGATAATGTTCGGCCGCGCGAAGCGACCGTTGGGGGTATTTTGCATGCGGAAATTTACAGCCGTCCCTGGCACCAACATATGCCATTACTGGGTAAAATATGATGTTTTTCAGCTGAGCAATGAATGAATTAATATCGAGTGCGTGGACGCGACGCTTCCTCAGTAGCCTGCTGGAGGGTTGCCAATAATACAGTTTTAAGGCGAACTTTCCGCCGGCAATAACTCCGGCCGGTCGTAAACGTCGCCGGCGCACTACCTCGCACTATCAATCCGGTTTTGCATCCACTATCGAAAGCCTCTATCTAACGGCGCCATGTTGGAGCGCGCCAAAAAGACAGCGTCGAGCACAAAAACACATAAACTGGAGGGACGTCGGGACAAAAAAATGTGCCGTATGGCAAGCGCTCTGCGGTCGGTTTGTTTAAACAAGCTCTCATCCAGGCTTTGTACTACGAAGTTCAAAATTCGAACTTCGCATCATGCCGTCCCTTTCATGCTCATAGTATTCAATGTGAAAATTCGAGACGTACGATATGAACTTAGATTTCGATTTTCCGAGTAATTCCTCAGATTTCTCGGTCTACACAGACTCCAATGGATCGTCCTGCGCCTAAGTCTACGAGGTTAGCGTGCTTATTTTTACTGAAACGCGGTAGAATTATAACGTGGAAATGAGTTTTAAGCCGGCATTATGCTCTCATGAAAAGGATAAAAGGAGCTGGGGTTTTCTTAATTATGTTTTAAAATAGCGGCACAATTTAAAAATACGTTTTCATATTCAAAACTAGCTTTTGCCTGGGAATTTATCCGCGTATAAAAATTTAACACATCCTCGTTACGTCCGAAGCTGCGTGAACGTTTAATTTCGTTCAAATTCAAATCTGTTTTAAGGAACCATTGTTATCGATTTTATTCACAAGAAAAACTGCATTCCATGCATCATTTGGCATAATTTATGATTTCGCATAGTTAGGTAATTCTTTTCTCTCAGAAACCAATAATTACTCAGAATTTTTATATAATAAACCTAACCTAACCTAACCTATCCTAACCTATAGAGTCCTAGGGATAACGATTTCAAAGTTTTTGAGAAAAAAGAGTTAAGTATGGGAAATGATGACGCGTAAAAATTTTATGGCACCAGACTGGAGTCTTACGCATAAGAATAAAATAAGAACCCTCACGGCTTCTAGTTAGGTAGATAGATATATAAGTTTTGAATAAAATATATTGAAGACGCGGGAACATTGTCCAGATATCTCAAGAACGTATCTTCTTTTTGGTGCAGAATGCAAGTACCATAAGTCACGGCGATAAGCACAATACTTCATAACCACATGCAGCAGTCTCCAATGATTTATTTAACGCAATGTTTATGTTTCGACTCCTACAGGACGAACTGTTTACATTTGAATACTGCCACTGTCACCACACTTAGACGTAACAATTTAAAGTTAAAAATGCATGAACTCAAACGCAAAATTAATATTGTTCGAAGTCAATTTACCCAACTTAACGCTGCTGTCGTTGTAGTTTTAATCGTCCAGATAATAAAGTTCAAAGTATTTATTATTGGTGTGTTGTTATAGTTGCGCGGAGTGGGTGGCGCGACAATGGATGCGCGTGGGCATCTCTCGTCTCACCTTGCTTGCCGTTTTATGGCGTGCGTTGCAGCGATTCTAATTTAGATTGCTGTTGTAAATATTGGAGACAGATACCAAAAATGTCGAGGCAATGAGTTACAGGAAAGTCATGTTAATCTGATGTAAGTGTTATAACTTGGTTAAGTGTAAGGGTCATACACAGCTTAAAAAATAATAAAAATAAAAATAAATAAATATCACGGGACAATTCACACCAATTGACCTTGTCCCAAAGTAAGCTAGGAAAGCTTGTATTATGGGTACTAGGCAACGGATAAACATACTTATATAGATAGATATATACTTAAATACATATTAAACACCCAAGACCCGAGAACAAACATTCGTATTTTTCATACAAATATCTGCCCCGACACGGGAATCGAACCCGGGACCTCAAGCTTCATAGTCAGGTTCTCTAACCACTAGGCCATCTGGTCGTCTAATAATAATAATAATTAATAATAATAAACACTTATCACGGGACAATTCACACAAATTGACCTAGTCAACGAATAAATTTACTAATATAGATAAATACATACTTAAATATACATAATACAATTAATTTTCACACGAATCGAACCCGGGACCTCAAGCTTCGTAGTCAGGTTCTCTAACAACTAGGCTATCCGGTCGTCTAGTTAAGAAACAAAAGTTCTCTCCTGTGAACATAAAATTAGCGACACCGAGTGGGCCGAAAGTTGGCCAGGCGTCCCACACGCCGATGTAGACTTGACTAAAAATATTGGCTTTTTCCATGTCCACAGGAGAGACGTGAACAAAAATATGTGTAGCCTAATGGTTTGCCCTCTGGACTCTCAAGCTGAGGATTGTGGTTTGAAACCCGGACTCGAACCTATTAGTTTTTCAGTACGGTATTCTTATAAAATTAACATTTGAAATTAACTTTTGTTTTAAAAATCGGCCCAGAGCATGTCGGGCCTTGCGCCGTGCAGGGTTACGTATTAGTATGCGGCAAATATTCAATATTAAGTTTTGATGCACCATTACTTGTTACTTGTAATGCCTACTAAGCTGTGACTCTGATGGTAGTATCCACTATGATTTTTTCCCGATTTTTCGGTTCAGCTATTCAAAACTTAAGATTTTGTAAAAGGATCCCTAAATGTAAAAATGGTTTTAGTAAACCTACAATGTTTTATAAGACTTATCCAAGGATACCCGACACTGCGGGTTCAGGAAAAAAAAACATCCCAAAAAAACCAGCTTCTAGCTCCAAGCTCTTTAAAAGCTATACCGACAGTCAGATATGGTGTGACTACAAGGGTTCCTTGCAGAACTACGAAACCCTAAAAAGAATATCGCGATTTATAGTGAGTCCTTCCTACTTATTTCTGGCCCGGAATAAACAGTAACCTTACAGTAACAATTTACTCCTGTCAAGCCCCAAACAACAGAATTCCCACTAACATAACAACATTCGATTTTGACGTATTCTAACGACACCATGACATTTGTTTTACATTCGTAACGTCAATTCATTAGCGACACCACATTTAACCAAACCACGGTCAACTTTATACCTGTCCTTATCAGATTTCGGGCAGATAAGTGAGAGATGAATATCGTTTCGAGGTGGTTCGTATAGGTAATGTGGGTGGCAATCGGTTATTCCTGAAATCCAAACATCTCGAGAAACGCTGTCGCACGCCCCCTCGAAAATCTGATTGTCATTGTGGAGCTTGTGCTGCGGTACTATGAGTGAGTTTATGAGCGAGGTGAGTTGATAGTGAGAAAGACTTGTTTAGTTTATAATATTTTCGGTGGTTAAATATTATATAAGGTCTACAACAGATAGCAGACCAGGGAGGCAGACCGAAGCGGAGATGGAGGGACGATTGGATATTTATCACTTGGGATGGCGGGAGCTCGCGTTTGATAGGCGTGAGTGGAGAAAGAGAGGAGAGGGCCTTTGAGTGGGTCCCAACACCATCTTAATAAAAAAAAGGCCAGATACCTGGCTAGGCTAGGCAGTGTAATGATATTCGTGAGGTAGAGGATAGGGATTGGAGATGGAGAGCTGAAGATCGAGCTCAGTGGGGTGGCATGGGAGATGCTGTCTATAGGTTCTGCAGTGGAGTAAAACTAACTGATGATGACGATGACATAAGGCCTTATCTACAGCAGTGGCATAGCTTGCCCTAGACGGCCCTTGTATCTGAATTCATAGGGGACCTACACATTAATAATTAACGGGGTCTTCATGCCTGCCTATGTAGGTAGAGCGCCATATTATTAAGAGTACAGTACAGTGGCTAATTATTTTATAAGTAAGATTAAGATCAAAAATCTCGTCTGCGAGAAAGAGGTCACTTTAAATAAAAGTGATTAGCTGTCTAAATTAATTCATACTTTAATATACTTTGTAGTAATTAATACTAACAGATAAACTTACCAGCGACACCGTATAAATATGTACTCGTATTGTAAGAAAATTTTGTGTAATGTTTGCTCTAAAATGACATCAAAACCTTCTCATATTACTTTATTGTAGAATCTGCGTCAGTGGAATAAAATAAATACAGAGAGGGTAATAAATAATGAAACTACACGGCGTTTTCGCGCGAAAGCCCGCTGTAATGACATTTCTGGGCAGTTTGGTTCTACGCGAAAAATTGTGGCTAAGTTTTCCACTGCACGGGTAAGTTTTATTGCTTTTTTGTGGGAATTACATTATTTAAAAGTTTTGCCGCATATATTCATAGTTAGCTATTGTTTTACACGCACGAGATTCAACAATGGTCAGCTAGAAAACTGGAAATAAATAACATAAAATGATGAATGAATGCCCTACGTTGGCTGCCGGCGTCGCGTTAGGTCAAGGTCAAGGTCAGATAGCGAGATGAGCCAGGCCAGACATAAGTCAGATAGGGCGAGTTGAAAATCCAAGGGAGAGGCCATATTAAGCAGAGTGGGACACCATTATTACAGGTTAAGAATAAAAATAAAATAATTAGGTATCCTTAGACTTGTTTACATATAGGTACTGTGGCTAATTATCGATCGTTCTTTTTTAAATTTCAGTGTAATATCTCAACCCAAAATGTGAGTATTACTTACACAAACATTTTGGTACACTACGAGGACCATTAGTGTAAAGCAATAAAAAATTCTACTAAAAGGATACTTAGTTGGTTTACTTCGATGTCCCGTCGACTTCCGCGCGAGAACGAATGGTACCACAAAAATCTCTACGCATTTTTTACGTCTCCCTGTCGCCCACATCCTAAATAAACTAACTATTAGTCAAACAAAAAGTCTCGCCACATGTTTGTTTGGTCGCGAACGGGGTGGCTCCACGTGGTATTGTTCACTGCTGCATCGACTATCGGATATAAGTAAAAAACTGTCCAAGTGCGAGTGAAACTCGAGCACTGACGAGGTTAAAGTCAACAAAAAAGTTTCTATTTGATAGTGTTACTATGAAAACCATAGTGAGTATTCGCGGTTTAATGGTTTACTACGGATGTTTTCTTATACTTGTGCTGAGGCCTAACTCGCTAAATTTCATAATTCTATGTCAACGAGATTCTTCCCGTTTCCTGTAGATTAATATTCCCACGGTTTTTGTATGAAAATATACTTTTAAACTGTGATCAAGTAAAAATAATCAAGCAGGTGCAATGGAAGATAAATATATAGGTAGGTATGTACACGACAATATTTGCCAAATTACCTACGTCGAAATCATTATTTTTTGATGACTAGTACTAAAACAAAATAAATAGCATATAAAAACCAGTATAAAACATGTAGAACAATCTAAGATACCAAAATATCGAAATTCAATTTACATTCTAGAGACAAAAAACTAATTTACTATTCAAATCACGTCATCCGTGTGTTTAAAATCGACAGCGCAAGTGGCGTATAAAATTAGCACGTTTATAAAGCGTTGTTATAATTATAAATTGTTGTTATAATTTGTTACAGGTATAAAAAGCAGGCAGTCGTAAATTTCGGCTGGTTACAAAGCTGTTTAATAGAATCATTATGACTGGGACCGTAAAATGGCCGCTACCAATGTACGAGGGGCGTTCAATATAAAGTGAGAATGAGATGCAAACTCTTTTAATATTACGAAATTAAATACTGGCCGGTAAAGCTAATCTATCTAGCTGATTGCTATGAAAAAAAAAACTACCTGTCTTTTGTTTAAAAAAATATACGGTAATTTCTTTGCAATGCTATTGAGTATGTTAGTGAAAATGGAGAAAATTGAACTGCGCGCCGTTATCAAATACTTGTGTTTGAAAAATTTTTCTACGGACCAAGTCAATTTGGATTTGCGGGACACTTTAGGGTCTAATGCTCCTCCGTATTCGACAGTCGCACGTTGGTGCGCCGAATTTAGACATGGAAGAACATCGACAATGGACGACCCCCGCTCCGGACGCCCTACTACAGCAGTAACAGAAGAAATTGTGAAAAAAGTCGAAAACTCAGTTTTGGCGGATCGTCGTGTCACGGTTCGTTTTATTGCTGAAAATGTAAAGATTTCAACGGGGAGCGTGCATAATATTTTACATGAACGCTTGGGTATGAAAAAGGTATCTGCGCGTTGGGTACCAAGAATGCTTACTGACACGCAAAAACAAACTAGACAAGAGATTTGTCAAGAAGCTTTGAACCTTATGCAGCAAGACCGGGAACTTTTTTTGACGCGATTTATAACAATGGACGAAACATGGCTCCATCATTACGACCCAGAAACGAAACTGCAGTCTATGACATGGAAAAGGCCATCATCTCCAACTCCGAAGAAATTCAAGGTGAGCCCATCTGCCGGTAAGGTCATGGGCTCTGTTTTTTGGGATGGTAAAGGGGTATTAATGATTGAGTATCTCGAGCATGGAGCCACTATTACGGGCACATTATACGCCAAACAAATAGCAACATTGCGCAATGAGATCCGCGAAAAACGGCGAGGTAAACTCTCGAAAGTTGTGCTGTTCCACCAGGACAATGCCCCGGCACACAAGTCCGCCGTTGCAATGGCTGCAATTCGTGATGCTGGGTTCGATATCCTTAAGCATCCTCCGTATTCACCAGATCTCGCTCCCAGTGATTTCTACCTATTTCCGAGATTGAAACAATACCTGAGAGGCCAGAAATTTGAAGACGACGACGCGGTAGTCGCTGCAGTACAAGATTTTTTAAGAACTCAAGATGAGACCTTTTTTAAAAATGGAATTTTAAGTTTAGAAAAAAGATATACTAAGTTTATTATGCTAAAAGGTGACTATGTCAAAAAATAAAATGACATTTAGTAAAAGTTGTTTATAACATACTCATTCTCACTTTTTATTGAACGCCCCTAGTATCCTAATATTATAGCGTCGAATCTGAATTTTAATTGTTGTTATGATATGATGTTCTGAATGTTAATTGTAAGTTATAATACTTATAATCCATTACCAACTTTCGATTGTGATCAATTGTTTTTGAATTTCATCCGGTTTTATTCGGACATCTTTTAAAGGCTTTTTCTGGGTGATATTTATTAAGAAAAATATAATATTTGAGTAGAGTGGCGAAATGAAAAGGTTTGTCATCTTATAGTCGACTTTTATAGACAAGGTGTTGACGTCAAGGTATCACACAAAATTGTAATGGTATATTGACAGAAGCTGTTTGCATGTAGTTTTAATCTTTGTAAGCGGATAGATTGTATGAATTTGTTTATCAGTGTGTGATGGCAGGTCAAGCTGATAAAAAGGTTTTAATTCTATTCATAGTCAAGAAACATCATTGGTTCGACTAAATTTTAACCCTGTTGCCAAACAATTAAGCATAATTTTCTATGGAACAGTCTGTCGAGATAACATGTAGTATTTGGAAAGCATTAAATTAAAGTAGGTATTTGAAAACTGACGAACCTTTTCGTTCCGCTGTACAGTCTAACCATCTGAATCGTGACCCACTATGGAACTTTTTTACAGAAAATCAGTGTCTTTGCATTGATTGTCAAGGAAAATCACAATGACGTTTACTATGAAAACGTTCTACAATGGACCAGAAGTTAAATGGTTCGACTGTACCTAATGTAATATAAATGGGAGTGATTTCTCATTTTAAATAACAATCGTTCGAGTTCTGATCGAGGACAGCTAGTACCGTCTCACCTATTAGTTTTGCTCAAATTAATTTGTATGCAAATGAGAGCGTCCCGCAGATATTCATTTGTAGCGAATCCGTTCCCAGAAGCCGAAAGCTGCGTGCACTGAACTAATGATATTAAAAATAGTTATGTAACTAATGTTGAGGCGAATTCTTGCTAATGTTTAAAGTATCACTATTAATTAGGTCACTTAAAGGAGAACAAGACGTAGGACGTAGGTAAAGCTATAAAATCAGCGGGCACGGTTGTGCCTCCGCCAAGCTGAGCATGGCCGCATCCTTATTTTGAAGAGACTCACGGCACTTTGACACCCCTGTACTTTCGTTGTGGATAAAGAGTTTTTTTTAGTATCATACTACGACGACTGGCTTTAATCCATCACTTTTTTTTGAAGGCGAGATTGGACATTTTGAAAAACTGATACTGTAATTGTAAACACAATTGCCAAAAATACAAAACCTACTTTCAACTACGTTCCTGCAAACGTAAGTATTTATCTACATAATTATGTAATTCAGAAACAGACATTGTACATACTTACCTGCAGTCCAGCAGGGCAATAACCACATTAAGGTCATCATTACGTTTGTAATCGCCTCATGTGTTTTGGGCTAAACGTGTATGAGTCAGCTTTTAAAAAGCTCAATTAATTAACCAGTAATAAAGTGATCACACTCCAAACACTTACATTCCGATTACTCGCGTCAAAAAGATGTCCAGCGCTATCTGAAACAAGCAATTAGGCGTTTTAATTTCATTTCACTTAAGAGCCAATAAAAGGAATAAACGATAACGAGCGCTCTCGGAGGTGTCTTTATTTCAATTTGGATTAAGAACGTTGCATTTCAAAAGGTCCTCGGCATAAATATTTTTTGTCCCGAGAGCAGCTGCCCGCCGCGGGACGCCGTTTTTTCGATCATAAATATCAATTCACACAAACCAACAAAACGCATTTGTATTTATTTAGAGCCCGAGGGACCGGGACACTTCCTTCGCGCTTGCAAATTTCTATTATTAAAGTTATTACCGCGGTTTATGGGCGAATAAAATTTGAGAATTAAAAGCCTGATTTATTATATAAAATAGGCCGTTAAATTTGATTCTGTACGGTTGGAGTCGTATGTCACGTCCGAATGGCCTGTAAATTACAAGCTTTATGTAAAACGCGTGGACTAAGTGTCGGTGCGCGGGGCGGAAGTGCGCGCATTTCCTATGAAGCTGTATGCGCTCCGAAAACAGACGTTGCCGTAAACAAAATTAAAGTAGGAAACGTAATAACCGTATATGAACACCCGATGGAATGCAAACCGGACGACCAAATGAAACCACTGATATAGAATGAAAGTTGAAATTGTAGGCAACAATATTTTCGGTGGGATTTCAAGTTAAAAATGGGACATTTTAATGAAAGTAAGTCATTTTTAAACCGGACGGCATAAAAACAGTAACCTCATCTGAGAAAGTCCGTTAGTTCCGCAACGGATGGTAGCTCTAACAGCAAAAGGCATCAAACGAGCCACAAATTACGATCAGTTAATGCTGTTTGCATAGCGTTATGCCGATTCAAAGCGCGGCAAATAATTAGTAAACACTCGCTCCGGGAAATTCCAGTGCACGTGTGCGACTGCGTTTTGTTTTAGCACGCGCCGCCATCTTGTTCTTCCGGAAAGGCGTCGCGTCGCGAAATGGCCGCCGTGACCGAAGCTTCGGACAATTTCTAGATTAATGACTTAATTGTTCAAGTTTAACTGTTAAACGGTTAAGTTTGAATGGGCGATCGTCGAGTGCACAGTAATGGCTTGAGTAATGGCCGCGTATCGGCCGATTTTAGCCAATTAGGTACAGTGGATTTGATCACGGACTAACTCGGGGACGATTGAAACAGTCGATTATCTATTGTCTAGACAACTTTGGGAATTTTGGGATCGATTATTAAAAAGAGGTTCATGCCCTATACTACGAAGCGCAAAATTCGAACTTCGTTTCATGCCGTTCCGCTCACGCTGATGGTATTTATTATGAGAGTGAGAGGGACCGCACGATCCGAACTTCGAACTTCGAATTTCGTAGTAACCCCCCTGTTCTGCTTCTCCTCTGCATCTTCTCGGGTAAGATAAGAAATATATTTTTCTCGTAAATCTTCTCTAATTCGAACAATTAATTTGTTTGGGCTATTGACAGAATCATTTTCACGAGTAGGAATGAAACACTTCCTGTATAAATCCATTATTAAAATATGAAAAACGCGAAGAATGTTTTTCAAAATAGTATCCTTAAACTAACAGATGACAACTAGGTACGTCAAAGTGACAGATAATAGTGTAGAGAAACTAGACGAACGGCTTTTTTTTTCTTGCAAAGAATTTCAAAGTTAATGCCACGATGAAGGTCAAATACAGATCAAACATTATTTTGCAAAAATACACACGATCATTTAGTATTTTTTTACTAAAATGTTATAAAATGCTTTTTTCTACTCCTGTAGTTTAATCTTTCAATTATAATGGTCAAAAACTATACAATAGGTAATAACTAACGTTATAAGTCTGTTCCAAGTTCTATGCTCTATGGTGCAAATTCAATAACATAATAACCCTTATAATTTTCATTATGTCACGGGACTGAGTAATATTATAACATTCAAAAAAAGAATACTGAAATTGATTTTGATAATCGAGTTTCTTTAAATATGTGTGTGTCACGTGATTGGTTGCTTAAAAATTAGTAAGAACAGGTAAGACCAATCACAATCAAGGTTTATTTTTTCAAGCAAAATTTCGTAATTGAGAACACGCTGATCAAGCTTTATGGTACGAGTACGGCCGCAAATTAAAAAAATAAAATAAAGCGGGAAATGAATATAAAGTCATTAATACATTAATTAAAATATGTTTTCTCAAACATGCTATGTAATGTTTACGTTGTGTTCCTTAAAACAGGCTTCAAAATACACCGTTGCAGGCCTAGGCCGGTAATGCGTTCGTCTATTGTTTCATGTCACACAGCACCATGATGTTTATAGGTTTGGCATCATAGCATTTAGCCATTTAAAAAAAAAACTATAAGCAATATTTGCGTTTTGGTTCATTATGACATTCTGCCACTACGCTTATTTGTAAGGTAAGATAGTGATGGTGATGGTAATGGTGATCTGCCTAGAGAAATATTTCACCATCAACATCATCATCACCATCATCATCATCACCATTATCACCATCATCATCATCATCGTCATCATCATCATCACCATCATCATCATCATCGTTATCGTCATAATCATCATGATCATCACCATCATCATCATCATCATCATCATCACCATCATCATCATCATCATCAACATCATCACCATCATCATCATCGTCGTCATCATCATCATCATCACCATCATCATCACCATCATCATCATCATCATCGTTATCATCATCATCATCGTTATCATCATCATCACCATCACCATCACCATCACCATCATCATCATCGTCATCATCGTCATCATCGTCATCCTCGTCATCATCGTCATCATCGTTATCGTCGTCATCATCGTCATCATCGTCATCATCGTCATCATCGTCATCATCGTCCCCATCGTCATCATCACCATCATGATGATGATGATGATGATGATGATGATGATGATGATGATGATGATGATGATGATGATGATGATGATGATAGTGATGGTGATGGTGCATGTTTGAGAAAAGCACTATACAAGCCTCGGCCGGAACAGGGGTTGCCGGCCTCATATCATCCTCGTCATCATCGTCATCATCGTCATCGTCGTCATCATCGTCATCATCGTCATCATCGTCATCATCGTCCCCATCGTCATCATCACCATCAACATCACCACCATCATGATGATGATGATGATGATGATGATGATGATGATGATGATGATGATGATAGTGATGGTGATGGTGCATGTTTGAGAAAAGCACTATACAAGCCTCGGCCGGAACAGGGGTTGCCGGCCTCATATAATGCCGGCCTCGTGTACCACTCGGCCGTCAACTTAGATACTCGGCCGGCAACCCCTTAAGTCCCGGCCTCTGCAGTAATGTACTATTACATTCACAATTATTAAATAATGAATACTTAAATAACGGACAATAAATACATTTTAAAGTCATTATTAAATATGAATATTTTAACATCATTCAATTTGGCTGTATGACCTAAAGTTCCCGGGTCCATTCTAAGGTTGTGAATAGTGAAAAAAAAAAGTTTCAAAATAGCGGGAATTTGTTTTGCTTTTGCACGGAGTTCTTTCAAGTTGAAAGAAATAAAAGAGTTGTAAATCACTATTTAAATGACTTTTTATCTGTGAGAATTTGTAACTTTGATGAATTAAGTGATGCAGAAATGTTGACGCCGCCAGAAATAAAACAGGCGGCAAAAGAAGTGAGCAATAATTTGCTACTTTTAAACTCGACAAATTCAATTATTGTTCGTTATGTAAGTATTAATTATTAAATAATTGTTTATTTTGAACTCGTAGAAAAAGTAATGTATGCAACTATTCATAATCGGCCATTAAGACACTCATGCGTATCTATTATGACATTCGGCTTCGCCTCATGTAATAAACTCGCATTCGTGTCTTAATGGCCCTTATTATGATACAGTTGCATAAAATACTATAATAAACCTATTCCTCGAAACGGTTTTGGAATTAGACCACATTGTAAAAAGTGATCAATTACAATTGATATAATAACTACAATAGTTTTCGTATTAGTTTCTGGTTACACCTTTATTCACTTTAGATCAACGAACGGAAACCAAACCATGTCCTGCAAAATCCTCAATAGCTCAACAAGACGTAAACATGTCAGCAAACTCGATATAGGGTATCGCGGACTTTCGTACAATCACTGAGTCTAGGTTCGCAGGCATTCTCACTTATCTGGGGTCAGGCGGCGCCGACCAGACGTCTGATAGTGCTTGTTTTTTACCCACTAAAGTTCCAAACGCACAAACAGCGGAGGCGTGGCGGTGCGGAGGCGGTGACGGTTGTAATATTCTAACTTGTATGAACGGTTGTGCGGTACCGTACCGCGAACTCGTTCATACAAGTTAGAATATTACAACCGTCACCGCCACCGCACCGCCACGACTCCGCTGTCTGTGCGTGTGGAGAGCTTTAGGCGCTTTGTACACTGGATTTGACAAGTAACGAGTAAAATCAAGTGAATAAGCCAAGGACTCCGCCAAGCCGTGGTGGCCAAGTGGTTTCACCTATGAACCAAAATCAAATCACATTTTATAATTTACAATGCAAAATATGTAATTTATAATACTCAAAATGAGATGGATATGTATTTTTTCCCAAATAAACAAATTTTGGCGGCCATGCTCGAAGTTCGATCATTACAGCGCCTCCTGAACCCGACAAGAGCGATCACCTTAACACTTCGCTGGCTTGCAGTCAATCAATCATTATTATAATTAACTAAGTATATTAACCCTTTGCCGACCGGTGAATGACCTTAACCCGAGGATTAAGTTCATCGACTAAATCTAAATCGTACTAAAACATTACCATACTGTAGATACAAACTAAGCTTTAACAAACTAAACTTTAACTCTACCTCATTAAGTGTGAAATCACTTGGTAATTGGCAATCGGAACGCCAGTCACGCAAACTAATTTGTATTTTGTTACTATTTACTTCAAGTTAATTTTTCCTAGATTAATAAAATGTAGCAATTAAGTATATACAGGGGGTTGACATCCACCTTAGACGTTATAAGTGTTATAACATATTCACGCGACATTTTTATTTTTAACCAATGTCATAAAAGAATTCGTGCTTCAGTTCGAGCCAACAGATGTAATAGAATATCAATAGACAGTATTTAGGTAAAGTAGATAAATAGCTCTACTCCTGCTGTCTCGCGCTGAGGCACCAACTTCAAGCAGATCAGAAAAAAAAAATGTTTTCGTGGCTTTGGAGTCGGTTAAATTATTACGAAATTTGAGTCAAAAGTGAAAATATGAATTGGGCTAATACTGTTTAGAGCAAAGAAAACAAACCGTTCTAAATCCCTTAGATTAAAAATTAATAATCTCTACGAACTAAGTAATCAATCAATCAATTAAATTAAGTGAGCTTAGTTAATTTATGTCTTTACAAGTTATACTGAAATTCAAATACCATCGCGATGAACATCAAAAACTTAAACTAAGCGGTCTAAAGAGAAAATATTTTTAATTAAATGAAGTAAACATCAAAACTAATCCCCCAAGCCTAGCTCTACCTATTTCATTTCTTTTACAACCACTTCTACGATGCATAAAGCTTACTTCCATATTTTCATAACCGTGCAAGGGGCTTTAAGTTAAAAACTTAATTCGTCGATCTAATTTAGCCAAGTGGTGTTGGTAATTAGATGTCTGGACCTAAAACCTCGTATGCTTTACTTGTAAATCCTCACACACAGCGACTTTCTGCAGAGCGACACAAACTTGCGACTGAATCGCGTGACTGTCAATATATTTGTGATTTCGTGAACAAAAACAGACTAAGTATTTTTAGAAGAGACGTTCGATAGTCGCAAACGTTTTTGGATAATTTTCTCGAGCTTAGGGCAAGAATAAATGCAGGTTAAATGATTAAAAATAGGATATTAAGCATACCGTTTCCCCGTGCCCGCGGGCGTCTCTATATTGTAACGATCACGGACTTGACAATTTATCCTGAGGCCGTATTGTCTAACGCGCGAGCACTCGTGGTCACATTAACGTCATTTTATCACGATTCCTTTCAAAGTTTACCTGTAATCATTGCAGAAAGTCACCTAGAGAGTGACATAGCCTACTAAACCATTGGAATTAGAAACTTTAAATGTGGACATTTGAGTACCATAAAGGTCAATATTGGTTTTTTCAAGTCTTTTGTATTTTTTATTTTTCAACTCCTAATTTTTCCTTTTACGGTCATCCCGTGAAATCCATGATATTTCATACTAAATACAAACTGAAACATGGATGCACAGAAAAACCCAGAAAAGAAAGACCAGCTAGCATACCATAAAGGTGCACTAAGAAGGGATTTTCCAAAATGATTGGGCGATAAGGAAGCCTTTTTTATTTTTCCATTATAACAAGACTGCACAGCGATTGCGATGCGAACGCAGCTTCGTTTTAAAAGTCTCAGTGTATCGATTCGGTACTGTGCCTGGGCCTCGTAAGCCTGAGGTAATAGGTAAGTCTGGATCTAATTAATTTCCAACCTGCATACATCTGGGACCATCTAGGGCTGTCACACGTTCAGTTTACAAATTCAATTATTTTATGGACGTTTTATAAGGACGGAGATTTTTTTAAACTCTAGAGAAACTAGCTTGTACCCGCGGGTTCGGACAGTCGAATTGAAATTCCGGGACTGCTTAAAAATTCTCCGCGGCATTCCCAACAATTGCATAGTGCTCTTCATTGACGTATCATGAAAAACATCCGTGGTAAATTTAATGTCTTCTTAACCTATATAGCGGTTGGTTGGTAGCGCCAAAAAAATATGTGAAAAAGTCTCACAGACGCATGTAATTTAACGGTACCGGAGAATTTTAACTTTTAACACAACTAGAACTTTACAGTTTGAATTGATCCAAAGAGAATAAACTACAAATTGTTGCTCTAAGCTTACGAATACAGTTCGTAGGTACTTTGAGAAATCTGATGAAATCCAAGTCGTGAAGTTAAGCGACAATTAGACATTTTTTAAAAATGTCTAATACTAAAAATATAATGTTACGTGATTTTATTATGGCTTAAATAAGTGACATGAATTTTTCTTCTTATTTTTTCCAGAACTGGTGTAGTAACTTACTTCTTGCCATACACCAGGTTATCGTCGAGTTTTGTGACAACCCTGTACAGGTATCACGCTAGTAAATCAGCGCGAGACAGCTCTGGCGTGAAAACAGCGATCCCTGAATATTAGCACAGCTCATTGGTTCCGCCAGCAGTTTAACTACGAGTACGTATCTACGTGGAAAACGGGTATGTATTACAATACCGAAGTACGAAAGACCGAATGTATTGAAACATCGAATAGGTCAAAAGACCGACACGATTTTTTTCTGAAACCGTTAACTTTTTAAGATGGTTATAAAACAAACCTAACCTAACCTAATGGGTTCTGTATGATGCCGTTTTAATAAATTCTGAAAAGTTTACGGTTTCAGAAAAAAATTGTGTCGGTCTTTTGACCCATTCGATGTTTTAATACATTCGGTCTTTCGTACTTCGGTATAGTAATACATACCCGTGGAAAACATTCTTTAAGGTGTTTAAGGTCGGCGCGTCGGCGCAGACTAGATGCGTGTCACGTCACCAGTTGTGATAAATGAAACTTTAAGAAAGATGGCGCACTATGTGACACGCACACGTATCTGGTCTGCGCCGGCCTTTGGTGTAAATAAAATAAAATAAATAAATAAATATCACGGGACAATTCACACCAATTGACCTAGTCCCAAAGTAAGCTAAGTAAAGCTTGTGTTATGGATACTAGGCAACGGATAAACATACTTATATAGATAGATACATACTTAAATACATATTAAACACCCAAGACCCGAGAACAAACATTCGTATTTTTCATACAAATATCTGCCCCGACACGGGAATCGAACCCGGGACCTCAAGCTTCGTAGGCAGGTTCTCTAACCACTAGGCCATCTGGTCGTCTATAATAAATAACACAACCATCTTTTTAGACAGTCGGGCAACAACATATCTCGATTCTAAACATGCTGTCTTAAGCTATGGTTAAAATGTTAAAATACTGGTTTAAATTATCTAACTTGTTAAATAAATTACGATTAGCTACAGTCATGGAACGATAAGCTTCGTCAATTTTCAAATACTTTAATTTACACTTTGCAAGCACTTGTTACCTTTCTAAACTGTATTGTATAACACGCCTGGGGCTAAATTCAGGAACGGCCCAACACGGTTTGCGAGCAGTAATTCAATAGTTTGCGAGCTATTTTATCTACATAAGTATCAAATTTCAAGTCAATGCTCATTGGAAGTGTGTGGGTCGCCCAGGCACTTACCGAATCGAATTAAGCTTAATAATTCCATACACATTGGTGCTAGGTATTAGTACAGTCAACGTCATAAATAAGTGATCACTTTTGTACCTTGTCGCTTTCACTCGTTTCATAATTTCGTATAGCTTTTGAAACATGACGTCAAAGTGACAAGGTACAAAAGTGATCACTTATTTATGACGTTGACCCTACCTCAACAATGGCAATAAGTTCTACGTTCAAGCGCCATACATTCTTAAAAATGTTATTTTTATTTTTAATCCAACAGCTATAGTTTCAATACAACTTGGTCCAATCCACCTGCGGTTTTTATTTTAATAATTGGAGGATCAGTTACCGAACACAATCAATAAAAACTTATTTAACGGCATTCTTCGGCTTGGGAACGTCATTGAGTGCCCATAAAAATATTAATAAACAAACAGAATGTCACAGCGATGCTATCGGCTGATATATGGCGACGGCCTCCGGACAAATGTCCTACACGCTGTATATTATGATAATGCACTTGACCACGCCTTTACTGACTAAACAATAAAACTTCTTTTGGGAAAGCCGAACGCAAACGTGACAGACAACGTCTTTACCGAAAAAAAGCTTTAGCGTGTACCAAAAAACCGATGAAAATATAGACGCAGCTTACGTCTGTGTTACATTACTTCATCGGCATCGGTGCGATTGTAAAGTGCCAGTCTGAAGGAGTAGTGGATGGATTGGTGGTGCGTTTAGTCGTTATTGGCATCGATTTAAGATTTGGGAAGGCGATATGTTTGAAAAATGAAGCAAT
Organism: Archips crataeganus; assembly: GCA_947859365.1. NCBI lineage: Eukaryota > Metazoa > Arthropoda > Insecta > Lepidoptera > Tortricidae > Archips > Archips crataeganus. The sequence goes on from OX402058.1 coordinate 20,150,878, forward strand.
AAAGGTAGATGAATTGAATAGTATAGATAGGCACTTAGGTAGTCTACTTACTGTGATATAATAAATAAATACCTAACTATGTAATAAATGACACAATCATTACTACTCGTAGAATTTATGTTAATTGCTGGTTCCGCAAAGTGAAATTGAAATCAAGTGATTTTGATAGGTAACTAGCTTTTAAGCTTTTACTATGATAAAATAAGTAATTAATATAGCTGGTTTGATTCTTTATGTAGAAATACAGATAATCTGAAGATATCAAATTGCTACCAATACTTTTAAATCGAGTTAAAAAAGGAAGTTCTGGTTTTTTTCACAAGAAATTTATTTTGTTTTGTTATTTTTATTGTTTAAACAGGTAAACTTTTGAAGTGGTTTCAAATTCATAATCATAATCGGTTAAGCTATAAAATATTTATTTACATTTGAACTTGGTTAATGTTTCCTAATGTGACTGTACCTGAATCGTCATCAAAACTGCTTATCTGTGCCAAATTTGAAGTCAAATGTGAGTGTGTACGTGTGTGTGTTTGGTTTTTATTTGTAATTTTCCATATTTTTTGTTTTATAAATATATTGATATTTTTATCAGATCACTATAATAAGAACATTTCAATTGCAAGATTTTACCAGAACCAACAAACAAACACTGTAAGTTAAAGAGAAGCTTGTAAAAACCAAGTGACGTATCTACCGTCATCAGTCATCAAACGTACAAGAAGTCGTGTTGCGCGCGCGCATCGATCTCGCGATACCATCGCCGCCCGACATCGACACATCGTGTCCGTGTGTCCGTGGTGTCATTAGATATTTTGACGTTAATGCATTATTTATTGTGTTATCTACGCTTATGGTATGCTGTGTACCTTTACCTCGGTGTGAGACAAAAATAATTTATTTTAATTACTTAAAGATTTCTCATACGATGTACTATCGAACCATTTGATTCCCAACCCATAGACAAACGATCTTACAATAAGCGTCAGACTCTACTTTACTCTTACTAGGTACTTAGTATTATAATCGCGAAAGTTTGTATAGATGGATGTATTGATATTTTGTTACTCTTTCACGCTAAAACGGTTTGATGGATTCTGCTTAAATTAGGCGCAAAGATAGTTTGTACTGTTTTCAGAATTTTTTGAAATGCCATTATAGAATGCAGATTAGATTAGATTAATGACAATTCCGAAGAAAATACTGTTTCAGAAATAAATATTAAATTAAATTAAATTAAATATTAAAATAAATATTAAATATTAGGGGACAATCTTACACAAATCGACCTAGTCCCAAACTAAGCAAAGCTTGTACTATGGGTACTAGACGACGATAAACATACTTATATTATATAGATAAATAAATACTTAAATACATAGAAAACATCCATAACTCAGGAACAAATATTCGTGCTCATCACGCAAATAAATGCCCATACCGGGATTCGAACCCAGGACCTCTTGCTTCGTAGGCAGGGTCACTACCAACTAGGCTAAGGCGGTCGTTAAACTTTAAACTTTATGACAAATGAAAATTATTGAAAACGATACATTATGGTATATTAAGCCGTGGTGGCCTAGTGGTTTGACCTACTATGGTCTCTCAAGCCGAGGGCCGTGGATTCAAGCCCGGGGTCGCACAGCTAAGTTTTTCGAAATTCATGTGCGAAATATAACATTTATTGGTTAACTATATAAATAAATACATGACATAATAAAATTTCATCATCATCATCATCATCATCATCAGCCTATGTTCGTCCACTGCTGGACATAGGCCTCTCCCATGGCACGCCACTGAGCACGATCCTCGGCCACTCTCATCCAGCTCTTACCAGCCGCCTTGCGAAGATCATCGCTCCACCGAGTCTGAGGACGTCCCACGCTACGTTTGCCGATCCGTGGTCTCCATTCAAGAACTCGTCTACCCCAACGGTTATCGGTTCTTCGGGTTATATGGCCTGCCCATTGCCACTTCAGCGTGCTGATGCGGTGGGCTATGTCGATAACTTTGGTTCTCTGTCGGAACAAAAAAAATCGGATAATAAAATTTACTTTAAATAAATTAACACTATAATTAAAAATAAAATAAAACTAACTAAAGTAAAAACTAAATAAAATTAATAAATGGTTCCCCCGCGGCATGGACCCGAAGATACTGGCAGTATTATCTCGCTGTACTTATAGCAATGCTGATACGTTGAGCGAGGAACCTGCCAGCTTTGTGCGATATTAGATTTGAAATATCCTACCATGAGCTTTACGGTGAAGGGAAACATCGTGAGGAAACCTGCATATAACTAAGAAGAAATTCAATGGTTGCATGGAATACTATATCGCTCAAAGTTGTTAAAATATATGACGAGCGAAATGTGATGTATGTTACCTGGTCAATAAATTATTCTATTGTATTCTATTCCATGTGTGAAGTTCCCAATCCGCACTGAGCCCGCGTGGGAACTATGGCCCCAGCCCTGTCATTTTGAGAGGACGCCTGTGCCCTACATTGGGACGTATATTGGCTGCGATGATGATGATGATATCAAATTCGGAAAAACTATAGAGACCCTTTTTGGGAATTCAACGAATTTCAATTTTGTAATGAAAATGATTTGAGTCAGGGTAAGTTAGCAAATAAGGCGTGAATTAAAACAAATGGTTAAGAGTTTATTTGCTGGGAACAGCGCTTGACTGCCATTAGCTACTTGGGATTGTGCTAGGGTTGGCTCCTACTAATTATTTAATAAATAGAACATGCAAGCCATGATAACTCATTAGTGTTCGACCTATGGGTTTTTAATGGTTCACCAATGTTTCGGCGAAAAATTTTTCGCAAACGATTCATTTGGCAACTGTTTTTTTTTGAACCTGTAAACTTTAACAAGTTTGATATGAAGTATCTTTTTGTATTTTTATTATTCAACTTCATTTTTTATTACTTTTACGGTCATCCCGTGAAATATACCTGTAAACTTTTCAAGATTGTTATAAAACAAACGGAACGTAACCTACAGTATAGTCCTGAAATATATCCTGAATAGTTAACAGTTTCAGAAAAAATAAAAAGTTGCCAAATGAATCACTTGCGAAAAATTTAGCTACGAAACGGCGTACCTCGCTTTTAATAATAAAAAAAACAATTTTAACTTCTAGCATGAGTTTGGATCTGGGATTGGATTTTTGAGTTTTTGGAATCTACGTGGGAAATTTACTTTTACCTTTTCAGTCAAACAAATATAGTAAATATCAATACATATATACTTACTTGCGAAATAGTTCAAAGGTATGCGGGAATAAATTTACATTATTAGTTGGCGCTTAGCAGCGGTGTTTGATGTAAACAATAACATAGATTAGAATTCTTATTGTCTAACGCGGGGAACGCACGTGATCACATCCACCATCTTCTTTAACCGTCATTCTAAACATGTATACATAATTGATTTGACAGAAAGAAAAGCGAAATCGATTACAATTCCGAATGCGTTAGACAATGTAGCCTGCGAACATTAAGCTATTAATGTCTAGTGACTTTTCCAAATGTTAACATATGCCCTACTTTTTGTCATTTAAGGGTAGGACCAGCCTTTGTGCGGCTGACAGCCCTACGAAAGGGTGATTAAGGGTGGCACGCGATGCTCCGATGAATCATTGTTACTTAGTTCGCGTCCGAAATAAATAAACGTTTATAGGAGTGACAGACTCAGACGGCCACCTAAATACGCCAGGACATATTTTGCCGTAAACAAAAAGGCTAGTAAAATCCACTTTCCCAAAATATACACTTTCTCGAAAACTAGTGTTCTTTCCGCAATATGTACACTCACGAAATTTACACTTTCTCTTAGGGGATTTTGTCGGAACACGCACTTTACTATTACAGATTGGCGACTCTCTTTGAGTTGTTGATATTTATGGGCGGTGGTGATCATTTTCCAACAGATGACCCGCTTGATCGTTTGCCTCCCTCTCACAATAATAAAAAAAAACATACTCGTATATGCACTAGGAGGCGTATTGTTAAGCTTGCTACCAGCACCTAGAAAATGATGACCACAACCACTCTGTCAAGAGTGAAACGACGAGGAGGAAGGAAGCCCAACAAGTGCATTTTTCCAAAACGCACATTGTCCATAATGGACATGGTTATGACACGGCCGCCGTTGAAGTAATATGCTTATGTGATAATGCGACATGGCCAAGACTGAAAGCCGAAGATAATTAGTATGTCGATATGTGATATGATGTAGTCGTGTTTGTGTGTGCGTGTGTGTGTATGTGTGTGTATGTTTATGTTTATGTGGATGTGCTTTGCAATGTGAAGTGATGTAAAGTGTGACTTGTAGTGTCCCGGCGCAGTCCGCGGCTAGTTTCTGGTTCTGTTGCCGTTGTCCACTTAATTATAATAAGTAGGTACCTATTTGTTTGATATTCGGAGACCTTATAAATCTCCAGCTCTTTATATTAATATTATTATTAATTTTGACCTTGGAGGCTTCTTACACCTCTAATGATTATGTAACTAGTTTACGTTGACATTTAGAGACTATATACATCTCTGAATTATTTAGATGAAGTATTTTTATTTATTATTAACTCAGGGACTTTATACATCCCCTTGCTATATTTAAGGCTGTATATTGTTAAGCTTATGGATTTAAACTTTTATATTTTAATTAATACTTTATTAACTAGCCACAGGCCCGCGACGCCGAAGTTCCCATGACGGTCCCAAAAGGCTTATGGGAACGGAAGCGATACATGCCCTCGGTACCGCTCTGCTTTCAGAGCATGACATGAGTGCGCGTGAGCCAACTTTGGGGGCGGCAGGCGTAAGCTTGCCTTTGGAATCCAAAAGTTTAATGGTTACTTGACCTGAAATGTGTTTTAACAGATTCATTTTTTAGGGTTCCGTAGTCAACTAGGAACCCTTATAGTTTCGCCATGTCTGTCCGTCTGTCTGTCTGTCTGTCTGTCCGCGGCTAAGCTCAGAGACTGTTAGTACTAGAAAGCTGTAATTTGGCATGAATATATATATCAGTCACGCCGACAAAGTGATTGAATAAAAAAAAGTAAAAAAAAATTACCCCCAAATGCTCATTGATAAAAGCAAAAGCGTTCAAAATACAAATTGGTTGGTTGGTGTTTGGTTGGTTGGTAAATTGGTAGTCTATATGAGTCATAAAAAAATCAAATTGTAATACATATAACTATACTTAAGAGACTGTTTGATTCTAAATAACGTACGTTTTAATTGACCAAGATATTTTACGGTGTCTATAACTAGATGACTATGTAATTGAGGGTGATTCCACGAGCGTCTCAACTCAACCGCTGTCAGTCCTTAGCCATTAACATTAACAAATATATGATTCATATTCATTGATTTCTATATGAAATACATCATGAATGACAGCAGCTTAACGTCCTAATTAAAAAACAAACTGACTTCTAATTCATAAAAAAATAAAAAAATAAATAAAAAAAAAAACAAAAAAAAAACATAAAATCTTAATTTAAAAACTGATAGCGATTGAAACGCCCGTGGAATCACCTTTTAACATTTTAAAAAGTCAAATTAATGTTTAAACGAAGAGTCATCGCTTATTTTCCTGCGCAAGCGCATCGTCCTGCGCCGTGATTGAGTTAGCGTTATTGTTATTAATTATTTATTTATTAGAACCGACAAGTGAGAGGGAGCGCCCTTGGTGCCGGAGGGAGCGGGCGAGTACGGTAAAAGCGAATACATATTTAATCTAAGCACGCGTATACGCGTATGTATATGTGTGGTGTTTTAGATTGTTTCAGTGACAAGAAAAGGGTAAATATTTAATTACATATACTTAAAAGGACAATGCTTGTATGCAGACTCGTATTAGCATCGTTAAGAATTAATAAAACCAATGTAAATGGCAAAGTTTATTGCGATATTATAACGGCGATGGTTGTGCGACAATACTGCCTCTATTTTCACAGTGACGCCGTTCGTTCCCGCTATCGCCACCGCTCGATCACTCAGCCATAACTCTATTTAGAATTGATATAAATAACATTTTGTCAATTCCGGCTGTCAGACGGGGCCAGCAGTAAATCACACGAGACTCCTGCGCCATTTGTCACATCACGCCTGACGCTTAGAACTTTGGTAACCTTCCTAAGCAAGACGATTTCAGACAGCATGGCGATTTTTTTACATTTTATACACTTTGTTAATAATCTACCTGGCGTGGCTTAAAATTAAAATTGCTAAGGAATAAACTAGATAAAAATAAATAAATATATAATAGACCTAGTCCCCAAAGTAAGCAAACTTATAGCTTAACGTAGGGTAGGGCGAAGGAACTGTATGGCGATATTAAATGGTTTTCAAGGTTGCTGTTTAATTTCCTTGCAATCGAAGTGAAGAGCAGAGTGTTGAGCACTTGGACCCATTTTTTCCCTCGACGTCTCTGTCTACCCTCGCCGTACCGGCTCGGGTAGCTATAGAGACGTCTCGGGTGGAATGGCTTGTATTGTGTTTTTGTGACCTGTTAAATCATTATTGTAGGTATTAATGATGCTTTGCACTGTTTTGTTTTGTTTGTTTAATCTTTTGTTGTATGTATTTTAATTAGTAGGTAATATTTTGTTCTTGATCCTCTGGGCTGTGGCAGAATATCAGTGTTTTGCTCCTATGAGCAATGTTGACCACTGAGCCACGGCCCTTTTGCCCTACTGCAGCGCACACAGACAATATTGAATGTTTTACTTTTAAGTTTATCCTGATATCTGTATTATTGTTAATTTTGATTGTGTGTGTTTGCAGTACCAAATAAACGTCTTTATCTATCTATCTATCTATCTAAAGATGTTAGACGTTCGCACACCTAGATCAAAAGAGCGTCAACTCAAAATAGTATACCATTTTAATTTAGACCTTTAAAAAATTTACTGAAGTCTAAATTAAAATAATACATTCTAATTGATCTAGGTGTGCGGTATGAGAAGAGAGGAGGGTTGTGCCCTGCTGTAGGAAGTATATGGACTGCGATGATGATAATGATAAAATAAGAAGTTAATACGGAATATTTCAGCAGAGTTGTTTTAGGGTTTTTACCGCAATGTATTTCATGAACAATGGACCAATCTATGCAAACATTGGTCAAGCACAAGTAAGAAATCATGAAAAACAACGCATGGTCAGTCAAACTTATCATTCATCATACAGCCAAAAGACATCACTTAAATAAATTTAAAATTAAATCAAAAACTTCGCTTCGCTTCGTTTTGTGTTTAGTTTTTTACTCAAATGGGAGAGAGTGAGACCCAATTTATATTATAAGTATTTTTCCAATGTATCGAATGTGTGTATATAATTCTCTCTCTCCGTCTCTCTCTCAACCACAAACTTTCGCATTTAAAACATTAGTGGGATGACGTGCTATTCTCGTTGTGCTTACTAAAGACCCCGTCACTTTACGACAGCCTGTCTCCAGGCAGGAGGCGTGTGTCCCCCGGCGAGGGCGCGACCCTCATTACGGATGTACATTTTTGTAAATGAACCTGCCACGGGTTTCAATTCAATTTCTCAATACCTCCGCCTCTTGGATTTTTAAACGCTATTGTTTTGTTAGAAGTGTCGCGTTGTGGCTGTGGAAGGAAATGACGCGCGGTTTTAAAATGTAACGAAGCTGTTTGAGTGCTGGGTTAGGGCGTTGGAAAAGTTAAAAGCGAACGGTGTGCCGTAATGGCCTAGTGGTTTGATCTCTGGCCTCTGAAGCAGAGAGTCGTTGGTTCGTACTCACACTTCTGAGTTTCATTTAAAATTCGGCACGAGCCGAGCTAAAGGATGGCGAGAAAATTGCATGAATCGTACGTAAATCGTACGTGCATTTCCTCCGCGCGGAAGAAGTGAAACTTCGTAATGTGGAATTGAAAAAGGCACTTATACATCAATATGAACCTTATTGCAATAACTTAAAGAACTAAATTTACTTATGCATTTATGTGTTTAAATTACTCACTAGAAGGCGCTTTTGTCAAGTTTCATACAAATTTGCACAGACAGTATGAGTTCTGCATCGCACTGTCGAAGTTTTTAACATCCGTTAGTATATATACAATGCGAGATTACCTGCTTCGGCAGTACATATACTGATGCTTTCATACCCCTCCATGGTAGCGTTAAACGTTTAACGCGACCTTGTTGGAAGTCGCATTAGAAGTTTCACCTCAAAAAACCTTTTTGAACGCAAGTGCAGCTAATTTTCATGACTTAACCTCATTTTGCGGAGAAACAAAATAAGTATTCCATTTATTTTAACATAGAACTCCGGAACGTAACGCCTGAATCTGTACAGTACCAAAGTTGTTAACGAAACAACTCAAGCTACTAAAACATCACACTCTAAATTATATGTTTCCTCGGGGTTTATTAACTGCAAGCAAATCCGCAGTTCGGAGGGCTAGTGATAAACAGAAAATAATAGCACATTAAACAGACAGACGTATCAGGGGATATCAAAGTAACAGTAAAGGATCGGTTTACACAAATAAATGAAGTCGTACGCGGTACCATCTCCCGTTAATGGCGGACGTTAAACAACATGGGGCTCGGGTTACACGTCTGGACTTTATTTACGCATGTTTCTTTAGCGCTTAGGAAGAACGCGTAACGATGCGATGTTTGATGGGAATGGGGATTAAATAATAAATATCATGGGACAATTCACACCATTTGACCTAGTCCCAAAGTAAGCAAAGCATAAGTTATGGGTTAAGTATGAAGTATCTTTTTCTATTTATTTTCTTATTTTCTTCAACTTCATTTTTTATTACTTTTACGGTCATCCCGTGAAACCATATATTTCAATTTATATTTATTATATTTTCTTGGTCCAGGTGAGCGGGTAGCTCCGAAGGAGTGTTGAAGTCTCTCGGTAGAGGGCATTAACATTGATGCGCTTTATCACTGCCTAATGTGACTGAAGTGTACGATGTATGGGAAAGATTCGTCGCTAACTTCTAGACCAGTAATGGTGTAGGGGTAAGCACGCAGCACGGAACGCTGAGGACCTGGGTTCGATTCCCAGCATTGGTCTTTTTTCTGGGGTTTTTCTGTGCATCTATATTTCAGTTTGTATTTAGTTTGAAACATAAGTTATGGGTACTAGGCAAAGGATAAACATATTTATACAGATAGATACATACTTAAATATATATTAAACACCACAGACTCGAGAACAAACAATCGTATTAATTATACAAATATCTGGCCCACCCGGGATCTCAAGCTTCGTAGTTAGGTTCTCTAACCATTAGGTTAGGTATCAGTTTTGTGACATTGGCGAAAACTGGGTCATTTAGTTTGATACAATACAATACGATTCGACACGACACGACACGATACGACACGACACGATACGACACGACACGACACGACACGACACGACACGACACGACATGACACGATACGACACAATACGACACAATACAATGCAAAAAACCTTTATTGCGCACCACATAGAATACAAAACAGAAAAACAAAAAAATATGTAAGGTAATGGGCGTTCTTATCGCTTCGAAGCGTTCTCTTTCAGGCAATCATCATCATAATCCTAGCCCATATACGTCCCACTGCAGGGCACAGGCCTCTTCTCAAAATGAAAGGGCTTGAGCCGAAGTTCCCAAGTGCTCCTTTATTGCTAGAGTTCCTTTATTGCCCGCGGCCACTAAGTATGTAAATTTCAGGGATTAACACTATCCTATGTCATTCTCAGGCTCTCAAACTCCATACTAAACCAAACCATACCAAATTTAGCCTAAATTGGTTCAGGGGTTTATGCGTTAAGAGGTTACTTTCGCATTTATAATTAACTAACTGTTGCCCGCGACTCCGTCTGCGGTCGGTTGAGCAGTTATTGATTCCCATAAAAACTTTCATCCCCCCTTAAAGGGTGATTTCCGGGATAAAACTATTCTATGTCCTTTCCCGAGACTCAAAATATCTGTATACCAAATTTCATCTAAATCGGTTCAGCGGTTTAAGCGTGAAGAGGTAACAGACAGACAAACAGACGCACTTTCGCATTTATAATATTACTAGCTTTTGCCCGCGAGTCCGTCTGCGAAGAATTAGTTTATCGCTAGCCTGCGGGAACTATGCAATTTTCTGGAATAAAAACTCTTGTCCTATGTCCCAGGATTTCAAACTATCTCCATTCCATCCAAATCGGTTCAACGGTTAGAGCGCGCAGCGATAAAGATAAGCTATCCTATCTTTCAAGTTGGATCAAACTGCACACGGTGTGCAAATTTTATTAAAATCGGTTAAGTAGTTTAGGAGTCAATCGCGGACAAACAACGTGACGCGTAATTTATATATATTAAGAAGAGAAGAAGAAGATAGTATGGAAGTATGGATAATTATAAATATGGATTAGTAAGGAAAAAGATTAATGCCCTAAAAAATTACATCCATGTAATTATTAGGGAGTTGACCAGAACTAGCACAGACCTTCATAAAATATTGTTTCTTTTTAAGTATACGTGAAGACGCAAAGAACCGTAAGTTAACTTCAAGACGCCTATTATAGCAAATAAGTAGTAATCAAATTCTTGTCGTTGACAGAGCTGTTGTGTTAAAGACAAGACGGTTAGATGGATCGCTCTTTAATAAACGCAAACATTTCCTTGCGGTATTAATTTTGTGACTGACAGTTGCGAATAGGTGAATCTAAAGAACTTTTACATTTTTACTTTGCTTTTCCTCTACCCAAACCAGGCTAAAAGACTAAACTAGACTAGACTAGACTAAAGTGAGGCAAAAATATTGTGGCTAGTTCTATTATAATTTTTTTTTATCATGTATGGCCCTTCACAAAAAATCCATTTAAAACTAGTTACCTACACAGAAAGAAATGCTGAAGATTTTGTTCATAAATTATCTACCCAATCTTTTAACGTGTACCTATAGCTTGAGTTTCAGTCCAATTTCTTCGCAAGTGTTGAACAAAGTAAAAAGAATGTCGTTGCCTTTGATTAAAAAAACGAGGATATTAGTGACAATTTCCAGTGTTGATCTATTTTATGAAGTGTATATTTAGATTAATGTGATTGTCTGACATTGTTATGATCGCATTGCGAAGCGGTGTTGGCGAAGAATCTCTGAACGGAGGATTTAAGGGATTCACTTGGGGACAAATGTCCCGACAAATGTCGCTAGCGGCGTCGAGCGAAGTGGCAAAACGTTGCCGAACTTTGCTCGACTATTACATACTATGTTGAGCAAAACAGCCAACGTTGCGCCACTTTAACCTACATCGCTGTCTACACGTGTCGCGGTACATTTGTCCCTAGTGAATCCCTAGCTTGAATATAACTTTGTTTGATTACGTGATTGTATAGATTTACTCCAAGTGAACACGCGGAAGTACTTAAAGACAAGCGGTCAGTTCAGGGCATTTGTGTTAACCGCGGACAACCGCAAAACTATCGGGCATACATTCAAGTCAAAGTAAACCTTAAATGCACTATGCAAAGTTTAATTAACAACGATCAAAAGCAGACAGTTATGAGCTCGAGAAAGCCGGTGCATGTCGTATTGTTTTCAACGAGCTTTAGCCACAAACTGTCCTGTGAGTTTCTAGCCATAAAAAAGTGGTATCCCAGAGGACCGTTTCCAAACCAATGGGCTAATTGAATTTTATGCAAGAATTAGTTGCTTGAAACTTTTATTACGCTGCCGCTCTTCGCATTACATCTATCTCTTTCAAATAACCCTGTTAGAAAAGGAAGAAAACGTTATATTTACGGCAAAGGCTATCAGAACTTAGTAGTACCTTCAGCGTTACCTTTGCTAGTGTCCTATTGTTGTCTAGAAAACTGTCACTGACCTTTGAAGTGCCTGTTATTTTGTACTCAATACCTCCGTCTCTACTGACAGAACGTCTTTAAAGAAATTTTACAACTCGTGTTACTGTCCAATTAACTCATCGGTATGCCTTCCTAATTGACTCTAACACATAAATATTCACGGCTAATGCACGCAACTCGAGACGATAAAACAGTTGTAAACGTACATCTGGTCACCTGCCATTGTCTGTCCGTGTCTCTGTCCGTCTAAATATAACAGGAGCGCGCCGCAATGCAACGAATGCATGGTTAAAAGATGAAGGGAATGAACATGGATTTGATTTCCATTAGGAGTTGAAGGCATAATACATAGAGGTGGACGCCGATCGGATGCCAAGTAACTGGATTCTTTGCGATTGCGAATACTAACATCATCATTTTCGGCCTATATGTCCCACTCAAGGACAGACGTCTCAGAATGAGAGGTCTTCGACCGTGGTTCCATTGCGAATCCAATGCGGATTGGGAACATGACCATTGAATTTCTTGGCAGGTGACAGGTGTATGAAAGTTATCTCAGGATGTTTTCCTTCATCATAAAGCTTATGGTAAATTTCTAATGAAATTCCGCGCATGAATTCCGAAAGACTCAAACCACTAAGTTACCACGACTTATTATTTACGCTCTAACATATTTCTAAGTTTCATCATCAGTATACCTATTTGGGATTAGAAAAATCAAAGTTGTATTAAAGTAAAGATAAAATGAATGAAATGATGATGTTTATATTTAGGAGTAAGTATAAAGAGAAATGCCTTTTTATGCTAGTTTGTTGGCGCCAGTGGGAAACTTTGTAAGTCTTATGAAGTTGTAAAGTTTCTAGAATCTTCAGACATTGTTTTCGTGCGACTGAAAGTCGTCACTCTCCTTTATTCGCCGGTAACAGGTAAAGTCCTACAGATAAACAGTTTAAACGGGGCTTGAAGTGCTTGGCAAGGAGTTTAACAGCGGAAAGTCCATAAATATGAGGTAAATCGAGAACTTATTATACTTTGAAACTGATCAAAGCCACGAGAGAGTTTAAAAATAGTGGCTACTTCCGTCAAACTGATTGTTGCGCATAATGAGAAATAGAATACCTAGATGTTTTGAAATTTCAGGATGATCGTAAATGTATGGAAGGAATAAGTTATGGCTCAGGACACTTACTTGTGGAATTAATCAAATGTAACAACTTTAGTGCATCTAACACGTGTAGAATTTAATTGTGAATGTATGTGTATGCGTGCATGTGTGGATATGAGTAACAATTCTTTCACGAAACTCTTTCATGGTATGAAATGTGGTATGTTGAGAGCTGGACGTCTGAAATTAATAAATAATAAATAAATAAATAATAAATATTAGGGGACAATCTTACACAAATCGACCTAGTCCCAAACTAAGCAAAGCTTGTACTATGGGTACTAGACGACGATAAACATACTTATATAGATAAATAAATACTTAAATACATAGAAAACATCCATAACTCAGGAACAAATATTCGTGCTCATCACACAAATAAATGCCCTTACCGGGATTCAAACCCAGGACCTCTTGCTTCGTAGGCAGGGTCACTACCAACTAGGCTAAGGCGGTCGTTAAATTGACGCTAAAGTTCATAGCGTTGAGATCGATCATGTAGCGGAACTTGGGGGGCATGCAATGGTTTTTGCAGAATTGCGTATAAAAAAGGTGAAACCAGTACCTAGAACGATGGTTTGCAGATCTCTTAAGAATATCGATAAAACTACTTTCACCTCTGACCTAAATCGAATTAACTGGAAGGATATACGTGATTTGAAGACAGTGGATGAAAAGCTTGCTTTATTTAATACTAGCCTTCTCAACCTTTTTGATGCGCATGCACCTGTGCGAAAGCTAATTGTAAAGGTTCACTCAAAACCATGGCTTACGAGCAATGTTCGTCACATGATGAATATTCGTAACAGATCGCACAATAAATATCGTAAAACCAAATCATCAGTGGATAAAGAGAAATACAAAATGCTGAAAAGCTTAGTTAACTCTAGTTTGTTTTACGAAAAAAAGGCATACTTTGAACACCATATCAACAATAGATTGAGCGATCCTAAAACGCTATGGAAAAATCTTAAACAGCATTTTGTAACCTTTAGGGAAAAACCGGATTTGCCACAACATTTCGATGATCCGGCAGCAATTAATTCGAATTTTCTTAACGTACCTGGTAGTAACACCGTTGAAGCTGATACTTTGAATTATTTTGCGCATCAGCTGCATAGCGCTTCCACTTTTCGATTGGCTACTGTAACTGAAAACGTGATCGCAAAACACCTGCTCAGTTTAAAATCAAACGCTAAAGGTTATGATGAGTTAAATTTTGACATGGTCTTAATGACTCTCCCTAGCACATTAACAATTATCACCGAGTTGATTAATTTTTCCATTCTCACCTCATCTATTCCATTGATATGGAAAATAGCTGTTGTCCGTCCGATACCCAAAATTTCAGAACCTGTTGAGATTAGAGACTTGAGACCCATCAGTATTTTGCCATATATGTCTAAAATATTGGAAAAGTGGTCTATGATCAAGTTTCTACATATTTGGAAAAAAATAACATCTTGCCAGAGATGCAGTCGGGCTTCAGAAAGAAGCGAAGTACAACCACTGCTTTGCACGACGTTATTGACGAGGTTCTCACTGCCCAGAATATCGGTCACAGCACTATTATGGTTCTCTTGGACTTTTCTCGAGCTTTTGACTGCATCAATATTGATCTCCTTCTATCTAAATTGCACTACTATGGTTTCGATAATGCGACTATTCAGTGGTTTAGTAGTTACTTTGAGGATAGATCTCAATTGGTGAGAATTTCTGGTGCTGATGGAAATAATATTTCATCTGACTCCTCTCCCCTGACCAGGGGAGTGCCACAGGGCTCGATCCTTGGACCGCTCCTGTTTATATTATATAATGCGGACATTGTTCAGCGCATTAAGCACTGTAAATATCACCTCTACGCGGATGACCTTCAGATATATCTCTCTTTCCATCCCAATGATACGGTTCGAGCAGTAAACGGAATTAATGAGGACCTAAAGGAAATAAGCAGCTGGTCTGCTGCTAACTGTTTAGTCTTAAACCCGACTAAATCAAAATATATGTTACTTGGGTCGAAGTTGCAAATATCGAAAGTAATGTCTTTTGATCCTCAAATAACAATTGGTGATGTTCCCGTGAGCTGTGTAGACGAAGCGCGTAATTTGGGTCTTTTAATTGACAAGAATCTGCGTTTTGAGAATCATGTGGCTGAGGTTGCCCGTAGCTGTTTATATAGATTGAAAGTGTTGTATCAGGTCCGCGGATTTTTAAGCGTGGATCTGAGAATTAGGCTATGTGAATCCCTTGTATTATCTAAAGTCAACTACTGTCTCACCGTTTACTGGCCCTGCCTCTTGGAGCGTTCGCGTCGTCTCATTCAGAGAATCCAAAATGCATGTGCAAGATTCTGCTTTAAAATTCCACCGCGCACCCATGTCACCCCATATTTTAATAAATTTAATATTTTAAAGCTTTCACATAATTATAATCTTTTACTTTCCTGTTTATTGTTTGACTGTATAAAATCTAAAACTCCGGGTTACATGTATGATAAACTTAAATGGTCACCTTCATGTCACAGAATCAGAGCTACGCGGGCCCTCGTGTTAAGCGTCCCTGCCAGCAAAACCTGCGCTTTTCGGGGTAGTTTCAGGTACCAGGCAACAAAGTGCTGGAATAATATACCGCCACCGATTCGTAGTTTAGAATCGAGGTCCAATTTTCGCAGCTAATATAAGGTTCACTTGCTATCCATCCAGTTGCAATCGTCCTGAGCCTGATTCTGTCCCCCTTACCTTACTTTTGCTTCTCTATCAATTGTCGCATTGACGCCTTGTTGAGTGGTCGGTGGTCGACTGTTTTAAGCGATGAATAATAATAATATTTGTTACGTATATTCTCCATATTATAAATGTGACTTTCTAATTATTTGTAATTATTTCTTTTTTGTTTTTAGTTTTTTTGTCAAGGAAATGAGCGAAAAGGCACAGACTGATTGTCTTGTACAGCAAACACCTCAGGTTTCTGACAGAATATCAGCACTGCAGGTTACTGCTGTAACCTGTAGTACATGCTGAGTCAGCGCCTATTCGTAACATCATCGCATGGCTCTTAATTTTAGTGATTATGTAAGAAAATTTATTTCATTTGTCTAAATTTAATTTTTTCTGTTTTTATAAATTTTCTGTGTCTATCTATCTATCTTTGAGCTTTGTACGTGTTTGTTGTGAATAAAGTTTGTATCTATCTATCTATCTATCTAACACAATAAGCTATTTTTTTTACTTCAATACTCCCTAGGATCAATTTGAAAACCCAAAATCTTAATCGCTTAGTCTATAGACATGAAATCTTGCACTGGTGTTAGTCAAACAAGGTAAGTGAAGACCATAATTGATTTTTTGGGATTTCCAAGGGAATTTAGTAATATCCCGGAATTTCAATTCGACTGCCGGATTGAGTGATTTATGCGCGCGATTCTTTACGGCTTGTATTTCTATATGAAATTATACAGGGTGTCTTGCAACTCATCGGCTACCTGGCACCGGGAGAGATTTTTTATTCCATAAAAATGACCCGTGATTGACCTGATGAAAAAAAAGAGCCCTCAGTTGTATTTATCTGGAAATACAGACGACGGTGTGAGCCGGGATTTGAACCCACGACCCTCTGCTTGAGAGGCCATAGGTCAACCCACTAGGCCACTGCGGCTTCTCACCCGGCTCCCACCTCTGAGTTTTTCGGAATTTATGTGCGAAATTACATTTGAAATTTACCATGAGCTTTACGGACTTTACGGAAAACCTCTTGAGGAAACCTGCATACACCTGCGAAGAAATTTAATGGTGTGTGTGAAGTTCCCGATCCGCACTGGACCCGCGTGGGTACTACGGCCCGAGCCCTCTCATTCCGAGAGGAGGCCCCCTGCAGTGGGACGTATATAAATAAATAAATAAATAAATAAATATCACGGGACAATTCACACCAATTGACCTAGTCCCAAAGTAAGCTAAGTAAAGCTTGTGTTATGGGTACTAGGCAACGGATAAACATACTTATATAGATAGATACATACTTAAATACATATTAAACACCCAAGACCCGAGAACAAACATTCGTATTTTTCATACAAATATCTGCCCCGACACGGGAATCGAACCCGGGACCTCAAGCTTCGTAGTCAGGTTCTCTAACCACTAGGCCATCTGGTCGTATAGGCTGGGACGATGATGATGACAGACGACGGGAGCGAATTCCATTCCTTAGCAGTTCGTATTAGGTTCTATTGTCGCTTAACTAACTGACATGCATTTTTTGTTTTGTTTTTCTAGAACTGTTATAATTTGGCCTCTCACTTGGTACCAGGTTATCGTAGAGTTTCGGGACACCCTGTATAACAAGGCTTTCAACGCCTCTAAGCCCGCGGTGCTACACAACCGCTAATCCCAAATTCAATTGTTCACAATCTTTCAATCACCAGTCGGTAAGTAAAGAAAAGCCCTGTCTCACGACAATGCTCCAAATGAAATTACATTCAGCAATCGACTAATCCGATTACGAGTCGAGTCGCAATCGATTCCATATCGATACTTTATCGATATTAACGTCGAGTTTAATTTGTTTTGTGATGTGGGCGATGTGGAATGATTCCAAGTATTATGGAGGTCCTATTTATTATTGCCTACTCACGTTTAATATTTGATACGATTTATACTTAAGTTTCCGAGAATCATTCAATTTTACTTACTCGCAACAATAGGTAATCCCTATTTTGTTTTTTTTCAGTTACCGTAAAATGGGGTGAGTAGGGTTCGCGGGGGGAGCTGGGTTGCGAATCCAGAATTTCTTTTTTCAGTAGCTACTTTAATTTTCGGGCTCAGGTTGCTCGCAAAGTATTTTATTATATATATATATATTTTTAAGTTATAATCTGCAATCAGTGCAAACACTTTTAGCAAATATGGTGCATGTTTCTCTCATTCAGAGTGTGTCCCCCAGCGAGAACATCTACTCATAATTCATTAAATCATAGGATGTCTTTTCTTTTAAGGCGTTTAACATAACGGGTTGATTGTTCGGCAAACTGTCAGTAGGCAATAAATTACTAGTGTACAAATCGATCCTAAAACCAGTATGGATGTACGGCCTTCAACTGTGGGGTAGTGCTTGTAACTCCTCTATCATGCGAATTCAGAGAATGCAGAACGTATTATATTTTTAGACATATTTTTTCTTCTTTTCGCAATACTAAGATGCCAAATCATACAATTTTGAAACACAAATTCACTGTCAAAGTTGATGCTCGAAAGCGGCGGATTTTTAGTTGAATTTAACTTTGTTATTATGTGATGTTTGCCTATGTAAGTGTTCATCTACCTTTCGGATATCGTTTATATACTTACATAGGTTATTGGAAACAGAAAAACATAAGTTATATTTTCTTTATTTATAATGGTTTTAACATAGAAAACCATGAAACCGCATTTGAGGATTTTTATTGGGAGAGCAGGGATGTACTGAGGGGTGAGTTGGGTCGACAACGGGGACAGTTGGGTCATGAATGGGGAGAGTTGGTGTTACGAACGGGGTGTATCGGGATGATAGAGGGGGGAGTTGGTGTTCGTAGTTCAGGGTTTTCGATTTACATAAGTTACATAAGTAGTCAAAATTTTAAGTATTTTAAAAAATATTGAAGTTGCAGAGGAATTAAAGAAATTGCAAATTAAATAAATATGTTACATTCAAATGTGCATTTTATTTATTTCATAGTGTGTCATGCAGGTCATTAATTTCATATTAATGTTTTTGATGGGATTAACCTTACTAATTCCATATAGATCAAAGTATTTTTTTAAATTGGTCTAAAAAACTATTTATACGTCATAAAAATAAGGGTCACAACTTACAGAAAACATTATACCGGTTTAAGTAGGAGCATAAATAAAACATAATTTTGCTACATTAATAAAAATTCTCTTGACAAGTCAAGCTATTGTCTTAATCCGAAAGTGTCAACCCTAGCAATTTTCCCATCTCACCCCATTGCTAGCCCTTGTAACTACGCCAACTTGCCAACTACGGGGTGAGCTGGGTTTGCCTACTATCATGTATTTTTCGTTGAAACTATGCAATGAAGCAACAAATTATCATTGACAAACTAAAATTCATACCTCCGGAACACTTTTTTGTATATAAATCAATGTACCACATATAAAAATTAAGTTTTATCCAGGTTTGAACTTCGATTTCGACCCAACTCACCCCATTTTACGGTATGTTTGTTGTTATCATACTGAAACAGTAGTAGCCTATCTTGTTTTCGATTTTGCTCATAATTAAGGAGTATCGTATTCGCGGTGACGAAAAATTTGAATGTTTTATTTGCAGATTTTCCGATTCACATCAATTCAATCTTATCTACTACTAGATTACAATATAGCTAAACCGTTTAAGTGAGCCGTCGCCCGCGTGGAGCAGGGGTATGACGCTAAAGGGGGCCGGTACCACTACCATGAGTTTACACTAGTTTACGTGACCGTACTCGCTAGCGACGGCGTAAATTATTTGTATGGAGAATTGTACAGCGCCTCTAGCGGTCACTTACGGAAGTACAAATCTCCATACAAATCATTAACGCAGTCGCTAGCGAGTACGGTCACTGTGAACTAGTGTAAACTCATGGTAGAGGTACGGAAGAGGTGCGGGCGGCAGGCACACGAGGCGCGCTCGCCGCCCGCACCTCTCCCGGTCACCGGGCAAACGGTCTAGCTATAATTATGTAGTACAGTAGACTAAGTAGATTTGTTCGTGACTTCAAGCAGAATTAAAATTTGTGGTAAAGATTCTTCATCTCTTTTATTGAATACTAGCGACCCGCCCCGGCTTCGCACGGGTGCAACTATATTATGCATGTATTATACTTGTAAACCTTCCTCTTGAATCACTTTATCTAATATAGCAGCCCGTCCCGGCTTCGCACGGGGTAGACAATTATTTATTTTTGGAAATTTGGATATAAAACACTTTTTTTCACAAATATTTTTATTTATTAAAAAATTATTATTTATTATTTATTAATTATTACAGACGTGCACGCCCCACTCCTGTATTTCAGTGCCCCCTCCACCCCGCCCGCCGCGATGCCCGGCGCGCTTTTCAGACTGCATCGCAAACAACGGCCACGGCGCTATGGCGGTTTTGTTTACTGTTTGAATTTTTTAATTCGTAATATCTTTTGAATGGAAAGTCCAATTTAAATAATTTAAAAACTATTTTATAGGTAGTTAAATGGTCTTTACCATTAAATAATTTATTTGGATAAGGATTAATATAAACACATAAATAGCATGGTTTGAATTTGGTTAGCATTTTCATTAATATTTAAAATGAAAAAAGTTGTTGTAGTGACATAACTACAATAGTTGGACATATGCTACCGCGGAGTTTTTTGTAGACATTATGATGTTCTTCAATATTGTTGTACATTATTTTGTTCTATCGCTAATAGTTTCGGCAGCGCATTCGACGAAAGACATTTTAAGACTCATTTTTCTACACCTTCGGTTACATTGTTCAAATTTTACCAAGGATCCCTAATTTTTTTCAAAATGAAATGTAGCCTATGTCAAATTGGAAGAATGTAGCATTCTATTGGTGAAAGAATTTTTTAAATCGGCCCAGTACTTTTTGAGCCTATTCATTACAAACATACAAACATAGGTACAAATCTTTCCTCTTTATAATATTAGTGTAGATATAAACACATAAATAGCATGGTTTGAATTTGGTTAGCATTTTCATTAATGTTTAAAATGAAAAAAGTTGTTGTAGTGACATAACTACAATAGTTGGACATATGCTACCGCGGAGTTTTTTGTAGACATTATGATGTTCTTCAATATTGTTGTACATTATTTTGTTCTATCGCTAATAGTTTCGGCAGCGTATTCGACGAAAGACATTTTAAGACTCATTTTTCTACACCTTCGGTTACATTGTTCAAATTTTACCAAGGATCCCTAATTTTTTCAAAATTAAATGTAGCCTATGTCAAATTGGAAGAATGTAGCATTCTATTGGTGAAAGATTTTTTTAAATCGGCCCAGTACTTTTTGAGCCTATTCATTACAAACATACAAAAATAGGTACAAATCTTTCCTCTTTATAATATTAGTGTAGATGTAGATGTAGATAAACATCTAGCAAAGCAACATCCATAAATCTATCATCAACATCATCGGTACTAGTTAGCGAATATACAGGGTTATTTGTAATTCACTGGCATCCTCCTAACCCTGAATTCCTATCACTCAAACAAATGTTTTTTGTTTTACGACTTTTTAAAATGAAGCACTTTTTTTCCCATACAAATACACAGAGTATCGTATAAATAAGAGGTAATCTCAAATTTTCAAAACGTTATTACACCAAAAATATTAAGTTATGACAAAAGCCGTGAAACAAAAAACATTTGTTTAAGTGGTAGCAGTTTAGGGATAAAAGGATGCTAGTGAATTACAAATAACCCTGTATTACTTAATCTTGTTTTCCTTATCCTGTGAGATTTTTTTTAAATCCTAAAATCCTTTTTTTACTGTTATGATAACGTAGGTACCTACATATATGCCAGAAGAGTCTAGTAATCATAGTTACGGAGATAGGGTCACTCTGCATCGAAAACATAAATCCCGTTTATTCCCTATCCCGTGGAAATTTCAACAAATCCGTCCTTTAATTTTTGCCTAGATCATAAAAGCAACTTTTGTGCAAAATTTTAGCGTTCTAGAGCCAAGGATTTGGGATGAGCAGTCAGTCAATCAGTCAGGACTTTTAGCAACTAGCATCCTCTTAACCCTAAACTCCTACCACTTAAACAAATGTTTTTGTTTTACGACTTTTGTCATTTATTCTATATCTATCTTCTATTCTATTTTATCTATATCTATACATATAATAAATCTGTAACAAGTCGGTGTCTGTACATTGAAAATATTTGAGAAAAACTGTCACTAGGGCTATTTATTAGCGCAATAGAACCCAAAACAATTATTTTTAGAAGTATTGTCTGTTTGTCTGTTTGTCTGTGTGTTTGTGCGCGCTAATCTCAGAAACGGCTTAACCTAGAAGGATGCGGTTTTCACTGATATATTGGCATTTTTTTGGATTAACATTTAGCGTTTGTTTCATTTGAATCGGTTCACAAATAAGAAAGATACGTCTATTTTAAGATTTTATCGAACAGGTTTTTTTGTTTGAACGCGCTAATCTCAGGAACTACTGCTCCGATTTAAAAAATTCTTTCAGTGTTAGATAGCACATTTATCGAGGAAGGCTATAGGCTATATAATCATCACGCTAACACCAATATGAGCGGAGCGGAGCGGAAGAATGTTTCAAAATCGGGGGTTTTTGAAGTAAAACTTCTATAGGCACGTTTGACTTGTGGTGAATGTGAACGCGGGTGTGCGGGGGGGTTTGGCGGGGGGTGGGGTTGGGAGGGGAGTGCGGGGGGGGGGGTATTTTTTTATATCGTGGAACTAAGGAGAGCCATAATTGATGAAAAAGCAAATTGGATAAAAAAATAAGCTGCCTAAATTACTAATTCCACGCAGACGGAGTCGCGGGCAACAGCTAGTAAGTTAATATTTTTGGTGTAGTAACGTTTTGAAAATTTGAGATTACCTCTTATTTTTACGATACTCTGTGTATTTGTATGGGAAAAAAGTGCTTCATTTGAAAAAGTCGTAAAACAAAAAACATTTGTTTGAGTAATAGGAATTCAGGGTTAAGAGGATGTCAGTGAATTACATATAACCCTGTATATGAATAGATGTATGGCCAAAGTTTTACATCAAGTTCACACCTATATTCAATGAACTCATGTATATTAATACTACGTTGTGACAAGCCGAAGCAAGCACCAATTATATGGAAATTTCAACAGATCATAATCCTATTACCGGCTTGATCCCCATCTTGATCCCGTCTTACAATGGTTGTGATAGCGTTCTCATTATTTTGTAAGTCACGTTAACCTTTCGAAATGCTTATACTGTTGGTATCTAACAAAAGTTAGTTTGTCAGTGATATTATGAAGCACTCTAACGACCGCTTTAGCCTAGTTGGTAGTGACCCTGCCCATGAAGCAAGAGGTCCTGGGTTCAAATCCCGGTAAGGGCATTTATTTGTGTGATGAGCACGAATATTTGTTCCTGATTTATGGATGTTTTCTATGTATTTAAGTATTTATTTATCTATATAAGTATGTTTATCGTCGTCTAGTACCCATAATACAAGCTTTGCTTAGTTTGGGGCTAGGTCGATTTGTGTAAGATTGTCCCCTAATATTTATTTATTTTATTTATTTTTATTTACTCTTCAAATACATCTGGAACACAACGTTGTCTTGGATTTTGACTGGAAAGTGGCGAGTTGAAGCTACTTGCCACCATGCTTAGATACATCATTTAATGAAGATAAATAAATATCACCACCACAACTCACACCAATTGACCTAACCCCAAATTAAACATCTATGTATCGAGCACAAACATTCGTATTTTTCACATAAATATCTACACCGACCGGGAATCGAACCTGGGAACCTCAAGCTTCGTAATCAGGATCTCTAACCACTAGGCCATCCGGTCGTCAAAATATGTTATTTTTTATTTTTTTTTTATTTTACAGGCCAGACAAACGAACTAGTGGATCACCTGATGTTAAATGAACACCACTGCCCATAGACACTCGCAGCGCCTTACGCGATACCAGTGCGTTGTCGGCCCTTGATGATGCAAGAATAGTTTTTTGAATAATATCTAAAATAAGTATGTTTATCGTCGTCTAGTATCCATAGTACAAGCTTTGCTTAGTTTAGGACTAGGTCGATTTGGTAAGATTGTCCCCTAATATAATAATAATAATAATAAAGGCGTAGGGACGTGACGACCCCATCGCCCGCTGGTGTTGTCGTGTCACCAGTGCAGTCAGTCATCGCAGGGCGGCTTGTGGCGAGCTGTTGGTGCGTAGCGACACCACGAACCCGAGACTTCCAGGGGTACACATACACACATGCGCCTACACACACACTCACACACAGTTACACACCCACCCCGCCTCTAGTTTGCCTTTGTTGGCCGCCTAGAGTGGAGCGCAAGAGCTAAATGCTCGAAGGATGGATGTGTTTCCGTAAGTGGCGAGTTGGCATTTTGAAGTTTAAAGTCCAGGAACACCTCTCCATCCTTAGCCGTTTACACCAATGTTGCCGCCTCGTTGCCCCGAGTGGGCAATAGTTTGAGGGGCCCATTTAGTGAATGGCGAGTCACCGCCTACCAAAAGTTCAGTTTATGAGATATTGAAATGGTAGGTGTCCGTTATCTCACTCCATAGCCCGGTAATCCTGTCCACAACATCCCAACCCCATAGCCAATTCCATGTCGATTCCTACCTGGCAATAGATTGGCAACTGTGGAGGACTGTCCGCTAGCACATCCTCATGGTGTATTAGGGGATAGACCTCCATAGTTGCGCCCATCTCATTTATATTATATGGTACCAAAGGCCTCTTCATGTTGGCTTCGGCCCCATGAATGCCTTTCAAATGACCGGGTCCCCATGGGCCCGTGTTCGGAAATCCGTACCAACATAATAATAATATTTTCTTTATTTACTCAGACAAATTACATCCATTTTGTTAGTAAAATCATACAAATAACTTATAATCTATTGTTAGTAAAAATTGTACAATTTGACAAAGGGATTCTCAAAACCACTTAGTATTTTGGGATCTTGACCATTTATCTTCTGTTCGTTTTTTCTATCATACAATTAGGCTCTTATTAGGTTTTTGTGGCATCTAAATCCTTCGTGCTTAGTTCACTAAACCGATGACCGATGATAATACGCCAGTAAAAAAAATAGAGTAAGGCATGGAGTTCCATTTCCCATTAAGTTTATTAAACAGTCCTCATTTAGCTGTGTAAAACGCGCACGCTGTGGTTATCCAAAACGCAAGAATTTGAATAAAACTCATTAATTTAAATCTCAGACGGCATCTCACCCTAAAACGAAAACAAATACTCGGCTGAATAGTATTTAATTAATTTAGATGTATTTGGAATGGCCGAGGGGCGGATATAGTTCTCGCGATACGCGGCCCGTTGTCTTTGGTTGGGACCAAGATAAAGCTTTCGACAGAGGAGGCCTTTTATGCTAGTATTTGAGTAGTATTAAGTCGTAGGTAGCGTAGTGGTTTGACCTACGGCCTCTCAAGCAGATTGTGGATTCAATCGAACACGGGCTTACAGCTCTGAGCTTTTCGGAATTTATGTGCGAAATTACATTTCAAGTTTATTATGAGCTTTACGGTCTTCAGTTTATTTGTAGCATTGCATTTTTTTTTGATTATCTGCGCCCAAATGAAGAAAGTTATTTATTGTAATGAAGATGTAATTGGGAAGTTAGTTTGCAATAAAGATGTGAAAGCGTTGGTTTTTGTGTATTCAACTTCCGAATGAATTGCAAATGTATTCACAAATGCCAAATAACAAATTGGTTTCATTCATAATATCATTATCAACGAGAAATAGTATATAATCAGTCTTTTTTTAATTCAAAGCGTGAAATCGTCATACGTATCTGTGGGCTTCCTAACTAATCTATACCTATCAGCGCAGGAGCATCGGGTCAGCTCCCGGCATTAAGATACTCGATAACAAGACAGCTTTCCGCACTGACCGAGTGAACCGAGCGAACCGACTGAACCGGACGAATGGCGCGAGAGGCCGATCCACTTTTGTTTGCCTTTCATTGTCGTTTTGTTTTGATTTGCTCGGTTAACCTAGCAATTTTTGGTTGAGTTGCTCAGTTTTACTTTTAAGGATTGTCTAATCTGGAGGTGTATCGAAATCTGGATTATTGTCATACATTTGGAAGAAAAATGTACAATTTACAACCGCAATGACACACTCTATCTTTAACCTTTGTTTCGTCCTTTTTGTAAAAATATTTATGTGCCTTGTGTTGTTGTAAATAAAATATGTATTTTCTTTCTTTCTTTCAAATAAAAAAAACATTACATAATTTGGGCTCCACTCAGCATTATGTCGCGGCAAGCCGCAACAATTTCACTTGGTAGTTCCCACGCGGGCCCTGTGCGGATTGGGAACTAACCACTTATTAGGTACAAATGTTGCGAACTCCTTGCATTTTTTGATACTTTTTACTGTTTTATATCTTTTTTTATAAAAATACTTTTTGTCACTCGTTATATGTCGTTGTGTTTGTTAAGGTTCTCTAAGCAAATTTGTATGGTTGAGTTGCTTTCCATTAAAGATTTTTACCATTATTTCAGTCACATCGTCGTTTCCATTACAGTCCATTTCCTTTACCAAGCCTACAAATACTATGGTGAGTTGCTTGTCGCACAACGGAATGTTTTAAGCTATGTTAAACTATCAATGTTAAATTACGAATTGTTTGAATTCCACCCTAATAAACCTTTACATCTTCTCAATTCCGTTTTATTTATATCCCTTTTCTATAGTTATCAAGTCATTCAAAAATTTCTTCAAGCCTCTTCTTCCATGTTCGTTAATTCAATTTGACACTATAAGTATAAGACCCATAGACTTAATTTCTCTACTTATTACGATGGGAATTGATAAACCCGTACCCAAAACAATCATGGGCAGAACGCGCAATCAAACGGGAAGTGATTTGAATCAATAACGCGTAATGATAATGATAATAGAGGTGTTAGCCTGTCATTAAGGCTGGCCGAGCCACGCCTTAGCTCCGGGAAACGAGAAGATAAAGAGTGGTGTAGACTGGAGGATATGAAGCAAAGATTGGCTAAATTTTATAATTTAATGATGTTTTGGACTATTTTTGGGGTGCCTCAAGTGGAAAAAGGAACACTTACAGGATCACTTTTTCGTCCATTTGTCTTCATAGGTATGAGTGAAACTGTTTTTCTCAGTAACGCGTGGAGTATTAATTTGAAACACTTAAGGCTTTGAGCTCTTGCAGACGCACTTGCTTTAAAACATTTACAAAGAGCTGTTTTCTTTTACGTGTCTATTTTTCTACACTACTCCGAAGGACCATCATTGCCAAGAAAAATGCGCTGCAAGAAATTTAGCAACAACTTCTGTTTGAAAATACAGTGATTAGATACACACACACAAACACACATTATTTATTAATAAGTATACAAATGAACTGAAACAATTACTTTGCTCACCCGCGACCTTACGATAGTTACGTTTATGTTAGAAATGCGTGTTCATGCAGTTCTCCACCTCCACACTGTAGGTACGAATAACGAACACATACAAATCACACAAACCCAACCATCACCACCACCAAACTACATTGACGCGTTTCGAACTCAACCAGAGCTCATCTACAGAGTACTTAGGTACCAGCACAACCGTTCGCTATGGTCGCGGGTGACCAAAGTAATTGTTTCAGTTCATTAACATCTACGCAAAGTAACGCCTGATTAAATATAGTATTTTATGCAACTGTATCATAATAAGGGCCATTAAGACACGAATGCGAGTTTATAACATGAGGCGAAGCCGAATGTCATAATAGATACGCATGAGTGTCTTAATGGCCGATTATGAATAGTTGCATACATTAATTTGCTACGAGTTCAAAATAAACAATTATTAAATAATGATTACTTTACATAACGGTCAATAAATGAATTTTTCGATTTTAAAAGTAGCAAATTATTGCTCACTTCAATTGCCGCCTGTTTTATTTCTAGCGGCGTCAACATTTCTGCAACACTTAATTCACCAAAGTTACAAATTCTCACAGATAAAAAGTCATTTAAATAGTGATTAACTCTTTTATTTCTTTCAACTTGAATTGAAAGAACTCCGTGCAAAGCAAAACAAATTCCCGCTATTTTGAAACTTTTTTTTTCACTACTCGCAATCTTAGAATGGACCAGGGAACTTTAGGTCATACAGCCAAATTGAACGATGTTAAAATACTTATATTTAAAAATGACTTTAAAATTCATTTATTGCCCGTTATTTAAGTATTTGTTATTTAATAATTGTTAATGTAAACATATTTTAATTAATGTAAAATGACTTTATATTATTTTCCCGCTTTATTTTTTTTTAATTTGCGGCTGTACTCGTACCATAGAGCTTGATCATCGTGTTCTCAATTACGAAATTTCGATTGAAAAAATAAACCTTGATTGTGATTGGTCCCACCTGTTCTTACTCATTTTTAAGCAACCAATCACGTGGCACACGCATATTTAAAGAAACTCGGTTATCAAAATTGATTTCAGTATTCTTTTTTTGAATGTTATTATATTACTCTGTCCCGCAACATAATGAAATTACTATGGGTTATTATGTTACTGAATTTGCACCATAGAGTATAGAACTTGGAACAGACTTATAACGTTAGTTATTATTACATAGTTTTTGACCATATAATTGAAAGATTATACTATAGGAGCAGAAAAAATTATTAATAAGTATACAGGTTTATTATTTCTACTAACTGTTTTGATGAAGTTCGTTAAAATATTTATGTTGGTATGATATATGAATTTAATCATTATTC
The DNA here is from genome assembly GCA_947859365.1 of Archips crataeganus. Classification (NCBI taxonomy): domain Eukaryota; kingdom Metazoa; phylum Arthropoda; class Insecta; order Lepidoptera; family Tortricidae; genus Archips; species Archips crataeganus. The sequence continues at coordinate 20,179,444 of OX402058.1, forward strand.
CGAGAAGTCTATCTGGTTTTTTTTGGCGATAACCTCCACGAGGGTCTTGTATTTACACGAAATTTAAAAGATACTGGGCTACGTTTAAAAATAGAAAATAACACGGTCATGTTATCTTGATATCTTGAGCTAACCTTAATAAAATGTCCTGTCTGGCCAAATGGTTTGATTATCGTGTTATGTCTTAACCTTCCATTATGTTCAGTTAAACGTATGTTTGTGTATTGAAGATAAACTTTATTTGCTTAAATTCAATTATGCATTGCAAAATTTTCAAGACTAATGAAAAACAAAATAAAAATTTTTTTTGGTGACTTTTTGAAATTTACATATAGTAGGGACCGAAACAATATAGAGTTAGTTGTGGATGATGTAGATGTCACATTTTTACTATCAAGGAAATTGCAGAGACCAGAGTAAAGGTAACTATGTAACTCCGACACTTGATTATGGACATGCCATCCATAATCAAGGATTAACGATTTAATTTTTTGATTCCAAAACCGTGCAAGCAACCCTTAACAAACTTTTAATGAATTGACATAATTGTTTCGTATTAAATTTTTATAAATTACCTAGCTGTTATCCGCGACTTCGACCGCGAAGAATAGGGGTATAAAAAAAATAGCCTACGACCTATTCTCAGACCTACCGAGTATGGAGAAAAAAGTTTCATGAAAATCGGTCAAGACGTTTCGGAGGAGTTCGGTAACAAACACCGTGACACGAGATTTTTATATATTAGATTTTAAATCACGTGAAATAATTTTCATACATTTGTTTTTTGATCTTTGTTAATTTGGGTTTTTCAATTCTGCAATAAATTCAATGAGGTTTCATCTTGCGTATTGAAAAGCTTTTATTTGACAAGTGTTTGCTTCTAAGATTACACCGTGTTATCTCTATTTCGAAGAATCGTGACTAGAAATAACCAAAGAAAAATGAATACGAAGACGCTGTGACCGTTCACAGAAGATTAACATTTCACAATAGATTACGAGGACACAAAAAGTGTCAAAGCCCATTGTTGGGCAGTCAATCCTAATCCTGTAAAACTGTCATAACATTGACAAGTCTTTACCTGCCTCTGGGACAGAATATTCAAAAGGGATATGAGTTACGAACGCTTTTTAATGGGTACCTACAACTATTTGACATCGTTGTTAGTAGACTTTATAAATATTTATCGTCTGTTCCATCCGAAATATCTATTTTAAAACAAAATGCTTTAGAAAGACGTTGATACAAAGTCATAAGTACGTCGTACTGAAGTGCCGATCGATTTTATGACTTCGTGTTTTTGAATAATTTGCACCTTTAATTCATACTACTATTCATATTGCTGACTATAGTGATACTGAGGCTATTGAAAATTATCTTACCACAAATTCCACTAGTTATCACAAAGCGATCAAAAATATTTCAGGCAGTGATTATTTAAGTTTTCTCAAACATCCAAGGAAATGTGGTCCTTATAGTCGTGACAATAGAACACGAAGTATGCCATTGTATAGCAGTTGAGGAAGATTCGTTCTAATTTCAAATTAGACGACAATAATGGAATTTCATACAAACATTGCTGGCCAAGGCCAGCAAAGAGATTGTCTTTTGTTTTAGTGGGTCGTATTTTCTTTTATGGACTATCAATGACATACTGCCAATTAAGAAATATTTAGTTTGTGAATTTACTTTTTAATATCTTACTTAGCTAGATTTAATAAAATTAATAAGGATTGGCGTTTATTGTTAACAATTTATTAAAATAACCCATTAATAAGGTCGTAATTTTTTAATAAATATAAATCATCTCAAGATTTTGCGTCAAAAACATTAACTGGAACAGCTTACAAATAAATTGCTGGAAAAAATATATTTTGGCGGGAATAAAAAAAAAACAATTTGAATTAAATATGAATATATAAGTTGAACATTCGTGTCATTTCCTTGGATTTATTTGAGAAAAGCACTATACAAGCCTTGGCCACGAACAGGGATTGCCGGCCTCGTATCTCTAGATGGCCTCGTTAACACTCGGCCGGCAATCCCCTATTTCGCGGCCGCTGCAGTAATGTACTATTAACTAAATACTGGTACTTACCCTTGTTTTTTGGCACTCGCGATACAGACCCAGAGTCTATACCTCACTGTGTTCTTCTGTGGCATTTGTGACGATCGCGACAGAAGAAAATGGACTGATATCTTGGAGAGAGCAAGCAGTTTCGGCGAAAATTCACGCAAGTTGCAAATACACTTGAATCGAAACTAACGGAGGAACAAGCAGTAGGCAGTATTGAAAAATGGAGCTGAAGATGGATGCGAAAACTTTTATAAGTACCTACATATATGTATATAATATAATTATTACACATATTAGCCTAGTGGTTTGACTTATGGCCCTTCAAGCATAGCTTTTTCGGAATATATGCCCGAAATTACATTTATAATTTATCATGAGCTTTACGGTGAAAACGAAAGTTGTTGACATAGCCCGAAGGATTAGCACGCTGAAGTGGCAATGGGCTGGTCACGTTTGCCGTACAACTGACGATCGTTGGAGCAGACGTGTCCTGGAGTGGAGACCACGTTTAGGAAAACGTAGTGTGGGACGCCCTGCAACACGTTGGACTGATGACCTTAGGAGGACAGCGGGCAGTAGATGGATGAGGGAAGCCCAGGATCGCGAATGTTGGCGCAATATGAGGGAGGCCTACGTCCAGCAGTGGACGGACAATGGCTGTAGATTACGGTGAAAGAAATTTAATGGTGTATTGTAGACACTGGCCACCGAGACCGTGTTGCTGTTTCGTAAATTTGAACTTGTGTCTTCTAGAACATCAATAAATAAACAAACAGCGGACATCAGGACGGTCTAGAGAGCCATTCCTCGATAGGCATTCTTGAAGTGTTGTTGTTTGTACAGTTGAACTTGTAATAAATCCATGTTAAAGAAAGTACAAGTTTTCATTTAAATAATTGAGTGCAAGTCTTTTAGCTACGTCCCTCAGTTAGGTCCCCTTACAGTATGTTAAGTTCCTAATCAGCGCTGGGCCCGCGTGGGAATCAAGCCCCCTCACTCTGAGAGGAGGCCTGTGCCTTGCAGTGGGACGTATATAGGCTGGGACGATGATGACGATACGATACATATTAACCTGAAAGATATAAACCACATTAATTTTGTGATGCCTTGTAAATGGAATGTAGGTATGTATTATGTTATCTTAGATTATTTATACACTAGATAGAGCTTAGGCGGCATGAAAACGTCCCGAAAAATATAAGCCAACAGTTGGCTTATACCTATGTCATTCATTTGCCTCCCTTCAGTTTGAATGACGTAACGCGATCGTAATATGAAGCTGTCAAATGGATTTTTGGACGTTTTGTATCGCAATGTTTGCTTCTGACACTCTATCTAGTGCATAAATAATCTAAGTATGAACTAAATGAACTAAAACAATTACTTTGCTCACCCGCGACCTTACAATAGTTACGTTTATGCAAGAAATGTGCGTTCATGCAGTTCCTCCACCTCCACACTGTACGAACACACACAAATCACATAAACCCAACCATCACCACCACCAAGCTACACTGACGCGTTTCGAACTCAACCAGAGCTCATCTTCAGAGTTACCACAACCGTATGCTATGCTACCAAATGTTAAACTAACAAACCAAAACAAATGTTTTAACTTGTCACTGTAACTTCTCAAGTACCCACTTTATTTTTCTTATTCTCAAACTACCCCACAAAAATTAACTTTTATTGACATATTTAAAACTACCTTGAATTTTTTGTTTATTTATTTATAAGGCATATTTAATTAATACTAACTGTTCAAATTCGACCCAAGCCGCAGTAAAGGAGAAGATACTAAATTTACCTGTTCATTAATAATAGACCCCATAGTGTTGTACCTAATTATTTCCATGCATTCCAGAGCCCCCATTAGGTACAACACTATGGGGTCTATTATTAATGAACAGGTAAATTTAGTATCTTCTCCTTTACTGCGGCTTGGGTCGAATTTGAACAGTTAGTATTAATTAAATATGCCTTATAAATAAATAAACAAAAAATTCAAGGTAGTTTTAAATATGTCAATAAAAGTTAATTTTTGTGGGGTAGTTTGAGAATAAGAAAAATAAAGTGGGTACTTGAGAAGTTACAGTGACAAGTTAAAACATTTGTTTTGGTTTGTTAGTTTAACATTTGGTAGCATAGCATACGGTTGTGGTAACTCTGAAGATGAGCTCTGGTTGAGTTCGAAACGCGTCAGTGTAGCTTGGTGGTGGTGATGGTTGGGTTTATGTGATTTGTGTGTGTTCGTACAGTGTGGAGGTGGAGGAACTGCATGAACGCACATTTCTTGCATAAACGTAACTATTGTAAGGTCGCGGGTGAGCAAAGTAATTGTTTTAGTTCATTAATATGGACCTCCGCAAAGTAACGCCTGATTCAATAAATTATTTAAAATAATCTAAGTATGTTATGTAGGTATAAGCAAGGAGACCACCAACGACTACACATTAACTCACTAGCTTATCGCCGAGGGTTTTAACAACTCCATATATCCTTCAACACCACCAAACATCCGAACTAAAAGATGGCATCTTTTTTGCCCATTTTTTTCGCGTAAGATCGTTCCATTTGGCCCGATAGGACTGTTGGTTTTAACTTTTAGCGTTTCGAATGCCCTTTTTGTCGCATCCGTTTTAAATTTTGATCCCACAATGTGATAACACTTTTTGTGGTGTCCTTCGATTGTAGTGACTTAAGCCTGGTACCTTTTACCTTCACCGTAATCTTAAGAAGTGATTCAAGAGCTGAATAACAATTTCTAGGAATGATTAACATAAGGATTTGTATTTTACGCTTTAGATGAATTCATTTTCAATTGCAAGCCGCAGTAGCATAGTGGTTTTGACCTATGGCCTCTCAAGCTGAGGGTCGTGGGTTCGAATCCGGGCTTGTATCTCTAAGTTTTTCGAAATTTATGTGCGAAATTACATCGGAATGGTGAAGGCAAATATCATGAGGACACCTGCACGCACACATCTCCGAAGAAATTAAATGGTGTTTGAAGTTCCCAATCCGCACTGGACCCGGGTGTGAATTACAGTTCAAGGCCTCTCATTCTCAGAGGAGGCTTTTGCCCAGCAGTAGGATAATGATAATGATATTTTGGCTATTGGTAGCTGCACGATCAATTATCAACAATACTTAATTAATCCCATAAAGCCCACGTCAAAGTTTGACTATCGTAATTTGACACTTATTGTCAAACAAGAAAGGTTGAAATTTGCTTTATCATAGGTACAGTCGAAGGCATAAATATCTATAGGTAGTAGTCGCGTCAAATTTAAACATTAACCTTATGCTTAGTGGAGTGGCATAGAGTTGTGTAGATATTTTTGACGTCTTGGTAAAGTAAATTTTTACAATACAAATTCATTCATCATCATCATCATTTCAGCCGAAAGACGTCCACTACTAAACATCAGCCTTCCCAAGGCTCGCCAAACAGATCGGTCCTACGCCATCCGCATCCAACGCGTTTCCGCAACCTTAACCAGATCGTCGCTCCATCTTGTTGGAGGCCTACCTACACTGCGTCTTCCGGTCCGCGGACGCCACTCGAGAACCTTTTTGCCCCATCGGCTATCAGTTCCACGAGCTATGATGTCGGTGACTTTAGTTCTTGCGCGGATTTCATCATTTCTAATGCGATCCCGCAGAGAAACTCCGAGCATAGCCCTCTCCATCGCCCTCTGAGTGACTTTGAGCTTTCTTATGAGGCCCATCGTTAGCGGCCACGTCTCAGTACCATAAGTCATTACTGGCAACACACACTAGTCAAAGAATTTTGATTTGAGACATTGCGGTATATGGATGACAAGATATTGCGGAGCTTCCCGAACGCTGCCCAGCTGAGTCTAATTCGATTGACTTTGACTTTACGTACTAAATACAAATACAATTATTTATTGACTAGTATGAGTCTTTACGAGGTTTTTAGTGTGCAGTTTATCTATCTATATAGCGATCCGGGTATCACCAACGGTGCTGGCTGAAAATCAGCGCTGGGGTGCTTGCTATAAACGCCTCAGCATTATGCTGAGCCAGTGTCCTATTTGCAACCGCAATGATACATTCTATCTTTAGCGTTCGTACTGTTCTTTTTGTAAAATATTTATGTGTCTTGTGTTGTTGTAAATAAATGTATTTTTCTCAAACATGCTATGAAATATTGACGTTATGTTCCTTATAATACGCCACGAACTGTCACGTTGCAGGTGCGCCTAGACGAGAGGTCAATAATGGAATTTTATACAACATTGCTGGCCTTGGCCAGCAAAGCGATCGTCTATTGTTTTATGTGACACAGCACCATGACGTTTAATAGGTCCACGTGGTCGACGTGGATGGATGGATGGATGGATGGATGGATGTTGATGGATGTTGATGGATATTGATGGATGTTGATGGATGTTGATGGATGGTGATGGATGTTCATGGATGTTGATGGATGTTGATGTTGATGGTGATGGTGATGATGATGGCGGTGACGGTGGTGGTGATGATGATGATGCATGTTTGAGAAAAACTCTATACAAGCCTTGGCCACGAACAGGGATTGCCGGCCTCGTATCTCTAGATGGCCTCGTTAACACTCGGCCATCTATAACTACTCGGCCGGCAATCCCCTATTTCGCGGCCGCTGCAGTAATGTACTATTTCTTTCTTTCTTTCTTTTCTTTTAGGTTATAAGATCATTTTAAGCTTTCGAAAAATCTTTTTCTCATTGAGAACGACACCCTCACCTCTTTTCCACCCAAAATAGACGATAAAGAGTTATAGTTCGTATATACGCAGTGATTTTTATGAAAATGTGCCTCTCGAGGCGGCTTTATGAAACATCGCGCGGGTGCGGCGGCATATATTATGTTATGCCATATTTACGCAGCAGATATGTACTGCTATAATATATTATGGATCCACCCATCTGCCTCACAGTTTCACCCGCATTAAAATGTGACATTATTTTACGTGGTAAGCTTACGAGTACCTTGTCTTATCATATACGGCATAAGTGGACGAAGTCAGACAATAGTTAAACATAAGTAAGCTTTCTATTATCGTTACGAATCTCATGTCATTATCATCATTTCAGCCGAAAGACGTCTACTACTGAACATAGGCCTCCCCCAAGGCTCGCCAAACAGATCGGTCCCGTGCAATCCGCATCCAACGCGATCCCGCAACCTTACCAACGCCGCTCCATCTTGTTGGAGGCCTACCTACACTGCGTCTTCCGGTTCGTGGACGCCACTCGAGAACCTTTTTACCCCATGGGCCATCAGTTCTACGAGCGATGTGCCCTGCCCACTGCACTTGAGTCTGGCGATTCTTCGAGCTATGTCGGTGACTTTAGAGAATTTCACGTGAATTAAATAAACTCTTATATATCGAAACAGTAGGTTTCTTTACGCTCAAATCTATTTCCAACTTTCAATTTCAGCTACTTTCGAAACACTTTTAGATTTAAGTTCATAAATCCACCTAGACAGACAGTTTGATACTTGGTATTATATCTTCGCAATCAGTCTATATCTTCTAATATATAAAAAATCTCGTGTCACGCACGTTGCTTGTTATCGAACTCCTCCGAAACAGCTTGATCGATTTTTATGAAATTTTTTGTCTATATTTGGTAGGTCTGAGAATAGTTCGTAGGCTATTTTTTATACTCCTATTCTTCGCAGGCGGAGTCGCGGGCAACAGCTAGTATTATACAAGTTAGCTATGAAGTATCTTTTTTTTGTACTTATTTTTTCAACTTCATTTTTTTATTACTTTTACGGTCATCCCGTGAAATCATATATTTCGTACTAAATACAAACTGAAATATAGATGCACAGAAAAAACCCCAGAAAAAAGACCAATGCTGGGAATCGAACCCAGGTCCTCAGCATTCCGTGCCGCGTGCCATACCCCTACACCACCACTGGTCTAGAGATTAGACACGAATCTTTCCTATACATCATACAAGTATCTTTTTTTTTTTTTGTACTTATTTTTTCAACTTCATATTAGCTAGTATTATTATATAAAGTACAGCATCTTCTTCGTCGCCCAGTTTTCACCATCAACCCCTATTCTCAATCCATACTAATATATAAACGTAGACGTATCTCATAAATAAAAGTGAGAGTTTGATTGTGATTTAATCAGATTGTTTAACGATTCGTAGGTAATTTTTTTAAGTCTATCAATCCGTATTATATCCTAACCGATCCTATGATAGATAGGATATATATATAACTTTTACTCATTTACAGAATTTTGTGATTATAATAATATGTATACGATATACAGGGTGGCAGCTACAGCGTGTTTATCCTTTGCCCGCTTCTCGGAATTATAATAATATGTATACGATATACAGGGTGGCAGCTACAGCGTGTTTATCCTTTGCCCGCTTCTCGGAATTATAATAATATGTATACGATATACAGGGTGGCAGCTACAGCGTGTTTATCCTTTGCCCGCTTCTCGGAATTATAATAATATGTATACGATATACAGGGTGGCAGCTACAGCGTGTTTATCCTTTGCCCGCTTCTCGGAATTATAATAATATGTATACGATATACAGGGTGGCAGCTACAGCGTGTTTATCCTTTGCCCGCTTCTCGGAATTATAATAATATGTATACGATATACAGGGTGGCAGCTACAGCGTGTTTATCCTTTGCCCGCTTCTCGGAATTATAATAATATGTATACGATATACAGGGTGGCAGCTACAGCGTGTTTATCCTTTGCCCGCTTCTCGGAATTATAATAATATGTATACGATATACAGGGTGGCAGCTACAGCGTGTTTATCCTTTGCCCGCTTCTCGGAATTATAATAATATGTATACGATATACAGGGTGGCAGCTACAGCGTGTTTATCCTTTGCCCGCTTCTCGGAATTATAATAATATGTATACGATATACAGGGTGGCAGCTACAGCGTGTTTATCCTTTGCCCGCTTCTCGGAATTATAATAATATGTATACGATATACAGGGTGGCAGCTACAGCGTGTTTATCCTTTGCCCGCTTCTCGGAATTATAATAATATGTATACGATATACAGGGTGGCAGCTACAGCGTGTTTATCCTTTGCCCGCTTCTCGGAATTATAATAATATGTATACGATATACAGGGTGGCAGCTACAGCGTGTTTATCCTTTGCCCGCTTCTCGGAATTATAATAATATGTATACGATATACAGGGTGGCAGCTACAGCGTGTTTATCCTTTGCCCGCTTCTCGGAATTATAATAATATGTATACGATATACAGGGTGGCAGCTACAGCGTGTTTATCCTTTGCCCGCTTCTCGGAATTATAATAATATGTATACGATATACAGGGTGGCAGCTACAGCGTGTTTATCCTTTGCCCGCTTCTCGGAATTATAATAATATGTATACGATATACAGGGTGGCAGCTACAGCGTGTTTATCCTTTGCCCGCTTCTCGGAATTATAATAATATGTATACGATATACAGGGTGGCAGCTACAGCGTGTTTATCCTTTGCCCGCTTCTCGGAATTATAATAATATGTATACGATATACAGGGTGGCAGCTACAGCGTGTTTATCCTTTGCCCGCTTCTCGGAATTATAATAATATGTATACGATATACAGGGTGGCAGCTACAGCGTGTTTATCCTTTGCCCGCTTCTCGGAATTATAATAATATGTATACGATATACAGGGTGGCAGCTACAGCGTGTTTATCCTTTGCCCGCTTCTCGGAATTATAATAATATGTATACGATATACAGGGTGGCAGCTACAGCGTGTTTATCCTTTGCCCGCTTCTCGGAATTATAATAATATGTATACGATATACAGGGTGGCAGCTACAGCGTGTTTATCCTTTGCCCGCTTCTCGGAATTATAATAATATGTATACGATATACAGGGTGGCAGCTACAGCGTGTTTATCCTTTGCCCGCTTCTCGGAATTATAATAATATGTATACGATATACAGGGTGGCAGCTACAGCGTGTTTATCCTTTGCCCGCTTCTCGGAATTATAATAATATGTATACGATATACAGGGTGGCAGCTACAGCGTGTTTATCCTTTGCCCGCTTCTCGGAATTATAATAATATGTATACGATATACAGGGTGGCAGCTACAGCGTGTTTATCCTTTGCCCGCTTCTCGGAATTCCCTTTTGTTCTCCGCCCTTTGCCTCCACTCGCCAAATTTATGTATTTTCTCTACATGACTGCTTGAAGGAAATGGTTTTATTACAGAACTATCGTTTGATTTCTGATAAATAGCCTTGGGATGTATTTGTTGCGTACTAAGACTTCGCTATGTCTTTGCAGGAATTGTTTATGGGAAGTTTCTACGATCGTCTGGCGTAAACAGCGATATTAAGATTATTTTACTTTTAAATATAAAGTGTACTTAAAGATAAATGCTGCCGTGCCCTGCGGTGGGACGTATACAGGCTGGGATGGGATGGGCTGGATGATGATGATGATGATAAAATATACACACATCCATATTATAATCATGTCTCCTTCCCAGCAAAGGGCTAGGCAGAGACTATTTGTTTCCACCTGCCACGATAAATATTAAAAAAATAAAATAATAAATATTAAGGGACAATCTTTCACAAATCGACCTAGTCCCAAACTAAGCAAAGCTTTTACTATGGGTACTAGACGACGATAAACATACTTATATATTTATATACTCATGCTGAATTCTGCTACCCCCCTCCTCACCGACTGAAGTCTCGGAGGCCGCCCTGTTCCGCAGCCCAGACTTTGAACGGCTTTAGTCTCGCGGATAGGTGGAAGGCTGAATGGTCTTCTGCCATGGTGGGAAAATCCGCACTGCACACTGATCCCACAATTAAGCCAAAAGGTTTTGATCTGCCCCGCAATCTCTGGTGCCGTTTGAACAGGCTGAGAGCTGGGCATGGGCGTTGTTATTCCCTGCAACATAAGTGGGGTTGGAGGGATTCTCCGCTCTGCGATTGCGGTGAGGAGGAACAAACCATCGAGCACATCTTCCGGCGCTGCCCCCTTCATTCCTACCCCGGACCTGCTGAGGACTTGGACGATCTGACTCCTGACGTAGCTGCCTGGCTTAGCAACCTCAAGACTGTTCTCTGATTGCCCTCATATTTATAATGCCATACGATTAATAATAATACTTATATAGATAAATAAATACTTAAATAGATAGAAAACATCCATAACTCAGGAACAAATATTCGTGCTCATCACACAAATAAATGCCCTTACCGAGATTCGAACCCGGGACCTCTTGCTTCGTAGGCAGGGTCACTACCAACTAGGCTAAAGCGGCCGTTAAACGATACTGACATACATCTTTCGCTTCATACTTGCTCGCCAGTTTCGTGTACTCTTGACCTGACCATTCTCCAAGACATCCCCTATCTGATCATGGAATATCCTTCTAGGTCTCTACTTTCCAAAATTTCCATCATCATATAATATTTTTTAGAAATCATGTATCTTGACGAGTTCTTGAGTGGAGACCACGGATCGGCAAACGTAGCGTGGGACGTCCTCAGACTCGGTGGAGCGATGATCTTCGCAGGGCGGCTGGCAAGAGCTGGATGAGAGTGGCCGAGGATTGTGCTCAGTGGCGTGCCATTGGAGAGGCCTATGTCCAGCAGTGACCGAACATAGGCTGATGATGATGATGATGATGTGTATCTTGAGTTCTCTCAGTTTTTTTAGTAGTGTTATATAAAGTTTGTTGTTTATTGATTTTCTAATTTATAATATTACTCCGTCCGCGTGGAATTAGTAATTTGGGCAGCTTATTTTTTTTATCCAATTTGCTTTTTCATCAATTATGGCTCTCCTTAGTTCCTGGATATAAAAAAAATATGGGTGCACACAACATGCTCATAAATATGTCCCATAGCTCTTATGTCGTCGAATCAAGGTATAGGTATATAACGATGGGAGGATTAAATCGCGATACTTATTTTTGCACTTGACCGTACGTTGCTGTCAATCAGCTTGCCCGCTAAAGTCAACCAAGCTTGCACTTCAACTATTTCTTCCAAACCTTATTCGTTTACATTTACATAATACTATGCCGAACGGGTCCTTTTATACCACGAAAAACTTGTAAGCCTTATAACGTAGGAATAGAGTGCTAGGTTTATAATATTGTAATAAAGTGCAACTAGATGGCTCTGTCTGTAATTAAGATAGTAGCGCGGGGAACCTATCGATGTTTAGAAAATTATATTTCCGAAGGTTTAGAATCCCGAAAACTTCATTTGTTCGAAAGCATTTTTTTCTGAAACTGTAAATATTTCAGTATTTATCGTGTAGAACCCTTTTGGTTAGGGTTATTTTATAAAAATCCTGAAATATTTACAGTTTCAGAAAAAAATGCATTCGGATAAATGAAGCATTCGGGATTTTAAATATTCGGAAAAAATATTTCTATATTTTGATAAGTAACCAGTAGCGCGCGCGCAGTGTCAAGTCAAGTCATCGGCTAATCCGGCTGCGGAGAACTGGAACGTTGGGAGCCATTTTGGGCTTTAGGGTTGTCGCTTACCTATTTTATCTCCAGCTATTATTCTCACTGCTGTACATAGGCTTGTAGTTCCAAAAGCGGGCCCAGTACGGATTGGGAACTTGAAATCATTGATTTTATTCGCAGGTATGCGCAGATTTTCCAAGATGATTTCCGCGGATAAGTGACTGTTCGCCAATCTATTTAAGTTTTCCTATTGAAACCAGGTTAGCTTGAAAAGATCACTTTTTAGGGATAAGTTCGACTTTGTACTTTTTGTTTTGTTGTTTATTTTTTTTTGTACCGTTTTTGTGTCTTATAAAGAATTTACATAGGTACGAGGGGCGTTCAATATAAAGTGAGAATGAGATGGAAACTCTTTTAATATTACGAAATTAAATACTGGCCGGTAAAGCTAATCTATCTAGCTGATTGCTATGAAAAAAAAAACTAACTGTCTTTTGTTTAAAAAAATATACGGTAATTTCTTTGCAATGCTATTGAGTACGTTAGCGAAAATGGAGAAAATTTAACTGCACGCCGTTATCAAATACTTGTATTTGAAAAATTTTTCTACGGACCAAGTCAATTTGGATTTGCGGGACACTTTAGGGTCTAATGCTCCTCCGTATTCGACAGTCGCACGTTGGTGCGCCGAATTTAGACGTGGAAGAACATCGGCAATGGACGACCCCCGCTCCGGACGCCCTACTACAGCAGTAACTGAAGAAATTGTGAAAAAAGTCGAAAACTCAGTTTTGGCGGATCGTCGTGTCACAGTTCGTTTTATTGCTGAAAATTTTTGAAATTGCTGAAAAAGATTTCAACGGGGAGCGTGCATAATATTTTACATGAACGCTTGGGTATGAAAAAGGTATCTACGCGTTGGGTACCAAGAATGCTTACTCACACGCAAAAACAAACTAGACTAGAGATTTGTCAAGAAGCTTTGAACCTGATGCAGCAAGACCGGGAACTTTTTTTGTTGCGATTTATAACAATGGACGAAACATGGCTCCATCATTACGACCCTGAAACGAAACTGCAGTCTATGACATGGAAAAGGCCATCATCTCCAACTCCGAAGAAATTCAAGGTGAGCCCATCTGCCGGTAAGGTCATGGGCTCTGTTTTTTGGGATGGTAAAGGGGTATTAATGATTGAGTATCTCGAGCATGGAGCCACTATTACGGGCACTTTATACGCCAAACAAATAGCAACATTGCGCAATGAGATCCGCGAAAAACGGCGAGGTAAACTCTCGAAAGTTGTGCTGTTCCACCAGGACAATGCCCCGGCACACAAGTCCGCCGTTGCAATGGCTGCAATTCGTGATGCTGGGTTCGATATCCTTAAGCAAGCTCTGTATTCACCAGATCTCGCTCCCAGTGATTTCTACCTATTTCCGAGATTGAAACAATACCTGAGAGGCCAGAAATTTGAAGACGACGACGCGGTAGTCGCTGCAGTACAAGATTTTTTAAGTACTCAAGATGAGACCTTTTTTAAAAATGGAATTTTAAGTTTAGAAAAAAGATATACTAAGTGTATTATGCTAAAAGGTGACTATGTCGAAAAATAAAATGACATTTAGTAAAAGTTGTTTATAACATACTCATTCTCACTTTTTATTGAACGCCCCTAGTAACTACATTTTTTTTAGTGAATTTCAAGGTTATCAATAGTTTGGCCGAATTTCATAAATATGCCATAATGTGTCATTTTCCATAATTTTCTGAAACAGTATTTTCTTCAGAATTGTTAATATGCTATCTAACTAAGGCTGGATTTTACCAAACTTTTATTCCGAGAATAACGCTTACTCTCAGATAGTAATGTCAAATTACTATGGCGGTTTGACATTACTATCTAAGAGTAAGCGTTATTCTCGGAATAAAAGTTTGGTAAAATCCAGCCTAGTAAGATAACGTTTAAACGTAGATTAAATTTCCTCGGTTAATTTTCTGATAAGTAATTAGATTATCCGTATGTAATTAAGATCTTTATTATAGTCTTCTTTTGGTAAGACTGTAGATATATAAGCTATGGATTTAATATAGCCGCATGTCATCATCATAATCATCATCATCATCACCTTTGCCTAGAGGTTAATTTATACATCCCACTGATGCGCAGAAAATGAGAGGGCAGTGGGTCCCACGCGTGCCCCGTACGCCTTGGAAAATGCACACATACACACACACACTCACACACACACACACATTCACCCCATTGAATTTATTCGCCGGTAAGTGGGTTTAGAAGGTTGGCAGCCCTGATAGCTGTACCGGATGGTGCGCCTGCGCAAAAAACTGGCCACAATCAAGTGTCACGTAAGGGCCGCGCCATCTGACGCCTTGCCACATCCAGCAATAGCACTCTACACATCCATACTAACCCATACTAATTATTATACCACTAACCAAATACCAAACCAAATTGACGACCGAAATGGCCTAGTGGTTAGAGAACCTGACTACAAAGCTTGAGGTCCCGGGTTTGTTTCACGCGTCGGGGCAGATATTTGTATTTCACACACACCATGGAATTACTTCGCAGGTGTATGCAGGTTTCCTCACGATTCTTTCCTTTACCGTGAAGCATGAGGTATATTTCAAATGTAAATTATTTATTTTATTATTATTAAATGCGACAGCGTGTCTGTCTGTTACCTCTTCACGCTCAAAATTAACCGATTAGATGAAGGAGAAGCAGTGAAAGTTTTTTGGCTCATTTCATGATGATGATGAGATTACTTAAATAATAAAAATTGGTCAAGCATGATGAGAATCATAAACTATCAAACCCTGATTGAAAGGCGATCATGCGCGTCATGTTTTTAAATTCAAAAACAAACATCCAACAGCACTTCATCAACCTTCTGTACAAAAACGTGTAAACCCAAAGGCCATCGCTATCAATTATAAGAATCGTGTATTTTCGAAACCTTTGAAGTCGCTTCACCAAAAATTTTATTACCCCTTGATTTATGTTACGATCGCATTTAATATTCCGTATCTTGCATATCTTTGATACCTAATAGGCGGTGTAAAGTCACAGACCTCACAGGGAGACGTAACAATCGGACTAGTGTTTACGAAATTTACTTTCCTTTCGCCGTGACTGTCGTTACTGTTACCAAAAGTCACAGTGAAAACTAATTGTGACTTTGTCACTCAGAGGCCATATTGTCTAACGCTTTTGACGCTTGCCTTCGCTTTTACCATCTCTTTTTGTCATCACTTTATACCATTCGTCAGAAAGAAATAGTGATTGCGAAGGCAAGCGTCAGAAACGTTAGACAATTGGGAATGTCTAAAACAAATTACCAGTGGTTTTTATATTTTTTTTGTATAGAAAAGTCAATTATAAGGAACTAATTTCAATATTTTGTCATTTAGTTCTCTACTTTTTCAAAATTAATTATTGAAACTATTTTAGTTGATGACGTCAGATTATAATTGAGGGCTCCCACAATGCCAAATTTCTAAATGTATCTAAATGCGTACGATAAGGCAACCACTTTAATTATTTTTTGCGTAGTGGTACACTATACACTGTGTCACTTTACTGGCACTGTCAAAGTGCTAGATGTCAGACAGCGGGTCCAAATCAAACTCCGTAGTATAATCCACGCATAAATTGTGAAGAATTCTAACCACATAGAATAAAGTACGACTTGAACCGGTCACGCAATTTACACCAATGTCAAATGAAGGTCATTGCTTATTTGTTATATAATAAATTCATTACATAATATTAAAATTAAATAACTACAGAAAACGAGTTAAAAAGCATTTATCTCGAAATGGTTTTCGATTTACTATACATTGCAAAAAAATAGACATCCCCAATTAGCCTGCTGGCCACGCTGGTAACGATGTAAGTTTTGCTAGACGGTAGACGCGTAAGTCACATTTTGCGAATCAATTCAATCAGTACGGTCTGTGTACTCGGAGTGATATGCACGGACAATAACAGTCATCGGCCTATACTTACTTATTATATGTATATCGTTACAACTTTGAAATAAAAAAAAGATTCCGACGAATTGAGAACCAACCTTTTGTTGAAATCGGTTAGAAAGCTCGTAAGTTAAAATCAATTTTGTAGTTTATTTCGTACATCTTAAAAAACAATGCGATTCGTTGTTTATTATGATACCAAAACGTTGTCGTTGCGTGAGTTACTCAGACACCTAAAAGACGAAGAAACAACTTACGTTATTTTGTAACATTATTCGTCCTTTGCATGTCACGGTGACGCTTTTTAAACGCGGATCACTGTGATTTTTTCATCGTGACGTTATTTTTCACCCATCTCTACATAACTGGCGCGAATGATGGTAATGGTTAATGTTACTGCTTAATGCCACAATCGGTGTGATATACAGGCCAAGTGACGGTATAATTTAACTGCGATGTACTTAATAAATATACGGGCGCGGATAACATCTTTAGCGCGCAGCTTTGCTGATGCAGTTTAAATTTTTGTGATTCTTTGGGACTGGAACTGTCTGTAATTTTTTCAAGATACAAAATCGTTCGTACGTTGAGCAGGGATGACATTATTGATAAACGGGTATGTATTACAATACCGAAGTACGAAAGACCGAATGTATTAAAACATCGAATGATTCTGAAACCGTTAACATTTTAAGATTGTTATAAAACAAACCTAACCTAACGGGTTCTGTATGATGCAGTTTTAATAAATTCTGAGAAGTTTACGGTTTCAGAAAAAAATCGTGTCTGTCTTTTGACCCATTCGATGTTTTAATACATTCGGTCTTTCGTACTTCGGTATTGTAATACATACCCTGATAAACAGGTAATTAAACAGATAGATAAGGAAAGTTTATTGACTCAGGCGTTACTTTGTGGAGGTCCATATTAATGAACAGAAACAATTACTTTGCTCACCCGCGACCTTACGATAATTACGTTTTATGTAAGAAATGCGTGTTTATGCAGTTCCTCCACCTCCACACTGTACGAACACATACAAATCACACAAACCCAACCATCACCACCACCAAACTACACTGACGCGTTTCGAACTCAACCTGAGTTCATCTTTAGAGTTGGCACCACAACCGTACCGTAATACCTGATTTACACTCTCGCCTCGTGCTTCGTCTCGTCGTCTCGCTCCGGACGCGAGCCTGCAACTCACGAGACGAGGCGCGAGGCGAGCCTATTCACACTCTCGTCTCGTTGCTCGTCTCGCAGTTCGTCTCGCCACTCGTACGCGAGTGTAAACCAGGTATGACCGTTGGTTAGGGTGCCAACTCTGAAGATGAGTAGAATTTAGAACGTAGATTATGTAATCTTAACTTTTAATTCTTTTATTTAGATGATAGAAATAATTACCGTTTAAATCGTATCAGTTTTATGACATAAAATGTATGAGAAAAAAGTCAAAAAACTGACTCAAAAAATAAGAAGACTTTTTTCTTTTAGTACTTGTAATTTTTATTAAGAAAATCACAAATTTTTCCTATTAAAAAAAGTAAATAGTGCATTTTAAATTGCCCACCTACCGAATATACAAATAAAATTTAAAAAATCGGTAGAACCGTTTCGGAGGACTGCGACCACAAACACCGTGGCACGAGATTTTATAGGCATATTAGCTAGCTGTTGCCCGCGACTCCGTCCGCGAAGAATGGGGGGGGGGAGGATAAAAAATAGCCTAGTCTCAGACCTACCGAGTGTAGGGAAAAAAGTTTCATAAAAAATCGGCCAAGCCGTTTCGGAGGAGTTCGGTAACAAACACCGTGACACGAGATTTTTATATATTAGATTAGATAGATGATGCAACTCACTCTTTATGTCGCATGTAAATTGTTGGCGTCATCTGACGTTCAGCCGTTAAGGCAAACCAGTGTTTTAGGTCCAGGCTAAGTAAAAAGGGATGTCACTGTTGACTGTAAACTGCCACAGTATCATGCCTTGTGTGGCCCTTAGTCGGGCTTTTCGGAATTTTCAGTATGAAAATTGATCCAGTTAAGATGCCAATTATTCAATTACAAGTCCATAGGTGCACAAAATCAACAAATAAATAAATTAACAAATTAAGTACCTAATTTAAATTACAATAAAAGAATTTTTGTCACAATTCGTTAAAAATGTAAAGCAGTATGAGTAAAGTTTGAGTCTGTTACAAAGTCCTTTCATACTCGTATTTGTCAGTGCATGTTTCATTCCTTCAAACTCATCCTTTCCCCTGTTCAATAATGCACGTCTGGACTCAAGTAAGCAAGCAAATATGGCCGAACAGGGCAGAGACAAACTAGAGTTCTGGAGACAATAAATATGGTGTCAAATAGAAAATTGCCACGTTCATGTCTTATACGACGACATTCGACTTTTGAACTTCGTATCATGCCGTGCCGTTTACGCTAATAGTTTCAAACCGAAGAGTGAAAGAGGCGGCGCGATACGACCTTTGAATTCGGGGGCTATTCCTTGTCCCCGGCGTTGCTAGGGTGGGGACTGTGACAAATACAAACGACTCACATTTGATACTTTACCCGAGAAACTTGAATATGATACTAACCTAGAGACGGCATAAATCACTTGTTACGATCCTAGACATCTGAATTACCTCCCGGATCTCTTCGGAGCGATTCAACTTAGGGATCTTTAGAAACGAGGAACGAGTCTTTGTATTTCAAAGGGCCAGAAATGCACCTGTGATACCTTCGTATTGCGGGTGTCAACATGCGGCAGTGATTGCTTCCCATCGTTTACCCCTCTTAAATATAAAAAAAAAACCGGCCAAGAGCGTGTCGGACACGCCCAAGATAGGGTTCCGTAGCAGGTACGAAAAAATCTTTGCATACTTTATTAATGTGGTTGTTTTGGTCCCAACCCAACTCCCACCGCGCGCAGAATTTCAATGTCGGCGGTACAGTGCCATCTATCGGCGAATTGGGTAACTAATCTAATAGTATGTA
This sequence comes from Archips crataeganus, assembly GCA_947859365.1. Lineage (NCBI taxonomy): Eukaryota > Metazoa > Arthropoda > Insecta > Lepidoptera > Tortricidae > Archips > Archips crataeganus. Next base: position 20,199,003 of record OX402058.1, read on the forward strand.
TGTTGATGGTTTTTAAGATGTAATTCTTTATTATATGAACCGATTTCAATTGTATTTTTTTATTTGAAAGAAGATACTGTTAGCGTGATCTTATAGGTCCTTTAAACATGAAACTACCGTGAGACTCACTCATAGTGAAAATATATTCCGAGAGGAAGGGCTACGGATTAGCCCGAAACATGTCGAGTTAAACTCGTTTTAAGACGTGAGTGATCCGTTTATTTTCACTAGGATCTTATAGGTACTTAAAGAAAAAAAAATGCTTGCAATGGCGGTTAAATTACAATCTTCGTTTAGAAATATTTTTTTACAAATACTTAAAAACTGCTCAACTGATTAAGTTGAAAATAATTTTCCTAGAAAGTTTTTATTAAGTTTAACTTACGTGATTTTTTTCATATTTTTTAGGCGTGCGGTTTAAAAGTTAGAGGGGGGGACACATTATTTTGAAATTTCGGAGTGAATATCTCCGAAAATATTCACTGTTTAAAAATGTGGTTTTAGCAAACCCCTATTTATTTTCAAATACCTATCCAATGATACCCCACACTATAGGGTTAGTCGAGAAAAAAAAGATCACCCCCACTTTACGTCTATGGGAGGTACCCTAAAAAAAATTTATTTAGTTTTTTTTAAATAATCACTTTGTCGGCGTGACTGATATATATATTCATGCCAAATTACAGCTTTCTAGTACTAACAGTCTCTGAGCTTAGCCGCGGACAGACAGACAGACAGACGGACAGACATGGCGAAACTATAAGGGTTCCTAGTTGACTACGGAACCCTAAAAATCAATCTTTATCTACATATTTCTTGGACTAAAGCTAATCAGTGCATTGGGCAGGGCACATTGTTCAGTAGAACTGATGGCCAAGGAGGCCAAAAAGGTTCTCGAGTGGCGTCCACGGACCAAACGACACGCAGTGTAGGTACGGAATTTTCATTTTAGTTTAGTTTTTTTCGTTCTATTGATTTGAAAAATGTCCTTAATTTTCATAAAAAAAATGAATGAACTTTAAAATTAGAATGCCCAAGTTGGCTTCCAACAAGATGGGGCGACGAACTGGGGCTAAATTCAGGAACGGCCCAACACGGTTTGCGAGCGGTACTTCAATCGTTTGGGAGAGGGTAGGAATGGGCTGAACTTGGGATGAGCTTTATTTTCCTGTTAATTCGCTTTGTCTATACTAATATTATAAAGAGGATAGATTTGATTGTTCGTTTGTTTGTTTGTTTGTTTGCATTGAATAGGCTCCAAAACTACTGGACCGATTTCAAAAATTCTTTTGCCGTTAGACAGCTACATTATCACTGACTAATATAGGCTACTTTCTACCGCGGAATAATACCTTTTCCTACGGGAAAATTAATTTATCACGGGCGAAACTGCGGACGGAAGGCTAGTAATAAATAAATGAATAAATAAATAATTAAATAAATAAATAAATAAGACTCATCCCAATCTCAGCCCAAACCTCAGTCCTCTCGCAAACCAGTGATTTTTGGCGTTCCTGAATAGCAGTTTCAGTTTAGAGTTTTGCAAGAGGATAGTTGCAAACAATTGAATTACCGCTCGCAAACCGTGTTGGGCCGTTCCTGAATTTAGCCCCTGGTTAAGGCTGCGGGACGTTGGATGCGGATGGTTCAGCAGTGGACGTCTTTTGGCTGAAATGATGATGATGATTAACATCCTGGACCTTCACAAAGTAACGCCTGAGTCAATCAATACTTGAGTGTATTCAGCGAAGTACAAACCACGTCACCCACAGACAAAACTTAAAAATTTACATGATTGCAAGTTACTAGCAGCGCTAAATTGAATTCTACATTAAGTACCAGTGTTTTATTGGTCTGTTGGTGAATCAGCATAGCTATATTGAATTTTAACGGCAACGCGAATAAAAACGTCAGTCTGTCAAAACACTTAACGAGATTTGCGCGCGCGCGCGCATAGTATGACGCAGAACAGCCATCTTGAATATTTATATTAATTAATTATTTCTGCAGGAAGATCAACTGGTTAAGTAGATCAACAGAAATATGTAACAATTAGCAAGGACATTATGGTCATTTACATTATTTTGGTTTCATAAGTAATGGTTACTATTTATTAAAAGCGTTTTAGTCCTTTCAAATTGTTGCATATTTGCTTTGATTTATTTTTCAAAAGTGTTTTTCAATGAAAAGACGCATCAAGATCGCTTATCTTCTTTCTAATGCTAAAAAAATTAAGTATACACCGTGAAATTTTAGTGGTTGTTTTCCCGAAACGAGGTGATTTAGTTACCTAAACTATCGTACGATCGTACGCTACTTGTACTAACGAAGCGTTACTATTGGTTTGCGGTCATTTTCGACATTCGTTTTTCACAATTGGATTTTTGACTCTGGTCAAAATAGTAATTATAAATCGATTGTACAATCGATACTAAATCACCTCGTTTCGGGAAAACAACCACTGTGCACCACACGTGTTTTCATGCAGAAACCCGCCCTTTTCCTTCCTCATGAATCAGCATTGATCAGCACGTAACACAGACTCAACTATTTATCAAAAACAATATTATGTACGAGGGCAGGTCCAAAAGTTTCCGGCCTAACAAAGAAAAGTAGTACATATATTCACAAAACTTCTTTTATTTTTCGATATAGACTCCCTCTATTTCAATGCACTTTTCAGATTGAATTGAAATAGAGGAAGACTATATCGAAAAATAAAATAATTTTTGTAAATATATGTACTTCTTTTCTTTGGTTAGGCCGGAAACTTTTGGACCTGCCCTCGTACATAAAATAACGCGTTTAAAACTCTATAACAACATGTTAGATTATATATATTCTTAAAATATTACGTCAACTAGCATTATTCATGGCTGGTCAATGTAAAAGCATGCTGCATGTGGTAGCTATTTTGTATGATCTATGGCCAGACATAGTAATCCGAAAGCAATACTGTAACATCTATCGTGACATGCATACCTAAGTATGTTTTACAAATAAATATTTTGATATTTGAAAAGAAAAATATGTAACTGCCACTTCTGTCCAATTCGCAGTCACTAATTTATTCCAAAGTTTATTTAAGAGCACGTTTCTTTGAATAGCAATCAACATCGTGCATAAAAAGACGCAAAAACAGAACCTAGTTAGTCGATAATGACGGCACAAAGGTATCATATTTGATGTTCACTTGTTTTTGCTCAATGTCTACGTCTCTAGCATGATGAATGTTCACAGCCTCGACGGCAAGAAACTCGACCGATGCGAAACCGGTAACGGAGAAAATAGAATATGCTTGTCATGCCGAGTGAAATGTTAAGCTTTATATGCATCGTGCTCACACGCTTTATTATAAATGAATTCTTTGCGAACTAGTTTGCTAGAATGCCTATTGTGAGTTTCTTATATGGAAGATGTACATCTAACACAAATAAAAGAATAGAATCGAAAGCTATATGAGTAGCAATCGCGAAAGTTTTTATTAATACACTAGTATGATTTATAGAATCGAGAGCGATGAGACAATATTTATCTTGGTATTAGTGGTCTTTTCTGTTATACTTGTAGGGATCTTTTGTGTAATTAATTACCCCTCCTTCGCACTTAAGTCTCTTGGTGCGGAGTATCCGTCGCCAAAGAGTCTCATTCTTAATATGACATTCAATGTGTTCCATTGTTACATTCTCTTCGCCACAATCAATTCTACAATTTTTATTGTCCTGTAGTCCCATCTTTACTATTATGTGTGTAGTATCGTAAAAACTTTCCAAAATTCTTGAGAGTAATTCATAGCGTTTTATCAGTTTGTCTACTGAAACAATAACGAGAGTAAAAAAAAGATGGTTAACTTCCCATCTAAGTATCGCTAGATAAATCATCACAATTACTAGCGACTTTTTAATTAAACAAAAACCCAATCAAAAGCAAAACTACCTTAAACATACATTCCGCATATAGTAGTAGGTAAGTAAAATAGATGTGATAAAAACGGTAGCATAAACCGGTCGCGCGTGCTAGTTCAATCCTTAAAGAATGTTTTAACGTGACCGTAAAGAAGTGTAGAAGCGACGTAATTGTTTAATAGACACATATAATTGAAGCGAATTATTTAAAATACCGTTTACGCATTTGAAAAAAATTTTGCCGCTAACATTTATGTTAAGAGGCTGTGGAAAACCGGGTAGTTATGCACGATGCAGTTTAATGGTATGTCATACACTCGGCGTCACGGAAATCGCACACCCACGGATTTCTGTGTCAAGCCATTATAAACCTTTTACAGTCTTAAAGGTAAAGTATGGGTGTGTATTTAGATTCATATGAAAGGTAATTTAATCCTCCATTTAATAACAATGCAAAATCGGTAAAAAAAGCAATAAAAGTTACTTATAAAGATAAGAGTTAGGTATATTCGCTTGAAAGCAAAATTGCGCAATTGGGGATGTCTATTTTTTTGCAATGTATACTAAATCGAAAACCATTTCGAGATAAATGGTTTTTAACTCGTTTTCTGTAGTTATTTAATTTTAATATTATATAATGAATTTATTACATAACAAATAAGCAATGACCTTCATTTGACTTTGGTGTAAATTGCGTGACCGGTCCAAGTCGTACTTTATTCTGTGTGGTTAGAATTCTTCACAAATTTACGCGTGGATTATAACTACGGAGTTTGATTTGGACCCACTGCCTGACATCTAGCACTTTGACAGCGCCAGTAAAGTGACACTAGTTACAGTGTACCACCACGCAAAAAATAATTAAAGGGGTTGCCTTATCGTACGCATTTAGATAGATTTAGAAATTTGGCAGTGTGGGAGCCCTCAATTACAATCTGACGTCATCAACCAAAATAGTTTAAATAATTAATTTTGAAAAAAGTAGTGAACCAAGTGACTAAATATTGAAATTAGTTTCTTATAATTGACTTTTCTATACAAAAAAAATATAAAAACCACTGGTAATTTTTTTAGACATTCCCAATTGTGTGCGATTTCCGTGACGCCGAGTGTACTAAAGACTTGTTTTAAAATAAGAGAGTTAATAAAATGAAGTCACAAATTAAATGAAAACTAGTGGGTCTGAGAGCTGTAGACTTCGCGCGTGTGTCTTTTACGTTTTCAGTCCCAAGAACTGAATCAAAAAATAAAATCCATGTAACTATCGAACCTACTCACAATAATTATACTACCTACTATATAAACCGTTTCAATGAGTTCTCGCCCGCACAGTACAGGGGCTATGGGGTATGACGACAAAGGGGCCGAGAGAGGTGAGGTGAGGGGGAGGCGAGAACGGTCTAGCTACAATAACTAAGGGCCTACGCTAGCTGACGCGGATTACCCGGAACGGACGCCCGTCGTGCGCGCGTCTAATAAGAAATTGTATGAACAGCGCTAAGTGGCGCGGGCGCGTGCGACGGATTTTCGGTACATTTTAGACCCGCGAGCGGGCGCACGCGGCGGACGTTCGCTTCAGCTAGCGTAGGCCCTAAAAAGTAATGATAATTGTAGATCTGTTTGAAAAATATATACTTTGTTGATTTTCTAGCCGGATTCTACGCAACAAGGTTTTTCTGAATCGCTAGTAGATTCATCGACATTCATTACTGATTGTTATAGCTTAAATTGAATCCTACTTCATACTAATATTATAAACGCGAAAGTTTGTAAGAATGGATGGATGGATGTTTGTTACTCTTTCATGCTAAAACGGTTTGACGGATTCTAATGAAATTTGGCACAAAGATAGTTTATAATCCGGATTAACATATATAATACTTTTTATCCCGGAAAATTGTATAGTTCCCGCGGGATAGCGATAAACGAATTCTTCGCAGACGGAGTCGCGGGCAGCAGCTCGTAGATAATATTTTGATCTTTGGCGGAAAATGACAGAAAGAAGGGAAAGCCTTTGCTCAGCAATGGAACACTTAATAGGCTGTACAAAATGAACATGTGTTTGAAACTTCATAAGTAGTTTGATGTCAAAGTGTGCGCGAATTAAGAAAAATATGCTCTAATTGTGCTCTACGTTCCTGTCTCCCAAGGAATCAAAATATTCCTTACTAAATTCATCTTCGGTACTATTTTATTTAAGCTGTATTAACCAATATGGTAGATTCTCAGTAGCCCACGTGTGGCACATCCGCGCATCCCACGGTAAATCCTTCGGCACCGCCATAACGCCCTGCGTGCGCGCACCTCACTGCCTACCGCGATTCCGCGCAACCAGCGGCTTGACAAGCGATACCCTGTTCATTGCGCGTTCAGCACGCTCGTCGCACAGTGACTAGGTTGGTTACACGCAAAGTATTTGAAGAAGCGTCTCTAGTCGTTGTAAGAGTAGTCGTGGTGGCTGTAAATGTGTCAACGCGCACCCCAAGAGCAAAACGACGGAATGTGCTATGCCCTGGGCTATATCCTGTGCCGGGATGCTGAGGCTGGAAAGTAATGACAGCCCTAATATTTTGGCTAACTAAACTAAAACTGGTCAAGTGCGAGTCGGAATTGCAGACGAAAAATTCCATACCACCGTACAATATTTATCATAATCATCTTCCTTTCAGCCATAGGACGTCCACTGCTGGACATAGGCCTCCCTCTTTGACGCCCAATCATTACGGTTGGAAGCGACTTGCATCCAATATTTATACTTAGCACATTTATGAACTAAAACAATTACTTTGCTCACCCGCGACCTTACAATAGTTACGTTTATGCAAGAAATGTGCGTTCATGCAGTTCCTCCACCTCCACACTGTACGAACACACACAAATCACATAAACCCAACCATCACCACCACCAAGCTACACTGACGCGTTTCGAACTCAACCAGAGCTCATCTTCAGAGTTACCACAACCGTATGCTATGCTACCAAACGTTAAACTAACAAACCAAAACAAATGTTTTAACTTGTCACTGTAACTTCTCAAGTACCCACTTTATTTTTCTTATTCTCAAACTACCCCACAAAAATTAACTTTTATTGACATATTTAAAACTACCTTGAATTTTTTTGTTTATTTATTTATAAGGCATATTTAATTAATACTAACTGTTCAAATTCGACCCAAGCCGCAGTAAAGGAGAAGATACTAAATTTACCTGTTCATTAATAATAGACCCCATAGTGTTGTACCTAATTATTTCCATGCATTCCAGAGCATCCAGACGCAACCCCTTGCCGCAATAATGTAACACTTCATAAGAATCTGAATCTAACAATGAATGATTTGATTCCAACAAATGTTTTGCAAAATTCGATCTATCTGGATGCTCATTCCTATATGCCGAAACATGCTCTTTAAATCTAGTATTAAAACTTCGGCCTGTCTGTCCTACGTATATCCCATTGCAGTCATTACAAGTAAGCTTGTATACCCCCGATCTAGTTCCCTTATCTACCTGTTCTTTGTGGTTACATAGCCTAGAGTACAAAGAGTTGTTAGTCTTAAAGGCAACATTAATATTGTTTGATTTTAAAATGCCATAAATCTTATCAGACAAACCCCCGACGTAAGAGATGCTAGATCTATATTTGTTAGTAGACTGAGAAGGTAACGCAGCGTAAAGCATGCTATTTACTAACCGTGCCTGCTTCTTTTGAACTAAACTATCTACCATTGATTTTGTATAACCATTTGAGATCGCTATCTGATAAATAGTACTCAACTCTAAATCATAATGTTCCTTAGAAAGAGGCACAGTCAACAATCTATTAACATAACAATGGAAAGCAGCCAGTTTATGCTGCCACGGATGTTCCATTGTTATGTTAATAGATTGTTGACTGTGCCTCTTTCTAAGGAACATTATGATTTAGAGTTGAGTACTATTTATCAGATAGCGATCTCAAATGGTTATACAAAATCAATGGTAGATAGTTTAGTTCAAAAGAAGCAGGCACGGTTAGTAAATAGCATGCTTTACGCTGCGTTACCTTCTCAGTCTACTAACAAATATAGATCTAGCATCTCTTACGTCGGGGGTTTGTCTGATAAGATTTATGGCATTTTAAAATCAAACAATATTAATGTTGCCTTTAAGACTAACAACTCTTTGTACTCTAGGCTATGTAACCACAAAGAACAGGTAGATAAGGGAACTAGATCGGGGGTATACAAGCTTACTTGTAATGACTGCAATGGGATATACGTAGGACAGACAGGCCGAAGTTTTAATACTAGATTTAAAGAGCATGTTTCGGCATATAGGAATGAGCATCCAGATAGATCGAATTTTGCAAAACATTTGTTGGAATCAAATCATTCATTGTTAGATTCAGATTCTTATGAAGTGTTACATTATTGCGGCAAGGGGTTGCGTCTGGATGCTCTGGAATGCATGGAAATAATTAGGTACAACACTATGGGGTCTATTATTAATGAACAGGTAAATTTAGTATCTTCTCCTTTACTGCGGCTTGGGTCGAATTTGAACAGTTAGTATTAATTAAATATGCCTTATAAATAAATAAACAAAAAAATTCAAGGTAGTTTTAAATATGTCAATAAAAGTTAATTTTTGTGGGGTAGTTTGAGAATAAGAAAAATAAAGTGGGTACTTGAGAAGTTACAGTGACAAGTTAAAACATTTGTTTTGGTTTGTTAGTTTAACGTTTGGTAGCATAGCATACGGTTGTGGTAACTCTGAAGATGAGCTCTGGTTGAGTTCGAAACGCGTCAGTGTAGCTTGGTGGTGGTGATGGTTGGGTTTATGTGATTTGTGTGTGTTCGTACAGTGTGGAGGTGGAGGAACTGCATGAACGCACATTTCTTGCATAAACGTAACTATTGTAAGGTCGCGGGTGAGCAAAGTAATTGTTTTAGTTCATTAATATGGACCTCCGCAAAGTAACGCCTGATTCAATAAATTATTTAGCACATTTATTTTTAAAAGAACTGCCCGCCCCGGTATCAACGGGTGTACTAATAAACTAATTAATAAAACATTTTCTTTCGTACAAATCTCCTCTTGGTAGTTACTGATACAACAAGAAAAGAATTAGACAAAATAGGTGCAGCCGTTCTGAAGTTATACCCGTACAGTCTGCATTTGATTTTTATTTATGTAATTTAATAAAATATACTTATGAGAATGCATTTATGATAAACTAGCTTTTGCCCGCGGCTTCGCTCGCGTGTACTATGAGTATTCCAAAGAACCAAGATATCAAGCAAGCAAGCATACCGGCAAGCAAGCAAGCAGGTCCACAATTGACCGAGAAATCGGTGAACATACCTACATAAAAAAAATCATAAAGTGGAATGCATAACCTCCTCCTTTTTTAGAAGTCGGTTAAAGTGCCCTTTGCAGCCTACAACCAGTAAAACGCAAAATCCTGTTTTTTCCCGTTCCCGTAAGAATTTCGAGAAATGTTTTCTCAATGCTCCCCTACACTCCCCAAGGAACCCACTTGCCAAATTTCAGCTTTCTATGACCAGTAAACCGAAAAAGCCCGTTTTTGCCGTTCCCGTGAGAATTTTGGAAAGTCCTCTCTCAATGCTCCTCGACACTCCCCAAACAACCTACATGCCGAATTCCAGCTTTCTACAACCAGTAAAACGAAAAATCCCGTTTTTTCCCGTTCCCGTTTGAATTTGGGAAAGTCCTCTCTCAATGCTCCTCTACACTCTCCAAGATGATGAGATGGCTGGGCTGGGCTTTCTACGACCAGTAAAACGAAAAATCCTGTTTTTTCCTGTTCCCGTGGGAATTTTGGAAAGTCCTCTCTCAATCCAGCTCTACACTCCCCAAGGAACCCACTTGCCAAATTTCAGCTTTCTATGACCAGTAAAACGAAAAATCCCGTTTTTCCCGTTCCCGTGGGAATTTTGGAAAGTCCTCTCTCAATGCTCCTCTACACTCCCCAAACGACCTACATGCCGAATTTCAGCTTTCTACGACCAGTAAAACGAAAAATCCCGTTTTTTCCCGTTCCCGTGGGAATATGGGAAAGTCCTCTCTCAATGCTCATCTACACTCCCCAAGCAACCTACATGCCGAATTTCAACTTTCTACGACCTGTAAAACGAAAAATCCTGTTTTTACCGTTCCCGTAGGAATTTTGAAAAGTCCTCTCTCAATCCAGCTCAACACTCCCCAAACAACCTACATGCCGAATTTCAGCTTTCTACGACCAGTTAAACGAAAAATCCCGTTTTTTCCATATCCCATGGGAATTTATAATTACCTACATCTATGCCAAATTTGAAGAGTCTAGTAATTATAGTTCATAGGATCCCGTTGAACTGAATATATAAATCCCGTTTTTTCCTTATCCCGTGGGAATTTTGAAAAATCCTGAAATTAATGTTTTAAATAATGTAATACCTACTTGTGTATCAAATTTGAAGAGTCTAGTTATTATAGTTACTGAGATAGGGTCACTCGGAATCGAATATATAAATCCAGTTTTTTCCCGTTCCCGAGGGAATTCCCATAAATCCTTCCTTAGTGGATGCCTACATTGTATAAGGTATCTATGTGCAAAATTTCAAGTCTCTAGGTCCAGTGGTTTGGGCAAAACCTTAAAAACGACACCCATATTGATATTTAGACATTTCAACCATCGCACCCCATCCAGGGAGATGGTATTTTACGTCTGCCACGTCGGATTTTAAAACCGTTGTTGTTTTCATAACCAGCGACCCGATAAACCATAGAAACAACACCCATGTTGATTTTCAGACTTTGTTACCCCTTACCCCCCTTTTAGGGGTTGAATTCTAAAAAAACCTGAAACACGTGTTTACTCATTTATTATTAGGAGTACTTCTGTGAAGTTTCGAATAAAATAATCGAACTAATCTTGTTTCCCCATACAAACTTTGAACCCCCTTTTCACCCCCTTAGGGAGTGAATTTTGAAAAATCCTTTCTTAGTGCACCCCTAGACCTTAAAAGGAACCTACATGCCAAATTTGGTATCTCTAGGCCCAGTGGTTTGGGCTGTGCGTTGATATGTCAGTCAGTCAGTCAGTCAGTTTCTTCTTTTATATATTAAGATTGATGTATTTTTTCAAGTTTGGTATGAAGTATCTTATTGTATTTTTTATTTTTCAACTCCATTTTTTACTTTTACGGTCATCCCGTGAAATCCATATGTTTCATACTAAATACAAACTGAAACATGGATGCACAGAAAAAAACATGGAAAAAGACCAAAAAATTGATGTATGTGGATTGTGGAACTCTTTCATTTTATTTTAGGTATTTTTAAATTATTTCTTGTTATAACCGTATAGCTATATAAACGAGTTAATGGGTAAGTCCGAAACATTGCCTTGATTTAAGCTTTCGTAATTTTCATTCATATTTATTTTTGCACCCAGGGGGCTTAAAGTGACAATTTATTGTTAAAATTACTTGGATAATTATCCTAATAGTCTTCCTCTTGACCACGGCCGCTCCAAAGGGTTCCGATGGTCACCCTTCATGCACTAAGATTGTCAGCGCCCAGCGGTCTAAACATTTTCCCATATTGGCATTTTTAATTTCTTATTTATCTAAATAGTAATGAGCAGTGCGCCAATTAACCCGTCTATATTCGGTAACTTGAACTGAGACCTTGTTTTTATGTGAGATACTGTATTTCTGAGAAATATACGCTCCTACTGATAACGAGGCTATCGGCAAGCAATTCACAGAATCCATTTAGTAAACCGCACAAGATTTATGTATCAAATACCTCTTTAATTGTAGACTGTTATGTAAATAGAAAGATTAAAGATTTAACCTCTTTACCATCATCAACTTAAGTTCGTTAAAGGAGTGTAGAGCGTAGGAGAATAATCTCATATACATTATGATTATTATTTGTTCCTGAGTTATGGATGTTTTCTATGTATTTAAGTATGTATTTATCTATATAAGTATGTTTATCGTCGTCTAGTACCCATAGTACAAGCTTTGCTTAGTTTGGGACTAGGTCGATTTGTGTAAGATTGTCCCTTAATATTTATTTATTTATTTATTTATTATGCATAGTATATAATTATATTATAATTTATTCATAGGTGTGTGCAGTTTTCCTCACAATACGCCTTCACCGTAAATTTCAAATTTAACTTCGCACATAATTTTCGAAAAACTCAGAGGTGTGAGCCTGAGCTCGAACCTATGGACATCCGCTTGAGAGTCCATAGATCAAACCACTAGGCTACAATACAATAAAATACAATGACTCTTTATTGTAAACCACAAATAATACACCACCACAACCACTAGCACGGTTATTTTTAAATAACTATCAAATCTTTATATTAAATCAAATGAGTAACTCTAGGTGTCCATGGGCGGCGGTAATTGCCTCCCATCAGGTGACCCTTGTATGACCCCCTTATATAGGCTGGAACGATGAAGTTTAACTTCAAAACTGTTTTGCCAAAACAAAATGAGTCGCCTAAAATTTTCACATAATTTGACAAACACTAAACACTAACTCAAACTAACAGCTAAACTTAGATTGTGCTTATGTTTGCTCGCCCGTGATCGCAAACGCAGGCGAGTCAATGTTAACCTTTCTGTTTGACTTGCGTGTTTACTGCGCATGCGCTACTGGGAGCTCCGTGGGCTAGTTTGACTATCCATAGTTTTACACTATGGTAAATGTAAATAATGGAATGGCCGTGGTGGCTTGAATGGTCTTGAAGGGGTCCACGTAGGAACTACGCCTACGGCCCAAGCCCTCTCATTCCGAGAGGAGGTCTGTGCAGGCTGTGGGACGTATATTGATGAAATATATTATTTTCTTGCCCAGTTTTTAAATATAAGTTAGGTAAATCAATATATAAGAAAATTTACTGATACTTATTTTATCTATCACCCACATTTCACTTCGCTGTTGAGGTTCTGGTAATTAGCGGTTTTGCTGTTGAAAACAATTAGTGAACATTAATGCATAAAATTATGCTGCGGTGGACGGTTGTATCACTTGTGTATTTTGAAATCAGTTTCTGACCAAAAACACTGTCAAGGACTTTTTAATTCATGAGCCACCATGGAACTTTTTCTAAGGAAAAGTCATTACGATTTTCCTTGTTAATTAATACGATGCCACTATGACGTTTACTGTGAAATGGTTCCATGGTGGCTCATGAATTAAAGTTCTTGACCGTACCTGCTACTTGCACTTTCCGCACTCTACGAATGTGTACCCACCCAATTTCACGTCATTCAGATCACACGGAGCTCGATTGGAGCGGATCGAGCTATTTAGAGGGCTATGCTCGGAGTTTCTCTACGGGATCGAATCAGGAACGAGGAGATCCGTAGAAGAACCGGGATCACCGACATAGCCAAACGGATTAGCTCGTTGAAATGGCAGTAAGCAGGCTATATAGCACGCAGAACAGATGGCCGTTGGGGCCCAAAAGTTCACGAATGGAGACCACGGACTGGCCAGCGCAGCATGGGACGTGCACCAACGAGATGGACGGACGATTTGGTGAAGGCCGCAGGTTCAGGGTGGATCCAAGTCGCTTTCAACCGTAATGATTGGGCGTCAATGAGGGAGGCCTATGTCCAGCAGTGGACGTCCTACCGCTGAAATGATGATGATGGTGATGATGAGATCACAAGGAGTCTTTAAAAAGACACGGTGTAGGTTTATGGCGACTCTCCTTACCAGCCTATAATATCCAATGCTGGGCACTGGGCTTCTCAGATTGATAGGGATTACGGCGCGTTCCCGCATGGGTCACACCATTGAGTTTCTTCAGACGTGTATACTGATTTTTACGCGATGGTTTCCTTCACCGAAAAGCTCGTGGTAAATTTAGTGTAATTTAGCACATAAATTCTGAATATTTCAGAGGCACGGTCGCGTGCTTTAATTTGGGACCCATTTCGAAAAAATATCCTTTGAATTCCTATTCAGTCGGTGACAGGAATGTCAACCTTAAGTGGGTCCCAAATTAAAGCTCGTGACTGTACAAGGCTGGGTTCGAATCTACGACCTTCTGCTCATGAGGCCATAAACACGATCTAACATCTTTCTTGCTTTACATCGCGATCTCAAATTACTCCTAAACTTGTAAAACGGTCAAGTTTCCAACGGTTCGCTAGAATTGACAGTTAATGGATTGACACATGACATGCAAATAAAACAAATGAAATCTTTGATTCGCTTTGTCGGCGCGCGACTGTCGGAGTTATGTCAGTTGTTTGTTTGAGGCCGGTGTTGTTTCAGCAAATGGCGGAGGCATACATAACGGCCTGTGTTTGTGTGTCTTTGCAGGTGGGAGCAACAGTTTTCCTAAAACTAGGCGATGTTATTGGGATGTGAATGTTGCAGAAGTCGAATGGTTGGCAATACATATAAATAGGTTAGTAGAAGTTTCTTCTGGAGTACAGAGAGTAGGCGTTTCACTGATTTTAGATATCGTTGAAGGATCACATCGAAAACCCGCGTTGCAGCCAGCCGCAGCCTAATTGTAATGGGGATGACGACACCCAGACGTGTTCTTTATTAGCTGCCGAAACACGATTCTCTCAGCTCCAGATCTACGATTTTTCGAACCGGGGAAAAAACTTGATAGTGGCGCGCCCTTCACTTGTTCGATATTTCGAATTTTTGCCTCAAGGATTTGGCGCCCCCATGAAACTGCCGCCCGGGGCTAGTGCCCCGGTTTGCTCCCCCTTAGATCCGGGGCTGGATTCTCTCATAGATTTTGTATGGCAATAGCTAGTTATGACATCATTGGCTATTTTATCTGTGTGTTTAAAAGACAACCGTTACTGACTGATCTATTCAACGCACAGCTTATACTACTGAACGGATTGTGCTGAAATTATGGCACGCAGATATCTATTATGAAGTAGACATCCGCTAACTTCAAATTTGGCATTCAAGTAGGTGACTATAGTAAAAACTTACTTTAGGATTTTTGAAAAATCTCATGAGATAAGGAAAAAATGGGATTTATACATTCAATTCAATGAGACACTATCTCCGTAACTATTTATTCCTTTAGAATCATAGGGGTGCAGTAAAAAAGGATTTTTGGAATTTCCAAAACAAATCTTATTGTGCGCGGACGAAATTGCGGGAAAAAGCTAGTTTGTTATAAAGCAACTAAAAATCAAATATTGCTGGTAATTGAAAGTTTTCAATATATTTTTTAGTCTGGTCTGCGCTTTTTCTAGATAGCACTTGAGGCTGGTTCTTTGCTTTGTGCTAGCATAATTACTTAGTTTCTCCACCCTCCAAATTTTATTATTACCAATACCTCATTTTCATTTAAGTAGCTTTGGGTTCAAATTATTGGACAAATTTGTCGGTAAACATAACTTCCAGAGTACCTAAAATAGTATCACATCGCCGCTCGTATTAAGATGTGTACCGTTGTATTATTTATGCTGATTGTAGCTAACGCTACATCAAACCGCAGAATTCGATCCCGCTCAACCACCTCTCTCTAATCCAATAAGTCAGACATCCAAAGAAATTACTCGTAATTATTCACTGAGTACAGTCAGCGCCACGAGTAGGTACAAAGAGCCCCAAAATCATCATTTTATTAACCAGCTAGCTGCTGTTTGCAAGGTGATTATCCGGTGGAGAGTTGACTTTTAGCGGTATAAAGTTAATGCTTATATATCATGGATGTTCAGAAATGATTCCAATCCGCATTGGCGACCCCCAAAGTAGTTTCAAATAGCGTATCAACTGTGTTTTAAAATTTAGCTGTGTGAAAGAAGAAGTCGTGTTAAATAGTTTAGATTACTTTAAATGTATATTGTATATGTATAATTGCGCTGCCTGCTTTGGCATTTTTTATGTTTTATGTTTTTGATGGATAGCTTTACGCTCAAATCCTTGGCCGTTAGAGCCATATCTCACCGGCGATCTGCGAACGTATTAGAGGCGGAGTGAATGTGCAGCGTGTTCGCCAAGAATGCGTATCGTATTCGACGCGAGCACGCAATGAATTTGTTGTATCTATAGGGCTGGTACAAAAACTGAACTGAGTAAAATAGAAAAGAAAGAAAGAAAGAAAACATTTATTCGTGATATCAAACTTCAAAAATAACAAAGGAATAAAAAAATGCGCATATCACGAAATGGTCCCAAATCAGCAAAGTGCCGGTCTTGCGAACGGCGCTGATCTTCCTTTGGGACCATCACGTCATCCATCCATTGAAAAACAACAAACACAAAGTGAAACCGAACGCATAAATCAATTCAATCCCCCTATATTTCTCAAATTCACATCGACTAGATACAGGCAAAATAGCTTTCTCAGGCGTGCTAGTGGTAATCTAAACAACCTGGTGAAGGAGATGGATATTGATATATTTAACTGTAGCATCCCGTCAGTGAGGCAAGGATTGGTGATGAGGTGCTTTGATTGAGCGTGCCGTTGCATTGTTGCGTTTATATGTATTAGTTTGCCGTAGGTCCTACTCCGGTTTTTTTCTGGGTAGTGCAGCGTCTACCTAATTAATCAGATATATTACCTGCAAAATTGTTCAGTGTGTATCTTGAAATGCGAGAATTCCATTTGAGATTTTGTGGTGTTTTGTTTTGCATGATGTGTCGTTTGTTATAGTGCGCGTCACCTCGTTTAGGTTTAAGCTTAAACATATAATCAGTCACTATCTGTGAGATCCTGTAATTGGCTCTGTGTTACTATTGATATTACCTATATTATGTTATAAGCTGTTGGTTCTCCTTGAATAAATAAATAAATAAATAAATAAATAAATAAATTTTAGGTAACAAATAAAAAAAAGTTATATAAAAAGATTTTAGCTGTCACAGCGCCCTATAAGGAACGTGCACATGGACGGTGCTGCCAACTGGTGCCATCAATTTGAATGTTTTACCCTGATAAGTTTCTTTTACTGTCCGCATAGTGTCTCTTCTGTCGCATTAGTGCTGCCGCCACAGAAATAATAATAAAGAGGATAGAAATGCCTTAGTTCCTATTTTCTTCCGGAACTCGTGTCGCTGCTTAATCCCCTCTACTTACTGTGTTAATGCACACATGCAAAAGACCGGAACCGTACTACGCAATCACGCACACAATTACTAATATTTTTGCTTACAAACAATTATGAACCTTACACCTTAGAGATAGCGTTGAATAACACTCAACGTAAGTCATACCCACATTTACACAACGGCGCTCTTTATTGGCCGCGTCGGCATTTTGTCTGTACTAGTCGTAACCTGTTTTTTTGTCCGTACCACGAACTTTTGTGCAAGACGGAAGGGTTATCAAAAATTACTTTACATTGCTGCGTATAATTCAAAACGATCTGCGTTTTTATGGGCATGAGTAGCAATGGTATATAAAGTTTCGTGTTAATAACGTGTAAACCAATACGAGGGGCGTTCAATATAAAGTGAGAATGAGATGCAAACTCTTTCAATATTAGGAAATTAAATACTGGCCGGTAAAGCTAATCTATCTAGCTGATTGCTATGAAAAAAAAACTAACTGTCTTTTGTTTAAAAAAATATACGGTAATTTCTTTGCAATGCTATTGAGTACGTTAGCGAAAATGGAGAAAATTGAACTGCGCGCCGTTATCAAATACTTGTGTTTGAAAAATTTTTCTACGGACCAAGTCAATTTATATTTGCGGAACACTTTAGGGTCTAATGCTCCTCCGTATTCGACAGTCGCACGTTGGTGCGCCGAATTTAGACGTGGAAGAACATCGACAATGGACGACCCCCGCTCCGGACGCCCTACTACAGCAGTAACTGAAGAAATTGTGAAAAAAGTCGAAAACTCAGTTTTGGCGGATCGTCGTGTCACGGTTCGTTTTATTGCTGAAAATGTAAAGATTTCAACGGGGAGCGTGCATAATATTTTACATGAACGCTTGGGTATGAAAAAGGTATCTGCGCGTTGGGTACCAAGAATGCTTACTGACACGCAAAAACAAACTAGACTAGAGATTTGTCAAGAAGCTTTGAACCTGATGCAGCAAGACCGGGAACTTTTTTTGGCGCGATTTATAACAATGGACGAAACATGGCTCCATCATTACGACCCAGAAACGAAACTGCAGTCTATGACATGGAAAAGGCCATCATCTCCAACTCCGAAGAAATTCAAGGTGAGCCCATCTGCCGGTAAGGTCATGGGCTCTGTTTTTTGGGATGGTAAAGGGGTATTAATGATTGAGTATCTCGAGCATGGAGCCACTATTACGGGCACATTATACGCCAAACAAATAGCAACATTGCGCAATGAGATCCGCGAAAAACGGCGAGGTAAACTCTCGAAAGTTGTGCTGTTCCACCAGGACAATGCACCGGCACACAAGTCCGCCGTTGCAATGGCTGCAATTCGTGATGCTGGGTTCGATATCCTTAAGCATCCTCCGTATTCACCAGATCTCGCTCCCAGTGATTTCTACCTGTTTCCGAGATTGAAACAATACCTGAGAGGCCAGAAATTTGAAGACGACGACGCGGTAGTCGCTGCAGTACAAGATTTTTTAAGTACTCAAGATGAGTCCTTTTTTAAAAATGGAATTTTAAGTTTAGAAAAAAGATATACTGTGTATTATGCTAAAAGGTGACTTTGTCGAAAAATAAAATTACATTTAGTAAAAGTTGTTTATAACATACTCATTCTCACTTTTTATTGAACGCCCCTAGTATTTCATAATTAAATATTTTCTCAAGTTGTATTTTGATATAAACCGCATTATTACATTAAATTAATACATACAAATGAAATGTAATCCCCTTATTAGTGTAATTACACAGCGTGGACGAGTTTCCGCAATTGCTAATGCTGCAAAACACCATTTTAATGCACTTGTTGTCATACCCACGTTTCAAATAGCACTGAGCCACAAGTCGTGCGCTTGTGACCTACGAGTCACAAGCGCGGCGCCAAGGTCACGCGTCTAAGGCACTTCTATCCTCTGTATTATTATTTCTGTGGCTGCCGCCTATAGTTCCTGCTCGTTCCCTATAAACGCGTCAAACTCTCTGCGTGTTCGTGGCGAATACGTTACGCATTCTATGGCTCTTATAGATGAGTTATTACAAGAAGGTTGTAGAACGGACTCCTTAGTTCGGTTATCCGTTAGCGTTTGTCTTTCTAATCGGCCCCTGTTTGCGAAGCTCCGGGGATAATGAAGCGCATCGCTGGGGCGCGCAAAGTGCTGCCAATAATTGTGAGGTGATCATGTTTCGCGGCGGATAAGGTGGCAGCCAATGTTTATTGGGACATGAAAAGGTTTGACGGGCTCCCTCAGGCTTCCTGTGCTCTGAATTGTTGTTAGAATTTGGTTTTAGGTACTTTTTTGCTATACGTTTAATAGAACAATCCTAGATCAAAAATCAATTCGTATTTCGACTGACTTTTATCGACTTGCAATTACTACTCCCGAAATTGGATTAATTTGTGATTACAAAAGTACTAGTAGTTTGACCTATGGCTCCTCAAGCAGAGGGTCGTGGGTTCCAGCCCGGGCTCGCACCTCTGAGTTATTCGAAATTTACCATGAGCTTCATGGTGAAGGCAAACGTCGTGAGGAAACCTGTACATTGATATTCTCTATCCGCAGTGGGCCCGCTTGGGAGCTACGGTCATAGCCCTCTCATTTTCAGACTAGGCCTGTGCCCTGCAATAGGACGTATACTTCTAGACTGTAATGATGACGATGATGGAACTTGTAACTCTATAACCTAACTGCTACTTAGTACATATAACTAATCTCCAATTCAATTTAAAATAAATAAATAAATAAATATTAGGGGACAATCTTACACAAATCGGCTTAGTCCCAAACTAAGCAAAGCTTGTACTATGGGTACTAGACGACGATAAACATACTTATATAGATAAATAAATACTTAAATACATAGAAAACATCCATAACTCAGGAACCAAATTAAATATTCATGCTCATCACACAAATAAATGCCCTTACCGGGATTCGAACCCAGGACCTCTTGCTTCATTGGCAGGGTCACTACCAACTAGGCTAAAGCGGTCGTTAAACTTATCCGGTCAGGCGCTTTTGAAGAGTAGGTATCTTAACTAGTAAGACAGCTGTGCAAGCAAATCGCGCTTCCTGAGTGTGGAGTGAGGATACAGTTACTCTCGCAAACAGATTTCAAACGGGGTTGCCAGTGAAGTTAATATTGGGTGTTGCAAGCTGCGACACCACTTAATAGATCCCTTTTTTGCTTTGGTAATCGACACTTAAGTCTAGGATCGAGTAATCTTTCCTCTTTGGTTATCTAATGGTTATATTGTTAAAAGAACAATTATGTATACTTATTTATTTGTCTATGTCGAGGATCTAGATGAAATTTGTTATATGGGGATTTTCGGAGGTGAACAATAAAATTGATCTGGCTTGGTCTTATATCTGAGAAAATGCGTGTTTTCGAGTTTCAGCACAAGTAAAACCCGATCGTCTAAGAACTTGGGTATAATTTAAGCAATACATTTGTAAACTGATCACGACCAGAGTTTTATAGTCCTTGAAGTGGTAGTGTTCATAGATATAAAATTTTAAATCTTAAGTGGCAATTGGCACCCGAAAACTTGATTCGTGGGCCAAAGCAGGCTTGGAGTGTAGGCCTTGGGAAGAAAAAAATCTAGAAGAAGACCACTTGTAAAGACGTCTAGGAAACTGCGGGAATAAAATGGATACAAGTAAGCAAGCAATCATATATGACCAATATTGATGTTCTTCAGCATTCCGGGCAGTACAACAAATGAAAGTCGCGTATGTGATCCACATTCTTTGATATCAACAACATCACCTTTTGCGTCATAATGCGTAAATAGCCAGAGAGCGAAAAGTTGGGAGAGACGCAAAATGTCATGGCTGCTGGCTCCGTAACATAAGAGTAGACTGGCACAAAGATAGTACAGCTATTTAAGTTGGCTACATGGTTGGGGAAGCAGCACTATAAGAAGAAGAAGAAGAAGCAAGCAGGACCAGTTTGGAAGGAAGTAAATGGAGCAGTTTGAAAGGCTTACTCCAATGTGGCGTGAAACACTAAGAAGACAAGAAGAAACTTATAAAATAGTCAACCTTTATGAAATTGTTACCACTGGTATTTTAAGATTTATCCAATGTTGTGCCTAAAATGTTTTGCCAATACAAAAAAATGATGTCCTTATTTCAATGTACCAAATATTGTTGTAACGATTACACCAGACATTTGCACAATGTCAACTCCAGATGTCCTAGCGGCGCGTGGGCAGCCGCGTGCCGAGACAAAGCCGGAGGAGCTGCGCCTACGCCGGTAAACGCGCAGAAACAATGGCGGTGTTTATTGAGCGCAAGTTAATTCTGCACTGTGGGCTGACGTGCGAATAGGGACTCCATGCTTTGAAGTTTAATTTTTTTTTACTGTGACAATGCCCGTTGGTTGACAGCTATGATAACAAAAAACTTTTGTAGTGATAAGGCTGTCTATTGCTCATTTTTCAGTTTTTTCTTAATTGTTTTCATGGCAAGACAGGGTCACCAACGTCTACAAATTACACAGCTACTTAGCCTTACAACTTTTCTAAAACAGAGACGCTTGACTAGGGAATGTGTACAGAATAGAGCCCTCTCGATTACCACGACATGTCTTGCTTGGCGCAGTCGAAAATGCTAAGAGAAACCTCGGGAGACCGTTACTCAGATTTAAAGACTGTGCTAAGCGAGATATGACCACCTATGGGATGGACCACTATGACTGGGAAAAGCTAGTGGAAAAACGTGCTGATTGGCGCGAACGTGTATTGGAGGGTCGCCAGTATTGCGATGAGGCCTGGCTCAAGGGACTTGCTGACTAGAGACAGAAACGACATCAAGGCGATTCTGCACCAATCTCCGCCAACTTCTCTTGTCAGGCTTGTGGACGACCATTATAGCTCTCGCATCGGGCTAGTCAGCCAAGTAAGACGTTGTGCACAGGCAATACGCTATAAAAAATCATCTGCAACAGTCGCATAGGCCTACATGTCTTGTTTGTTATGTGGTCCTCAACAACAGTCACTATATTATTGATAATAGTAATATTAATAACATTACCCACCGACGGCACTGACGGGAAGACTAGCCTAGGCGATTATGGCGAGACGACCTGGACGGGGAACTGAAGGAGTGGCTAAATATAGCTCTGGATAGCGACACGTGGAGGTCAAGAGGAGAGGACTTTGACCAGCACTGGGACACAAATTTAGGCTAAGTAATAACAATAATGATGTATTTTGATTCAGACTTTTCAATTTATTTTTTAGTAAATATGCACATAATCACTAATATTATGAGCTATGACAAATTAACTTTATTGAGAATGACAACAACAATACATACAATCAAATACAATAACAAACTAAAGTCGTATGAAAAATTAAACGTTAATATTGGATTTGATCGCTAGTTCTTGTCAAAAGACTTTGCCTCACGGAATAACAGGACGGAAAGAATGAATTGTGCAAAAGTAATGCTACATTTTATAGTTTTCCTTTCCATGTCGTACTCTTTATAAACGCCGTAGCGAAAACACTATACTTCATTTAATTTAGAATTGAAAACCACAACATCATTATATTGCGGCTCGTCAACTATATCTTACTTAGCAAATAATACAGTGCAATAGTCTGGGAGCCGCAAAATAAAATTGTTTTAATGTCACTTTATTTGCGTGTCGTCAATTGTTACTCTAGTACAAATTGTAAAGAGATTACAGTTCACGAGCCGCAATATAATGTTGTTGTGGTTTATAATTCTAAATTAAATGGAGTATAGCTAGAGCAGAGCAGATCTTAGGTTTCTCACTTGCTTGTGGAGTCCCTACTAACTCCTTATTGGTCGCAACACGTTGTATTTGACTTGCTAAGCTAACTTGAGGGAGTGATTCCAAGAACGCCATTCATAATAAAGCAGCATTATCATAATCAAGCGGTTTCCCTTTCCACAATCATTCATAAAAAAATATTCTAGAATTAATTATTCTCATCATCCTATGAGCTAAAAAAAATATATTAGTTTGACCTTCCAATATACTCTGATAAACGAATTGACAATTACGATGATTAAAACTAAATGTAAACAGCTTCTGTCAATATCATCATTGCAATTTTCTTTCCTTAATGCCAACAACTTGTTTACGAGAAAAAGTCGACTTTAAGATGACGCACCATTTCATTCCGCGAATTTTTTTTTTTTCGTAAAAAGTATCATTCATAAAAAACCTTAAAGATGTCTTTCTACTGCTGTGGTCAACCGAATAAAAATCAAAAACAATCTCTTGCAATACAATATATGGTAATGATAGTTAGTAGATATAATAACTTAGATAACAAGTACAACATTAATGAAAATCATCAGCGCTGTAGCAGGAACCTACTGCCACCTACTGCAGCTTAATGCTGAGTCAAATTCATTTTTGACATCATTAACTAAGTTTTTGGCATTATTATTATTATTATTGTTTTTTTTCTGTATTAGACAGTGTATTTTTTTTTGATGTCCAATAAAGTATATCTCTAGGTATGTCTAAGTCTAAAAACCTTTAAATTTTTACCTTTTAAACCTTTTCATTGCGCTACTGAACCTACTGAACAATTTTAAATATTATCAAGGTGGTCCTCCACCACGTTTTCCTTGACCAAACTAATTTGTCAGTCCATGCATTCACCAGTGCCATCCGGGATTTTTATACTTACAATCGGAATGCACATCGCGCATGCGCGGCGCGTCGCACGAGTGTCCCACGGTCGGGATTATATT
This sequence comes from Archips crataeganus, assembly GCA_947859365.1. Classification (NCBI taxonomy): domain Eukaryota; kingdom Metazoa; phylum Arthropoda; class Insecta; order Lepidoptera; family Tortricidae; genus Archips; species Archips crataeganus. Next base: position 20,222,736 of record OX402058.1, read on the forward strand.
GCCGTACATCGATGTATTGGGCGCACACGTATTTGGAGTTTGAGTGTTTTTGAAGTTGCGTTACCATTTACTGTGATAGATAAACTTAAGTTGGTCATACACGTTATTGTTTGCCGGAGAGGTTGCATGCGCAAGTGACCTGCACAGATCAACCAGTGTGTGTGGGGACGTTCCGGTTTACCGTACGGTGTCACTCGAAAGAATTGATTTTTGGTTTTGCTCCGGTCGTCTGCACAGGTGAATAAAACTGCACAGGTGAATAAAACTGCACAGGTCGGTTCCCACACACGCTCTGTTCGACCTGCGCAGGTAGACCTCTCCGGCAGACGACAAGGTGTATGGCTAGCTTTAGGTAATTGTCTTACCGCTGACGATGAACGAGCAGCGAATAAAGGTAGCAACTAGGCACGGGTTGGCGAGCAGCAAGGAGCGAGTGAGTAGTTCCGTCAGTTTTGTCGCTGGGCTATAATCGAGTGTACGGGTGTAATCGACACATGGCTTAAAAATGTTACCGTAACCTTTTCCCAAACAAATTCTAATCATCATCATCATCAATTTAAGAGCCCAGCTCATGTCGGTGGAGTAATCGCCATTCTGTTCGGTTCTCTGCCAACGTTTTCAGCTCCTGATACGACATGACATTGACTTTTTCTTTGGCTTGATCTATATTTGTACGTCTTGGTTTTTTAAAATTGTAAATATTTCTCATGACACCTAATATTTCTAACGAGAGCACAGCACGGGGATACAGACAGATAGTATCTTTATATTCAACTAGCCTTCCGTCCGCAGCTTCGCCCGCGATAAAATTAATTTTCCCGTAGGAAAAGGTATATTCCCACGGTATAAAGTAGCCTATGTCACTCTGTGATAATGTAGCTTACTAACGGCAAAAGAATTTTTGAAATCGGTCCGGTAGTTTCGGAGCCTAAACAAACAAACAATCAAATCTTTCCTCTTTATAATATTAAGTATAGACAAAAGACGAAACATTTCCATCCAAAGCAGCCAACAAACCAGAGCAGTAATAAGTATGCTTGTCTGTCGTGTTGTTTGTCAATAATGATTTAATCGCAGTTCGTTACATTGGCTGCTTGTTGGCACGGCCCACGCCGGCGCCCGCGCAACTATAGGTGTTGCGAACTATGAGCGCATGCTGATGGATTAGTGGCTGCAGAGGGGACATTATCCACAATAGAATTTTGCATTAAAAAGTTATGTTATGGTCTTTATGACCCCAGTGAAATATCATCCCCAGCCGTAAGCCGGTGTTGCTGAGTTGGAAGTTCTGTTTCTTTTTCTATGATTTTGTAATCCTAGTAGATTAGGAATAAGTAGATATAAGTTTTTATTCTTTCTTTTTTATTAGAATAATGTGCATGGTAAGCGTTAAAGTTTAAATTACCGCCTTGTCTAACTTCTAATAAATTCCAGTTATTCACGTCTGAAGTCTTTCATGTTTTTTCATTAATGTTAGTAGGTATAATCTATAAGAAAGTTCGAAAAGTTCAGAGACGAGTCCAGAGAAAAGTTCTTTTGGACCTTATGGGTGAGCGCGCAATATGCGTTAATTTCTCTACTCATTACCACGTTTTAATGCCCCGTGTGCCACGAACGTTCTCAAAGACTAATCTTAATTTTTTTTTCAGTCAAACAAACCGCCCCGGATCGTACCCGGTGCAAAGGTGCCCAATACACTAGCTGCATTGCCACGTTGAACCGCGATAGACAACCTTTGTACCAGAAACGACCCAGAGCGAGGGTCAAGACATCTCTCACGCAGACGGCGCCCCATTTCTTTAAAAAAAACCTTTGTCTCGGAACCCCAACAACCAGTTGTCTCCACCGCAAGTGGAACAAAGAAATAATGTGAAAGAGCCGAGTACTTCTCGCGCTTTTTAAGGGCTGCCAATTCAGCAGCTGCTCCCCCCCATAATCTTAATAAGATACTATTGCGCTGTGAATTTTGAGTAAGTAGGCACTCAACTACAGCCTATGATTTATTTTATAATATAAGTCGTTCCGTTGTTTTGTTTAAAAGCAGCTAAAATATTATTAGTTGCGAGTCTGAACAGTTTTGCTCTTTGGCAGGAGCTTGTTCCGCCCACCGGCTGTCACAAGTCTCGACCACTTTGCAAATACATGTATACTGTGCTTGTATACATATGTTGTACAGTCTGCAGCAGAATCGTTCCTATGTTCAGACACTCACTCCGTATAACTCCGCTGTCTGTCCGTCTGCGTAAAGGGCTGTATCGCCATCTCGGCCTTGGTCTACCGCGGCACCGATATACCTATATATCAATATGTATATCGATGCCATAAACCAAAATAATTATAAAAAAAGTTTAACGGGTTTAAAGGTTGAACAGACTTGAGCTTTGGGGGTAGGGGGATCTTTGTCCTACACCGCATCGGCCGAGCTTCCTCACATGGTACCAAAATTGCTAACTTAGGAAGATATAGCTATATACTTACATATATAATTATTTCAAAAACCCACAATTTAATTTTACTGTCTGACTTTTATTTCCAAATATAACTGCCGATTTAAGTACTAAACTAAGTCCTATTGATCAACCTCGGAATTAAAACCTGCTGCGATAAATTCGTCTACAATCTGTTCAATATACATTATCGTCGTGATTCTAAAACATGTCTTAGCCCTATGAGTTAAGCGTCTGTTCAAGATGTAATAATTAGTGTACGACCATAACAGGATTTTAGAAACCGAAATGGAATCTTCGGCCTTAGTCACAGTTTCGGCCAAAACCGAAACCAAAACATGTAAATAAATAAATAAATAATAAATAAAAAATATTAGGGGACAATCTAACACAAATCGACCTAGTCCCAAACTAACAAAAAGCTTGTACTATGGGTACTAGACGACGATAAACATACTTATATAGATAAATAAATACCTACTTAAATACATAGAAAACATTCATAACTCAGGAACAAATATTCGTGCTCATCACACAAATAAATGCCCTTACCGGGATTCGAACCCAGGACCTCTTGCTTCGTAGGCAGGGTCACTACCAACTAGGCTAAGGCGGTCGTTAAATGTGAAATTTGTATTGTAACTGAAGTCTAGTCTAGTGTGTTTTTATACATACACAGACGGAATAATTAATAAATGTCATGGGACAATTGACGCCATTAACCTAATACCTTTGAAGCCGTGGTGGCCCAGCGGTTTGACCTATAGCCTCTCAAGCAGAGGGTCGTGGGTTCAAATCCTGGCTCGCACCTTTGAGTTTTTCAGAATGTATGTACACTCTCAAATATGAGAGTGGTAAATAACTAAGTTAACTTTATTCATCAACAATTTAGAAACACCGAGTCTCTGACCAAAGTTTTGGCCTATTTCCAGCCGAAATGGTAACTGTCACCGAAACTAGACTTTTTGATTTAAACTGGGCGTAACCGAAACCGAACCTTCTTTTATCAAACACTAGAATATCATTAGTCATGGAGGTGCAATAAATCGATAAGCCAGATAATGGAAGCGCATTGTGCTCTGAGTTATAGCCTGACATCTGTTCGCGATTGACAGAATTATAATCGAAGAATCAGGTGCATTTTAAGAAGGCTTACATCCTTTTCAGAGAGATAAAACTAAGGCCTAAAGAACATACAAGTAGGCTCTAAATTACAAAGGTATAGAAATGCTAATAAGTCTTTTGGTCGTTGTGCGCATGCAAATGAATTCCACGGCCTCGGTTTTTTTATTGTGTGACTGCGGTTTTTGCTGTCGATTTACAAACAAATGTTTTTTGTGCGTTATCTGTTTTGATTAAATAAGACATGTTTATAAAGCGGTGCCGTTGTGATCATTGGTTTTTATAACTTAATCCTCAAGTCTGTACTAATTAGATACTTACAATAAAAATGTAATCTACTGTATTTCTCTGCCTGCGACTGTGTTCCCTGACTGAACACTACGATTCGGCTGCTTTCAAGTCTAGGGTGAATGAGAAAGGCAAGCGTGCTCCAACGTAGGCCTCATCTTCGCTTTCCATCAGGCGTGATTGTGGTCAAACGCAAGCCTATATATAAAAAAAAAATTTTTTTGTTTATGAATTTACTTAAGTACTTATTGAAATAGGTACATACCTAAACTAGGGCATCCAAAACCAGTTTTTCTCATACAACTAAAACTAGTTCTGGATGTCCTAACCTAACTTGAACCAGTGTGAATGGGGATGTTGACACCACCAATCAACTGACGTTCTTTTTATGAGCTGTCAAAACACAATCTCCCATAGAGTTTGAATAATAATAGCGACATATGACGTCATTGTTCGCATACTCAATCAACTAACTATTTATTTGTTTTAAAGCAACAAAAAATCTAATTTTGCATTCAATCGAAAATTAATCTGACTTTCAGGGCTGAAATAAAGCGTTTTTTTACTAGAGTTGATTCTTAAAATTTTTTTTAATGGTGTCAACATCCCTATTATCTTCATGGAGCACATTTTTAATGCAATTTTTTTGACGTGTGTATTTTTCATTAGTCCGTCTTGCAGGGAAACAATATATGGGTCATACACATTTTTTTCTTTGCCTCTCTTCTGTGGACATGGCAAAAGTTAAGGGTCAATAGCCAATATTTTTTAGTCAAGTCTACAGCGGCGCCTGGCCAACTTTCGCCCATATAAATTAATCTCAAGTTTTCTGAACGGAGTCGCAAATTTTTTATCCTCATGGTATCCCACCTTTTGTTTCCAACGCTGTGTACGACTCATATCTTGATTTAATCTGTAAATTTATTAAATCAGGCGTTACTTTGCGGAGGTCCATATTAATGAGCTGAAACAATTACCTTGCTCACCCGCGACCTTATGATAGGTAGTTGTTTTTGTAAGAAATGCGTGTTCGTACAGTCCCTCCACCTTCACGCTGTACGAACTCACATAAACAAAATGTGGAGGTGGAGGAACTACATGAACACGCATTTGTTACATAAACGAGTTATATAGTAAGGTCGCGGGTGAGCAAAGTAATTGTTTCAGTTCATTAATCTGTTTACTTAACTAAAATTAACACTAAGTAAATCGAGCTTTCTTTTTTTCAGCAAGACAAAGGCCATTCGATCTTGACATTTTAGTTAGTAATATTTTAAAGACCTAAATTGAAAAGTACTTACGCAGATGTAGGTGACGTCTATTGAGGAAGACGTCCAAAATCTGAAAAGAAGAAAGTGGTTTGAGTGATTGGAAAAAATAAACGCGCCTAATGCGATTACTTAAGCAATCAGTACTTTTATTCCAGTGGCTCCTCTTTGGGTTCTTTACAGAATTAAACCTAAGGTGGTAATTTCCAGTTCGTTTCTGTTTGATTAATTAGACAAATTAGACTTTTAAGTATGAACGGGTAAGACAAAAAGTTCATGTGTTTTAATAACTTGTAAAGTGATGTATCATAAGTAGTATTGTTTAAATTTTCGTGAGACCGGGTTTGTTTGTATTAAGACTTAATTTAGTTATGTTAAATACTTTGGTAAGTAATTAAGCAACATTGTAGACCGGTTTTGAGTTTCTTGCTAGATTCTTCTCAACAGGGTTTATCCGAACGGGGATAGATTATTCGAGATTCTTAAATAATTATTGTGGCTTATTAGGTCATTTATTCCTTAAGTACAACAGGTTAAAAAACAATAACAAACATAATAAAAACTTAAACTATAAATAGAAAATTTGGCCTAAATCGCCGTCAATGGGCAAGGTGCCCAGAAGGCTGGCCGTATTTCCTCGCTGTATAGCGATACTTATTCGCTGTACGAAATAGTTACTATTTTGACTAGAGTCAAAAATCTAATTGTGAAAAACGAAAGTCGAAAATGACCGCAAACCAATAGTAACGCTTCGTTGGTACCTAACCTATCGTACGATCGTACGCTACTTGTACCAACGAAGCGTTACTATTGGTTTGCGGTCATTTTCGACTTTCGTTTTTCACAATTGGATTTTTGACTCTAGTCAAAATAGTAATTATAAATCGATTGTACAATCGAAACTAAATCACCTCGTTTCGGGAAAACAACCACTAAAATTTCACGGTGTATAAATGCATGATGACCGCAGTCGTATGTGTTTTATACAGGATGAATTCAAATTGGTGATACAAAATTAGTGTTTCATATTCAGTTAATGTTGGACAATATAATGCACTAACTCATTTGTTTTAATTACTTAGTCTTATAAAATTTGGGGCGTCCAAACATTATTGTGAACTCTGAAACCACTCAATGTATGGACATCTCAAATTTAATAAGACTAATAAAAACAAATGAGTTAGTGCATTATATTGCCCATCATTAACTGAGTACGAAACACTAATTATGTTTCACCAATTTGAATTCACCCTGTATATTTTTTCATAATGTCACGAAAAAATTATTTCTATCTTTCTTTCTCTCGATGTCTTTTGACTTAAAATACGAGTTGAGTCATTTCATTTTCAGTTAACTACGAGTACTGAAATATTTGAAACCTGAATTGAATGCCTGAGCACTCGGGATAGAAAGGTGTGGAAATCAATCTATTATGAAGCGAAACATTTGTCCGCAGCGGAATATAAAAATGTGCATATAAAAGATTTACGAAAAAAAAAAATGTTAAGTGTAATACGTACAAAAGTTCTAAGTCTAATTGCCCTTAAAATTTTTGTACATGTATATGCACGAAGTAAGATAGTCAAAGTCAGACAGCTAACTCTAAACCGATGTTACCTTAACCCTGCTTTCCTCGGGGCAGTTCAACACATGCCAAGTTTCCAAGTTTAGGCCAACGGCGAGAGACTTTGCAGTTCGATGGATTATCAATTTGTAGGTTACACCGTTCTACCGGATGCCAAACAGGAATTCCCGAAGGCAAGCTACAATTGTAGTAACCATTAATACAGAACTCGTTGGACATCCTATTTGTAAAAATACCTAGTTGTGAATGACCACTTTTGGCGTTTTAGTAACTACATGTTTTATGAATCAATTTTCATATGTTCTATATAATTTAAGAAAAATTGTTAATGAATCTGTAGTATTAACGGCCTATCAAGCCTATGTGACGTCGACGTTAAGATATGGCATCATGTTTTGGGCAAACTCTGTTGACAGAGAACACGCATTTAAAGCGCAGAAAAGATGCATCAGATCATTGTGTGGACTTAGGCAATTGGATTCATGTAAACCATATTTTAAGAAATTAGGTATACTAACTTTTCCTTCTCTATACATTTTTGAAATTGTTATCTTTGTTAAAAGTAATCTACAATTATTTAATAGTTTTAAGAGTATACGTCTGATGAGTAAAATAAGTTCCATGCCTTCAAAAACAGCGTTTTTCAGGAAAAGCGTACTTGGAATGGCTCCAAAAATTTATAATAAGGTTCCGGACTCCATAAGAAACATAGAAGATGTAACAATCTTCAAAACCAAATTATTTAAATTTTTAGTGGACAAAATATATTATACTGTTAATGAATTTATGTCAGACTGCAATTAATGGTAACTGCACATCCCATTGTGATAGTTCCATTAATTGCTACAAAATTTTTGTATGCCTTGCGGCCCAACATGGTGATGTAACTGTAACATTCAAGATCTGTGCTTATGTACAATTGTACCTGTGTTGAACAAATAAACTATTTCTATTTCTATTTCTATTCTATGATCATTGTTTTGCCTATCGTCCGTGAGTCCGCAACCGCAGCAGTTAGGGTTTTAACGAGCGTCCGGCACGGCGACGGCACGACCGATCGTAAATGCACCGCATCCGGATCGTTGGAGCGTTAGACCGCAAAATGGATGCCAGCGGGTAGCGGGGTGGGTAGCCGAGCGGTAAGCGTGTTTTCTATTCATTGCGCGGCCAAGACGCTCGTCGTTCAGTGGTTATCACGCAGCACACGCAATAAACAGAGAAAACGCCCGCTGAGCTTCTGCCCGCCCCGCTGCACGCATGCGTCCAGTTCACGACGTTACTGCACTGTAATAAATGATTTAGTGTTTAGTTTAGTGTTTTAATGCTGCCACTTTAATCTTCTAATCTTAATATATATAAATTACGTGTCACGTTGTTTGTCCGCGATAGACTCCTAAACTAATTAACCGCATCCGTCCGTAATCCGTATTAATTTAAGTACCTAGTGAGAGGTATAAACTTTCTGCCAACAAACTGCTATGCAGTTTGGCAGATGTATTTTAACATAAGTATTTCTGTACTTCTTTTGTTTGTTTTTGTGTAAATAAATTAAAAAAAAAAAAAAACGATTTTTTTCTCTATGGTTGGTAGGTCTGAGACTAATAGGTTGTAGGCTAATTTTTATACCCCTATTCTTCGCAGACGGAGTCGCGGGCATCGGCTAGTCTTCTAATATATAAACATCTTGTGTCACGGTGTTTGTTATCGAACTCCTCCGAAACGGTTTCACCGATTATTATGATTTTTTTTCTCTATATTTGGTAGGTCTGAGAATAGATCGTAGGCTATTTTTTATACCCCCATTCTTCGCAAACGGAGTCGCGAGAAACAGCTAGTATATTATAATATATACGTATACGTACTCATAAATGCTCTTTGTTTGTATTTTTATTGCAAAACAAAATTATGACAAATTCCAACTTACCCTGTGTACACTTATGGCCGGTCAGTCACTCGAAAACCTTTCTAGACCATTCCACCATCCTCGCCTTATTTAAAGGTAAGCAAGGTCCACATCCCGTAGAAGATATGGTGTAAACGCAATTTGATGAGGATATTTTTCACCACCTCTCTGGTTAAACGGTACCCAAGCAGAATTGTAATTCTCATTCTCCACCTCCAATTTTTTTTATGTACCTAAGAGGCGGCAAACGAGCAGACGGGTTACCTGATGGAGAGCGTTCACCGTCGCCCATGGACACCATGGAAATCACAGGTGCGTAGCCGACCCTTTTAGGAATTGGTAGGCTCGTTTTTTAAAGATCCCTAAGTTGTAACGCTGACTGTAAAAAATTACGAGAAAAAATTACGAATTACGAATTGAAACAAAAACGAAAATCACGAATTACGAATTGAAAAACTACGAATTGCAAGAAATTACGTCTGAATTACTTTCACCAATGTCACAGCGCAGCGGTCAGCAGTCACCCGCAACCCTCAACACGTATGGTGAGTGCTGGGGGCAAAAGATCCCCCTGTTAACTAAATAACCCCCTCTAAGGGGGTGGGTAATTAGCCCAAATTACCCGATGACGAGGGCGAGCGCTTTAACGCGATTTGTTCGTGGATGTGTCGTTTACGTACATACGAGAAATCTACGTATATATACTAGATAATTCAAGATATGATTATACATATTTAAGCTGAGACGGAGCGAATGGATGATTAAATATTGGATCGAATGAAAAATGATTTAAGCTTGAAGATAATAAAGAATGAAGGAATATTTTTATTAGTTGGTTCAAAATGGATTCCATTTTATTTGTGAGTGCCGTCTACCAAACCTATGTATAAAAGAGGCTCTGAAGAGTTTCCATCGCGTTACGAAAATCGACTAGGTAATAATTATGTCCGTTTAAAAATTCCAGTGGCTAAATACTAACATAATGGTGGTGTGTGGCCGCAGAATTGCAATTGGTTTTAGTTTATGGACATTATCCTTAGATTTTCGTAACAAACGGGATACGGCGGTTGAAACGCTTCGGAGCCTCACTTCCTGCTGGCAGTCGATTTTCGAAACCACATGCATGAAAATACCAAAGTAAAAACTGGCCAAAATTAGAGGGACCTATTAAAATTACATTGACCATCTTGATAAACTGAATAAGAGCTAAGATTTTTTTTAAGAATATGGTTTCAGATTTGGTTGTCTTGGTTGGGAGCTTCGTGATGCAGTTGGTAGCAGACTTCCCGTGTATAGGCAGGTTCGAATTCCGACCGGCGCACCTAAAAAACATTTTCATTTAAAAAATCTTAATTTCGTTAAAACGTACTGCTGTTAAAAAGCTGTAGGTAATCTTCTACTACTCTACTTGCACTTACCTGTTTAAATAATAATAATAATAATAGTTTATTTCATAAGCCTCTTACAAAGGAAATAAAAGAAAATATAAAATCAAGCATTAACATTATACAAGGCCTGCTATTATCGATACAATTTAATAGTTCCCTGGCCTTCATGCTAGGATACCCTGTGTTATGAAGGACAGTGGTTCGGAGCTCGAGACACTGGTTGTGCTAACCTTAATCTAAAATTCAACACAAACCACGACTTTTAAGCAATTTTATTACTGGTATCAGCTCAGGTAATAACATTTTTGTTTGCCCCGAGCTCATCTGTGAATGCTCTCCTTGGACCTTTGACCATTATCTCCTCATAAGCATAAGGTCTCAGTCTCAAACGCAGAGCTTTCCACTGCCTCATGACGTCCGTAAGTAAAACAAGTCTTGTGTAGTAAACTAACATCCTCATTCACGTCGGCCGTCAGATGCAAAGAGACAGCAACACAACTAAGTTCTGAACGCAAAGTTAGCTTTTGCAGATGAAGGATAAGGCTGCGGCCGTGGACGCATTGAGCGGTATAGTTTTAATAGTTTTGTACGATATTTTAATTTCACATTAACACACTTATGCCAAAACACTTATGTCATTTTGCAAGCTTGTCATTTTAAGATACATTTTGCTTTAGTGTCAAAAATACAAGATCTGTTGGAAACTTTGAAGCACCGCAATATCCAAATAAGGATTTAAGTTATAACAGACAAGCTGAAAACGTATGGCTAAATAACCAAGAAGATAATTCAAACTATCATAATGATGAATCAAAACGAAATGATGATTACGGAAATTACGATAGCCAACGTGATCCATCATGGCAGCGTAAAACATTATGAATACACAAGGATTTTACAATAGACCGTTTCAAAATCCGAACGGTGGAAATTCGTTTCAGAATCCTTATTTTATGAAGAGTCCTAACGTTCAGAGTCCTTCGAACAGCTTGAATAGTTTTGCTTTAACAGGATAACATTTTATGAATTGGGTTAGAAGACGAGACTTATTTATGTAGTTGTGAAGTTATTTCATTTGCTACTATACTGTTCTTTTATGGTAGAGAATGTTTGGGTTATCCGTATCTTATCCTCGTCGAAGGAAAACATCGTGATCTTGCACACACCTGCAAAAAAAATATTTGTGTGAAGTTCCCAATCCGCACTGGGCGCATTAGGAAGCTTAGGCCCTCTTTTCCTGAGAGGATAATAATTAAGTGAAAATATTTGATGGTGTGTGCAGTCTGTAATGGATAACTAAAAACATACTGATCCGAATTTAAAAAAAAAGTTTAATGATGAGCAAATAATAAAGGTTATATTTTTTCCAGGGACTTGTAAACTTCCCACGGGATATATACGAAATTGTGAACAACAGCTATAAATAACGTAATAAAAGTCATCCATTATCATTATTCATTCCATTTTGTATTCATCACAGATATAAGAACGAACGATACAATATCGGAACATAAAACGCATATAAGCCTCCGGAAATTCGCGTATGCCGACACAGCGTAATTTAATTATCTCCCCGCGCCAACTGTAACCCGCCCTGAGTTATAATAATATTAAATCGTCCCTTAAACGTATCGTAACTCGAGTTAAACTCATTAAGTCATGTAGTCACGGGCCAGAACCGGCGGTAACGCTGCGGAACGGGGGCAAAAACTCTTTATTGCCCATTTGCTTATTAATTATGAGTTAAGTACGTACTCAGAGATCGTACAAGGCTGTGGATGAGATGCGTGTAATTGTTTAAGACGAAATAAAGGTACTTGAACAGTTTAAAAGGATTTGTCACACTGGATGCGTTCTGCGGTCGCGGTCAGGTCAAATTGAACGCAGCCCGCATTATGTAGGTAGAGCAACATTGTCGGTCTCTATATATTTTGTATAGATATGCGATTTGTCCGCACGGAGCGCACGTCATTGGTTCGAGTCCAGGCTTGCTGAGTTTTTCGGAATTTATGTGCGAAATTACATTTGAAATTTACCATGAGTTTTACGGTGAAGGAAAACATCGTGATTAAAACTGTATACACCCGCAATAGGAATTCAATGGTGTGTGCGAAATACACTGGGCCCGCGTGGGAACTATAGGCCAATCCCTACGTAGGTATATAGACTGGAATGATGATCGATAATTCTATTGATAGAATCGTGACCTTAAAAAATAGTCAGAATATGCCTATAAAGACGTATGTTACCACCAATAACGTCGATACTATCGATAGTTTTTTTTTAGCATTGTATAGAAAATCAGAGACATTTTTTTATCATAAAAATCAGCACTCTATATTCTGATAAGAAAACCACAAATACCTAATTCCGAAAAAAAAATAAAAAGTTAATTTTAAATTGAAAATGCAGTTTTAACTTGAAAACTCAGCTTTGCTTTTAAATCCAGGAAAATTTGCGATGTACATGGTCGAAAGTAATACAAAATCACACGTAGACTTATTCGAGGAATTATTCCAAATACTCCTAATTAACCGTATCTTTCCTTCAACAACCTACAAAATCCCTTAAACCTTCCAATGATAGACCCTTTCGCCCAAAATAAGCATTAGCTGGTATTAGGCCGCCACAACTAAGAACCTAGCTCAGACCGCACATTTCAATCTCTGAAAATTCCAAACTCGTGACGCCCTCATCAACTACCCTCATGTTAGTCAAATGTGTTAACTCGACGTCTCGTCGGTAAGCTGCGACACAGTACATGTTGCCACAGTAATGCAGCGTTCGAAGCGGTGCTAGTTATGGTTCATTATTATCAAGACATATCATTCATATTATCTTTATCATACATATAATGGACGAACGAACGGCCTAGTGGTTAAAGAACCTGGACTACGAAGCTAGAGGTCCCGGGTTCGATTCCCGGTCGGGCCAGATGTTTGTGTAAAAATACCAATGTTTGTGCTCGAGTCTTGGGTGTTCAATATGTATTTAAATAATAAATAAATAAATAAATAAAAATCGTTTATTCATTCACTTATGGATACATAGTAACAAAGGTTGGTGCCTCTTTTTAAGTATAAGTGATACCTTTGCTAAGAGACACCGCTCTTCTAATGTGGGTAACAGTTTTTAAGTAAGAGTAAAAAGTAAGTATATAAAATTAAGAAACTAACTCATACTAGGTAATAGCAGGCTGTTCTTCATTTAACTTATAAGTACTAATTTTAACACATTTAGATAAGCAAATAGGTACATCACAAAATTAAGAGTGTGTGTGCGCATGTGAGTGTGTGTGTGTGTGTGTGCTTGTGTGTTTGTGTGTGTATGTGTGTGCTGCACAGAGTTCAAAATATGCACACAAGGCGTAATTTAAGTATGTATCTATCTATATAAGTATGTTTATCCCTTGCCTATTACCCATAAAACAAGTTTTGCTAACTTTGAGACTAGGTCAATTGGTGTGAATTGTCCCGTGATATTTATTACTGATATTTATTTATATGGTTACGAGTACTAGCTGCGAAGAATAGGGGTAGGTATACAAAAAATAGCCTACGACCTATTCTCAGACCTACCGAATACCTATAGGAAAAAAGTTTCTTAAGAATCGGTCAAGCCGTTTTGGAGGAGTTCGATAACAAACACCGTTACGCGAGATTTTTATACATTAGATTATTATATTTACATAGGTTTAAACGCGATAATTCGTGACCACATCTGCTGCAATGTGGTCGAAAGCTCGATGTCCACCACGACACAAATAACTATTCATTACCAGCCGAAAGACGTCCACTGCTGAACAGTGATATCCTGAAGGTTTCGACATTCCAAATACCTACCTACGACCTACGATTTCTAAGTTGGTTTAAAATACAGTTATACAACGCATTAAAATAAAAGAAAAATAAGACCAAAACACGATAAAAACTTCAAACTTACCTGAAGTCCTGTATTTCTGTGGTAAATGTAATATTTTCCGGGAACAACGTTACGAGCCTCAACACTTCAAAACAACACTGAAGCTACCTAGGTACAATTTCGTTCTGCTTTTGAGAAATCATGAGTGCGCATTCTTACCAACAGCGCAGTCTTACACCATCCTACCCTAGGTATTAAAAATGTATCACCTTCCTAATCATAATCAAAGATAGTCGAATTAACGTACTGCTCATCCACAATTGGGATGTCCCAATTTTTGACAACCTATAATAAATAGAAAACCGTTTGGAGAAATAGGCTTTGTGAAGCGTTTTCAGAAATCAGATTCCAAAAATATGATAAACTGAATTAAATAAAGAAAATTTAAGTAATGACCTTCATTTGACCCCTGCAGTGAATCGTCACAAAGGCAGATATAAAGCAGGTCTACACTCTAAAGTAAATTGTCAGTTTGAAATGTTGCTGTCCTGCTTATAATAACAAAGAGTGACAAAGACAGAACTTTACTCACACGATGCGCACCTGGCTTTAAACAGTTGTCATTTATTGTAAAGTCCGAAATGTTTACGAGTATTTCCAATGTATTTTTACAAATTTAATTATTAAATTACTACGTTACAAGTAAATATAAAAGAATTTAAATAACAGATTTTAATAAAAAATATCTATTTACTATCACACCTTTAAACAAACAGGAATAATCGAAGCTAAAAGAGAAATAAGAATAAGAGAAATAAATAAAACTATTTGTCATGGTTAATTTAGGACCCTAAGCCGTACTTGTATTATTGACAGTAACAAGACAAATCAGTAGTGCCACAGATTATGTTATGTAAGACTAGAATTTTACTAGGCAATGGAACGTGGCTCTCTCACTGTGACGTCATCCAACGTATTTCTTAAAAAAATTATAAAAAATTAAATACTCAACCAATTTCAAAATCGATGAAAATGGTATCTTAAAATATCCTATTCTTTCCAAAAAAAATATAAAAACTAAAGGTATTTTTTTTGGTGCATCCCAATTCCACATACTGTGGACTATCTTAGAGTAATTTAGCATAGAGTGACAGAGAGACCCATATGCTTCCAGTTGTCTTTGTCGTACGAATAACTAACAAACGATCCTCAACTATTCGGATGCTTACTAATATATGTAAAGCGGGCAATGATGGACTCGCAGTGGGCTAATCGCTTCATCAAAGATAACTTCTGTGAGGATATGGTAATCCGGGTGAGGGTTTCCAAATGGGCGGATTTTGCGTCAAGGACATATTGTTGAGCATACGTGGAACTTTATCACAGTGAGATTGAACACATCGCTAGTGATCGGCACTGTAAATATGTAGTCTCCTAAGTACCAGCAGTTATAATGATAAGCGATACTGTTTATCTTGTTAACAGATTTGGATAAGTATTTGCCTTGCAAGTAACTTGCAGGTGTATATTCAATAATAATAATATAATTATGTGAAGAGAGGTAGACAGAGATCTTTAGCGCGCCAAAAATGAAGCGTAAAAATGGCGAGAAGTGTCAACCGTATGAGAGAAAGAATTACTTTAAAGCGTTAATGTGTGCGATATGTGTTGCCGCGGCACTCGGAGCATATTTTTCAGTTGTTTTGTAAGCATACATGGCGTATCTTTACTTATAAAATCATTGAAAGTATCTACTTACTCGTGTGAATTGGTTTTTTCATCTTCTCAGAAAATTCTCCTTTTACAATACAAGACGGCACTCTTTGTTATTTTATCGATACAAAATCTCTATAAAAAGTGTCTTCTTTTAATTTCTACCTTCGTATTTTTTTGCCTAGAAATTTGACTACGCTACGCATCACCCAGGATTTGCAACGCACTTTAAGCATCAAAGAACTAATAAATGAAACAGAAATGCCTCCGATCATAGGTATTTCCTTCGAAAATCGATGTCAACTCTTTTGTTATTGATGTGCACACCTTTTCTTGTGTATTTTCACAGAGTCCACTAAACTACAGTATTTAGAAATGAAATGTAATCCTTTTTGCAATTAAGAAGTGCGCTTAAATTACGACCGGTATTTGTCGACCGGCAGGCTTATTGTCTAACGCTTCTGACGCTTGCCTTCGCAATCACTATTTCTTTCTGTCAAACGGTATAAGATGATGACAGAAAGAGATGGTGAAAGCGAAGACAAATGTCAGAAGCGTTAGACAATACGGCCTCCGGAATGAATGTCAATTCTCCTAAAATAAATAAATAAGTACATTTCTATTTCTTATATTTACTGTGTTAAAAACCTAAATTACCTCCAATGCCTTCGCCCCGCAGATTGACATCACATGAAAGCTTTTACACGCCTCTTACTTTGACGCGTCATTTGACAAGTTGACAATCGCCGAAATTGTTCCTTTCATTTGTTCACACTCAATTTGATGCACGTAAATTCTATGGGCGCTTAGCCGAAAAAAATAGGGATGGCAGTTTTGCTTGAATTCAAGTGCCAGATAGACGCATGAGTAAATTTGCGTACTTGTGTCTCCCCAAGCTTTCTCGAAGGGTATTATAACAAATGAAAGTAACAGATAAGAAAAACAAAGGTATCTCCTCCAGCTTTGAACGATTGACAGATCGATTATAATCTAAAATTAACATAAACAAATCATCATCCCAAGCTATATTCATCCCACTGCAGGGCACAGGCCTCATCTCAGAATGACCTAAACAAGTTGTGCATTAAAAAACATACATCTGAAGATGTTGTTCTGTTTTTCTCGCGAATTTAGGTGACACGCAATACAATTTTGAATTTCTGTATCTCTGTTTTAATATTTGGAAAGAATAGAAACTTGTAGCTATTACTTCGAAATTCGTTTCTAGTCTCATTCATTGCCTTAAATCACACCTTACCAAAAAAACGCGCTAATATCTTTTTACTCAAGTAAAATGCTACTTATATCTATCTGGCGCGTCTGACCGTATTGTGGTTAAGATATAACTCACGAAAGCAATACAACAACAAACCCGCATTTCTTGACAAAACAAAACGGGCGATATTAACTTCGGGTCGACAGCCCTAACTCTATTAAACGCGTCTACAATAGCGGGCTCGCTACAATGGCGTCACAATATTGTGATCAAAGCGACTCGCTGTATTGCCAAACAATTGGCGCATTAGGGCACCATTCAGGAACCGTCTTAAACGCTACTGTTCAAGTATTATTCTTTGTTAGTTTTTGCGCGTTTCCATTGTCACGTACGGGCACGGACTTCTTGATGAGCCGCATGCCGCTGTTCGTATGTCGTGTAATGCAAATCGGGTTTAGCCGCTTATTACCTACTCGTATATCCAAATTTGCATTACGCGGCTAAAATACGAACAGTCGGAAGTAGCTCATCAATGAAAGTCCATACGAGATTTAGGGCTTGTTTCACCGCTTTCTGTCCTAGTTATTTTATGCGTCAGATATAATATTGTATGTCATGCTGTCTTGGTTTAATGGATAAAATAAGCAGAGATAGTATCACTGATATCTGTCATAATAAAATAGCAGGAAGTTAGCAAACATTAGTGAAATCGACCCTAGGTCTGTTGACTCTGAATGTGTTAGGGTAGGTGTTTCAGTTACTTCTGTTTGACATATTTATTTTTGACTAGCTGTTCCCCGCGGAAAATTAATCCCTTTTTCCCTTGGTCACGGCGTTACGCGTGAACGGCTGAACCGATTTCGCTAATTCTTTTTTTGTGGTCTTCGTTATTATCAAAATATAAGGGAATCAACGTCCATATTAACTTTTCTTATATAACCTTATGGTGTTTGACATAACTGTCAGTCGTTTGACTGTTGGCGTGATTGACAGAATACGTGCTGCATATAATATCGTTTAAATTAAATGCACGGGTCGGAATTTTATTGTATTGATAAAACTAGCGACGCATCCCGACTTCGTGTGGGTGTAGTTTGAGGAAAAAGAGGTAAAAATATAAAGTTACCGCCTTAAATTATAGACTATGTATCTTTATTTTTTCATCCCTATTTCTCAAAGTTAGTTACACCCGTGCGAAGCCGGGGTGGATCACTAGTTTTTTTATAATCATTAGGCAATGGAAACAGTGCCAAGGCGCAGGCGCATGTTTTTTGCGTCTTCCAGACCGAATTCACGCCCCTGTCATAATGCCACTCGCGAGTTGTCACTTAACACTTTAATCCCACATCTGTCCCGATTAATCCTGGACGGCTAGCATGATGCCATTTTACTTGGTTATTTCAAACTTTTAAGTTTAATCTGACCATGAGATTTACGGTAAAGGAAAACTTCGTGAGGAGACCTGGACACACTATAAGAATAAATTCAGTGGTGTGTGTGAAGTTCCCAATCCGCACTAGGCACGCGTGAGAACTCAATCAAGAGGAGGAAATTTAACTCTAGCATGTACGAACATTCCACAAGTATATCAGAATCGGAATCAGAATCAGAATAATTTATTGTTTAACCACTCAGTTGCTCGCGTGAAAAAAAAACCGGCCATGAATTGCTCTCGCCTTGCGTTGCAAACAGCGACGCGGTGTCGAATTACGTTTAAAAATCGTTTTTTTTAATATTTCTCAAATATGAGTTACATAAATTATTACACAATAAAGCCAAAGAAACAGAGAACATGTTTCTAGTAGTAGTTTGGTGGGCTATTGTATTGAAATAATTAATAAAAATGCACAACAAGCCAAACAATGCTTACGTACCTATGAAAATTCGGGGCACTTTTTCGAGTCGATTTCAAACACTACAAACCACTTATAAACACTTGAACTTATAAAAACAAACACTACAATCCTTGCCAATAACAACCGTATGCGTAACATTGTATTTACTAAACACGATATAATTTATTTCATCACAAATCTAAACAGCTGATCCGTGACCGTTACGACTCGAACTTTACTTGTGTCGTCGGAATATTTTTTTCCTTCGAATTTTGTACCATAGACCTTCGGTTTTATTTTTTTTAATGTTGCTAGTTTATCTCTCTGTATGAATGATACTATTAAGGTCTCAATACACGTTGACCAACATAAGGAGAAGACAAAAACTGTGAGATCGGTGTCTGGCAACCACAGTTGCCAGAAGCATTTTGCTAAAATATATTTGGCAACCGTAGTTGCTCAAAGCACGCGAGTGGATAAATAACTGTGTCACACATATATGCATACTAGCTTTTGCCCGCGTCTCCGTCCGCGTGGAATTAGTAATTTGGGCAGCTTATTTTTTTTATCCAATTTGCTTTTTCATCAATTATGGCTCTCCTTTAGTTCCTCGATATAAAAAAATTACCCGTCCCCGCACCTCCCCCAGACCCAACACCACAGAACCCCTCTCATTCTGAGAGCAGGCCTGTGCCATGCAGTGGGACGTATATAGGCTGGGATGATGATGATTACCTACTTTAATACAGTGGTAGAATATCATGCTTGTCCTATCAAACGGACTTGAATCGTATTTAAGCTTCCTTTGTGATTATTCTAAAGAATTCGTCCATCTTTTGAGATGTCATTTTTAATTTTTTTAGAGTTGTGTGTATGAATGTAAATAAGGTAGGCGTCGGTACAATAGCAAGGTTATATAAATGAGTTAAATAAGGTTACAATTTAGGGTGTACAAGATGAAGAAATTGTGATACATTGTTATGTTAATATTATGATACAAGGCGTCTACAAATTACTCCGACATATTTCAGAAGATGGATGGATTCGTTTGACTTTACGAAACAAGAGCCGTTTTTACGATTTAAGGTTAAAATACGAAATCGTTAACCCTGGGTTATGATATGAATGACAATGCCATATACATTCTGAGACTACTTTAAACCTGACTCAAGTGTATGTGTGTATGTTACCTTAGCCTAGTTGGTAGTGAAGCAAGAGGTCCTGGGTTCGAATCCCGGCAAGGGCATTTATTTGTGTGATGAGCACGAATATTTGTTCCTGAGTTATGGATGTTTTCTATGTATTTAAGTATTTATTTATCTATACACCGTGAAATTTTAGTGGTTGTATTCCCGAAACGAGGTGATTTAGTATCGATTGTACTTCGATTTATAATTACTATTTTGACTAAAGTCAAAAATCCAATTGTGAAAAACGAAAGTCGAAAATGACCGCAAACCAATAGTAACGCTTCGTTGGTACCTAACCTATCGTACGATCGTACGCTACTTGTACCAACGAAGCGTTACTATTGGTTTGCGGTCATTTTCGACTTTCGTTTTTCACAATTGGATTTTTGACTCTAGTCAAAATAGTAATTATAAATCGATTGTACAATCGAAACTAAATCACCTCGTTTCGGGAAAACAACCACTAAAATTTCACGGTGTATAAGTATGTTTATCGTCGTCTAGTACCCATAGTACAAGCTTTGCTTGGTTTGGGACTAGGTCGATTTGTGTTAGATTGTCCCCTAATATTTATTTATTTTTTATTTTATTTATTTTAGGGTACATCGCTCGTTGAATCGATAACTGACGAAGCCAATTTTTTTTTATGTGTCCACGGACGGGAAGACGCAATGTAGGCAGACCTTCAACAAGATAGAGCGACGACCTATGTAAATAAGGTTGCGGGAACGCGTTGGATGCGATTGGTGCAGGATCGGTCTGCTAGGGATACGTCGGAAACCTCCTCGAGTGAAAGGATTCTATCCAATTCATAGTTCCCAAGCGGGTCAAGTGCGGATCGGAAACTTCACACACACCATTGAATTTTTTCGCAGGTATGTAGGATTCCTCACGATGTTGTCCTTCACCGTAAAGCTCATGGTAAAGTTCAAATGTAATTTTGCATATTTTCGAAAAACTTACAAATGCGAGTCTGAGTTTGAACTCACGACCCTCTGCTTGAGAGACCATAGGTCAAACCACTAGGCTGCCACGGCAATATTGACTAAAAGTCACTGTTTTGCTAAATCGCTCCAAGCGTCCTTATTCATCATAATCATCATTTCAGCCGAAAGATGTCCACTGCTGAACATAGGCCTCTCCCAAGGCTCGCCAAACAGATCGGCCCTGTGCCATCCGCTCTAATTCCGCCATCTTAACCAGGTCGTCGCTCCATTTTTTTGCCCCATCGGTCATCATTTCTACGAGCGATGTGCCCTGCCCACTGCCACTTAAGTCTAACGATTCTTTGAGCTTTGTCCGTTCCGTGACCGTAGTTCATGCGCGGATTTCACTTTAGCGTCCTAATCTGAACTAAAACAAAGAGGTTATCGAAGTCCATCCAAACACGTAACACATTAATTGTACAAGTTATTTGCAACAATAGCGTCCTAAAATAACGACAATTAATGTCATCGGGTCCGGGAGCCGGGCGATGACGCGTTGATCTGTTCAGCAGAATGCGTGAATCACGCGCCGGTATTCCGATCGATGTGGATAATATTGGCCAACGCGTTGCTAAATTAAATTCGTATTTATAGGACATAATTGCTACTTTAAAAAACGCACTATTTCGTTATAGATGACAAAGAAAATATGTATTCTAACCCTGCCATCGCTACGGTTAGCATGTACGCATTTTTTCACGCTACGATCCTGGTGATGTATGCCTAAAGTGAGCGTCCATACTTAGAGTACGCGAGCTCGATACTACATGCATGATCGTGACCGGCTAGGCTAAATAAATGATCGGATGATGATGATACAAGTGTGGACCCAGCTTTATACGTCGATAAGCTAAAGGCTACTGAAACACATGGAAGCTTAAAGTCCCAAAGTTTACGTTGACCGGTGTTTATTTTAGTAATGGTGTGATACGTATGTTCACTTTGATCCAGGGAAATTGTTGTATTAAATATAATTTGTTTATATTATTAATGTTAACTTTTCTTGCAGTAATTTTTATTTCAATATTAAAATCAACTATATATCTACCTATTCTATCAATCAATCAATCAATAGTAAAATGTGGTAGATACAGTAGGTCACAAAGTACAGGAAAAAAGTGTCACACATTTCACCTATATCAGGCTTGTAAAATATTAAGTAAGTAAATGAAAAGACATCAGGCAATTGGCCTGTGTGTATTGTATGCTGCTGGGCCCTGGCAGATTGTGATGTAACTTACCAAATGTAATAATAAGAACCTTGCAAACTAACTTACACTATCAATAATAAATATTTGTATTTGTATTCGGCAACATTCATTTTGTAATATTTTTCTTGTGGCAACTAGCGCCCTTTCTTGACTTTCGACAATTGCACGAAGTAGTAGTTTTGTTCACTGTTAGGTGATTTCTTCAATGGAAAACAAGTAGGTAGAGAAGGAAAAACAGTGTCATAGCATAGGGTAGACTTAATAGTATAGTTTTTAGTAAGTTAATAACACAGTTTTTAGGTTTAAGTGTACCATTTAAACAATGACATTGTAAATTATATCGGGACCTTTATAATCGCTTCATTAAACTAGAATAGTTTATAGGACCTGGGTTCGATTCCCAGCATTGGTCTTTTTTCTGGGGTTTTTTCTGTGCATCTATATTTCAGTTTGTATTTAGTACGAAATGTATGATTTCACGGGATGACCGTAAAAGTAATAAAAAAATGAAGTTGAAAAAATAAGTACAAAAAAAAGATACTTCATAGCTAACTTGTTTAAAGTTGCACAGTAGCGCCATCTCTTGTCCAGGTGAGCGGTTAGTTCCGAAGGAGTGTTAAAATCTCTCGATGAGGGTGTAACATAGATGTGCGTTTGTCACTGCATAAGGTGATGATTTAGCAGATTGAAATGTATGATGTATAGGAAAGATTCGTGTCTAATCTCTAGACCAGTGGTGGTGTAGGGGTATGGCACGCGGCACGGAATGCTGAGGACCTGGGTTCGATTCCCAGCATTGGTCTTTTTTCTGGGGTTTTTTCTGTGCATCTATATTTCAGTTTGTATTTAGTACGAAATGTATGATTTCACGGGATGACCGTAAAAGTAATAAAAAAAAAAAAAAATGAAGTTGAAAAAATAAGTACAAAAAAAAGATACTTCATAGCTAACTAGAATAGTCTTTCACACTCTTGTAGGCATCAGCTTAACGACCGCCGCACGGGCTGTGAAACGATCTCACTGACTTTAATAAGTTAATCTCACATTAAAATAATTATTTCAACGAGTCGACAAAACAAAGGAGCGCGACAAATGGATCCAGTGCCGAGGTGATGACGCCTCGTAGCTGATGATGGGAATTTGAGAGAATAAATGTGTCCGTTTATGAACTTTGTTTGAAAAATGATTCCGACGAATTGAGAATCTCCTCCTTTTTTGAAGTCGGTAGAAAATAGGCCATATTGGCACTTTGTGCGTCTACACTTCAATTCTGGTAATTTTGAGAGAGCGTTATTTTATGTATATATATGCTTAAAATAATTTTTATTTCACAATAATATGACATTGATAAACACTGAGACAAGATGTCTGAATAAGAACAAGTTGGGATAGTAACGCTTAGTTTTCATCAACTTTTTTCTAGTTATACAAACAGGGGTGGTTTATGAAATAGAACAAAAAATATATATTAAACGAAACATTTCTGCTTTATAAAGTAGGTACATTCGGTATGTCTTTTTTCTCAAGCTTTTTTTTGTCTATACTTTGGCGAAGATGAAAACATAGTTTAATTTTTTTTACTTAATACTGACCTGTTATTGACCTCTATCTCACATGGTGAAAAGTGCAGATGAGGCCAAGGGTGCATCTCACTGGTTCAGTAACAGCCTATTGCCTCTAGCCTTGAAGAGCCCTAGGTCGTATTTATCTGGAAATAGAGACGATGGGAGCGAATTCCATTCCTTATCAGTTTGTATAGGAAAGATGAAGCGAACCGCACCAAATATGGATGAAATCGCTCCCCTTGCCTGGATGTCCGTTGGTAAAATGGAGATGGAGGAATTAAATCATGGAAGAAAATGTTAATTTATTCTTTATAAAGTACGAGAGAGCTCAAGAGGGTAAATACCGCCACTTGGAATATGTCTGCCACACTACAGTGACAACATGAGACAGCATGATAAAGTGCTATGTCATTTAAGACCTAATGTGTGTTATACTTCTTTGGTAATTTATGATATTACAATGCAGTTGGTCTTGTAGAGTCAAGTTGTGAAAATGAATGTCGACTTTTGTTGAAAATTTCTACATCATCTGGCAACGCCGTCTGTCACTCGCCGCAACATGGCCGTCGTCACGACACTGACTAATCAGCGCTGCACTCAGAAATAATTAGTCCCTTACCAGCGCAGTAAAATTAGACTGGCTATCACATGAAAATGTTAATGTTGCCAGTAAAACAAAACAAGCAGTTGCAATATTACACCTCATACATACATCCGTTCGGTTCTAAATATACTTACCGCGGCCGCAGTGTCCGCCGGCGATCCGAGCCTCCCAATAACAACTCCACACAATTGCTCCATGAAAAACAACTCTATCAAAACTCGAAAGGGTCAATTTTGGAACGTGACTTGATTTATGAAGTCCAGAAGCAGATTATGATAACAAAATAAAAAATTAAAACGCTGGAAATTTAAATATCATTTGGATAACGTTACTATGTATTGCGAGCGGCATCCAAGTTTCGACTTAGTTGAAAAATGTTAAAGTTTTCGGTCGCGCGCGCCGATTCCGAATGTTTATTTAAAGTGGGCTCGGAAACGGCGTCGATGAACAAATTTATCTGTTTGTGTGCGCAGGCGCAGGCATTCGACTGTCAGATTGATGGATATTGTAAACAAGATAACCGCGCCTTGTTAGGGCTGAATATGTTGACTGTTACCCTAACTGGAACGTAGTGATTTCCAGATTGCTGATAAGGAAATCGATGTCTTGACATGTTAGTTCCGTGTATGACATGTGTTACTAGAGCTTGACAAATTTCATTTTGCAGCCGCCTTACCCTCTGGTCCTGGACTGGGTATAACAAAATTCTATCCTGGTTGCAGCACCAATTGTAAATGTAACTTGGTTCTGTTATCATTGCTATCTTTGTACTGATTGACTAGTGTTTGCTCGCAACTTGGTGATACTTATATGACTTGAAATTATGTTCATGGGTCTATAAATGGAATTGAAATGTCATCTTATAATATCGACATTGATTTATTTTGACTTTCTTGAGATCAAAGAGCGGTTGGAGAGTTAGTAAGACATGGAGAAAATTGTAAGTATGATATTTATTGATTTGATTCGAGCTAACATAGTCATACTCGTTGACAAGCTGCTTTAATCTTAACAAGGAGCTGTTATACGTGTTTTCAACTGGTTTTATGGTACCTAGTGGTGTAGTAATAAAAGGTAGGTTAGTACTATAATGATTCATAATAAACACCTAGATTTGGCAATCGTCATGGGGCAATTAACTCCAATTGACTTAGTCCAGTAAAAGTAAAATAAGCAAAGCTTGTGTTATGGGTATTAGGCAACGGATAAACATGTAAATACGTACATAATATTAAACATCTAAGACTCGAGAAAAAACATTTGTAGAGTCTGTTTGGGGACGCAGGTGTTTTAAGTGTGCGCAGACTGTTCCTGATGCGGGCTACAGTATACACGCACAGACAAATTTTAAATTCACCATCCTACAATGAGATGGTAACCAGGCGTATTTATAGGGCTAAGGTGCCCACTGTGCGCTCTGGTTTCGCTAAGCGTTTTAAATTGTTCATTTTTCCTTGGGTGTATAACGCGGTACTTAAAAAGTTAAATTTAAAATTGCTTAATCTTGCAGAAGCTAAGAGGAGGATTAGACAGTTTTTCATGTCCCTTTCCTATAAAGAGGCCGAGGATATAATGACAATTAGGTAGTGGTGGGAATTGGGTGTGGTAGGTGCATGAAACTTGACACGCACACACACGCACACACTCACACACATACTCACTCACACACACACACACACACACACACACACACACACACACACACACACACACACACACACACACACACACACACACACACACACAAACACACAAACCCTCTTTTTTTTTTGTTGTTGTTAAATACTTAGTTAAATATATTATTATTATTATTGTACAACATCAGTGTCTCCGTTTCTTTCAAGCCGCATGTTAAAGTTTAATCCTGTATGTTTTGACTGCCACGATACAGGCTCTGCCTAGTGTGGGTGTCGCAGAATTATTTTTGTTCTAAATTGTCTCTAATTTTTTGGTAATAAAGAACTTTTACTTTTTTTTTTTTTTTTTTCATACGTATATTTGCCAACACGGAACCTCAAGCTTTGTGGTCAGCACAAAATATAATAATAACAATTTTAATTTTGTAATATGCTCAAAGTTATTGAAAAAGTTTGGCTGTCACCGTTCAATTGACTGAATAGTTCACTTAAAGTGTACTTATATAAATTTAACAAGCACTGGGCGCTACAGAAAGGATTGAAGTTCCAAATGAAGATCAATCACTGGCCTGCGCGCGCGGCGATCCATCATTTAAGTAATGCGCAGCCGCGTCGCCCTCAATACATCCTAATTTGTAACGATATCCAGAATTAGTGTGAGAGTAAGAAATGCTGAGTGTCGCCCAGTAATCTTCTATACATATTATTTAACTAGCAGCCCGAGGCTTCTGCGTCCTTAAAAACTTGAAACCTCAAATTCATCATCATCATTTCAGCCGATAGTCGTTCGAAAGCTACTGCTAAACAAGGCATCCCCCAAGGCTCGCCAAACAGATCGGTCCCGTGGTTTCCGCATCCAACGCGTTCCCGCAACCTTAACCAGGTCGTTGCTCTATCTTGTTGGAGGCCTACTCACACTGCTTCTTCCGGTATGTGGAGAACCTTTTTTCCCCATCGGCCATCAGTTCTACGAGCGATGTGCCCTGCCCACTGCCACTTGAGTCTGGCGATTCTTCGACCTCAAATTAAATAAGACTAATTAAAACTATAGAGTTAATGCGCTATATTGCCCAGTATTAACTGAGCTAGAAAAACCAATTTTGTACAGTCGGGCAAAAATGTGGTCCACCACCTCACGGTTGAAGTTCATTTGCACGCCATGATACAATGAGGACGATTGCAATAATATGATGACCAGAGATCGGAATTTTCGCGGCAAAATATAACTCCGGCGCCACACATAGCACAAATGTTTCAACACACATATTTGAACACATATTTGATAACATGTGAAGCACCGGTATTTGCTTATTTGTTCAATAGAACAACCATACAATCAACATTTGTGCTATCTGTGGCGCCGGGGTAAGACTGTCGCAATCAAGCTAGTTATGCAGTAGAAGAAAAAACGGTACACTAAATAAAAAAACATATTTAATACAGAATTTTATTTTCCCTTCATTAAACATTTTACCTCTTTGTCACCCGACTACGGCAAAGCCAAAAGGAAGAGTTATTAATTACTTAATATGATAAAGTATAGTTAAGGTTTAGATGGAATAACAAATAAGTATAAAACAATCCCGTAACTTACCACGTCTTTTGCATATTCTAAAATTAACTGTGCGAATGATTATAAAATAATGTACCCAAATATATCGGCATGACTTTTTTATATTTAATAATACTCGATATCGATAAAAAATGGTTCTAACACTAGCTTGATTGCGACAGTCTTATGTTTTGCCGTGAACATTTTGATCTCTGATGATGACAGTGACTAATGACTTCACTCAGTTAGAAAAGTCAACCTTAGCGATATTTAGATCTCACAGAAACTTTCGTCAAAACTGGTAGACCACTCTTCTGGCCGACTGTACCACGTTAAAAATTTTACCTTGTATATTTTCCGTATTTAACCAATAAGCAAATGCCCCATTTATTTTGTACAATAAAATGTCACATGCATGTGTAACCACAAAAATAAATAGCTTAACAGCGTTTACTACACGCAAATACCATCCAAGATTTACCTATTTACTCTTTTTATTCAAACATCATGACACATATTCACTTAGCAACTCTTAACATTTTGGTGATACTTAATAAAATAAACAGCTTAGATGCCGCTTCGGATCTCATCTACCAAAAATGGATCATGCTCGTTTTTACCTATTACTATTTATTTTCCCACTTTCAGTAGGGGCTGGGGAGGTTATTTACAAACACTCTGTACAGCCGAGGAAGCGATCCGTCTTGAGATGTCATCGGAGCAACTCACAACACGATCCAATATCGCTGGCAAAGTAGGATGCCAACTTACAATCTAACTTTCCGAGTACACGGCAGTATTTTTGAAAATACTAAACATATATATTTTTTTTATTATGAGAGAGAGGAAAACGAGCAGCGGGTCATCTGTTGGAAAATGATCACCACCGCCCATAAATATCAACAACTCAAAGAGAGTCACCAATCTGTTGCCGGCCTTTACAGGAAGTAATAAACCCTATTCTTGAAAGCCCCGATGTCGTAATTTAATATATTATTAATATATTAGCCTAGTGGTGGTACCTTAAATTGGGACTAGATCAATAGTGTCAATCATCCTAAAATGTACTTTTTTTTATTTAGATTATCTAGGATAGAAGTCGAGTTTATTATGTTCTTTGTGTACACACCGTGACTGACGACTACCTAACCCTAATCTTATCTAAAAACCTTTATATGTGATACACCTCTGATAAAAGTTGTTCCTAGCCTATATACGTCCCACGCGGGTCTAGTGCGGATTGGGAACTTCATTATGAATTTATGATGATGTTTTCTTTCATCGTAAAGCAAAATGGTAAATTTCAAATGTAATTTCGCACATAAATTCCAAATTTAAATTCAGAGGTGTGAGCTCAGGTAAAAACCCACGACCCTGTACTAGAGACATCATAATTATTATAAGTTGAACCGCTGTGCCACAAGGGCCACAACGGCACCAAATGATGGCTGAATTTATCTGACGAATCCTCTAAAGCCAAGTTTAGACCTTTTTAGAAATCGTGCAAGTTGAATTACATTGCGCGGCCGCAAAGAAAACTAGTTTGAAGTAGGCAATCGAACGCTGCAATGTAAAGCAACTTGCGCGATTTTTCTTGCTAGTCTAAACTGGGCTTAACAGTAGCTTCATCCTATCAACAGACACACGTGCAACTTGTGCAAACAAACACATGCACAACTTGCATTCCATTTTCAAATGCGTCCAGGAGTCGATAAACCTGTCAAATCTAACTGGCCAGTACGTTGATTAAACAACTAATATCACCCAAACTAAAATAAACCCTGTAACTTTAAGAATAAAGCTTAACGTTGTACGGAATGGGTCTCTGACGGTTTTGGTGGCAGGCAAAGTTTGAAATGGAACAACAGTTGTTGTATGTAAACTCAATCGGAGTGAGTTCCTAAATAGCTAGTAATGTTTGTATGGAATAAGGATAGCTATTAATATGCTCACTTGAGTGTTTGAGAGCAGATCAGAGATTAAATTTGGTACGTTAACTTGTATTATCTTAATTACAGGTCATGAGCAATCTTATCCTAACTATTAAACGACTTGTAGCTTTCAATTAGTAATATAATTAGGGTTTCGTACCCGAAGGCTGTCAAACAAAATTCATGAAGGTGTATTTTTTGGAAATTCTCATGGTACTTTAACAGATTTGCCAATCAATGTCACCGTTCAATCAATTTTCTTAGAGTTTCCGCAATACATGATAGGGTTGAGTAGAACGTTTTAATAATAAAACACGTTATTCAGTCGTAAAATGCTTCATAACAAATTTGCCGTAGGTATCTACACAAAGTAATTTTCATGCAACAACTGTCATACTTGTGGTAAAAAAAAGTGGTATACCTCTAAGTTGGCCACCCTGTACCTAGGAATATTTAGCTTTATTTATTGCAAGCCCGTTACCGCTCCTCCCCATAGTCAAACCAAAGTCCGTAGATTTAGCGACACACGTATAAAAATACATTAGGTAGGTACTTTTTGTACTTTTTGCAGACATGTTTTAAATCCTCTACGTATGACTCGCCGCCTTCAACCTGAAACAACCTGCTTGAAACCTGAAATCTTTGTCATGTTCATTACTAAGAAGTAAAATTCTTTTGTCATGACAAAAAACAAAACGTCGCAACGTAACAAAATAAATACAAAGTCGTGTTGAATGTAAGTGTGATTCAGACATCAGGGAGTAAACAATCAAACTTCTCCTGCCATTTGTCACCGTCTAGTTATATGGAGGCTCAGGGCTGCCCGAACATGTTCAATGTAACTTAGAAAAACTTATTTTCGTCTCATATACAGGTATGTTTAGACAAACTAACCCGATGATCGAAGCTGTAAATAAGCGAGTAAAAATTAAAATGGCGGGATGGACTATTAAGGAAATGGTCTTATATGAGACGAACACATTAAAAAATATAGATTTAGATTAAGTCTTGTACAGGTCGCATAAAACAATCAATGCCACTGAATTTATTATAAGACATTTCTCGTAACACACAAGATATATTATTTATAAATCCTATCAAAGAGTTAATGTAGGACCTAAGACTTAGGGCCATGGTATCTGAAATAAATCAATTTTTGGTTAAACTTAATACATCGAATGTTCTTTTAACAAAACTGTTTAGAAATAACAAAAAAAGAGTGTGTTTGATGCCCTACTCCACGCAGTGACTAAACTACTTCTATTACTATTGATAACGATCGAAATAATTGCTTCCCAAATCCAGTGTCCAGTACCTCTACCATGAGTTACACTAGTTTACAGTGACCGTACTCGCTAGCGACGGCGTAAATGATTTGTATGGAGAATTGTGTACAGCGCCTCTAGCGGTCACTTACGGAAATACAATTCTCCATACAAATCATTTACGCCGTCGCTAGCGAGTACGGTCACTGTAAACTAGTGTAACTCATGGTAGAGGTACTAGTTGGCCTTCGGCCGGGCTATCAGAGTATAACAGCTTCTTTTTGATCGGGTAATAATATATGTATAATAACATTGTAGTTTTAACAAGCTGTTTTGATTATCAAACGGTTCAAAACACTATACATTAAACTTCATTCGATCAAAAAAAAAAACAAAAACTGGTTGAGCACTATACCTTTGTCGCAAAAAAATATCGAATAATAATAATGCCAATTAAAAGAATATTTTAATTGTTAAGTTTTCATAACCTTCAAAAATTCCTTTTAAATAATGCCATTGGTTTGCTAAATTGATCTCAGTGTCTTTCCATCGGATTTCTGCATTCAAATAACTTGGCCTGGACTAAGGAAATACTTATTGGAATACAGATTAATTTTCACAAAACTTCGGCAACCCTAAGCAGTAGGACGTGTCGTAATCGCAACAGTTGATCGTAATAAAGTTATATTAATATCAGTTGCCGACCGCTGCTCATCCATCATCGCTGATTGGCCGGCGCGGTGACAGCGCGCGCCTATTGGGTAATTGTGGGACTCCGCGCCGAGACCAGGGCACCGCAACCTTTAACCTTTGGTAATGTCGAAATGGGAAAATGGATTTGTTAGCACCTTCTAATTGGCATTGTATGAATACACAAATGCTAGTATTTAAATTTTCTACATTTCAAAATAATTATGTTGTAAATCCTCACAGATAATAAGGTTAATTTACGAAGTTTGCTTTATATTTTTAAACTAATTTGGAAATGAGTCAGGTAAGAAATGAAAAGCATATGTTTTAAAATGTCATTCGAAAGTGGACAAAAACTGTGTTGAATTCGAGTGAAGTAGGAGAAAATTACAGCTTCTAGTAAACTTCCACAAGTATTTTATGATTTTTTTAACAGTACAAAGAACCATTTTCGAATGCTCTTTTCATACATGTGATTTTAAAAATCTCCGCCATGTACGAAGAAGAGCTTACAATGAATGTTTATCGCCCCCACCGCTCGGTCGACTCTTACCAGCGACCAGAAAGAAACATTCATTCGTTTTATCGCCTAGGTGTGTAATGTACTATTATTACTCCAATAAACTAAAGTGCAATGCCGTATATGACGTTGAGAATGTTGTAATAATGACCTCTAAGTGCCATTAAGAAAGTTCCAAGTTACTTAATGACCCGATTGTACCATGCACATACAATTCAATGGTTATAGCCGTAGTATATACTGCGTACAATATCGTAAAGGAGCTTTGTCACGTCAGTGCTTATGGGGCCTCCACACTCACGCTAACCAAATAAATAAATATCGTGAGACTATTGACACCGCTAACTAATTTATAAGATTTAAATTGACGAAATTGATTGACATAGGTATATGTAATGGCACAGTGGCATGTAAGTAGAAGGAGTGGTTAAAACATTGACATACTTTTACATAATCATTTAATTTATACTTTAAACATAAAACTACCGTGAGACTAACTCATAGTGAAAATATACGGGTCACTCACGTCTTAAAACGAGTTTAACTCGACTGTTTCGGGCTAATCCGTAGCCCTTTTTCCCGGAGCCACACGTCACGCCACGTGCGTAGTGCACATTTGGCAGCCGCCGTGACGTGTGGCTCCGGGAAGAAGGGCTACGGATTAGCCCGAAACATGTCAAATTAAACTCGTTTTAAGACATTTCATTTATTTACAACAATTTTCTGATGTCTATTCATACATAATAATTTAATTTATGTTTGGTAGAATTTTAACGGTATGATAAAACTGTTCACATTTTGCATGCGGTTTTTTAAAGGGTGAATCCACCCTTTTCTAGGAGAATAAACATTCGTTTCATTTCATTTTTCGATTTTGTAAATTACAATTGTATCTTCTTTGACATTATTAATAATATTTATGAGAATAGTATAAAATAGAATTAATATTTTTTAAAATTTTGTATTAGTATAACTCTCTGAACTGAATTGAACTCAAATCCTGTATATTTTTTTCATAATATAATTTGTTCGAGTGCAACAATATTTTAATTTGTCTCTTTAGAAGCAAGTACCTTTTCCTGCTTTAGGTTTACAAAAGCACGGTGGCGCCCCTAGAGCATTCTTTTAATTTTTTTGATTTTATTATTTTTTGTTACTTTGTCCTTTTCCAAATTGCTATTTGTCAAACCGCTAAACCTTCACCCTGAGCAGCTGGCCCGGCATATCAGCACGTGTGGAAACCTCACAGCCACCCTCACACCTTTAGATTTATTGCATGTATTCCATGGAATTCTTTAAAGCAACAAATGACTGAAAAATGAATTCATCTTTACCTAGGTAATTTCTTGCGAGCTCACGTAAGGGTTGTGGCATAAGGCTTCGATCAACAATAGCATAAGGTGTCTAAAACTATCTTATCGAAGGTCTCAGCGTAAAATTTCAACTGAGAGTGTGGAGTGCCACTAGGGGCAAAACTCAGCGCGTGACAGGGGATGATCCCGCTTGGCTCCTACTTAGCTAATTACCGTCCATGTGTTTCCTTAAGCGTTAAGTAAAAGGGTTCAGGGATTTAGGAAAGTGTTTTAGAGTTTGTTACGTCGTACGAGATTTACTTAACTAATTTTATTTTATTATTTTAGTAAGGGCTTAAGTGGCAGTGCGCAGGACACATCGCTCTTAGAACTGACGGCCGATGGGTCGGAAGGTTCTCGAGTGGCGTCCGCGGACCGGAAGATGCGGTGTGGGTAGGCGTAAGATGGAACGACGACCTGGTGGTGGTGGACTTGGTGGTTGGGGGCCTTGGGGCCTATGTTCAGCAGTGGACGTCTTTAGGGTACATGCATTTAAGGTTTCATGTGACAGCGTAATTTTTGTCAATAATTAATCAATTTTTCGTGTCTGTTTTAATTTAAGGGTAATTTAACTTTTTGCCGACCCACGCCCTATTTCATTTTGGAATCCTGCATAAAAATGTGTACAAACTAAGATTATGATACGAGTAGTTTGAACAAACATTGGCTTGAGCAATGAGGCTTAGTTTACACGATTGTACGAGTATTACTATCAAGTAAGTAGGTATATTGCTGAGCTCTTACAAAGTAAATGTTGAAACTATAAATATGTAATTTTTAAGATCTTCACCACAACATTTCATGCAATAATGAGTTTGACTATCTCAATTTCAAATGAATTTCACATTGAATATATTAACTAAGTCTCGCCATCACAGCACAGTACATAAAGGTAAACAGCAGGTCGTGCTCTCCGATGTTTGTCCGAATGACTGGTAAGCGTTGAGTGTTGGTTCAATCACGGTCCGACCACTTCAGCACTGGCAACATGACATTAGAAAAGTCGCGCTCAAGAGCCTGTTGAATAAAGCAGTTTCAAATCTATTCGAAAAATAAATAGAAAACTAGTAACGAAAGTAAGACTTATTTTAAATTAGTAAACACTAGCTGTTACCGAAGAATCCGTCTGCGAAAAATTCGTTGTTTGCTATCCCACGGGAACTAGGTATGCAATTTTCCGGGATTGAAAGTATTGTATATGCTTATCCAGGCTATAAACTATCAGTGTGCCAAATTTCATTAAAAATCGTCAAACGGTTTTAGCGTGACAGAGTGACAAACATCCGCCCGTTCATAAAAATACTCACATTTACATATTATAATATTTGTAAGATCAGACCAAACTATTAAGTGCCGCAAATACGCATTTCTTTCGAACAACTACATATTTGCGGCACTTGAAATTGAAACTTTGGGCCCATGGTCGTCCGACACAAAAAAGTTTGTAAAAGAAGTGTCGGACAAGCTCTTCAGCGTCTCAGGCAACCATAGGGCTGGTACCTTCTTTGCCCAGCGGCTAAGTTTGGCGGTGCAGAGGGGCAACGCGGCCTCCGTCCTGGGGACGATGCCCCAAGTGGGCGATCTCCAGGGTATTTTTTATTTGTAATTTTTAGTTTTGTAAAATTTTGTTTTATTGTAAAATACCTACTTTATCTACTGTTTTGACTGATTATTTTATTGAACATTCTAAATTTTGTTAAATTCATTATTTCTTAACAATAAGATCAGTTAACATATTCTACAAATTCGTTGTGTGCCACAGAATAAAATAAAAAATTGTTTTTAGATAGAATCGCCACATGTGTGAGGACTGAACAAAACTGACAGTACAGCCGCCAAAGCCAAATGTCTGTATTTCATTCAACTGCGAAATCTTACGATTCACACGCATAAAGCCGCAGGGAAACGCTAGTGTTCTCAATATAATCAAGTAGATTATTGTCGCCCGAAGCCATCATTACGCCTAGCCAGGCCTGCGGTAACTGGCTGATGAACAGACAGCACCTAATGCAATCACCAATCAACGTCTGCCGTCGCCAGCGTTATGGACATAGCACACACCGGCTGTCTAGTTTGAAGTGCTCCTACTGTATGTGTCTGTGGCTTTGCAATTTAATTTTAATATTTTTTCTGTTATAATTAGATGCATTGACATTTAGTAAGACGAATGAAGTCCATTTTTAGGATTCCGTAGTCAACTAGGAACCCTTATAGTTTCGCCATGTCTGTCCGTCTGTCTGTCTGTCTGTCTGTCTGTCCGCGGCTTAGCTCTGAGACTGTTATTACTAGAAAGCTGTAATTTGGCATGAATATATATATCAGTCACGCCGACAAAGTGATTGAATAAAATAAAGTAAAAAAAATTTTTTTAGGGTACCTCCCATAGACGTAAAGTGGGGGTGATTTTTTTTTCTCGGCAAACCCTATAGTGTGGGGTATCGTTGGATAGGTCTTTTAAAACCATTTCGGAGTTGCTAATATGATTTTTCTATTCAGTGATCTGTTTGCGAAATATTCAACTTTAAAGTGAAAATTTTCATTAAAATCGGCCGTCCCCCCCTCTAAAATCTAAACGGTTGGGTGGAAAAATTTGAAAAAATTCAGAATGGTAGTAAATATATCAAATTTACTAGGAAAATTATAGCGGCTAAGATTGCTTAGAAATTATTTGTAGTTTAAGAGTAAATAGTAGCCTAAGGTATAAAACATACCTAAACTTGGATGATTCCGTACACATACGAAATCCTTAGAAAAATATTACTTGATTTTTTCGTAATAGCTACGGAACCCTACCTTGGGCGTGTCCGACACGCTCTTGGCCGGTTTTTTTTCTCCTAGTAGGATCGAAAAAGCTTGTGATTCTGAGCAGAAATCATATAAAATTTTTAAAATAAATAAAAAGTCACAACAGACAAAATAAAAATTGTCCCATTTAGTGACGGAGGTCGCAAAGGGCTTTTTTAAGTACATAACACGAATCATAGACTTTTGGTAACAAAAAAGGTAGTCTCCATACAAATGAATTATGATTATTTAAAAGCGAAAAAGTTTTTCGGGTGCGCCGGCGGGATTCGAAACCACACTTTTTTCGCTTTTAAATAATCTTAGATTCGGTGAGCAGCCGTATTGCTAATAAAAATATATAATAAATGAATTATGAGCATTTAGGAAACTATGTTAGTTAAACTCAGTAACATTCAAAATGAAATTGGCATTTTTTTGAGAGAACTTTTATAATATAACCATGCATTATTACATACAGGCTTCCCCTAGTTAAGGCACCAGTCTCCACCGCACAAGTCTTGTAACTAATTGCTAAGGCTGCGTTCAAACCAAACCGACTGTCGGCCGCCGAATGTGAGCAGGCTCACTGTGAGCCCCAGTGTGAACGTTATTTTGTACGGTAATATTTTATGTCGGCGACTACGCATAGCGTAATGGCGTATTGTCGGTTTGGTGTGAGTAAAAAGTGAATATGTATGGAAATACAATAAACTGCGTAACGCGCGCTCACATTCGGCGGCCGACAGTCGGTTTGGTCTGAGCACAGCCTAATTGTAATGTGAAAATTTATCGATTGTTTTTACTGGAACTGCGGTGGAGTAAATAAACACTTTTATTACTATTATTATTTTATATTTTAATGTTTTTTCGCTTTTGCTTTCATAAAATTATTAAACCGATCTTAAGTTTTACGGGAATATCAAGCAATATTCATCGTGGGGTCTCTACTACAAAAACCTTAGCAGTTTAACAGTTCAATATCACCCGTAGAATTCTTGCTGAAGCGAAAATCTGAAATCATTGTTTATCGTTCAGCGCGTCTACCAAAGCTCGATATATCCCGTTTGAGGCGTTTTTGTTGCGCACAGTCTTATATAATACCCACGCTTCGCTTCACTGTCATTATCGGCATATTTTAGATGCGCTACGCAGTAAGCGGAATTCACACCATATAACTTACCTAGAACATGACCTACTCAGAAAATGACTTACCTAGAACATTACCTACTTCGAAAATGACTTACCTAGAACATTAACTACTTAGAAAATTACTTACCTAGAACATTACCTACTTAGAAAATGGCTTACCTAGAACATGACCTACTCAGAAAATGACTTACGTAGGACATGACTTACTCAGAAAATGACTTAACTAGAACTCTAGAACATGACCTACTCAGATAATGACTTACTTAGAACATGACCTACTCAGAAAATGACTTAACTCTAGAACATGACCTAGGTCAGCCAAAGGCATTTTGCAAATTTCACAGTTCCCGCGGGATACCGCTGAAAGAATTCTTTGCGGACGGAGTTGCGGGCAGCAGCTAGTAAAAAATACGAATGTTTGTTCTCGAATCTTGGACGTGTAACATGTATTCAAGTATGTATTTATCTAAATAAGATTATCCTTTGTCCATATTACAGGCGTTGCTTAGTTTTTAACTAGAATTGGTTTCAAATTGTCTCATATTTAATACTATTACTATTTATCAATCCTTGAGCGTTTTTCGTCCGCTTTTTTCCCGGCCCGCCGCGTATGACACAGAAAAAATATAGTATCAAGTAAATATGAAATTTGGCTCCGTGAATTGATACGACGTCGCCGCCTGTCCGTAATATTCCTGGACGAATCCAATTTGCTTGACGCGGGTCGGCTGGGATTGTGTTACGTGTAAAAAATGACATTTGATCGCTTTTACATCGCTGATGAAGCTTCATGGGAGGTAATTTCATTTTTGGGGCCAAATTGCTGCCGGAAGAATAAAGCTAGTAATGGGTGAACGTTTGACACTGTTCTAGTGGCGTAGCTAAGTAACCTACGACCCGCTACAAAAAATAAACTGAACCCCAAAGTTTTACTTACTATCTTGTCTTTCTTAATGTTATTTGCGCTTAAAAGCACAATTAGGCTTTTTTTTCTATAATACAATCAAAAGTCCAAGCTTACAGTTTGTCAAAAGGAACACAGCATATTAGTTTTTTTAATACAAATAAGGCTTTCGTTTGACCATAATCACGCCTGATGGAAAGCGAAGATCTACGGTGGATCACGCTTGCCTCGTAAAAGAATAAGGTCAGTTAGAATCAAGAACACTAAAGCGGGGTTTACACTGATGACCAATGATCGGATTTCCCGGTGCAACACGGGGTGAATGACCTCAAACATTATACTAATGTGGATATGCCCCGGGATTCCACGACTTAGGTATATTGTTGAATAAGATTCTGATTATATTACATTCAATACATTTTAGAGGTAGTAAGATTTTGACGTGTAAAATAAATATTTTCACAAAACACAATATAATAATAAATAATAACAATATAATATATTTGTATAAAATTTTAAAAAGTTTCGAAATTGAAAAAATCAGGAAAGTCGAATGCAATGAGTTAATTTCAAACAAAATAACTGTTTTACGATGTTGTTTGTTTGCAAAAAAAATATTATTTTTACCTTACGGATTTTTTACATTTTGCATTTGAGCTCTATTACTTCAAAGGCGATACTAAATCATTAGGTCTAATATATTAGATTAGGCATCGTACAAAATGAAAAGCCTGCCTAAGTGCATTTACAATGTACCCGAAGGTCGTGTGTGTGTATTTCTCTTCTTCGGCGGATTTTTGGACGGAAGCTACTGGACGTGGGATATAAGAGGGAGCGTCGGTGTCTACGACACGGATATTAAATAGCGCCTCCCTCTGTGCATGCCGTACGCCGCGGCAGCAGAGATCCCCACGATGTCAACCGTCGCCATCTGTGATGATGGGTTGTTTGACCACATTCCCCTAAGCGTGTTGGCATAGCTCACAAAATAGATATCTCTAATTTCGATGTGGCGACGTGTTATTAAATCACCTGTTTAACTATTAAGACTATTAAGATTATTCACATTAACGTAAAAAATATTCGATGCATAGTAAAGATTTTGTATTGAACTGCCTATTTAAGTATATCTATCATATCAATATCATTTTTTTTTCAAACGAAATCCGGGACTTTTGGTCATATCCATATTATG
Source organism: Archips crataeganus (assembly GCA_947859365.1). Lineage (NCBI taxonomy): Eukaryota > Metazoa > Arthropoda > Insecta > Lepidoptera > Tortricidae > Archips > Archips crataeganus. Next base: position 20,261,897 of record OX402058.1, read on the forward strand.
TTTACTACTGGAAATTCCACCGTGTTGCACCGGGATATCCGATCATTGCTGATGGGTAAAGCAGCACGATTTTAAAATATAAAATGTTTTACTTTTAAGTTTATACTGATTTCTGTATTTTTGTTAATCTTGATTGTGTGTGCTTGCAGTACCAAATAAACGTCTTTATCTATCTATCTATCTATCATTTTTGCCACGCGGCTAAAATCGACCTTAAATCGACCGTCTAAATGACATTTCGGACCTCTAATTTGCCATTTAGACGGTCGATTTTAGCCGTGCGGCAATAATCGTGCCGCTTTAGTCACCCGTGTAAACCCCGCTTAAACCTGACCGGTTTTTTTCAAAACTGAATCGAATTGCGTACGACGACGTACGCACTAACCAAAGTGCGTGTTACGAGCTTGACTAGCCTTCAAAATACGTTCCGTCATCGACAGCGAGAGGGTGACTCAAAAAAATCATGCACTGCTCCGAAACTTGTAAAAAGTTGTTAATGTTGCGTGTAACGTTACATTATGGGGGATGTCTTGTTTTAGCGGCAGATGTTTCCCGTTAAGTTAAAAAGGTCTAAGTAAACTTTGTGATTCTTAAACAATATTACTCGATTTGACGTGTTCCATGCTTAGGGCGTTTGAGGACTGAGTTTTTGCAGCTTTTCTAAGTCATAAGTAGTAAACGGTCGCGCGACTGAAATAGTATAAAAAAACAATCAAAATCTTGTTCTGTAAGTAGGAAAAAGAAGAAATCCTTACATGATTACTTCATTGTTCGTCTGTATAGTATAGGCAAATTAGCAATAGGTATTTAGAGCCGTGAAAAAATTAAGTTTCGATCTTTTAAACGTGTACATACTTACTTAATAAACTGAAGAAATCAAAAACTAAAGTACCTACTTTTTTTTCCTTAATGGCGGCCTTAAGGCTTGGGCCAATGTCAGTTACGATGACAGGTTTGCGGTTGAATCTGCAGAACGCCAACAGTTTGACAGCAGCAAGAAAATAATTTTAACAAAACAAAAAAATTAAAAACTTTTTTTCGGCCGAACGCTGTTGCGAGTCACGTAACACTACAAAGTCCTAGTTACTTCTCGTTGACCAAGAGGAATGACGTTTGGCGAGATGTAAAGGCTCGCAATACAAGTAGCCTTTTTTGTAGCTCTAGTTTTTTTTAAATAAAAAAGTAGGCAAAGGTAAAATTTCCGAAATCACTAATCTTACGATTTTTTTATTATTATTTTGGTAATTGGCTTAAACCTTTTTTTCAAAATTTCTGTCAATATCATATGCGAGGGAAAGATTTAATTTTTGAATATTTCTATGTCCAAATAACCTGATCTTCAAGGCAATTCCCGACATAAATACCTTTTGAATTTGTATGACGTTGCTGACGCCCTACGTAAAATAAGTAGCCAAAGTTTTTCATTGTTCTCGCTCCTTTCATAAAACATGAACTGACTGACAATACTCGAACAGAACCAAAAACTTCGCCATCAAGCCTTGAACAGTAAAACGATCGCCGCTGTCAAATATTGAAACTCAGAACATTGTTACCAATTGCTTTGTACGGGAAAATAACGCAAAATACGTGAAAACAACTTTACAGCGTGCAGCAAGAACAGACTAATTAACCAACTCCCAGCGCCATCTACCAGAGTGTAGCGGAACTAAGTTCCTCCAACTTCATAACGATATTCCTAAGAAACGTGGTAATTGCCAATTAAAATAGGGCAATGTCGGTGTTTTTATTAATTCGTTGTAATAAGATTACGATGTGAAGGGCTTTACGGCCCTCCGTTTACGAGGGGCGTTCAATATAAAGTGAGAATGAGATGCAAACTCTTTTAATATTACGAAATTAAATACTGGCCGGTAAAGCTAATCTATCTAGCTGATTGCTATGAAAAAAAAACTAACTGTCTTTTGTTTAAAAAAATATACGGTAATTTCTTTGCAATGCTATTGAGTACGTTAGCGAAAATGGAGAAAATTGAACTGCGCGCCGTTATCAAATACTTGTATTTGAAAAAAATTTCTACGGACCAAGTCAATTTGGATTTGCGGGACACTTTAGGGTCTAATGCTCCTCCGTATTCGACAGTCGCACGTTGGTGCGCCGAATTTAGACGTGGAAGAACATCGACAATGGACGAACCCCGCTCCGGACGCCCTACTACAGCAGTAACTGAAGAAATTGCGAAAAAAGTCGAAAACTCAGTTTTGGCGGATCGTCGTGTCACAGTTCGTTTTATTGCTGAAAATGTAAAGATTTCAACGGGGAGCGTGCATAATATTTTACATGAACGCTTGGGTATGAAAAAGGTATCTGCGCGTTGGGTACCAAGAATGCTTACTGACACGCAAAAACAAACTAGACTAGAGATTTGTCAAGAAGCTTTGAACCTGATGCAGCAAGGCCGGGAACTTTTTTTGGCGCGATTTATAACAATGGACGAAACATGGCTCCATCATTACGACCCTGAAACGAAACTGCAGTCTATGACATGGAAAAGGCCATCATCTCCAACTCCGAAGAAATTCAAGGTGAGCCCATCTGCCGGTAAGGTCATGGGCTCTGTTTTTTGGGATGGTAAAGGGGTATTAATGATTGAGTATCTCGAGCATGGAGCCACTATTACGGGCACTTTATATGCCAATCAAATAGCAACATTGCGTAATGAGATCCGCGAAAAACGGCGAGGTAAACTCTCGAAAGTTGTGCTGTTCCACCAGGACAATGCCCCGGCACACATGTCCGCCGTTGCAATGGCTGCAATTCGTGATGCTGGGTTCGATATCCTTAAGCATCCTCCGTATTCACCAGATCTCGCTCCCAGTGATTTCTACCTATTTCCGAGATTGAAACAATACCTGAGAGGCCAGAAATTTGAAGACGACGACGCGGTAATCGCTGCAGTACAAGATTTTTTAAGTACTCAAGATGAGACCTTTTTAAAAATGGAATTTTAAGTTTAGAAAAAAGATATACTAAGTGTATTATGCTAAAAGGTAACTATGTCGAAAAATAAAATGACATTTAGTAAAAGTTGTTTATAACATACTCATTCTCACTTTTTATTGAACGCCCCTAGTAATTAGTTGGATTACCTTCATTTTACTAAAATAAAATGTTGCAGGAAAGTGAATATTAGCCTACAAATAGGTACTTCTTAGGGTTTCGTAGTTAAGGTGGCCTTATAATTTCGCAATTTCGTATGTAATATGTACGACATTCGATTTATTTGGCAAGAAATGTGTGCTAGCGTGTTTGTAGCTTTGAGAATTAACCGGAGATAATTAAACACAAAATAAAAATATATACATATATTGGAAACAGTGACATTATAGAATCCATAACTAAATTAAGGTTCAATCAAAATCAAAACGTTTATTCTGTAAGTAGGCTGAAAAGGGTTCTTTGACATGTTACTGTTTTTTAAACTAAGTATGTTTGACACCATTGAATTGAACGCTGATAATATGTGTGCAGGTAAAGCTAATGGTAAATTTCAAACGTAATTTCGCACGTAAATTCCGAAAAACTCAGAGGTGCGAGCCAGGGTTTGAACCCACGGCCCTCTGCTTGAGAGGCCGTAGGTCATACCACTAAGCTACCACGACTTCATTACAACATGCTATGTGTATACTTGTTTGATTTTACACATAAGCTATGCCGCTCATGCCTTCATAAGATTATACCACCCCTAATGAACCCACCAAGTTCGAACCCGCGCCCTTCCGCATAAACTAAACACTTTACTCTTTCCTGAACAAGGGAAACTTACCAGTCCTCACACGTGACCTAAATAACAACAACACAAACATAACACTTACATAGAACCTTCAAAAAACACTTCTACACCCTTACGTTAAAGTTGTCATGCACTGTACTAATGATTGTGTAGAGCAACTTTACTTTCTTCGCTAGGTTAATCAATAATGGCACTTACTCGATTAAATTAAGAGTGATGGCGATTGCAAGGGTTAAGGTGGTGAAGGGCCAGGAGTGCAGAGTGTTCTCAAGACATAAACAATGATATAATGCGCATAACTGTCTGTCCGTATGTCGGGATGATAGTAGAGATGATAGTAGGCCATTGTCCGTAATGTCTGCGGCCTTGGATTAGGAGATTGCGACCTACTAGCCCACTGAGAGCCCTTTGGAGAGTGCAGTTAGCTTGGCACAGGCTACTACTTGTAGGTATAAGGAACATTTGGCTGTACGAAATCAATATAGTTATTTTAGACAAATAGCAAAAAAATTGCCTATTCGTAGGCACACTCTTTTTAGTGAAAATATATGGATCACTCACGTCTTAAAACAAGTTTAACTCTACATGTTTCGGGCTAATCCTAAGCCCCTCTTCCCGCACGTTTGGCAGCCGCCGTGACGTGTGGCTCCGGGAAGAAGGGCTACGGATTAGCCCGAAACATGTCCAGTTAAACTCGTTTTAAGACGTGAGTGATCCGTATATTTTCACTATGAGTGAGTCTCGCGGTATTTTCATGTTTAAAGTCACATAGTTTTTACTTAGCCAAAATTCCTCAACCACTACATACATAGTACACAATAGCACAGTAGGTACTAAGAATAATTAATTATTTAACTTGTAGTACTTGTGGTGGCCTAGTGGTTTGACCTATGGCCTCTCAAGCAGTGGGTCATGAGTTCGAGTCCGGGCTCGCACATCTGAGATTTTCGGAATTTAAATATGTGTGAAATTTACCATGAGGTTTACGGTGAAGGAAACTTGACGAGGAAACCTGCACACACATTATTTCGTCCCACTGCAGGGCACAGGCCTCCTCTCAGAACGAGATGGGTTGGACCGTAGTTCCCATGCGGGCCTAGTGCGGATTGAATTTATTCGCAGGTGTATGCAGGTTTCCTCGCGATGTTTTCCTTCACCGTAAAGCTCATGGTAAATTTCAAATGTAACTCAGAAGTGCGAGCCCGGATTTGAACCCACGATCCTCTGCTCGAGAGACCGTCAAACCACTAGCCCACCACGGCTGTTAAATCAATTATTAATACAATTACAAAAAATTGGTTGGTAGCATAAATGTTTGTCAAAAATTTTCCTAATTTCTTAACACGACAAGTAAACAAACACCTACGCGACAGTTCAAGCGAATTCGAGCGTCTGCGCAGGACACGTCAGAAACAAGATGAAAAAGTCGTGAAAGCGGAGAACAGCGGCGCCCGCGCAACCCGACGCGACTGGCAGACGAGAGCTAATTGGCTATGACATGTTGCGTTTGAAACGAAAAAAACCGGCCAAGTGCGAGTCAGGCTCACGCACGAAGGTACCATTATCTATAACCTCCTGCAGCCCACGTCAAATTATGTTTCAATGAACTTTAAACTTTTCACTAATGAGTTGAGTTCAAAAAAGAATACAATAAAATCAGATCCGCAGCGTAGGCTTCGTCAATGAGAAAAGGAAAAGAAAACATTTTGTTATCCGCAACAGGCTTCGTCATAGCAACAGATCGAGATCCGCAACAGGCTTCGTCAGCTAAACAAAAATATAAAATCCACTACAAGCTTCGTCTTCGTCTATCGATTTATGGATATTGATTTGCCGGATTTTTGCTTTATTCAATGAAAGAGATGAAGAACCCTTACAAACGGGTTCATTTGAGCGTTCCAACCATCTTACTTTCATCATCATCTTTCAGCCTATATACGTCCCACTGCGGCCACCTCTCAGAATGAAAGGGCCTTGGCCGTAGTTCCCACTCGGGCCCAGTGCGGATTGGGAACTTCAGCTCACATTAGTGGTAATTTTTTTTAAGAATTGGCTTTAGATTTTGATGGCGTTTTGATTGGCGAACTTGTGTACTTCTACCAGATTATTTACTGGAAACTGTATCACACTCTTCTGCCAATTCTACAAAAATGTGCCCGCAAAAATGGTTCGGAACAAAAGCTCGTCGAATATTACACAAGTTTTAATTCTGTGTGGACGAAGTCCCGAAAAAAAGTTAGTAACAACATAATACTAAGTATTTCTCTTGCTATTAGTTCTGTAGTTCAAACGATGTCAAAGCCGTTTTCCTAAATGTTGAAATGTGCATGTAGTTGATGATAAACGATTGTTATAAATGGTTTTGGACTTTCAGTTAAGTGCGTGCTGTCGTCTACAAATAGGAAGCGATGTTTGTGACTGTTCACGTCAAGAGATCAGAAGATTATGACCGCAGTTCCCGCTGAGTTACGCATAACTGACAGACTTATTATAAGAAACCGTGTTCAAGATATTATGCATCGAAATTAATTTTTATATTTTCAGTTTTGTCAACGAAATTAAAGTTATGTGTCTACTAACTAGCTACTTGCCGCGTTTTCACCTGCACAGAATTCGGTAATGTCTATCATACACATTTTAATACTAATTCATTTATAATAATTCATCTTTTGTTACATATTACTATTCGTTAACGTTTAATCATGCAAATGGACAGCGCCAGCTAGCGGGAATCTATTGCGATAATTTTCTACGCTGTTGCCGTAACCTACAACATAATATTCCCATTTTCCTAAGCTATTTTACAAGATAGCACACACCAATACATCTCCAGCAATGATGTTACAGTAGAAAGTTCAGTCTTTTAAAGTCCCATATTCATAAACCGCGGACCCTTATCTGCGAAGTGCCCACGCCCCATTGGCTTGGATCTGCAGTGTCGGGAACCTTCGTAAAAACGTCTGCGTTGGATTTTTAGGCAACCCCTAAAAGCTTTACGACCCGCCACGACTACACTCTATGTTAACAATACATTGCGTATAATGGTAGTCAAACGCAATGCGGTTAGAGTATCAACTCTCCAATGAACGGAGAATTTGTTCGTTTTGCCGCGAAGTCGTAGCCGCTACTACCTGAACTTCAAAACGTTTGGTGGTTCTAAATATAAGCAAATATAAGGCTAGTTTCACTTTATGTTTATTTCATGAACCGTGTGATATGGAGGCGATGACCTAGTAACGCTACATAGATCCTCGCTTCTCGTGAAATGTCCAGGAACCTAAATGGGGATCACTATTCTTTTTCACACAATGAATCAAGGCAATCCTAATTCCTAGTGAGAAATGAAGACCATTAATTTTCGTAGCGACTCCTAGCGCCATCTCGTCATCAATAAGGGAAACTGCTACATCCTGCATCGCACTATCAAAGTTTCTCAACAAAGCTGCATAAATACAACTTCCAACTTTTTCCATCGGACTTTGGTCCCCCCCAGGCATAACATCTGCCTGGAGAGAGATTTATCTATAATATTGTGGTCTACCCAGGTCTACCCCCACACTTGTAAAATGTTTTCTGGCTTGAACAGTTTTAGAATAGAACGGTCCTGTCTTCCTGCGAGTGTTTTAAAAGGCGATGGGATTTAACATGAAAGTAAGCAGCAGCGCAATATGTTACTGCTTACTACTACGAACTCCGAACTCCAGTGCTGCGGGGCAGAACGCAAGGGGAAACAACCATAATATTTTCCTTACAAGTTTCGCTGTAAACCCTCAATCGATGACCACAACCACTCTGTGGAGAGTGTAGCGACTCACAGAAAAAAACCTCTCAGTTTATAATCATAACAATAGTGGAAGTATAACCACGACCTTAGGTTACAGAAAACAATATTTTTAGACACTTGTTCTATAGTACGCCGATTCCTAAATCCAACTTCTCTACCTGCACACAGCAACCAAGAAGACGTTCACACAACCATAACAATCCGACATGACACACTAACACAAACACCGGACAAATAACATAACTTACACCATGATAATACGATACTTGGCTTGTACCCGTATCTTGAACCACAAAAATCGACTTTATGTCGAGATCAAAACTCCTTGAGTCCAAATAATAATAATGTTGTAATATAGACGAGAAAAACTGCATAATATTTTAGGTAACATTGAAATAAAATTCTATATCTCTATTACATTTCGTGTAGCAATCAAAATGAACCCCATGTAGATGTAAATAGAGTGTAAGTGCACTAAAATCGACGGCAAATGAATCGGTATTTACGTTAACGGCGACGGAACACCGTACTCCGCAAGAATACCGGAGTCGCATAGGAAATAGACATCTACGTGGTTATTGATTGGTGCAAGCCACAAGCGGTTTGGTGGTTAAAAATTAATACTATGCAAACGTAGATACGAAGCGCCACTTGCGGGAAGGCAGGACATGGTTTTGTTAACTTTTTGTGCTTTATGTGTTGAAAGGAAATATTATAATTAAATCATAGCTGAAAATATATATTTTTTTAATTTTAATATGATTTTTGAGAGTTAATTAGACATGTATTTTAGGGGACGCAGGTCGCTGTTACCTTTTCAATGAGCTTCCGATATTTCGACGTAACTATAGCGTCATGATCAAGGGTTGACTAAAGAAATTGAGAGTGAATTTTGATGTTGTCTAGACCCAGATCTGTCTACCCTTATTTCTACACGTCGACTGCTTAAAGCCGCTTATATTGAACGCATTCTCGCTTATTAATGGAAACTTAAGTTAAACTTCTCAAACTTCTTAAAATAAATAAATAAATAAATAAACCAATATTAGGAGACAATCTTACACAAATCGACCTAGTCCCAAACTAAGCAAAGCTTGTACTTTGGGTACTACACGACGATAAACATACTTATATAGATAAATAAATACTTAAATACAAAAAATACATAAAAGATAATTATGTATGTATGTATGTATGTATGTAAAACTCTTTATTGTACGTAAAACATGAAAATTAACAGTTAACAAGAGAAACAGATGTACAAAGGCGAACTTATCCCTTAAAGGGATCTCTTCCAGTTAACCTTTGAACGATTGACAGGACACCAGAGACAAGAGTAGGCATACAATGCAGAGTAAAAAGAGTCGAAATCAAAAGTAAACCCAAACCAATAAACTTAACATAATCAATACATAAACATACAAAGAATACACGCAGGTACACACTAATATAATATATCATGAATACAGAAGACTAATACATATCATATCAACATAAATAGACTAACTACATAAAAATTACATAAATACATTAATATTACATATATATTACATAAATACATTAACATTTTAGTAGTGGTAGAGCCATGTTGTAGCTAGCCGCTGCATCACGAATGGGCCGGCTCGTCCGGGGCAGTACCACCCTCTCACAGAACACCGGCGTGAAGCAGCAGTAATCCTGCTTGCGTTTCGTACGGTCAGTGAGAGTGCCGGGGGCCCAATACCTCACCCCTTCCCTCTTCCCCTCCCTCACCCCCTTCCCCTGTTCCCTTTCCTTTAGGGCCGACAACGCACTGGCATCGCGTAAAGCGCTGCGGGTGTCTATGGACAGTGGTGATCATTTAACATCAGGTGACCCACTAGTTCGTTTGTCTGGCCTTTATAACATAAAAAAAAAAAAAAAAAAAAAAAATATATACGCATATACACTAAACAGAGAATACAATAGAGGTTGTCTCTATTTAAGAGGAACTGTCAAGCCAGTACGCCCCCAAGCGACTCCGGAAGATGGCTACCGACTGCGACTGCCTGATTTCACTCGGCAACCGATTCCACAGACTAACAGCGTGCACGGAGAAGGATTTGGAATAGGATTTGGATTTAGTTACAGGGAAAGCTAACGAAAGATTATTACTTGACCGCAACCGGTTCCCAGATCCAGCAGCCAAGTAATTGATATTTGTATTTATTGATATTTATTGATATTTATTGATATTTATTGATATAATTTACATTTACAGGCTTACAGTAAAAACCAAATCGCCTATAAAGCCAGGGTAGTATACAAAAAAAAGAAAAAGAAAAATCTAAATGAACAGCAAATAAAACAAAACAGAACGGGATACAAGAGGAACATTACATACTAACTAAGCATGCATGTTGCAATAATTACATATTTTTTGCAATAAAGAATGCCAGCTATCGGCAAACACGTCAGCATCTTGGATTTGTGCAATAAAATCATTGAGAAGCGACACGGCGCGTGTACCAGGAGCGTTGCTAGCGCGGCGGGTGCGCGCCACCGCCGGCGCCGCGAACAGCTGCCGACGGCGGCGCCCCGCGCGCGTGTACTGCTCAGGGACAAAGAGACGCATGCGCTCCAGAGCATCTGGGTTGTCGACCTTGCTCTGCAAAAGAAGACAGTATTGCACTAGCAAGTGCATTTTCCGCCGAAAGTTCAATGTTTCTAGCCCTACCATACCAGACACAAACAAAGACGGGTATAAGTATGGGTAATATCCAAATACCCGCTTGTACAAATATCTGCCAAACTTTTTCTGAACTCTCTCCAGTAATAGCTGATACTTCGATTCCGAAGGATCCCAGACGATCGAGCTAAACTCCAATTTGCTTCGTACAAAAGAATTAAATAAAATTACAGGAACAGTAATACCATTAAATTGAGATGCCGTGCGCATAATAAATCCGAGCGTCTTATTTGCACTTTTGACCACTGCACTGATGTGGTCATGAAAGTCAAGTCTAGTGTCCATAATCAATCCCAAGTCGCGGATAGTGTACACGCGATCAATTGATTGATCACCCAAAAAATAAACACCTTCAATAGGATTCTTAGATCTGCTAAATGTGATAATCTTACATTTATTGATATTAAACATAAGTTTATTATCACGACTCCAATCAATCACGGCGTTTATATCGCTCTGTAAATATTCACAGTCAGAAGTCGAATTTACGGCAAAAAATATCTTCAGGTCATCCGCGAACAACAAGCACTTAGCACAACTGATGACAGCCGGAAGATCATTTATCATGATTAAAAATTGGGTGAGTCCAAGCGTGCTACCCTGACTGACCCCAGATCTAGTGAAATATTCCTTGGACTGGTAACCAGACATCTGAACGAACTGCTTTCGGTCCCTGAGATAGCTTGCAAAGAGCTTTAATAACCCCCTTGAAAAACCAAACTCAAATAATTTGCGTAACAAGACGTCATTATCCACCAGATCAAAGGCCTTCCTGAAGTCGAAATAAGCAGCGTCAACCTGACGAGCATCGTCCATGCGCCGAAGAACGTAATCAACAAAGTTTATGTTATTTGTAACTGTAGATCTACCAGCGCGAAAACCATGCTGTGCATCTGCCAGACGCCTTGATATAAGAGGAGAAATGTGCCGGTTAATGACTCCTTCAAACACTTTAGCAAAGACAGACATAATGGCGATGGGTCTGAAAGTATCAATGTCCATCGATGAAGCATCCTTCGGGACCGGGGTAACTCTGGACACTTTCCAAATAGACGGATAAACACCCTCCCGTAAAGACAAATTAAAAATAAAAATCAAGGGCTGCTCCAACGCAGAAAGACAGTCTTTAAGCAAAAATGCCGGTATACCATCGGGGCCAGGCGAAGAGTTAACCTTCAATTTACGTACTACGCGACGAAGCTCATCAAGAGAGATTTGACTCAAACTGACACAAGCGGCATTCACTTCTCCGCCAGCAGTTCTTTCAACCTCGTCCGCATCCAGTAAAGGTGTACTAGCGTGAAAAACTGAACTGAAGTGCTCGGCAAATGCGTCCACAGCGGCCTGGTTGGCCACATTTACATTGTTATACATAAAAGAGTTCTTCGGCTGCCGACTACAACGCTTATCCTTAACATGCTTCCAAAACTGTTTAGGATCCATATAAATACTATGCTCAACTGACTTCAAATGCTCCTTATAAGCAGAATCAATGAGATCTTTAACACGAGCCCTGTAATACTTAAATAACTCCCTATTGAAAGCCAACCCGCTACGCTTGAATTTCACCAGATGAAAGTACTTTAGCTTTATATGCTCAATCACTTCCGGAGTGTACCAGGAAGGATAGTTGTAGCGACGCGATCTACCAGTAGAGCACTTTCGGAGCGGAACATTGTGGTCCAAAACACCATTGAGGACCCCATAAAAAATATCTACAGCTGCATCAACTTTCTTTTGGCTATACAAGCAAGACCAATCTATTGTAGATATATCACTATATAGTGCAAATAAGTCAGCCTTATCAAAATTCCACCGGAAACTTTGTGGAACGGACGGACTCAGTGACTGAGATGATTGGTCCGTAACCCTGCCACTCCTGGGGAAATTGAGGGCAATATCAAGTGGAGGATGGTAAGCGTCCATAGGTACCAAAGAAAACCCACAATTCCGGATACATACACCATCGGCGCTCATATTGGTTAGTACCAAATCCAAGATGCCACCATGCGTATTATTAACGTTATTACATTGATCCAACCTACAAGCTTGAGTGAAACAGTGGAATTGACTAACAACGTGCGAATTAAATGAGTTCAAATTAAAGTCTCCTAAAATTACAATATTCAAAGAAGAAAATTTACATACTGCGTTCTCAATACAATCCAAAACATCTAAGTATTGCCCTTCAGTATAGTTTGGTGGCAAATATACTACACATACTAAAAATTTTACATTTTTTGACTTTAAACACGCAAACAATACCTCTTTGTCATCCGATAAGCCATCAATATCATTGACAAGACGCACTGAATAAGTGTCCCTAACAGCAAGCAATACCCCACCCCAGCCGACATCACCGATACGATCCTTGCGCAAGACACAGTAATCAGGCGGAAACAGCTCGCCGTCACTGACAGAACTATTCAGAAAAGTTTCAGTTAGAGCTATCACGTCAGGGCAACAAGTTTCAACGTTTCTTCGGAACGTCGCTGTTTTTGTCCGAAGTCCTCTAACATTCTGATAGTAAACGTTAAGCTTCCTGCTGCGCCTTTTTCTGACCTTTAAAACGAAAATTCTGATGCCATGGTTTCACACATATATCCTTCGCCCAGTTCACGGGATCCAACACATGATCCGCAAGGCGCGACGGAACACTCAACTTAAATGATGCATAATCCCCTCTGGCCTTCAATGTTTCCACGGTGCAAACATCTTCTCCCAATACGGACGAGACGTGAGCACGAACTTGATTGTCTGTAGTTCCTATTTTTAGGTTGTAAACGTGGACATACTGACGCCTCTCAGATGCTTCAAGCTGCGTAGTTCCAGGCGCCGCCGTTCCTCGCTTCACATCCAAAGATTTACGGGAGCGTTTACCAACCTTCGACCCGCTTCCCCTCTCACGGTCACCACCACCGACGACAGTAGGCTGCCCCTGGCCGCCAGTTGGCTCTATGATTTCCGCCTGGTCCTCCTCCTTCTGGTCGTCATTACCAGTGTTCACTGGTGAACCTTGACCGTTCGTTGGTTTTTCAGCAATCCGTTTCACCATCGAGAAATCGTCCGACTTTAAGGCTTCCCTATAACTCACTCCGCGACTCCTATCCAAAATTGAATCTTTCGAAAAGGTAGGAAGGGGACTGTGGTTTAAAAAGGACATTAAAAAGCAACGACAGGATGTGAACATTACGGCGCAGACGAATTGGGAGCCACTTCAGCTGAGCGCGAAAACAGGACACGTGGTCGTATTTCCGGAGACCGAATATAAAGCGTATGCATACGTTCTGAAGACGCTCAAGCTTGTCAAGTAGCTGCTCAGAGAGATCGAGATAGACAATATCCCCGTAGTCAAGGAGAGGGAGAAGAAGGGATTGAGCCAAAGTAATCTTGGTATGAAGAGGGAGGAAACTTTGCAGGCGTCGGAGAGAATGTACCGAAGCAAAGAGTTTGCGGCTGACTTCCGAGACATGAGCCGACCAGGAAAGCGTCTGATCCATGATGATACCCAAATTTTTGACCGTGGGTGAGAAAGGGACAGAGGTACCGTCAAATATCAATTCGGGCAACACCTGGTCAGACAGCCTTGAGATAAAGTGAGGACTTCCAATTACAATCGCCTGCGACTTCTTGGCGTTCACCCTCAAACCAAACTCATCCGCCCAAATCCGTATGGCCTCGAGGTCAATGTTGACGCGGTTGACCAAGTCAGGGAAATCATCAAAATCTGCCGCAGCATAAATCTGAAGGTCATCAGCATAAAGATGGTAAGAAGAATGCAGTGACGCCGTTATACCATTAATGAAAATCGAGAAGAGGAGAGGAGAAAGCACTGCCCCCTGGGGGACACCAGAAATGAGCTTGCTCCACTCAGAATAAGCATCATCCAATCTCACCCTCTGGCGCCTTCCCGTGAGATAGGACTGAAACCAGGACAAAGCCGGGATGGTGATATTCAAGGTTTTAAGAATACCTAGTAAAATATCAAAATCCACAGTATTAAAAGCGCTACTGAAGTCAAGAAGAACAAGAACTGTGAGTTTCCTGTGCTCAATATTAAGACGAATGTCATCGGTAACCTTGACTAGAGCAGTAACGGTGCTGTGGCCGGGGCGGAAGCCTGATTGAAAAGGATTAAGAAGGTTGTGGGTATTAAGATGTTGAGATAACCGCCGACACACGAAGTGCTCTGCAACTTTAGAAAGGATCGGAAGAATGGAGATGGGACGAAATTCTGAAAATGATGAGGGGTTGGAGGATTTTGGGAGTGGAATAACATTTGCTAATTTCCACGACGTGGGGAAATGACCAGAAGAGAAGGAAAAATTTATGATATGGGAGACAATAGGGGCAATAAACTCCGCCACGGGTAAAAGCATATCTACGCTCAGGCCATCCTCACCTATGGCCTTCGTCTTAATAGACCTCAGTAGCTCCAGCGTTTCTTTAGGAGAAATACTGCCGATATCAAAGAGGGAGAAGTCCAATTGAGGGGCATTGGCGAGCCTAGACAGAGTGAGCTGCTTAACGTGAGGGTCCAAAACTACTGGTGAAGCACTAAAGTGTGCGTTGAGGGCATTGAGATTGGTAGAACCAGAAGCTTTAGGTTTGGATTTGCCTAACCCCAAGGACTTGAAGAAATTCCACAATTTAGTGGGGGGACAGTTTTCAATCGATTCATGGATATAGCGGCGTCTGGCTTCTCTACACTTTTTATTGCAGAAATTGCGCAAATTGACATACTTCTGATGACTTCCCTCACACGGCTCATGGCGCAAAACTATCCGAGCACGATTTCTTTTTGCCATTAGGGCTCTAATCTCAGGCGTAAGCCAAGGCGCCGGAAAGTGTTTGACCCGCACGGCCTTCAAAGGGGCGTGTTTGTCAAAAATCGACAGCACCGTGCCATTGAACGCCTCAAGTTTACGGTCCATATCGGCACATGCCTCAATAGCCCCCCAATCAGCATTGCTAAAATCCAACCGCAGAGCCTGCAAATTAGCGTCACAAAGATCACGGCGAAAAATAATCTTGTGTCTACGTTTAGGAGGTCGTACCATTAAAGAGGCAAAAACTAAGTCATGATTCGAAAAGGCAACAGCATTAAACTGGCCATGAAATGAAACGAGATCAGGAGAAGAAGTTAAAATTATATCTAAAAGAGAAGGGGGGCCGTTATGCGGGAAATGAGTGGGAGAAAGAGGCAGAATACTAAGATTCAGTGAATTTACAAGGGAAATAAATTGAAAGGTCCGATGATCGTTTTTAACAAGACAAGTGTTAAAATCACCCATAATAAGGGTATGCTGGAAAAAGGGACTAAGATCAGACAAAGTTTTTTCAAATGACTCAAAGTAGTTGACATTAGAAGAGGGGCAATAATAAACACCAAGAAGAACTTTAGTATGGTGCAAGGAAATATTCAAAAATAAAAATTCAGGTACAGGTGTATAGGTTGATGAAGAAAAAGATGTCTGACCAACTACTTGACACTCAATGTCATCCCTTATGTAAATGGCAACACCGCCGCCACGCACAGTGCCGTGCCCGCCATTTCTGCTCCCGGTCCTGTCGCTGCGAATCAAATTAAAACCAGCCAACGGATAAAGGGAACTGGGAAGAGAAGGTTTGAGCCAAGTCTCTGAAATGAGGATAGCATGGATATTTCTGCCAGAAAAGGACGAGAGAAGGTCAGGAAAGTGAGCCGGAATACTCTGTGCATTTATATGAACAACATTGAAATTTTTAATAGAAGAGCTAAAAGTGCTGTGCAATCGATCCCCCAGATCAGGCATATCGGAGACATCACTCAAGGAATCGTAAAGGCTTGACGACGAAAGAGAGAAAAAATCACTCTCGCGACTAGCATCGAGAATGTCGGACATGACAGTACGTATCAATGATATTTAAGTATATATGCGTTTAAAACAAAATAAAATATATAAATTATATAGTAATAGAAATAAAAAAGGAAAAAAAAAATGCAAACCGCTTAACAACCAATAAGCCGAGTCAATCGCCCACCAGTCAGCTGAGAATGGGAAATGAATGATAAGAAAAAAAAAATATATATATAAAGAATACAAATTATAAACACTACAGTTAAAGAGGCAAGAGGACAACAATGCAAATAAAGTACCTAAGATAATAGATCGTTAAACACAACAAAAAAGAAAATGCAATTAAAAAATAAAACATACAGAGAAGTGCAAACACAAAACGCAGTAACGAAATTATTTTTTATTTATCAATTTTTAGTTTTAGGTTCAGTTTTATTTTCCTTTATTTATAAACTGCAAATTAAATCAAAGATTATAATATTTTAAAAAAGTGTTGTGATTTTGTTGCGTGTCATAGTGTGACAAAAGCGTGTGAAACTCTTATATCTCCAATATAATACCATATACATTTATTATGCAAATAAGTCATTCAAAGTCAAAATCAAAATATCTTTATTCAATTTGTTGTGTCATAAATTAAGCACTTATGAATGTTGAAAAATCTACCACCGTTTCGGAAAAACCTTTTTGAGAAACCGCTAGAAACTCTACAAAGATTAGAATTAAAACACACCCTAGAAGACAAAGACAAACGTGTTCCCATCATATTTTTTTAAACTTAGTCGGGCACTTTTTTTTATTAAATTTTATCTACATTTAGAGCCGCTCTAACATCGGCCGCAAATCCAAAAGTAAAACTACCGATTCAGTCCCATTCCCGCTGCCGTCTCTCCTATGGGCCGCCACGAAGGTACACAGAAAGCACATCGTAGCCCATCATTGGGCCGTAACAGCGCCATCTTACCTGCGACACTCGGATCGAACGGATCGTGCGAATGGGAATATTATCCGGAACGGTTATCCGGAAGGTTACCCGGCGGTTTAAGAGCCACCTGTTCCGCTTGATTGGAATGTAGTGAGGTTTTATTTGAAGTTGTAGAGCTATATGATAGTGATATGACGGAGTTTATGACTAGGTATAACGGGAAAATTACCGACTCAAATCGACTCAAAATTATTTTGTATTAAGACAAGATAAAGTAACGTAGTACTTAAAAGGAATTATTATTTTTAACCATTCTTTCGATTGGCATCTAAAAAATACAGGTTCTTTTTTCACATTGGAGTCGGTTCGATTTCCAGACGAAGCAAGTAATTTTTAGAAAATCTTTAAAGTAATACCCCATACTAAGTTTTAAAAATAAAATAAAGTCTCCTTTCAACAAAATATCCTATTTCCAATATTTAAGGTACTTTCCCTTCATGTTGGTAGTCTTAGGACGCCCTGTATACAAGAAAATACACCTAATATCCGTCAAATAATAAAATTATGTACGTGAGAACGAAAATACGTCACGCATAATATCTCAATATACATAACATTTTCCTTCCCTCCACGAAAATATGCACCAGACATTCTCAAAGCCTCCGATACACCTCCATTTTTTACGTAACAGACATTTCCAAACATTTCTTCCGAAACGGTCGAGCGCGGGCATCTAAAATGCACAAATGCTGGCATGAAAGTTTAACCGGCAAGTTACAGGTGGCCGGTAAACCCTGGATAATGTGGCGTTACAACGCGCTCTTACCCCACTGCTACCAGACTCTTTTATTCTGTTCGTGAGTTGAGTCGGTATTGCTTTGTTATGTAAGAGTTTGTGTTTTGATCGTCTATAGATTGCGTCTATGTGAGTTCTAGTCTTTAGTTACGGGTTCACTCCCGTAAAATATTATAAAAACCATCCATCCACCGTCGGTCCGGTTTGGAAAAACCATGTGGAGAAGAATCCACCAACAAATCTACAGTGTTATCATAATTATATACGTCCATTGCAGGGCACAGGCCTTCTCTCAGAATGAAAGGGCTTGGGCCGTAGTTCCCATGCCGTGCCAATTGGGAACTTCACACGCACCATTGAATTTCTTCACATATGCAAATTTCCTCACGATATTTTCCTTTACCGTAAAGCTCATGGTAAATTTGGTAATGGTAAACTTTCGGAAAGACCATGATTGCTGAGAAGAATACAACGCAAAAAACCTGGCACAAAGCCATTTTTTCTTTAAAAAAAAGATGAGCGAACAGAAGCGTAGTCATAAACCTCTAGAAAAGAAGTCGACTGTATCCAGTTTCCTCAATAAATTCCGGCATGCAGATTGGGCTTCACACCCGGCAGCCGGATCGGACGGCCGGTCGGCCGGTCGGCGTGATTTAGCGGGGTCAATGAACTGGAAGGGTTGGGGCTGCGGTTTTTAAGCTTCACATGCCACTCTACAGAAGTAGGTGTTCGGAAGCGACACGCAAACTGTTCCGGGTCAATATGTTAGCAATAGTGCTTCGCAAATTGAATTGGGTCATACTCATACCGCGCGATGGTGGAGGAATATGGGAAAGAGATGCTAAGGTGTATCACAGATATCTGCTACGTAAAATAACAGGAAGTTGACAAAGAGGGCTGAAACAGTTTCTTAGAGTATCGGTGTAAATACACTGATTCGCCTAGCCCCAAACTTTGTGCTGTTAGTACAACACGACAGATAGACAAACATATACTAAAACAATTATAATACCAGCGTTTACTCGCCGTTTCGCCTGCGTAAACCATTAGATCTGAATCTGACAGTTAAGAATTAAAATTCCGGGATTCCGGGCTAATTTTAGAAGCTTTTTATTAACTTGCTATGTACAGTCAAGTGTAAAAATATGGGTGCACACAACTTGCTCATAAATATGTCCCATAGCTCTTATGTCGTCGAATTAAGGTGTAGGTATATAACGATGGGAGGATTAAATCGATACTTATTTTTGCACTTGACCGTACCTATATGTACGGGTCAAATCTTGCAAGTTACATTTGAACTACTTCCAGTGGTCGGATTGGCTTGAAATTTGGTATACTTATGCAGGTTGGATGACAATGCAAGTACAGTCAACAAAAAGTACAGTCAGCGAAAAATTATGCAATAAAAACCGGTTGTCTGTAAAGTCGGTTTACGGACGATAATTTAACGTCACAACAACGTCATAACAAAACATTCAAAAAACAAAAATGAAACCAGGCGGTCATCCATCCAAGTACTGACCGCGTCCGACGTTGCTTAACCTCGGTGATCGGACGAGAACCGGTGTTTTGTCAAATATCTTGAAAACGGTGCATCCTACGGCAAAATCAATGAAATTTTCATCCCCCCTTTAATATTTGTAGGATTCCTATTTATTAGACTAGTAACCTCTACTTAGCTTGGAGTCAGGGACAATAACCACTGGACTATAAGGTCGCATAGTCTAGTACTTCTAGTACAAGCGCCTTGAGAATAACTTCAGCTAAATCAGCACATCGATTCATAAACATAAATAATCCATTATAGTTGTCTGACGCAGGAAAATACCAGGGAAATATCAACAGAGGGAAAAAGTGAAAAATATTGTCAATGGCCGCCATCACACGCGGTTCTGCGAGGGTTCCGTAGGCCACGGACATAACAATATCCGAGGGAAAATACACACTTCCGACCTTTTTAGAGATGCGTAATGTGGCAAGACACGAGCGATAATGAATGAGATATTTCTCTACTTCTGTTGGTGATGTGAGTGTTTTTACGGGACTAAAGCGTTGTTGTATCATGAAGTATTCTTTTTAAAGAGCAGAAAAGTGTCATAAATATGCAATATTCCACTAAAATAATAAATCCCATCGCGACGACGACCGCTTTAGCCTAGTTGGTAGTGACCCTGCCTACGAAGCAAGAGGTCCTGGGTTCAAATCCCGGTAAGGGCATTTATTTGTGTGATGAGCACGAATATTTGTTCCTGAGTTATGGATGTTTTCTATGTATTTAAGTATATATTTATCTATATAAGTATGTTTATCGTCGTCTAGTACCCATAGTACAAACTTTGCTTAGTTTGGGACTATGTCGATTTGTGTAAGAATGTCCCCTAATATTTATTTTATTTATTTATATTTAATTGGTCTTTTACGTGAAGAATGGGCTGTTTGAAACTGGGCATAAAGTTTTAAAAGTTCTTGTGTGTTGTTAATGTTCTTATGTATTACAATAAAATCAAAGCTTGTAAAAACGAACTCTACTTTTTACGGAGCATAATTCATTCATCCATTTTTTTAAAATTTATTTCTCTAATAAACAGAATACATTTTTGATTAATTATCTGCCAAACTGCATGACAGTTTGTTGGCAGAAAAATTTCGCTCTCTGAAACTCTGCTCGTAATCTAAATCCTCAACAAAAAGAAAACTAAATACTAAACCATTATGGTTTATAAACATGTATGTAGGTATGCATGAAGGCATTCAAGGGGGTGCACCTTAACTATAGCTTCACCGATAGGTACGTTAAAAAGTCGCGGTGGCCTAGTGGTATGACCAATGATCTCTCAAGCAGAGAGAGAGGTCGTGGTTTCGAGTCCGAACTCACACTTTTGAGTTTTTCTAAGTTTTTTTTACATTTACCACGAGCTTTACGATGAAGAAAAACATCGTGAGGAAACGGGTACACACCTGCGAAGGAATTCAATTGTCTGTGTGAAGTTCCCAATCCGCCCTGGGCCCGTGTGGTAAGTAACTACCAAGCCCTTTCATTCTGAGAGGAGGCTTGTGCCTTGCAGTGACACGTATTAGGCTGAGACGATGTTGATGATGAAGTGCTCTAAATGCTTAAACAGAAACCCTTTAACCCTTAAATGTACGAGTAAGTATTACTTACAGTATCCTCAGCCCGGTAGACGCCGCAGGGTCATTACTGTCAATAAGTGTGCACGCGCACCTTTGTTCTGTAAGCTCGGTCCGATCCTGATTTATTTTCAACGTAGATTAAGAAATACAGAGATACGACATTTCTCTGCGTGGAGTGCGTGGAGAGTAAAGGCGTACCTACTTCACTCAAACTCTTTATTGCTTTAAATGTTTTTATGAAGATTTATAATCTATGTACAGCTTCCACACTTACCTTGTAAGGACATAGCAATATTCATATTGTAATAGCAACCACATAATAATATGACATAATAATATGTTCCCTAAATTAAGTACTGAAATATTATTAATATGGCAATTTCTTCAACCTTGCCATGTTGCAAAGGTGAAATGAGACGGAGAGACTTGTGGAATAAGACATCAGTTAGATTATTAAAAAATAAGGGACACCTATTTTTTCTTTTACAAGCAATCAAGAAATTAAATAGGCAAGAAAAAGTGCGTCGAAGTTTGGGAGTAGGGACCGTGACGTCTCTTTGTAATGTTACAATGTGATGAGAATTTCGATAAATGTGATTTGTGAATTCTGTATGTCTCCTTAACATCATCATTTAAGCTGCAAGACGTCCATTGTTGAACATAGGTCTCCTCCAAGGCTGTCATCATCATCATCATCATGTCTCCTTATACTAAAATCTAATAGCTATACTGAACTATACCAATCCTCTTTTGCTAAAATAATAAAATGGATAAGTGAGATACTTTTAAAAGGAAAATGCAAAGGAGAAGGTTTCATTACACTATTGTCAGTATATTTCTTGTGCTATGACATCCTAAAGTATACCTACCTATTACACATTAATTTGACACATCTGTTTTACATGTTCTACTCTATGGTGTAGTATTAGTGAGTTAAGCATACCTGCCTCACGTAGCACTATCTCGGGACCCGCAGGCCGCAGGAGGCCGGGCCCGCCGCCATTTTGTTCTTATCTGCATTTTTCATTAACGGATAGCTCCCGAACTAATCAAAGCTGTGTCTAACCAAAGATTTTAATTAATGGCGGCTCACGTAGGGATTTCGGGTTTTGTTTCGTTTGTTTGATATACAAGTGTATATATTTCAGCGTTAGTAAGAAACAGATATTGTTGTTCGCTTCTTCGACGCTGACTATCATCAGCGTATATACATCCCACTGCAAGGCACGGGCCTCCTCTCAGAATGAGAGGGCTTGGGCCGTGGTTCCCACGCAGGCTCAGTGGGAGCTTCACACCCACCATTGAATTTCTTCGCATGTGTGTGCAGATTTCACGATGTTTTCCTTCACCAGAAAGCTCATGGCAAAGTTTAAATGCAATATTGGAAGTAAATTCCAAAAACTCAGAGGTGCGAGCTCAGTCTCGAACCCATGACATTAAGCGGACTTATTATGTCTTGTTATTGTTAATCTTTAGCAAAGTGCAACAAAAATATCCAAAGTAGGTACTGGCATAAATCTGAAGTGATTTACGATGGAAGGAAACGCTATTTTAAAAATATGTACCAATAAAATGTTAGTACTTTGTCAAAGGTCGCGCTGTGCGTGTGGGAAAGTTAGGTCCAAATAATTCGCAGATCCACAGATCCTGCTTTATTACCCACACACATTAGGTCTTTTTTTAGTCACAGTATAGTTAACTACACTGTGCGTCGAGCATAATATTTGGGTGGGCTTCTAAAGCGTTTCGACTGCCGCATTGCGCGACTGCGCGTGTTACGAAAATCTAAGGATAATGTCCATGAACTTAAAACCAATTACAGTTCTAAGACCACACACCACGCGTGGTGGTGTGGTGGTCATTGCGATTTGGGTATATCTCAGAAGTTCCATATTTTTCAGTTCCATGTGGAACTAATGGGATATTCATTTCAAAGGAACTATCCCATTGATACCATATGGAACTACTGGTACATATTCATATCTAACTTCTACCTCTGTACCTAAGTAGGCGGCTTTAAACCGACTTCAAACTTAACTTTTGAAACTAACTTAACTTTAGTTGACGGACATATTATTAGTTGATTTCTTTAACACATATTATACGGCGGTTGGATCGCTTCAGAGACAGAAGGTAAAACAGTTAACTATGGCATAAAACTGTACAACAATTTACCGGTGACTATAAAATAAGTCTAATTGAGACCTTTTAAAATTCAATTGTTCCTTTGGCTTATCGAGAAATGTTTTTATTTCCTAAAATAATATTTTAACAATAAATAGATTAATCTAAATTACATTGTGTTGATGGAAATATGCATATTTGGAAATAATATTTGCATGACTTGTTAAATTAAAATGCTTGAATATATAGAACTTAAGTATAAAATCAGTTTTTGTTAGCAAAACAGTTATTGTAAGAGTTACTTTCACCACTTTCACATCCATACGAGTATATTGTTATAAATGCGAAAGTGCGTCTGCTTGTCTCTTAAAGCTTAAGCCGCTGAACCGATTTAGATAAAAAGTGTAAAGATAGTTCGAGTCACGGGAAAGGACATAGGATAGTTTTATCCTGGAGAATTTCATAGTTCCTGTCAGATAGCAGATGGAATCGCGGGCAACAGATATTTTAACATTAGTAAGGATTTCTGTGGCTAAATGTGTGTTCGTACAGTGTGGAGGTGGAGGAGCTGCATAAACACGCATTACTTGCATAAACGCAACTATCATAAGGTCGCGGGTGAGTAAAGTAAGTAATTGTTTCAGTTCATTACCCTGATTTCTATTCCTGCCAATCTATTCCAAACAAATGAACTTCACCTGACTCCCATTTTTATTTTTACCTGGAATAAATTCCCGGAAACATGTTGCCGCGATTTCCATCGGCCCTGTATGGCAATCGTGCGTATCGCTCAGACAAACCCGCGATATATCACCGCTATTTGTAGCCAGGGCTTAGCTGACAAATCGCGGGGCGCGCTGAGAGAGGGCCACTAGTTAAAGCCTACCTTTTACCCTTTTTAACCGACTTCAGAAGGGAAGAGGTTCAGTTTTTGTTTGTGAGCAATTTACGTGTTCTTGTTTACAGACAACTTCGATTGTAGAATGGCCAGATTTGGAAACAGAGGTGAACACCAACACAACCACACATAGCCAACGCAGAACAGATGGCCGTTGGGGGCCAAAAGCTCTCGAATGGAGACCACGGACTGGCAAGCTCAGCGTGGGACGTCCACCAACAAGATGGACGGAAGATTTGAGTTCAGGGTGGATGCAAGTCGCTTCCAACAAAGTCAAAGTCAAAGTCAAAATTCTTTATTCAATATACAGAAAAAAAAATACAAAAATATTTATTTGCTTAATAATTCACAAGTGTACAGAGTAAGTATTCCTGACGGACCCCAAACTAGGCTGAGCCTGTATCTTGGGACCCTGGAGTGCAAGATGTGAAACAGTAGGAATAATTAAAAAAAAAAAAATAATAATAATACAAAAAAAAAAAATTAAACAGAATAAAACCAAATTTTAGACCAGAGAAACATAAATTACGTAAAAGAAAACTAAGACAAGCGCATGCGCCAGGTGGTTTGCGTGTGTGTGTGTGTGTGAGTGTGTGTGTGTGTGTGTGTGTGTGCGTGTGTGAGCGCGTGGGAAAGAATGTATACCAGTAGGAGAAATGAATTAACTGGCAAGAAGTAGGGCCTCCGAATCCTGATAAGATAGTGAAAGTAACCACAACTTCACGGTCACCTTAACTTTATTAATTTTGCAAAGTTGGATACTATGTATTTTGCAAATATTATTATATATACGCCGGTGCATATACTCTGGCGAGCGCTTAGCAAGAGTAGATCGGTGATTCGGTAGGGGGACTCTAAGCATCAATTGATGCTCCTATGAACGTCGCAGAATCTACCACCGGTTCGGAAAAACCCTGTTGAGAAGAAATCGGCAAGAAACTCAACAAGGTATATTTTTTCAACCAGATATACATTGTTATTAAATTACATATATCTAAAGTATTTAATACAATCAAAATTTTTAACACAGTAGATACGCTATTTGCGACTAGAGATCGCCAATGCGGATCGGAATTATTATTTTAACAGTAATGATTTGGCGTCAATGAGGTAGGCCTATGTCCAGCAGTGGACGTCCTACGGCTGAAATGATGAATTTACAATCACAGGCCCATGGATCATTTGAAATGCATTCATGGGCCCCAAACTAACATAACGGGCCTTTGGTACCGTATAATATGAATAAGATGGACGCTATTGTAGGACATCTCCTAGAATTTCCACAGCGTTCCTTTTGTGCCACTCGCAGCCGACGGCTTCTCGCGATCTTTACCCACCCCTCCTCCGATGCTTTCATATTTTCTACTTATCCTAAATATCTTAAGACCGTTAACATCTTCTGGAACAAAAACTGACGCCAGAGGAATTCTGCCTCGAATAAACAAGTTCCCAAACCGACAGCGGTTTCAGGCAGTAAATCCGTACCGGACGCGCCGCCGGAAACGCCGGCCTGCCGGAAGCTCACCTCATTTCCGGTTTCTCTCCGGCAAGATATTCCTTGAAAGGTATTCGCAACTTAGTTTTCGGGCAACTTTGATTAGGCGTAATTTGCTTGTGACCCTAAAAGGGGTGGTTGACCTTCGAGGTCAGCCATCTTGGGAACGTCGCGGCATGAATAATGATAGATGGAGAAAGAAAATGTATTTACATGGAACACGTTCAGCGGTAGCCTAGTGATTTGAGCCGCTCGTTCCCTAATTGACGACCGCTTTAGCCTAGTTGGTAGTGACCCTGCCTACGAAGCAAGAGGTCCTGGGTTCGAATCCCGGTAAGGGCATTCATTTGTGTGATGAGCACGAATATTTGTTCCTGAGGGTGTACGTATCAAAATATATAAAGTTTAAAACAAATAACGGACGAAACTGTTCTATCGCATTTGCAATAGCTGTATGGATATGAATTCGAAATTTACCACGGCTTTATGGTGATGGGAAACATCGTACACACAACACCAAAGCAATTCAATGGTGTGTGTAAAGTTTTAAACCCTGGACCCGCGTGACAACTACAGTCCAAATCTTTTCATTATTAGAGGAGGCTTGTGCCCAGCTGTGGGAACTATATAGGCCAGACATGATGGAGATAAAGTTTAGCATCTTGCCTCACAACCACATTATAAAATCAGCAATCAAGTACAAACATTGCGGGGACGGCGTTGCTTAGTATGCAACAAAGACGTTGGCATAAAAGCTGTTCTAAAAATCCTGTTTTAAGCGAATTGTTGCCATAAAAAAATATTAACGACCCTTCCAGTTTTTCGTAATACTTTTTAAGAGCCAAAGTGATTGTAGCCAAGTGTTACCATTTACAACGACGGCCAACATGCCCCCTTCGAGGATAAAACGCCTTTTATTATCACTGTTAATCTGCAAGAAAGACTAAAAAACACTTTATTGCAAAATGTTTATTGGTGAACAAATAAAATTCAACACCAGAGACGGCATTGAGATTCGAATGTCCCGTGTCAACTGCGTATGCCAAATAGCGTAATATCGAATTACTTGGTAAATTATTGCAGAAAATGTTGAATACTAAAATTCTATAACGTTCGTTGGGAACTCGCGGCTTGTTTTTTGCTCCTTGGCCTTGTGTGTTGGCCTGAAGGTGGGTAGTTGGCGCGGCTCCGAGTTTCGATTGGCAGATGTAAGTTGGTAACATAATATCGTATAGTATTTTGTCCTGGGGTTTACGAGGCGCGGCGTCACGCGGGTACAAATAAAAGGTCCTGGCGGTGCGCGGGCGCAAGCCATAAGCGAATTATTATTATTATTATACTTAATGACATATTTTTTAGAACATCGAAATTCTTATACAGGGTGCCCCGTAAGTAGTACGACAAACGAAAATGGGAGATATGTGAGCAGGTCCTCTACCAAATATCAAAAAATGACCTCAGTAAAAGTCGTATTCGAGAAATTTAGATTTTTCTGATTTTTTGAAAAATGTACACCCACACAAAGATTTTGGGTTGTGATATTCCGACTTAATTATTTTTCACATTTATTTTTATTTAAATATAATCTTGAATAGTAGTGTTATTAGATGCAAAAAACCATTTTAAAAAAAATATTGCAGTTTTTTTATTTATTTTTATTTAAATTTAAATTTTGCCTTGTCTCCTAAACTTTGGTCAAGATAATGATCTATCACAGTGAAAAAAAAATACATGACCACTGTTTAGCTTACTAGCTTAAAAACATGTTCATTTAATGGCCATTCAAAAATGATAAATAGCTTATCAGTTATCACAAAAATATTTACAAGAAAAAAATCTCCATACAAATTATTAAGTGCCCTACAAAGCTCGTTAAGCTAGTACTACCACCTTATCTAAGTTGAGGCTCAAGATGAATCAGAATCAGACTTTGGTTAAATTCAGCAGCCACGCAAAACTAAATAAATTAAAAAAAACTTAATTTCTTATTTAAAAAAAATTAAAACTCATTCATATTTGAACCCAATCTTACCGTTAATTCTGGTATGGTTAGGTAAATAATGGTCAAAATGTCAAGCTAGACTCGTTCATAGACGTGAGTTATCAGTATTTTTAAAAGCTTTTTATTAACTTGCAATGTACGAGAGATACATGTAAGTAAGTATGTATGTATGTATGGGTCAAATCTTGGAAGATGAATTTGATCCACTTCCACTGGTCGGATTTACTTGAACTTTGGTATACTTATGGAGGTTGGATGACAATGCAAGTAAAGTCAACAAAAAGTACAGTCAGCGAAAAAGCTTGCATTGAAATGGAAATTTTCAGCAAATAATTATTTTAATATGAGTGAGTTTGATCGTAGTTTCATGTTCTTGTGACTTGTCCCACACGTTAGTATTATTGTCTTCTGCGTGCAAAATAAAAGTGCACGGGACACGCTCGGCCACAGCTTTATCATCGTGGTAATGTTTAATGCTCCGGGTACTCCGTGGCGTGTCCTTTGGTACAGTTTGTTCTCTACACTATGGTGAGAAATATGGCGTATGCTCACGACTTTATTTGTCACTGGGGTTGCCAAAGGTTTGTTGATTGACGTGGTGACCGGATATTGAATAGAAGTTAATATAATGTAGAAAGTGTCATCGTTAACATATTTAACATGCATCGTGAGGAAGCCTACACACACTTGCTATCCGTGAAGAATTTCAGTGGTGCGTGTGAAGTTCCCGATTCACACTGGGCCTGCGTGGGAACTACAGCCCAATCCCTATCATTCTGAAAAAGGGCCTGTGCCATGCAATGGGATGTATACAGGCTGGGATAATGATTATGGGGATTTTTGTGTACAGATTCAATGTGCGCTTTCAATATTAGCATTTCTTTCGATTTAAACTGATGAATAACGCTATGGTAATACTTTAACAACGGTACAGTAAGATTATTTCCACTTTCGCACTCGGCAATTCTCGACATACATCGAGAGATCCGAAGTGCAATACTTAGGCTGAGGTTTTTTTATGGTATAGGGGGCAAACGAGCAAACGGATCGCCTGATGGTAAACGATTACCGTCGCCCATGCATGGACACCTGCTACACCAGAAGAGTCACAAGTGCGTTGCCGGCCTTTTAGGTAGGAGTACGCTCTTTTTTTAAAAGCTTGAAGGTCATATCGGTCCGGGAATACCGCAGCAGGTACTTGAGCTTTGCTGTGCGAGGCAGGAAATTTCTGGAAAAACGCACAGTAGACGACTGCCAACTATCCAGATGGTGAGGATGGAAGTGTTGTCGCGTAGGGCGGTGGCGGAAGGAGGCGGCCATTAAGTATTTTTTATTTATTACATTAAATAGGTTTAGATATTTTATGTCATTAAATTCTAGGATTTTATACAAGTACTCTATGAGAAAACAAGAACCTTTACGGTTAAAACTGAGAAGCCCCGAGTGTCAAAATGGAAATAATCTTATTCTTCTCTTATTATTCTTCTGGTTCACAAACTTACGCATAATATTGCAGTCAATTTGCACTCAAATGCAGCGAACGCGTTGCACCGCGAAACGCATTTGATAGCAGTTTTATTCAGCTAGCCAGTTCGTGTGAATGTCTTCATCGCGCTATGCAAATGGCGGCCATAAGCGCCAACGCCATCTAGCGCATGCCAGTAAATACACTTAGTATGCGGAGTAACAAATTGAGCTTCTTATGGGTGTTTGACGCATTTCAATTGGTTAGCGTGTAGATAAGGTGGACGTCTGAGTACCTACTGGTCATTTTACAATGAAAGAAACTGAATCGCGTAGCAGAATGGACCTTTTCATAACCAATTTCACATTTCACGATGATTTTTTTGGCAG
Source organism: Archips crataeganus (assembly GCA_947859365.1). NCBI lineage: Eukaryota > Metazoa > Arthropoda > Insecta > Lepidoptera > Tortricidae > Archips > Archips crataeganus. The sequence continues at coordinate 20,291,208 of OX402058.1, forward strand.
ACAGATGTATAGAATGTCAACATGACATTTGCAATAAAAAGGGTTCACCCTGATTGGTTCGCACGCTGTGCCTTCTTAATGGTCTTCTTGCATCAGCTCCAGAGTGTGACGTGTTTGCTGGTCGTTGGAATAGTGTATGTGAGGAATGTCTGAGGCTCTGTGAGATGATGGATGCACTTGTGTCTACATGTACTTGAATTTGTTGTTTTGTTATATTATCATCATAATCATCATTTCAGTCGAAAGACGTAAATTGCTGAATATAGACCTCCCCCAAGGTTCGCCAAACAGATCGGCCCTGCGCCATCCGCATCCAATGCAATTGTTATTATTATGATTATGATTCAATTTCTTTCTCTCTATCTATGCTTATTGTCCTCTCAATGTATATGTCTTGCGCAGTGCCTTAGTTTAAACTGTAATGCTGTGTAAGTTTTTTTTTAAATAAACAAAATATAACAAAGTATTGGTATTTAAAGTATTGGTAGTTTAGTATTTAATGATTTATTGTTACTTTAGTATTATTTGCTGTAATAAACAAAATAAGTTTTGTTAAAAATTTCATTTTTAAAGCAAGCTTTTTAGCTGACTGTACTTTTTGTTGACTGTGCTTGCATTGTCATCCAACCTACATAAGTATACCAAATTTCAGGCGAATCCAACCACTGGAAGTGGGTCAAATTCGACTTCTAAAATTTGACCCAAGAATAAAACAAACGGGGTGAGCTAAATAAAAGCTTGTAAAAAAGATTGGCTAGCAGAAAAGATGATTCAGTTTCATCGACTGAAGTACTTATTCATTTTTAGGGTTCCGTAGTCAACTAGGAACCCTTATAGTTTCGCCATGTCTGTCCGTCTGTCTGTCTGTCTGTCTGTCTGTCCGCGGCTAAGCTCAGAGATCGTTAGTACTAGAAAGCTGTAATTTGGCATGAATATACATATCAGTCACGCCAACAAAGTGGTAAAATAAAAAATAAAAAATAATTTTTTTTAGGGTACCTCCCATAGACGTAAAGGGGGGTGATTTTTTTTTCTCGACTAATCCTATAGTGTGGGATATCGTTAAATAGGTCTTTTAAAACCATTGCGGGGTTGCTAACATGATTTTTCTATTCAGTGATCTGTTTGCGAAATATTCAACTTTAAAGTGAAAATTTTCATTAAAATCGAGCGTCCCGCCCCCTCTAAAATCTAAACTGTTAGGCGGAAAAATTTGAAAAAATTCAGAAATAAATATATCAAATTTACTAGGAAAATTATAGCGGCTAAGATTGCTTGGAAATTATTTGTAGTTTAAGAGTAAATAGTAGCCTAAGGTATAAAACATACCTAAACTTGGATGATTCCGTACACATACGAAATCCTTAGAAAAATATTACTTGATTTTTTTGTAATGGCTACGGAACCCTACCTTGTGCGTGTCCGACACGCTCTTGGCCGGCTTTTTTAATTTTATGTCATTACTAGCTGTTTGCCGCGACACCGTGAGGCAAACATTGTGAGGAAACTTACACACACCTGCGAAGAAATTCAATGATGTGGTTCCCAACCCAAACCGCATTGGGACCACGTGAGAACTACGGCGCAGCCCTCTCATTCTGAGAGACTTGTGCTTTTCAGTGGAACGTATATAGGCTGTTATGTATAGCCATTCTGTACATTCAATGAACCTTTGCAAAAACACGATTTCCCACAAACAACCTCACATGTAAGTGGGTCAACAAATCAAGCCCACACGGCGCACCTACACCGCGATAAATCACGAAGCCCACAGCTAATATAAACAAGGCCCAGTAATGGGCACTGGGGCCTTATTTCTGTTTTTTTTTTTTGCGAACGACGGAGAAATTAACAATCAATCAAATCGAGTGCCTTAAGTGTTTCCGGGTCTTGATTTGCGCGTGTTCGCGCTGTTCAAAGGGACGGCAGAAAGTTGGATTGGTTTTAAAAGATTGTTTATTAAATTTGAACTACCGGTAAACTGGGTTTAATTTAATGCAATTTGTATAAAATTTTTACGTTTGTTGTTGTACTATTAACATTGTATCACCTATTATTGTAACTAACAAAATATGGACCTAGTCTGAAATAAATTGGATATTATTATTATTCTCTTTATTTATATTTTTTTCTTAGGTTAGATTTTTACAATAATTATACAAAAAGTAAAATATAAAACTATACATACAAATCATAAAATCATTATAAAAACCTAACCTAGGGTGCCACCGGCAGCGAGGCGGGGCCTAAGCTATCGGTGGTTAGGGCGACAGAGAGAGGAACCTCCTGACTATCCGCGCAGTGTCCAGGAGTACCGCCTTCTGTATCTGACCCTTGATCCAGCCATCTAGCGAGAGTCTCTTGAGGTGTTGGTCGCGACTCTTCGCTATCAGCCCGTTCGCAGAAACGACTATCGGGACAATGATCGTCGAATCAACATCCCACATGGCGGTTATCTCGTGAGCTAGGTCAAGGTACTTGCTGGCTTTGTCCTTCTCAGCTTTCACGAGGTTCTCGTCATGGGGGATGGTGATGTCGACGAGCACTGCCTGGCGTTTCGATCGATCTGTCAGCACGATATCAGGCCTATTGGCTATAATAGTCCTGTCCGTGATAACAGACCGATCCCAATAGAGCGTGGCACGACCATTTTCGAGAACTGGCGCAGGTATATACTTATAGTAAGGCACTTCAAAGTCCACAAGGCCGTATAGCAGAGCAAGTTGCTGGTGAATAATTCTGGCTACAAGGTTATGTCTGTGCAAGTACTCACCGTTAGCAAGATGACCACAACCGGAAATAATATGCCTGAGTGACTCCCCGGGACGGCGGCATGCCCGACAAATGTCGACCGTACCGTCCTTCAGGATATACCTCCGGTAGTTGTTCGTCATGATAACTTCATCCGCAATTGCACAGACAAAACCTTCGGTTTCCCCGAAGAGATCCCCGAAACGTAGCCAGTTCACCGACGCGAGCAGATCTACATCTGGCCCTGTGAGTGCCTTGTAGAACCGCCCATGTAGCTCCTTGCTCTTCCATGCCGCCTTGCGGTCCTCGATGCTCATTACTTTAAGTCGGCGCCAGTTCTCGTTTGCCAAGGAAAGCGGGGTGAAATTTTTGTCTACTGCTACTACGTCGCGATGCACCCCACACTCGTTGTTTAGGAAATAATCCCTGAGATTATACACCTCGCGGTTGTGGAGGTCTTTGGCATTTAAAAAGCCACGACCTCCATACTTCCGCGAGATGTACAGTCTCATAACAGACGAGCGCGGGTGAAGCAAACGGTGCGCAGTGAGCAGTACACGAACTCTTCGATCCAAGGTATCCAACTCAGTCTGAGTCCACCTTAGTATGCCAAAGGAGTAAGTAAGCAAGGGCATTACCCAGGCGTTGAAGGCGCGCATCTTGTTGCCGCCCGACAAAAGACTATTAAGTACTTTTGTCAGACGACAGAAGAAGCGCTCCTTCACCGTCTGCTTTACGACCTCACTCTCAATACCCAATGACTGTGACATACCAAGATACTTATAGGTTTCTGCTTCGGAAATAGATCTGAGGGACATTGTATCAGAAAGCTGCAAATTTGTTGAATTTACAACTTTCCCCCGCTGTACATGCATAACTGCACACTTATCGACACCAAATTCCATGTTGATGGCGCTACTGAAAACTTCTGTTGTTTTCAGTAGCTCCAACAGGTCATGTTTATTTGGTGCAAATAGCTTAAGGTCATCCATATAGAGCAGATGAGAAATGACCTCACCCCCTCTTCGAAGCCGGCAGCCTAGCCCTGAATCCTTCAGCAGGGTGCTGAGCGGATTCAGCGCTAGGCAGAACCACATAGGACTCAGGCTGTCACCCTGGAAGATCCCTCGCTCAATCTTGATAGAGTCCTGTGGGCCAGAGGGGCCGTCTCCTTCCCCCGGTTGACGAAGGACTGTGGTCCACTGTCCCATGCAAGCGCCTAAGAAAGATCTCAGGACTGCATCAATTTTATACAGTTCTAAGACCCTCACCAGCCATGAATGGGGCACCGAATCATAGGCCTTCTTGTAGTCAATCCAGGCGACCGAGAGAGCCCCTTTGTTCCGCCGGACTCGTTGACAAATGGTCATGTCTATGAGGAGGAGCTCTTTAGTACCACGAGACCCAACCCTACATCCATTTTGAGCAGGGGCCAAAACGTTGTTGGCAACAATGTGCGTGTTAATTTTTGCTCTCAAAATGGATGTGAGGAGCTTGTACAGCGTAGGCAAGCACGTGATGGGTCTGTAATTTTTCGCTTCTGTGGTACTACCGGACTTATAGAGCAGGGAGGTAATACCAGTTGTAAAGAAAGATGGTAGGGATCCGAGCTCAAGGGCTTGCTGGAACTGTGCTGCCAAACGCTGGTGTGAGCATCGAAACCATTTCAGCCAGAAGTTGTGTAATCCATCCGGCCCAGGACTTTTCCAGTTCGGAGCCGACCGGATGGCACAACTAACGTCATCGGGGCTAATGGTAACAGGCCCCATAGGTTCGATGGACTCGCACTCACGTTCGACAACACCTATCCATTCACCCTCGGTGTGCTCAACAGGTACCGACCAGATATTACGCCAAAAGTCAATCATGGCAGTAGCATCCGGCCGCCGTTCGTCGGGCACACGAAGATCGTCTCCCTCCCACTTTCGGTATACCTTCCTTTGGTCGCTCTGGAAAAGGCGATTCTGCTGGTATCGGTCCACACGCTTCCTGTAGCGGCGAATACGGCTTGCCCATGCATAGACTTTCTGCTTCAGAAAGTCGATACGTTCCGTTACACAGGCCATATAGTTGCAGGGCCTGATGTCAGTCCCCACAAAGGCCTGGGCCACGAAGCGCATTACTCGGGGGCGGTTGTTGCCCCCCCTGAAGCAGATCAGCTTTGCAATGAGAGTCCTGAACGTATTGATACGCCGCTCAATCCGCACTTGCCATGCAGGGACACCCCCGGTGGTCCTAGGTGCTCGGTCAGTGTCCGGAAACTTGACGCGAGCAACACGGCACGCCGCGATGGCCCCACAGTACATGATTGAGTGAGTATCAACTAAGTCTTCACTAGCCCGTAAATACGGGTCTAGCAAATCATTCAGGGCTCCCACTAACGCTAGATTGCGTCTATTCAACGGCAAGCGAGGTAATCGTGGCCTAGGATTACCCGTGGAGCGATACTGCGTAATCGCCTCCTCCAAAACCCTCCTCAGTTGCTCATTGGCCTGGGTACTTACACTCTGATTCGCACAGACCTCTTCCTCGACACTGGGATCGACCCGCGGTACCCCCGGTGCCAGATCGGGTGCGAGCACCGGAGTCGGCGACGTAGCGGGCGGATCCCGCGTCGAGAAAGAGGCCGCGCGAACAGAAAGTGCTTCCAGGCGTAGCCGATCAAGTGTGGCGTCATCCAATCGTTTGTGTCGCTGGATGACTCGCACCTGATCCGACAGACGCTGCGCAGACACGGTGATGGCGGGTTCAAGGGCCTGGAACAGAGGAAGCATCCGGACACGATACGCGGACAAATTGGTTCCCCCCTCTGTAGCCCCAAAGTACGCTCGCATGCAGTTCTCATTCATTTGTTATTATTATTATTATTATTATTATTAGGAAATTTTGGGGCTACTTTGATAGATTTAAAATGGTTATAAAAAGGCCAATATTCATAAGTAGCTCGATTTATCAAGGTAGTTATTTCACTGCCACAGATGGTCTAAAAAAATAAGAACACGGTGTAAAAAACTGTTTTCTAAAGTAGCCCCGCATTTCAAAGTAACCCCAGTTTACGGTACCGTAAACCGGGAAGCCTTTAATAAAATTGGGGTGACTTGGATAGTTTTTAAATCGCTATAAAGTCGACATTGTCCATATGAGGTAAATGGTTCACATGTAAGTTCGATGAAGAAATTTAAAAGGAATAGCAAATTCTAACAAAAATGCGTGAGTTGGTCAGCAAATTACTTTTTAAAGTCGCCCCGCAGTTTCACCGTCATACGGTCGGTCGGTCAGATCGCTTATGTATCTATACTTAATTATATAGAGACCGACAATGTTGTTTATACATAATGCGGGCTGCGTTCAATTTGACCAGACCGCGACCGCAGAACGCATCCAGTGTGGCGAATCCTTCATTCTAAGGTTGCGTGCCGTGCCGTGGTGTAACGGGCCCGCGCGCCGCCCTCGCTGCAGTCCTCTTAGCCCCGTCCCATCTCCCGAAACGCTCTTCTGTAATTGCTAATTAATTTCCATTGTTATGATTATGACGGAATAATGCGTATTTTAATTTTGTTCATTATGAGCCCGAAACAAATGGACAAATTTGTATGCTGTTGATGTCGCTTTGTGTTTGGTCTTTTGGGCGGTATTCGTGTATTTTTACAAGCTTTATCAAATTGGCCGTGTTAGGATGTCTGTATTTATTCTGAGAAGAAATTCAATGGTGTGTGTGAAGTTCCCAATTCGCACTGGGTCCGCATGAGAACTACGGCCCAAGCCCTCTCATTCTGAGAAGAGGTCTGTGCCATGCAGTGGGACGTATATAGGATGGGGTGATGATGATGATGATGAGTATTTATGTATGTACGAGTAGGTCAAATCTTGCTGCTTTTCATCCACTTCTAGTCATCAGATCCTATATGACTTGACCACAGGACTTGACAATCTATTTAAAAATCAAAAATTGTAACTTTTATCCTGTTGACAGACCGCAAAAGATTTTTTATGATGTTTTTAGAGTTTTGTATATCCGAAAGAAAAACAAAACAATTAATTCGACTCTACCACGACATCATTTTCGGGAAAAATATAATCATCTTTGCACAAGAAGCTAAAGCTTTAGTTACACTGTACTGTGTTTAGTTAACTGTAGTTTAACTGAAAATGAAAATATTTATTTATTTAAAAAGATTAACAATACAGAGACAAGGTTGGGTCTTCCTAGTAAGTATAGGGATACCTGTGTCCACTGCTGAATATAGGCTTCCCCCAAGGCTCGCCAAACACATCGGTCCTGTGCCAAGCGCATCTAACGCGATCCCGCTACCTTAATCAGGTTGGGTCAGGCTACCATACATGCACTTGCCTAATAACTGCATTTTCTCATGTACGCTTTTATGAGACGGCCGTACGTACTACGTACCTTCTGGGCAAATTCGCCGTCAGAGAAAATGATCTATCTGAGCAATTGCACTTTTTAGACGATGCACCTTCCGAGAAAGCGAGTTTTCTAAAAAGTGTACCTTTAGAAAAAGTGTATATTTATTTCGGGAAAGAAAGTTTTATACGCCTAAGGCGTTCAATTCATTTGTACCATTTTGTTTAGTTTGAAATTCAAGGGATCAACTAAGCATCAGGAAAAAACCTCAAAAATACACACTTGTTCCCTGCCTGCGACAAAAACTCTCAAGTGCTAGATAGCGCCTGTTTAATGCATTTTATCAGCCGGCAGGAAGTTATCAGCGACTTAAAAGGGCGCCAATGCATTTGTGCTGCTTTGCTTTTTTGCGCTGGGCTTGTTTTTTGCGCTGTGATTTATTACTGTTTTTGTATGGGGTTTATTTGGCTGGTAAAGTAATGGGGACACTAAACCAAACATCTTTTTGGTATGTATGCTGTAATGATGTAATTGATAAGTTATAAACTAGCTTTAGCGCGGGCCTTCACCTGCGTTATAAATACCACCGAGAAAAATTTACAATGCAGTATTTAAAACTTTTTGTTATACAATATAGGCTTGCGTTTGACCACAATCACGCCTGATGGAAAACGAAGATGAGGCCTACGATGGAGCACGCTTGCCTAGTAAATGCTCATTCACCCTAGACTTGAAAATGGCCAGATTGTAATCTTCAGGGAAAAGTCGCAGGCAGGGAATTCCACTCCTTAGCTGTACGTTTGATGAAGGAAGAGCGAAAACGCTTTGTGCGGATTTTGGGATACTGACAACGTAAGGGTGGAGACCCCGCCTACTTCTGGTCGACCTGTGGAAGAAAGGAGCAGGTGGAATAAGGTCGTGCAGTTCCTAAACACATTCACCGAAATGTAGCCTGTAGAATACTGATAGGCAAGCTACTCTTCTGCGACGACGAAGGCTCTGGCGACAAAAATCCGCATCACAGACGCCGATGAGCCTCCTCGCTCGCCGTTCCACCGAATCCAAAGCAGCTAGCTGATATTCAGCAGGACCGTCCCAATCCTAAAGGTGGCAGCAATACTCCATGCAGGATCGGACTTGGGCTCGGTAAAGACTAATGAGCTGGTCCGTAGTGTAGTAACTCCTAACCTTGGATAGGATACCAAGCTTTTATTAAATTATTAAACTTGTAAGTATTAACGTCATCATCATTATCCCAGCCTATATACGTCTCACTGCAGGACACAGGTCTCCTCTCAGAATGAGAGGGCTAGGGCCGTAGTTCCCACGCGGGCCCAGTGCGGATTAAAAACTTCACACACACCATTGAATTTCTTCCCAAGTTTGTACAGGTTTCTTCACCGTAAAGCTCATGGTAAATTACAAATGTAATTTCGCACATAAATTCCGCAAAACTCAGAGGTGCGAGCCGGGCTTTGAACCCACGACCCTCGGTTTGAGAGGCCATAGGTCAAACCACTAGGCCACCAGGGTCATTGCACTAACCAAAAAACATCCAAACATCTAAATATTAACAGGATACATTGCGTGATTTTTTTATCAAAAGTCTACATAGTAGCGGCGACCTGCGCCGGCGACACGGCGTCGTCAAGTGCAGCAGGTAGCCGATATCTACCCATCTCGAGTGCATCTTGGGATTCAGTTTTTGTTCATCGATAAGTTGGGACAACTCCATTTACTAATTGACTTTTTTTTCTAAGAAAACACAAGTTACTAATGAGTATGAGCGTTGGTTGTAGAAATAGTGTGCTAAATTAAAGTTTAAGAATTTTTGAGGTTTTGCACATTATTTTTTCTGCCTTCACTGATAAGGTAGTTTATTTTTAATAGTCTTATATAAGGTAATCGTAACTACCCATTCTCGACACCTCAACGCCCAGTAGATGACACCCATATGTCACCTCTCTTATTAGGACATAAGATTGAAGGTGTCATCTATTGGGTCAGTGTCGAGCACAGGCACAGAGACGATTACCTTCTGTATACGAAGTCCTACAGCTGCAAAAAAGCCAATCCATTCCATAAGCGTCCAAATCGCCCCACCAGCTCATTCTAGATCTGTTTCAGCGTCGCACTGTGTAGATTACTGATTGATTTTTAATCTACTTAGGATTCAAAATGTTCAAATCACGTATAGCTAGTGCCATTCACGAAGACACGTGAATTTGTATAAAATTAGACATTAATGACATTAACGACCGCCTTAGCCTAGTTGGTAGTAACCCTGCCTACGAAGCAAGAGGTCCTGGGTTCGAATCCCGGTAAGGACATTTATTTGTGTGATGAGCACGAATATTTGTTCCTGAGTTATGGATGTTTTCTATGTATTTAAGTATTTATTTATCTATATAAGTATGTTTATCGTCGTCTAGTACCCATAGTACAAGCTTTGCTTAGTTTGGGACTAGGTCGATTTGTGTTAGATTGTCCCCTAATATTTATTTATTTATTTATTTTATTTATAATGACATTGTAATAAGAACTACGGCACACGTCATCGATGTCATCGTGCATGACTCGATCGATAGAAATTTGGAAAATCGGTTGTTTTTTTATTCGAGGTTGTGTACATGACCACGACGTTTTAGCACCCATTTTGAACAGAGAAGTTGGTTCAAATAATTTAATTTCGTTTCATTTTTTTCCATTTCAGTTTATTTCACAATCTACGAATGTCATTGACGCATTTTATAAATTCCAAAGTTTCTATGTACAAAATAGGGTTAAATTTTGGTGCTTTCTGTAACTTCTAGCTTTGACACTGTACTTACACTTCTTCACCCAAGCATTAATTCTTCATAAAAAGACAACGTATTTCTTGTGTCTTAATGCAATAAAATAATAATAGGCTGTTGGTATTTCCAGAACAAACGGATGGAAGGACCACACGCGCGCCGATATGAACAAGTCGATGTAACCCTATGATCTGTGATAGCCGCATAATGGCCCTGTGTGCGCACGCGGTTCGGATTACGCTGCGCGAGCGCACCTCCTGCCGTATTCATAGACCGCGCTGGTATTTAATTAATTTAATCAGCCAAGTATAGCTCTAGATAGGGACATGTGGAAGTCAAGAGGAGAGGCCTTTGCCCAGCAGTGGGACACAAACATAGGCTAAGTAAAATCAATCAACATCATTCAATCATAATTTTTATCATCATAAACAAAAATGCCGTGGTGGCCTAGTAGTTTTACCTATGGCATCTCAAGCAGAGGGTTGTGGGTTCAAATCTCGGCTCGCACCTCTGAGATTTTCGGAATTTATGTGCGAAATTACATTTGAAATTTACCATGAGTTTTACGGTGAAGGAAAACATCGTGATGAAACTTGCATACACCTGCGAAGAAATTTAATGGTGTGTGTGAAGTTCCCAATCCGCACTGGTCCCGCGTGGGAACTACGGACCAAGCCTTCTCATTCTGAGAGGAGGCCTGTGTCCTGCAGTGAGACGTATATAGGCTGAGATGTTGATGATGATGTTGATACGCTATTGTTCTGTGAATGCGACGTTTTATGATGCATTTTAAGGTGAAGACGGCTCTAAAGAGATGTTACTTAAGATCAAAATATAGAGTCTGGACTATAAGTACGGTTCGGAGCACGTGGCTTCCCTCAGGTCTCACTAATTCCGGTTGTACACGCCAGCAGACTAGTGTTTCTTGTTACATTAAGTGCCTATTAAAATCACTGATACTATACACTACAAAGAGCTTTATGAGTCATCTAAAATGACCATCAAAGTTGTCACCTGTTTTACTTCTAGCTTTGTAGGTACTTAGGTTGGAATCACTTTGTTTCCCAAAATTTAATTTGTCATAATTTCACTTGGCATAAAATGTACAGAAACGTGTTTTCAGATTTTTTTTTAAATGTCATCTTATGGAATGCATTAGGTTAGGTTAAGTTAGTTTAATAAGTAATGGGTCTGAAGCAAATACTGTTTAAGAAATGAATTATTTTGTGACAAATTAAAATTATGAAAACTATACACTATGGCATAATACATTCTCATTTATAAATACTATTAGTAGGATAGAATTAATAGGATTCTGAGATCTTTAGTCGCTAAGCGCCATCTAAGTAGATGCCCAAAGTAAACAATGAAAAATCAGGAAATTAATTTCCGAGTCTGTTAGTGATTTATTAGGTTACTTACCGATTCGGAGTTTCGTTTTGACTTAATTCGCAATCTGAAACAAACAAGAAACATAATTATATTTAATTGACACCCTCAGAAAAAAAATTGCGGATGACTCTTGCACAAGGTCTTAAGCGTTACAAACCTAAAATAAATCCAAAGAGACTATCTGCACGTAACCGCAAAACTTACGTCCATATTTTATCATTTATTAAGTACCTATTCCATGCCCAGTTTAATTAAACTTAAAATCTTCCTCACATTTAAATTTTTATTTAAAATCAATAGTCTTTATAATTGGAGCCTTCAGAAGCCGGTCAAAGACCTTTAACGGACCGCTCGCATTTTGTTCAAAGGAGGGAAAACAAAGGAGAACAGGTAAATGTCCAAACGTACGGTATTTAATAAGTAAGAGGTAATGATAGCCCTTTGGTACGCCGTATTGAAAATGGAAATGTTTCGGTCGATATTTCACGGTTATGTGGTAGCATGCGGGGAATTAGATAGAGAACTAAGGGCTGAATGACTGTGCAAACGATCGACAGCCCGCCTGACTCAGCAAGGCGTCCCCTCACAACAAGGCGCAAACCACACAGAAGAGACGTGGGACGGGGGCGCGTCGCAGTCGCGTCGTTTGTTCGCAGGCCGCGTCTCCGCCCCGTCTCTTCCGTCTGCTTTGGATCGCGACGCTTCTACACATTTACGAGGGGCGTTCAATATAAAGAGAGAATGAGATGCAAACTCTTTTAATATTACGAAATTAAATACTGGCCGGTAAAGCTAATCTATCTAGCTGATTGCTATGAAAAAAAAAACTAACTGTCTTTTGTTTAAAAAAATATACGGTAATTTCTTTGCAAAGCTATTGAGTACGTTAGCGAAAATGGAGAAAATTGAACTGCGCGCCGTTATCAAATACTTGTATTTGAAAAATTTTTCTACGGACCAAGTCAATTTGGATTTGCGGGACACTTTAGGGTCTAATGCTCCTCCGTATTCGACAGTCGCACGTTGGTGCGCCGAATTTAGACGTGGAAGAACATCGACAATGGACGACCCCCGCTCCGGACGCCCTACTACAGCAGTAACTGAAGAAATTGTGAAAAAAGTCGAAAACTCAGTTTTGGCGGATCGTCGTGTCACAGTTCGTTTTATTGCTGAAAATATAAAGATTTCAACGGGAAGCGTGCATAATATTTTACATGAACGCTTGGGTATGAAAAAGGTATCTGCGCGTTGGGTACCAAGAATGCTTACTGACACGCAAAAACAAACTAGAGTAGAGATTTGTCAAGAAGCTTTGAACCTGATGCAGCAAGACCGGGAAGTTTTTTTGGCGCGATTTATAACAATGGACGAAACATGGCTCCATCATTACGACCCTGAAACGAAACTGCAGTCTATGACATGGAAAAGGCCATCATCTCCAACTCCGAAGAAATTCAAGGTGAGCCCATCTGCCGGTAAGGTCATGGGCTCTGTTTTTTGGGATGGTAAAGGGGTATTAATGATTGAGTATCTCGAGCATGGAGCCACTATTACGGGCACTTTATACGCCAAACAAATAGCAACATTGCGCAATGAGATCCGCGAAAAACGGCGAGGTAAACTCTCGAAAGTTGTGTTGTTCCACCAGGACAATGCCCCGGCACACAAGTCCGCCGTTGCAATGGCTGCAATTCGTGATGCTGGGTTCGATATCCTTAAGCATCCTCCGTATTCACCAGATCTCGCTCCCAGTGATTTCTACCTATTTCCGAGATTGAAACAATACCTGAGAGGCCAGAAATTTGAAGACGACGACGCGATAGTCGCTGCAGTACAAGATTTTTTAAGTACTCAAGATGAGACCATTTTTAAAAATGAAATTTTAAGTTTAGAAAAAAGGTTTAATAAGTGTATTATGCTAAAAGGTGACTATGTCGAAAAATAAAATTACATTTAGTAAAAGTTGTTTATAACATACTCATTCTCACTTTTTATTGAACGCCCCTAGTAGTATGGAAACTGATTCAAAAAGCGCCGCGTTACGACGCACCCCCGTCCCACGTCTCTTCTATGTGGCTCGCGTCTTATTTAGTAGCCTGGTTTGACCTATGGCCTCTCAAACAGAGGGTCATGGGTTCGAGTCCAGGTTCACACGGTTGAGTTTTTCGGAATTTGTGTGAACTACATTTGAAATTTACCATGAGCTATAGCTATAAGAAGACGAAGTAGCATATTGAGTGGTTTATTTCTTTGTTTCCTATCCAAATGAATCGCGCGCTTCATTGTTCTGTAACTTTTCTTATGAACTCGCTAACTGGATCTTGGCTCGAGTATTCTCGATCGTATAAATTGAAATTGAAAAGTTGTTGTGAGTGGCTGTGTCTCGCCAAGGTATGAATCTTTAGTGCTTGAAGTTATGGAAGTTTCTAGATTGAAGTTGTTTCAAAAAGCAACTAAAATGGTGTTGGAGGACTTTGAGGATGGTATCGGAGAAGAAATATTGCATAATTTGTGTTTTTCTTTGCAAAGTCAAGACGATTTTATACATTAACTGAAACCGAACCACTTTGTTTTCCTTTTATTTGTCATAATTTCACTTCCCATACCAGCGTTCGGCATAAAATATAATGGAAAAGTACTGTTTTCAGGATTTTTTGAATGCAGTAAAGTAACTTTGTGTTCTCTCAAGCAGAGGGTCGTGGGTTTCAATCCCGGCTTGCACCTCTGAGTTTTTCGGGATTTATATGCGAAATTACATTTGTAATTTTTTATGAGATTTACGGTGAAGGAAAACATCGTGAGGAAACCTGCACGCACCTGCGAAGAAATTCAATATTGTCAGATGTGGTTGACGCTGACTACATCAAACGTACTGAAACATACATTCGTATAAAAAATGTAAATCTTTGTAAAAGCAATCAATCAGAGCGCACTCTCGCCACTTTGCGGGGACACCGTACGAATATCTAATTTTGTTTGTTACCCCCCCCCCCCGTCTGAGGGGCGAGCGCACGCGCGACCCACCCTAAATCCAGGCGGACGTTTTGATGGATCACCCTTAATGACAAGCAGTGAGGGGCGGCTGGGCGGAGATCGTTATCGATAAGATAGTATCGATGTTTTGATTGCGCGTAATTGGGTCGGGTATAATATCTGTTATTATGGCAATGTTTGCTGGAATGTAGGGAAACGATTTGAACGGAATTAAATTCAAATCGGGAGTTTTCCTGTAAGTTTTAGGGGTTTGGCTGGCTGCCAGCGTGAATGGGGTCAGCGTTACAGTAAAAATGAAAGTTGGGGACGCTTGTAAATTTTATTGTTCAACTGACAACTAAGTTGCAGGTTTGCCTGCGTAGATATTCCTTAGCAAAATCACTATTCTATGAGACAAAGGAAGTAAACCAGCTAGAAGCGAAATGACGTAATATATAATAAATAAATAATAAATAAATATCACGGGAAAATTCACACCAATTGGCATTGATCACTTTTTTACAATGTGGTCTAATTCCAAAACCATTTCGAGGTTAGGTTTATTAAATCATTTTATAACATTGTAGTAAAAAAATATTAAATGATCGCGTGTATTTTTGCAAAATAATGTTTGACCTTTGTTTGACCATTCTGTGGGCATTAACTTTGAAATTCTTTGCAACAAAAAAAAAGCCGTCCGTCTAGTTTCTCTATACTATTCTCTGTCACTTCGACGTAGTTATCATCTGTCAGTTTATTCAGGATACTATTTTGAAAAACATTCTTCGCGTTTTTCATATTTTGATAATGGATTTATACAGGAAGTGTTTCATTCCTACTTGTGGAAATGATTCTGTCAATAGCCCAAACAAATTAATTGTTCGCATTAGAGAAGATTTACAAGAGAAGTGGTGCCGCAAAGTTAATTCAAAGTTTACAAGATGTACTTATAGTTTTGAGGATCATTTTAATGTAAGTATGGATTAAATCCGCCAAAGAACTTTCAAGGGAAAACTTCTGACCATTTTATTTTATACGTACAAAAAATACTATAGCCGTAAATCGTTTTTTTACCTATTCTCTTGGAAGAATCGGAAACTTTAGTGTTATTGTTATTGTAATGTAAAGTGACATTGTCAGATGACAACTAACCATCGATTGTGAAACATTTTTTTTGTCATTATGTCTGTGGTTTATACACAGATTCAGCCGCGGCATGTAATTTACGAGAAGTCGTATCTCAAATTTTCAATAAATTATAAAAAAATATTGGACTGATGAATTGCTGAAATATTCAAATTAGTTTCTTAAAATGTTCTATATTTTCGATAAAAAAAAACAAACAGGGGGGGTTAGAAAAAATGATCAATCCCAATTGACCTAGTCCCAAAGTAAGCTAGGCAAAGCTTGTGTTATGGGTACTAGGCAACGGATAAACATACTTATATAGATAGATACATACTTAAATACATATTAAACACCCAAGACCCGAGAGCAAACATTCGTATTTTTCATACAAATATCTGCCCCGACACGGGAATCGAACCCGGGACCTCAAGTTTCATAGTCAGGTTCTCTAACCACTAGGCCATCTGGTCGTAATGGAAGGTAAATACTCGCGATCGTGGTCTCCATCCTATAAACGACACTTTGTTAGGTATTTTCTCTAAAGGAAAATGCCTTTGCTTCGGTATTATTTCCCACGCGCGTATAGGTATAGTGCGGATTGTCATTAAATAAAAACAAAACACAATTATACTGTATTTCGTACTAAATACAAACTGAAATATAGATGCACAGAAAAAACCCCAGAAAAAAGACCAATGCTGGGAATCGAACCCAAAAGTAATAAAAAAATGAAGTTGAAAAAAAAAAAAAAAAAAAAAAAAAAAAAAAAAGATACTTCATAGCTAACTTGTTTACAATTATACTGTTTTTTGTTTTAGATTTTCTGAGTTCGCTCTGGTGCTTTCTTATTTATATCTTTCTTATGCAAATAAGTAAATATTTTGAGTGGCTTTACATAAGTTTTTACTGATGGTATGGTCAGCTGCAGAGAAAAGGTACCCCCCAGGTATTGGTTAACGCCGTTACCGGGGGATACATTTTCTCTGCCGCTGACTGTACTAAATCATTACATCGTCGTCGAAGCTCACATGCAACGGATTTTAAGCTAATCCTATCACTGGAAGTGGATCAATTTTCGTTTGCAAGATGACTGGAACATTGAGAAAAGTTTTGTAGGTAATTTTAATTACAATAAGTTGGACACAAAATCGTAGTTTTACGTAGAAGTTACTAAACGTGTTAAGTATGACCGATCGCGAACAGCACTAATTGTTGATTCCTTGGTGTGGGTTTTAACCGTATTTTTGCAATTGTCGCGCAATTTACGCTACATTCTATTTTTCACAAAAGCCCTGAATCCGTACAGCCAGTGACGCCAAATGAGTTGTCGCAAAGATTATTTTATAGAACCGAATTACGCGGCTCTTTGTAAGTTTTACACAAGACTTGAAGTAAACAACAAAATGATGATATAATTATACGAAATGAAGCTAAATAAAAGCACGTACATACAGGGTGAGACAAAAATGGTGATACAAAATGAGTGTTTCTTACTCAGTTAATGCTGGACAACATAATGCTCAACTCATTTGTTTCCATTAGTCTCATTAAATTGGAGGTGTCCATACATTGAGTTCGTGATTTAATTTCAACATTAACTGAGTAAAAAACACTAATTTTGTATCACCATTTTTGTGTCACCTGTATTGCATCGATATCGATAATCCTCCCCTCGCGCCCGCGCCTATCCTGTCGCCGGCATATGCGCGCTCGCTGCCGCATGAACGCCACTACAATTGCGTTACATTACGAATTCTACCGTTCAGCTACTGTTGGGTTTGGATCGTCTAAAGGTGTACACTTAACGGCACAAGTGCATGCCTAATTTTGTGCATTCACGCTTATAGTCACTTATGTCATAGCCTACATTCTCGTCATATTATAAAAAAAATGGTCACTTATTTTTTGTCAATTAGACAAAGCATGATGAAAATATAGCGCGTAAAAGTTTCTTCAGACTTGAGTTTTTTTGATCTATTAGTTCTTTAATTATAGGTACTTTTAGCACCTACCTAAGTAAGAAAGAAACAAAGAAAGAAAAACATTTATTTAACAAGTATTGTCTCTTTGGCCTATATATACTCTCACTGCTGAATGAAAGAAATGAGAGGGCTTTGATAATTTAATTCCCATACGGTGGCTTACGGTAAATTTAAAATTTAATTTTCAAAATTCTGAAAAACTCGGTAGTGCGAGTCTAGGTTCGGTTAAGAGCTTCAAACTCACGATCCTCTGCATACAACCATAGGCGAAACCACTAGACTACGACGGCTCATATCAAAATAAGACTAAAAGCTAATTAGATACGTGAACTTTTGTTACTTCCTTTTATTAATATTCAAGTTTCTCTCAGGTTTCTTGCGGCTTATTCTTCTTGGCAACGATGGTTTTTCCTAAAGCGCTGGCTGAACAAAAAATGTTAAGCCCAGTTTACATTTGCACGAAAAATTGTGCAAGTTGCTTTACATTGCGGTGTCCGACTGGCCACTTTAAACTCGTTCGTCTTATTAACGTCGCAATGTATTTCAACTTGCACAATTTTTCTTGCAGATCTAAACTTGGCTTTAAAGAGCTCTTTGCTGCCTACTTAAAGAAAAAAATTTTTCTAATAGTTTTTTTAGAGACAAACACACAAACTAAAGTCATTGACCCACAACCACGCGTACTATTCTGACACTTTAGATTTCATTGCCGTTTCATACAGCACCATTTTGCTGTGTAAGCCAAGTCGTAAAGCACGACGTGGCGGATAAATCTGACGAGCAAACGCTTCGGCGACTTTGATGAGAGCGGGTTTATGACGTCTTCCGAGGACCTTAGATCTTGGAGGATTTAGTGCAAGAGATTTTATTGAAGCGAGACGAAATTGTAGTGAGTCAGAATTGTGAAGATGGCAAAATTTGCCATGTTTTCCTTCACCGTAAAGCTCATGAAATGAAATGAAAAATGAAAAAAGTTTATTCCACACACAATTGACACAATACACATACAATTATTACTATTAAAATAATAAAATTTGAAAATATAAAAAACTTAAAAAAAACAAGCAAACAAAAAAATAAAACGAAATAAAAAATAATATATTAAAATGGTAAATTTCAAATGTAATTTCGCACATAAATTCCGAAAAACTCAGAGGTGCGTGCCAGGATTTGATCCCACAACCTGCTTGAGAGGCCATAGGTCAAATCGCTAGCCACCACGGTTTTAACATATTATATTACTGCCTATTCCTGAAGTAGCTCATCATCATCATCCCAGCCTATATACATCCCACTGCAGTGCACAGGCCTCCTCTCAGAATGAGAGGGCTTGGGCCGTAGTTCCCACGTGGGCCCAGTAATTCCATAAGAAACTTCACACGCAGCATTGAATTTCTGCCCAGGTTTGCGCTAATTTCCTTACGATGTTTTCTTTCACCTAAAGTGAAAATGCCCTCCTGCGTCCTTTACCAGACCGTCGCTTCATCTTTTCCAGAAACCACCATTTGCCGTATTCCATTTTTCAAACGCGCAAACGACTAAATTATCCTCGATAAATTGTATCGAACAAACGTATACTCAATTGCAATCATTCCCCCAGCAGAAGGTACACTCCGAACAATATAAAATGTACCCAAATTGATATCTAATGGAGTTGGTCACGAAAACTGAACGAATGCAATTACTGGAAGCCATTCTGTTGAAACTGACGGCAATGCTTTCGGTACAGCAGAGGGAAAGCAAACAAACAAAGCTATTACAAGGTTTATTACAAGTCGATGTATTTATTTTAATTAAACTTGCAAATAATATATTTTTCCTACTCCTGTACTTTTATCTGTTTTTTACATGGTCGCGAACAAATATATAAGAACATAGATAATATGACTTCAGAAAGTCTATATTTACTCTGTTCCCCGTAACAGCACTTGTGTCGTAATGTCCATAGTACTGTACCCTATTTTACCCTACTGTACCCTACTGTACCCTACAGTAGGGTACAGTACAGTAGAGTCGAGTCGTAGAAAAAATATTGTATGCAACGGTGTATAGTTTGGTCTTAACGGCTCGTGCCGTCTTCCATTGCGATACTCGCATTCGCTCGTATTGCAACTCACGTCACTCGCCTTTTAAGACCTTACTTATATAACCGTAGCATAAAATACTATAATTATTTAGTTTTTTTTTTAGACGACCAGATGGCCTAGTGGTTAGAGAACCTGACTACGAAGCTTGAGGTTCCGGGTTCGATTCCCGTGTCGGGGCAGATATTTGTATGATAAATACGAATGTTTGTTCTCGGGTCTTGGGTGTTTAATATGTATTTAAGTATGTATCTATCTATATAAGTATATTTATCCGTTGCTTAGTACCCATAACACAAGCTTTGCTAAGCTTACTTTGGGACTAGGTCAATTGGTGTGAATTGTCCCATGATATTTATTTATTTTTTTATTTATTTATTTTAAGATAATTCTGAAAATTACAAAAAACCGAATAGAAATACGACATTTTGATTACAGCGACATCTAGCGGGATTTACCATAAGCTCTCGTTGCAGTCCGCCTTAAAAGCAGTGGATGCAAGAGTCGAAGTAGTCCATGAGAGATCATCATCATCATCATCATCATTTCAGCCGAAAGACGTCCACTGCTGAACATAGGCCTCCTCCAAGGCTCGCCAAACAGATCGGTCCCGCGCCATCCGCATAAAACGCGTTCCCGCAATCTTAACCAGATCGTTGCTCCATCTTGTTGGAGGTCCACCTACATTGTACCTTCTCATCTCATTGAACATTGGTTATAGACCCTTAACTTTTGCCATGTCCACAGGAGAGACGCGAACAGAAAAATGTGTATGATCCATACACTGTTTTTATTTAAATAAAGGTTTTGTATTTATATTTATATTTTGAGACGGATGCGGAGCTTGGTTCTGGAGTATTTAGGTAAAATTTGCTGTACCTTTGAACATAAAACTACCGTGAGACTCACTTATAGTGAAAACATACGGATCACTCACGTCTATCGCTAAAGTAAGTTTTTCATTCCGAGAAAAGTGCGTGAAGCCATTGAGATTAGTCGTCATCCAAATTTCAACCGAGATAGTGGTTGGTCGGTACCCCCGAGTACCTGTGAGTGAGCGAACCTTTACAAAGTGATTTGACAATGACAATAAAAGTGCCGATGAAAACAGGAGTAGTTGCATGTCGCTGTCAGTTACGTCGAGCAGCCGCGTGAGCAGAGCGATAGCGCGCAGTGCGCGTTTGGCAGCTACCGTGACGTATGACTCTGGGAAAAAAAGCTACGGAATAGCCCGAAACAATCGAGCAAAACTCGATGTAGTTTTTCACTAAAATTTCCTCAAGTTTAAATCCAAAATACCCTAGAAGTTTTTGTTCGCATTTCAACTAAAGACTGTAAATCAAATTTGACAAACTATCCGCAGCAAAACCATTGAATACAAATCGATTCCATTCAGTTAATCCTTCCAGCCTGCCAGAGCCACAGTCGTGGCGATACCCGCCTCCAAACAATTGATATTGGGACGCAACAAAACAGTTTGGAGGTGATTCTAGCGCTGGCGATGCGGTCACCGTGCTTTGTGACACTTCGAATTGGTGCTGGCAAAATCGCGTTGGGTTTTGTAATGATAAAACAAATTTGATTTAACAATACGAGTATAATAAATTAAGCGAAAATTAGGGGCTGTTTCACCACTTTTCTTAAAGTTCGGATTAGCTTAATCATAACCTTATTTGACAGATGGAATTAAAATTTCTGTTTCACCAGTCTCGATTAGCACTAAGTGACGGACAAACTGTTTCTTAATTTGACCATCAGATCAAGAGGCATTTAGCATTTTCATCCGTCACATAAAGTTAGTTTATTTTTTTGTGGCCATGATTGGAGAGCCCTTCAGCCGGTTTCAGAAAAATAAACAAAGTATTTTTATTTTTTAAAGAAAGAGATCATGCTAAATTGCATAAAATAATTTAAATATCAAGATTTGAATAAAAAAATGTAGGTACACTTTTAGTATGTAAAAATAAATCCAAAATTTCGTAATATTTTTTAATAACAAACTTTTTTTCAGCGGCTCATTCGTTTGTTCTACCTGAACTTGTATGTCGCCACTAAAAAAAAGTTTATCTGTCAAATGGTTTGGCGCCACTTTTCGATTCGTTTTACGTGATTTTATTTTTATTTGTTGTTAACAAAGTATCGTAAATGAATACCGTTTTTGGATCAATTATAATGTTAAATATTTGTTTATGCAAAAAAATAGATGTATTCAAAAATTATATAGTTAACCATTTCTTTTGCTTTAATAATGAGTGACTCTTTGAAGGAAAGTGTGCGAACAGGAACGCGTGGTCGTGAAATGCGACGTTGCCATTCCGATTTTTTGTTAAACCCACGATTAGTTAAGTGGTACTTAGTTTGCACAGGACCGGAGTGGTGAAACTGAAAAAACACTAGCTGACAGATTTGTCCAGTACTTAGTTTATTCATTGGTTACGTAACCAGCAGTTTGACAATAAGGTGGTGAAACACCCCCTTAATCTAGTTTTTAAGGCTAAAATAAAGCGTTTTTTTTACTGGAGTCGTGTCTTCGAATTATTTTTTTAATGGCGTCAACATCTCTAATATAAAAACATACCTTAATTCGACGACGTAAGAGCTATGGGACATAATTTATGAGCAAGTTGTATGCATGCACCCATATTATTACACTTGACTGTATGAATGTATCTCTACCATTCAGCAGTTTTTTGACAAGACTCAATTGAACCCGAGGATGTAGTTTTAATTTGTATTTATCTAAAAAAACAGACCACGGAAGTCACGTCGCTCATGTGATGTGAAGTCATCTGAGAACACGCCCAAACAAAACTTCCAATACAACAGTTACGTTCTCAATCAATACTCTTTATAAATCAACAATACGCCTCTCAAATATCCGAAGTGTTTCATTTGGCGAAGGCCTTCGAGCGCTCCGCTTGGCCGCGGTCCAACGGAGGCTCCATCGCTACGCCGTAGCTCCATTGTGCTACGCTGTAGCGCTACGGTCTATTGCTACGAACCGTAGGTAAAAATGCTTGCTATTTTGTACCTGAGAAGCATAACAATGTAAGTGTGTTTTTAAATTCTCGTGCTCGTAAACTTCGTGTTGCAGGCAGCATACAATGACTTTTTATGCTCTAGTGCATAGAATAAAGTCTTCCTCGAAAACCAAGGCAATCGGCGCTAACAATATAGTGTCACACTAATCATTGCTTTGCTGGTGAAATATACAGAAAATTTTGCAGAAGAGCTTGGGCTTTTTCATTGCAGGTGTATGCAGGTTTCATCAAGATGTTTTCCACCATCGTAAAGAACATAGTAAATTTGAAATTATTCCAAAAAACTCAGAGGTGTGAGTCCGGGCTCGAACTCTTGCTTGATAGGTCATAGGTCTAACCACTAGACTACAATGATATATGAAATGTCTGTAATTTCTACTTATATAATGCACTAATACTGTTATTCATCAGTGGGACCGTTGTATGTTTTTAATTGAATCTTGTTTCGTACGGAGGCTCGACGTGTCCCAGAACCATTGCGTGGGAACAACGTTGTATTTAGGGACCCGTATCTCATAATATTAAGTCTTTGTTAAAAAAATGTTTACACTTCTTTCAATTCTAAACAAAATTTCATCTCATCTCAGCCTGTATACGTCCAGGCACAGGCCTCCTCATGAGAGCGCTTGGGCTGCAGTTCCCACGCGAGCCCAGTGGGGATTAGGAAGTTCACACACACCTTAAAGCACCATATTGAATTTCGTCGTAGGTGTAAACAATTTTCTTCGCCATGTTTTCTTTCGTCCAAATGCTCATGGTAAATTTCAAGTCCGGGCTCGAACCCACGACACGTTGAGCTGCCATAGGCCACTACGCTACTACAGTTTTTACCAAATTAAATAACAACTTAAAAATTAATAAATATACTGTTAGGAATAAATAAGACTTGCAACACCACTGCGTTGATTTTAGAGATCGTCAATTGACTTCCGTCGCCGTTATGTCAGTGGTGAGCGCCGGAGCTCAGTCTCATGAGCCATTCTTACCGGGCACTTGGCATAGGACGGTCGTATTGCTCTGAGCTTATCCTTTCGCGCCTAATTTTAAGATTAGAAAGTGTTTTCTCCATATTTTCGTTCGTTTTGCAATTATTTGTAACTTTACCTATTGTGATTAAATAAAATTAGTAGTTGTAATTTTTCGTTTATTTGTTCATCCCTAATAATACTTATATCAAGGGACAGTTCACACCAATTGACCTAGCCCCAAAGTAAGCAAAGCTTGTGTTATGGGTGCAAGGCAACGGATAATCATGCTTAATACTTAAATAGACATTATTGCTACTAAACATCTGAGACTCGAGCACAAACATTCGTATTCTTCACAGAAATATCTGCCCCGACCAGCAGGCTTATTGTCTAACGCTTCTGACGCTTGCCTTCGCAACCACTATTTCTCTCTGTTTTGACATGTATGAAATGATGACAGAAAGAGATGGTGAAAGCGAAGGCAAGCGACAGAAGCGTTAGACAATACGGCCTCGGGAATCGAACCCGCGACTAAAAGCTTCATAGTCAGGTTCTCTAACCATGGTCATCATCTTCTAATATATAAAAATCTTTTGTCACGGTGTTTGTTAGCGAACTCCTCCGAAACGGTTTTTGTCCGTATTTGGTAGGTCTGAGAATAATATAGGCCTTAGGCTATTTTTGTACCCATATTCTTCACGGACGGAGTCGCGGGCAAAAGCTGCCATAAAATATAATAATATTTTCTTAAACGAAAATACGAGATCAGTGAGCTACGCGTGCACTAAGATCAATAAAGCCAGACTACCCGCAAAAACAGCATCTTAGTTCCCGAGGGACGTTCCCGATCGATCGGGACGGGACAGACATACATCCCTGCGTGGTAATGGATCCGGGCGGAAATTATATGTATGTGAGTCTTGCCCGACTGCGGAAAGATGCGGTTAGGCTATTTTATTGATATTATTGTATAAGAAGATTTATTTATGCTGTTGAATGTTCCCTTGCAGTTAAAGGACATCAAAAAAAACAAGGTATACGATAAGCCGCTCGGCAGTCGGGTCATCTGATGGAAAGCTATCATCGCCGCCCATTAACCCCCCCTTAATAAATGCTCCTTTCATCCACTCAAAGGTTGACTGGTAGAGATCCCTTAAAGGGATAAGTTCGCCTTTGTACATGCATTTCAACGGTTGTCAATAATGTTTTTCTTTTTTTTTTCCTTATTTTTTACTATAAAGAGTTTACATACATACATACATACCCCCATAACGGGCACTTTTCTAAATCATCATCATCATCCCGGCCTATATACGTCCTGCAGGGCACAGGCCTCCTCTCAGTTTCTAAATATCAAAAGTGAGTTAATATAATATGGTATGGGGTAATCGTCATCATTTCACCCGAAAGACGTCCACTGCTGAACATAGGCCTCCCCCAAGGCTCGCCAATCAGATTGGTCCTGTGCTATCCGCATCCAATGCACGGCACTCGAGAACATTTTGGCCTCATTGGCCATCAGTTTAACGAGCGATGTGCCCTGCCAACTGCAACTTGGGTCTGGCGAATCTTCGAGCTATGTCGGTGAATTTAGTTCTTGCGCGGATTTCATCATTTCTAATGCGATCCCGCAGAGAAACTCCGAGCGTAGCCCTTACCATGACTTCCAAGGTTATCACACTAACAGGGCATTTTAAATAAAAGCTTATACACCGTGAAATTTTATTGGTTGTTTTCCCGAAACGAGGTGATTTAGTATCGATTGTACAATCGATTTTTAATTACTATTTTGACTAGAGTCAAAAATCCAATTGTGAAAAACGAAAGTCAAAAATGACCGCAAACCAATAGTAACGCTTCGTTGGTACCTAACCTATCGTATGATCGTACGCTACTTGTACCAACGAAGCGTTACTATTGGTTTGCGGTGATTTTCGACTTTCGTTTTTCACAATTGGATTTTTGACTCTAGTCAAAATAGTAACTATAAATCGATTGTACAATCGAAACTAAATCACCTCGTTTCGGGAAAACAACCACTAAAATTTCACGGTGTATAAAAGGTCACCAGGCCCAAGAAAATACTTGCCCCAAAGACTTCTAACCCGGCTTTGGTTAAGTAGCAATCTCATACAGAATTCCACCCAATAATTCACACGAACGAAGCTGCCGAAAGCTCGAGCCGGCATTAACTCCATGACGTCGCGGGCTTTTTATGCAAATGCTCATCCGTCCCAAGGACAGCGAAAGCTTTTGTGGAGCTTTGTGGTGTTTGTGGATTGTGTAATCGTAAGTAATCATTTTTTTCTCGCACCTGGTCTTGACAGTTATTTACAAGGTGGTTTAAGATTAATTCGTAGTATTTCAACAGGTACAGGAACGTAATAGAATAGAATAGTTTATTTGCTTAAATATTGATTGCGAAATTGAGGAGCTAGTTGCTGAACCCAACATAATTGGAGTGACCAGACTAACAGGCTTAGGTGGCTTGGCCACCTCGAGCGCATGGAGGATGGTCGTGCAGTGAAGAGGGCCTACGGCCAACAGGGCGGAGTCGCGGGCAACAGCTAGTCTAATATATAAAAATCTCGTGTCACGGTGTTTGTAATCGATCTCCTGAAATCTCCTTCGAAACGGCTTGACCGATTTTTATCATATTTTTTCTCTATACTTGGTAGATCTGAGAATAGGTCGTAGGCTATTTTTATACCCCTATTCTTCGCAGAAGGAGTCGCGGGCAACTGCTAGTCTGAGTATAATGGCAGGACAAACGAATTAAAAATATTTTAGCTCAATTATTCATAGCCAAAAAATATTGGTCCGACTAAATTTTAACCCTGTTGCCAAACAGTTAAGCTTATTTCTTTATACATTAGTCGAGTGTCTGATATGACGTGTAAAATAGCGTCATACCTAATAAATAAGTACTGTAATGTATTGACTAACCCTGCATTTCCATTTCCACTAATATTTCCCTTTTAAAAACAAGCTATAAAACACAACCCTTCGCACAACGAAACAACACACTATCGCTAAATCTCAACAATTAACCATTCCTAACTAGTAAAACCACACCTCAAAACTAGCTCTTAAAACTACCAACATAAACCACAATATCCTACTTTGGTTCAGGTAAAAAAGCAGGTTGTAAATCAGGAGGGCATA
Source organism: Archips crataeganus (assembly GCA_947859365.1). Classification (NCBI taxonomy): domain Eukaryota; kingdom Metazoa; phylum Arthropoda; class Insecta; order Lepidoptera; family Tortricidae; genus Archips; species Archips crataeganus. The sequence continues at coordinate 20,317,850 of OX402058.1, forward strand.
TTCCCGTAAATCAAGGGAACGAATGCGAGTAATTAAACATGGAGAAGCGTGGGTGGATATTGGGTTCTCCGGTTTTTGAAGAATAAATTAAGAATGGCCGTAGATGTACATTTCATAAATTTTGTTGTCATATACAAATCCTTCATATTCAAAGCCGTGGTGGCCTAGTGGTTTGACCTATTGCCTCTCAAGCAGATGGTTTTGGGTTCGAATCCGGCCTCGCACCTCTGAGTTTTTGGAATTTATGTGCGAAATTATATTAGTCATTTACCATGAGCTTTACGGTCAAGGAAAACATCGTGAGGAATCCTGCATACACCTGCGAAGAAATTCAATGGTGTGTTTAAAGTTCCCAATCCGCACTAGGCCTGCGTAGGAACTACGGGTCAAGCCCTCTCATTGCCCTGCAGGGAGACGTGTATAGGCTGGGTTCATGATGATAATACAAATCCTCGCCACTTTCTTCCTCTCCATGCATTTATATTGCTGAGATATCACTTTTTGTAAAAAATAATATTGAACACTTTACTAGAGTATTAGATGTCAATTCGCAAGCTATGAGTAATCGAAGAAATAAATTATTAGTTTCAAGACATAGACTGGCTCTTTGCCGCAACAATGTATACAGCATGGCTGTCAAAATTTTTAATAAACTACCGACCGCTTTATTAGAGTTGCCAGTGCGAAAATTTAAATCTTCGTTAATTAATTTGGCTTATGATTCATAATTTTTATAGCCTCAATGTTTTTTTTAATTTAAGGGAATAATTTTGATTAAGACATTTATTTTGATACTATTGTAATAATTTTATTTTGTTGATTATGATTTATAATATTGTGCTGTGTTCATATTTGATCTTTATTAATGATTATAATATAATGATGTAAGTAAACTAGATTCAAGTCAAAAGATTTGCATGCCTACTTTCATAGGGCAGCTAACACTATTGAAACTTATATAATCACTATAAGAAATTTCAACATCACATTTGTATACATTGTTATAGCAAATAAACATTTCATTTCATTTCATTTCATTTTGAGTCTGGCGATTCCTCGAGCTATGTCGGTGACTTTAGTTCTTGCGCGGATTTCATCATTTCTAATGCGAAAGAGCCGAGCAAAGCCAACTCCATCGCTCTCTTTGAGTGACTTTGAGCTTTCTTATGAGACCCATCGTTAGCGGCCACGTCTCAGTGCCATAAGTGTGCCTCTAGTATGTCCAAATTCAGGATGTTTTGATTCCTTAAACGTACGTCTCCAAAGCGCTTTTGTAAAGACAGTTTTAAGTGATTTATGATGAAACTTCATCCGTTTCGCAACCTGTTTTCGGCACAGAACGCCGAAACACCTCAACCCTTGTATTTCCGCCGCATCATCGCCATACATTAGCAACGAAGCGCTTCTTCCGACAGCATTCAGAACCACTTTCTGTCATTAATAACACGTGATAACGGTTCGTTTCAAGCATATTATGCTTCCCAAGTTTTTATAGTTATGAAAAACGAAGCGGGATGCTACGTTATAAAAGTTGTCTCGAAATTTATCTGGAATATTTCAGCATCAGCCGTGGTAGCTTTGAAAAAACCGGCCAAGAGCGTGTCGGACACGCCCAGGATAGGGTTTCGTAGCCATTACAAAAAAGCTTTGGTAGCCTATTGGTGTGATTTATGGTCTCTCAAGCAGAGGGACGTGAAATTTGATATGTTGACTGCTGGACGTCTAGAATAATTAAAACATAGGCTACTTTTTATTCCGATATTCCCACGGCATCTAAATAAAACCTCAAAATCTTAACCATAATTCTAAGGACATAAAACTAATAAAATTGTACAAAGAAAATGAAGAACACGGTGAGTCTTGGTTTACCTTGTGGTGTGCAATAAAGAATCATTGTATTGTATTGTACAGTTAAGGAATTTAATTTCCAGCACACCTAAGTATTAATATCGCACAGCAAAGTGTCACCATAAGAGCTACGATGCTGGTTTGAAGTATTGCATTTGGCATTTCCACCTTAATGCATTACGAATGTCTAACGAATTTTTTACTAAATGGGTAGGGAAATAAATTCCTTGACTGTACCTACGATGCAAGTTTTGTTTTTGTGATAATTTATTAGGTAAACGTACCAATACTTGACACCTCAACGCCATGACACTCATCAGTCACCTCTCTTACTATGAAGGTATAAAGGTGCCATGTATTGGGTCAGTATCGAGCACAGGGATTTTACTATAATTTAGAAAATGCATATTACTAAGTACTGTATATTACGTATCCTATACTCGCATACCATTTATACACCGTGAAATTTTAGTGGTTGTTTTCCCGAAACGAGGTGATTTAGTTTCGATTGTACAATCGATTTATAATTACTATTTTGACTAGAGTCCAAAATCCAATTGTGAAAAACGAAAGTCGAAAATGACCGCAAACCAATAGTAACGCTTCGTTGGTACAAGTAGCGTACGATCGTACGATAGGTTAGGTACCAACGAAGCGTTACTATTGGTTTGCGGTCATTTTCGACTTTCGTTTTTCACAATTGGATTTTTAACTCTAGTCAAAATAGTAATTATAAATCGATTGTACAATCGACACTAAATCACCTCGTTTCGGGAAAACAACCACTAAAATTTCACGGTGTATATACTTGCTAGACGAAGGATGCAAGCATCCCCTCCGAGCAACATTTCTCATCCTACTTGGGTGCTATTTCTTTCGACCCCGTGAATAATTCGAAAGCTCTCTGTGGGCTTAAAAAATGAATCCGCGACGTTTTGCGACTCTGAGTGCGAGTGATAACGGGTGAAATGTCGGGGTCATTACTAACCGCCCCAAATGATAAGGATGGGTAAGTGAAGAATTTTAATAAAAAGTCAGCCGAAAGAGGGTGACGTGCAATGGGGAATTTTACGCGTATACGCTGTTATCTTAAAGCCGTGGTGTAGTGGTTTGACCTGTGGGCTCTCAAGGAAGTCGTGAGTTCGAGCCCAGACTCGCACCTCTAAGATTTTAACCGTGAGTTTTCCGGTAAATGAAAAACATTGTTCAATCAACAGTGGTCTTCCAGTTGATGACGATTATGAAGATTGAAGGCACAATTAATTTGTAATTATATCATGAGCTTTTCAAAAAACATCGTGTAGAAGCCTCAGAAATGAGGTGAGAGGTAAACTAAGAAAGGAAAACTATGAAATCACAACTTTTTCTTTACATATTGGGCTCCATTTTATTGGATGTCATGGTTTTTCCTTCATTTAATTTACCAAGTTTGTTAGAGATATTTGATCCTTATGATTGACCCTATCCGGTCAATGAAATAAAAATACAGGTTGCTATTTATTTCAGATTTTTCGGAAATCTTTGAATGCTCTTTCTTTATTTCCAAAAATAAAGAAATGATTCCTTTGAGTAAATTTTCCTATTTTCAGTATTGAGTACATTCCCTGGAGGGGGGGGGGGGCATTACAAAATTCCACCCTTTATAGGTCGAAGATGATAATGATTCAACGTATAAACATCGAAAAGTAATTATTAAAGCATTCGTACGTTCCGTTAACATTCACTCGTCTCGTTTCTAAACAACAAAGGTAACAAAAGAACCCGGAAATTGCGGGCTTTGCGCTCCAAGTAATTTGCGCCAGCGGACTGTCGTGTTCTGTGCCGATTAAACAGATAATGAGAAAAGTGTGAGAACATTGTTTCCGCCATTTTGTTAGTTGCGCGGTTTTGGGAGAGGCATTAGTATCGTTACATTACTGTTCGTGGCGACAATGTTTTGACAACTTTGGTTAAACTCAAGTACTCATAGCTGGAAGTAAACTCCTTAAATGCTACTTTTTAGAGGCGACATTATTTAGTTGTACAAATACCTTTTGTCTATTCTGTGTCTGTTTGTACAATTTATACATATAAAAATAAAAAATCTTGACTGACTCACTCACTGACTGACTTACTCATTAATGCCTAGAGTCTAGGGCCTAGACCAAACCCTTGTTCCTAGCAGGTTGAAATTTTGCTTAGAGGTTACCTTTATAACGTAGTCAAAATTTTCAAGAACAATATTATATAGGTAGGTATTTTATTTTTCTACGTAGCACTTTTGGACTCTATGCCCTTCCCTTCTGCTCCTTGGTACAGGGCGGAGGTAGTGGGAATTATTTATAGGTACGTCATCTTAACACAATATAAACTCAAGGGCCCATTTGTTTGGGAAATCAACTGAAACATACTGTCGAGGCTGCGCCTGCGATCCGTCTTGCTAAGTGATATTCATGGCGCAAACGCTCGCATTATTTATTGCTCGCGGTAAGCCTGCGCTGGAAGCGTACCTATACGCTATTCTAAAAGAATAAGGAAAGGAAATGATTAGTAATTTTTGCAGTCACAATAAAGAATTATGTATTCTTGTACTTCTACGTACCTATTTAGTAATTTACAAATACATTATTATTGTCATCGGTATCAGTTACGAACGTTATTTCGCTCTGAATTGAACATATAAATCTAGTTTACTTCCTATCCCACGGGAATTAAACAGATTCGACCTTATTCCTTGCCTACATCGTAAACCTCTACGCAAAATTTCAACTTTCTAAGCCTAAGATAGATAGATAGATAAAGACGTTTATTTGGTACTGCAAGCACACACAATCAAGATTACCAAAAAATACAGAAATCAGTACAAACTTAAAAGTAAAACGTTTTGTATTGTCTGTATGCGCTGCAGTAGTGCAAAAGGGCCATGGCTCAGTGGTCAACATTGCTCATAGGAGCAAAACACTGATATTCTGCCATAACTCAGAGGACCGAGAATGAAATATTACTTAATAATTAAAATAATTATACAAAAAAAAACGAAAAAAACAGTGCTAAGCATTATCAACACCTACAACAAATAGCAGATTGTACAACAAGAGCACAAAACAAGCCATCCTACCCGAGACGTCTATGGATTTGGGTGGGCCGTTAATGAGTTAGTCAGTCAGCCAATCAGTCACTCTTTTTTCTATGTGTATAGATTGGCAAATATGCACTCATCACGCCTGTATCTCAAAGGGGGTAGGTTGGAGGCTACTTTTACCAATTGACAAGATTTCATATTTCTAAGGCTATAATTTGATTCGTTCTCTGTATACTGTTTGGAAAGAAAAAGACGCTGATAGTTTTAAATTTTCACTTAGGATTATTAATTCATTTATATCTTTTTTAAGATCTGCTTATTCTAAAAGGGCATAACTCCAAAACTACCACACAATAGATCCATTACTTTTGTCTAGTCTCTATTAAATAAAAGTGATGACGTAAATCTGACGTTGAGGTTGTTAACAAATTTAAAAATACCACAGTTCTTTTTTCTGGTGAAAAGGGCAAAGGGAAAGGAAAAGGAAGGGTCTGTGGTAGTATTGGTAAATTAAGATATATATTTTTTTAATTTCTTGTATTTTTTTAAATGTGGAGAAATAAATTATAATAAATATTTTTCCGTGTTTAACAAAGCAAAACTCTTTCGATTCCTGTAGTAATTTTCAGGTGTTAAAAAATGAAATCTCGTCAATTTTTAATCCCCGACACAAAAAGCGGGGTGTTATAAGTTTGACCGCTATGTGTGTGTGTCTGACTGTCTGTCTGTGGCATCATAGCTCTTTAACGGGTGAACCGATTTGGATGCGGTTTTTAATAGAAATCAGGTTTCTTGGCGATGGTTCTTAGGTATGTTTCATCAAAATCGGTTCTGCGGTTTTAAAGTTATCAGCTATTTTGTTAGCTGCGGAAGGGATCTTAAACGTATAATGGGCATTGACTTAATGTTCAAACATACGAGTGACATAATTGCGTTGGGGGTTTTTAAAATTTTTAATTTATAGGTATAGGTTTAATGTTAGATAAAATCAAATCAAATCAAATCAAATGTATTTATTTGCCAGAACACAGTACAGTAAGGTCTTATAGTTATGGTTGTTCACGGTGTATTCAGCCTGCATGCAGGCGTGCAAATATGTCATTGAAAGGCGATTAATTAATAAAGATACAAATTAGAATGTCAGTTATAAAATTAAGATACACTAGACTCACAATAATAATCATTATACATTAATTCATAAATTCAATAAATAATCCCAAGTTCCAAATAAATACAAATATACCATCACAAATTATACCACATTTATGTCATTTTATACTCCAAATAACTCTTAACACTGTAGAAACATCCGTCGAAAAGCCAACTCGTCAATTTATTTTTAAAACTATTGCCCCGGAGGGCCTTGATGTCCTCTGGCAGGTTATTATATAATTTAATGCACATGTTTACTGCATTTTTAGAAAATATTGCCTTGCTCGCGGGAGGCCTGTGCAGCAGGTCCATGATTCTTTTTCTAGTCTGTCTGTGCATCATGTCACCGCGTGTTTTGAAGTAATATTGATGTGCACTAACAAAGACACAAGCATCTCTGATGTACAAACACGGCAATGGCAATATACGCATTTTTCGGAACAGAGGTACACAACTGTCATCTATTTGAGCGCTACAAATGATCCGGACAAAAGTGGTACAACAGTGGTAAAGGTTGCTAGCCTATCGCCTACAGTAACATATACCTACCTACCTTAACCTCCTTCGTCGCTTCTTACGACTTCCACGAAAGGAATGGAGATGTGTAATTCCAAACCCGACACCACACAGGACAAATATAATCTTCAAGAAAACATCGAAAGTTCGAAGCATATCAGAGGAAACGTCAATCAGTAAGCGTTTTCTTTACAACGTTATCTACCGAGTTTCTGGCTACGCTGTTTCATTAGATACAAAATTGTAAAGAAATTTTCCTTGTGTTTTTTTAGATTCATGAACTATAATATTATCTCCGTTACCATACAGTTTTGGTAGCGAAGAAACAAGGTAAAAAAAGTTATAATTGATTTGATTGATAATGTACCTCCGTAAAGTAACAGCTGAATCAATCAATCTATTAATTAACGTTGAAAAATGTACGCCTGACGATTACACAAAAAAATTGAATTGAATTACATGCAAAATCGCGTATTTTTGTTAACGTCATTGCATTCTTGAAAAAGTAACTTTGTAAAAAGATTTCACAATTATCCCCCGAACTACCCAGAAATTCAGAAGAATATAATTTAATTATGTAAATTACGAAAGTCACGGACTTCTGTCACCAAACGATGTTATATTAAATTTGAAGGCACCCGGAGGCAAAGAATACTCAGAACTCCCAACTGTTTGGATTATTTTAATTCGTTTGTCCACTTCAATGGGATTTACTTAATTCGTTTTGCGATTCGCTCTTCACATCTCAAGATGGCAACAGAAAAAAACTTGTTATTTTAGTCTCAAACGGGTCAAACTCAGAGGAATTGGTGCATAAAGTCTCCGGAAAAGATGTATAATACTGACTTTTAAACATAACATTACCAACCACTGGGTCGCGTAAACCATTCATCATCAGCATCATTTCAGCCAAAAGACGTCCACTGCTGAACATAGGCCTCCCCCAAGGCTCGCCAAACAGATCGGCCCTGCGCCATCCGCATCCAATGCGTTCCCGCCACCTTCACCAGGTCGTCGCTCCATCTTGTTGGAGGCCTACCTACACTGCGTCTTCCGGTCCGCGGACGCCACTCGAGAACCTTTCGGCCCCATCGGCCGTCAGTTCATCGGCGTAAACCATCATATTATTATTATCTGGTAGTTGAATTGAAATTCCGGTATTTTACTATATTCCCTTAATTGGAAATGTCGTAAACTTAGAAGTTAAGATTTTGAGATTTTACATGGCTCCCCTTGGAATATCGGAATAAAAAGTATCCTTTGTTATTCCAGACAGCCAGCTTTCTTCCAATACTAATCCAAAAAAAACAAACTTCACACACGCACTCACGTATATACCCACAATCTTTCACACAAATAATATTGAATGGGATATTATCGACGACATACTACTGGGGCTAAATTCAGGAACAGCCCAACACGGTTTGTGAGCGGTAATTCGATCGTTGGCGAGAAGATTGGGATGAACTGCTATTCAGGAACGCCAAAAATTACTGGTTTGCGAGAGGTTTGGGCTGAGATTGGGATGAGCCTTATTTATTCATTTATTATTTACAAAACGAATTAACAAGAAAATAAGGCTCATCCCAAGCTCAGCCCATTCATATCCTCTCGCAAATGATTGAATTGCCGCTCGCAAACCGTGTGTGTGTGTGTCTGCATAGATCAGTGGTTTCCAAAGTTGTCTGGGCAACAACCCGTCTAATACAAGTTAACAAACTCAGGACCACCTCTAGGAAATTTATTCGTTACCAATATGAATGAAGGACTTTTCAAATTTCAAGCAAAGTTTTAGCACGATTTTTTATTTCTTAGGGTCGATTTTTTAAATCCCAGATAAAAGTATCTGTCAGATAAATGTAAGCTCTATCCTTTTTCCCCTATGACTTAAGAAAAGGAAAGCGATAGTTTTAACTGCCGGATACTTTTATCTGGGGATTGAAAAATCGGCCCTTAAGTACTTAAACTGAACTAACTATACATCAAAAAGTTATTTCAATGGGAAGTATGAAACTGTCTCCTATGTTTCTTCATTAGGACAGTTTTAACATCAACTTTAACTCGAATTACTTTTAATCGGTCTTTTGGTGTGTCTAAAGGCACAGCTCACTCAATATTCGCTCGCTTACACAGATAGGTACATAACTAAAACAAACATGTATGCCATATAATGTTTGTTTAAGTTATGTACTTATCTGTGTGAGTAAGTTTAAGTGTCAATTTCAGATGCAAATTTTACATTATTGGCGCTTTTATACAAGCAATGTCAAAATGTGAAAGCTTGGCCCAAATGTAGATCACCTTTTTCATTGACCTTCCGCTCCCGACTTTTATGAAAAACAAACATGACATTATAAACGCCAGATAACGCCACTGTTATCATACCAGCCAATATAAACACGCTACCTTTTAAAATCACATCTGACTCCCTCCCAACAAAAGCTTAATACAGCCGGCGAAAATTGAAATCGCTCCAAAAATCCACTTTCGACCGACAAAAACCGGATTGATCCGGTTATCGGGATCGCTAATAATAATAGTGTCCCCTTTAATCCCCCGTGATGGATGACAGCCCTGCCCACCCCTTTTAATTGCCGGCGTGAATATACGTCAGTCATGGGGCATTTTCGATTTATATTAAAATAAGTTCGATTCTCCGCATTATATTGTCGCTGTAGTTTTCTGAGGGAATATGTAATATAATTTATGCGGTGGGGCTGCCTGCATTATTTACCATTTAGTTACGATATGAGTCATGGCTCAGTTACTTGCGAATTTGGGAATGCTTTATTAATCAAGTAGCTTTATTCGCGTTACAAATAACTTCAAGAAAAGAAACAGAAACATTGTTAAAGCACAACGTTCACTCGGATAACGCCATCTATTGATTGTAGACGAAGTCTACGCGTTATCTTGAAAGCCACGGTATAGGTAACGCCACGAGAGTTGAGGCGAATGATTACATAAAGTACTTTGAAAAAAAGTAGTGAATGAATGAAATGAGTGAGTGAATGAAAATGTGAGTTATATGATCTTATGAAATTGAGAAAGAGGTGAAAGAGATATTTCACCTACGCAACTTTTTTCATATAACTGATAAGAAATATTCGCAACAAAAAATCGGTATTTTAGTATTTATAAATAGCGAAAAATATACTTATTTGATTTAAATAAAATAGATCAGAATATTTTATTTTCTGTTTTGTTCGAATTACATGTATTTTCCGAAATAATTCTTAGCAAAATGGATTGAAGAAATTTTTAGTCAATCTTGTAATTCACTGTTGAGTCTGTTGAACTTGCTATCGGTACGAATAAATGTCAAAATCCCGCTGTCATTACATGACGTGTTGTTGTGTGCGTGATCTCAACTCTCGTGGCGTTACCTATACATAGATACCTTGACAAGCTAAATGACGCGTAGACCTCAACATTCTTGGATAGCGCCATATTGCTTAACGGGGTACGCATTACGGGGATAATTAAGTATTTTATGTCTCCAGATTTTTTAACTGTTACTATTTTCGGGACTTATCAATTATATATTTAGGTACCTCGACGTTTCGAGCACATTGCAGTGCCCATGGTCACGCGTTGATTGAAGTGGGAAGTGTGTTTCCCATAGTTTCATTTGCCATTATTTCAGTTCGCCACAAAATAATATATAGTACCGTGCTGTTTTCAGGATTTTTTGAAATGTGATCTTGTAGAATACAGTAAGTTTGATTAGGTTAGTTTAATAACAATTCTGAAGAAGATACCGTTTCAGAAATAAATTATTTTATGACATTATGGAAAACTATAAGGTATGGCGTAAGAAATAGTCTAACATCTGGTAGCATAGTGAAGCCCTCTCATTCTGAGAGGAGGCTTGTGCCCTGCAGTGGGACGTATAGGCTTGTTTGAAGACTAATACTCTTGAAACTTAACACATTGAGGGACAGTACTTTAAATTAAGAGCTGTTAAGCTATATATCTTGTTGGAGGCCTACCCACACTGCGTCTTCCGGTCCGTGGACGCCACTCGAGAACCTTTACCCCTGACCTGACTTTGACCTGGTTAATGTTGCGGGATCCCGTTGGATACGGATGGCACGGGACCAACCTGTTTGGCGAGCCTTGGGGGAGGCCTATGTTCAGCAGTGGACGTCTTTCGGCTGAAATGATGAAGCTATATATTTGGACGGCTATAGGCCCTTCAAAGTACTAATTTGAACATTCCTCGCAAGTTAGTGGTCCTCCTCTACTTGGTCGGTTCTACATCACTCTAACGAGTTGCTAGTATGAACGAGATTTTTACGAAAAATAAGCTTATCTTGGATCAGTGAACGTTTTTGTTATTTATCATGTTTATTCAAGGCGTGTAGCCAAGTAACATTATCCCCCAGACGTGGAATTTCTCACGATGCTTGTTTGGCCATAGATAAAGCTTAAAATCAAACGGTTTAAACTGTGTTTCTATTTTTTAAACGACCGCTAGCCTAGTGGTTCAAGAAACTATGAAGCTTGAGGTCCCGGGTTCGATCCCCGGTAAGGGGCAGATATTTGTATAAAAATAATAAATAAAATAAAATAATAAATAATAAATATCACGGGACAATTCACACCAATTGACCTTGCCCCAAAGTAAGCTAAGCAAAGCTTGTGTTATGGGTGCTAGACAACGGATAAACATACTTATATAGATAGATACATACTTAAATACATATTAAACACCCAAGACCCGAGAACAAAAATTCTTATTTTTGATACAAATATCTGCCCCGTCACGGGAATCGAACCCGGGACCTCAAGCTTCATAGTCAGGTTCTCTAACCACTAGGCCATCTGGTCGTCTAATACAAATGTTTGTTCTCGAGTCTTGGACGTTAAGTATCCCAGCGTAAGTATCTATCTATATACGACCTACTGTAGGCCATAGGCTACCTCTCAGGACAAACGGATTTGATAGTTTCCACACAGGCCCATTGCGAATTGGGAACCTCACACACACCATGGAATTTCTTTGCAAGTCTGTGCAGGTTCTTCACGATGTTTTCCTTCAACGTAAAGCTCATAGACGAAAAATTTGGTAAGGGTTGCAGGTTCAAGGTAGATGCAAGCCGCTTCCCACCGTAATGGTATTAATGAGGGAGGCCTATGTCCAGCAGTGGACGTCCTGCGTCTGAAATGATGACGATGAAAGCTCATAGTCATTAAATTCCAAAAAAATTAGAGGTGTGAGCCTGATCTCGAACCCACGGCCTTCTGCTTGAGAGGCCATAGATCAAACCACTACCACGACACATTTTATAAATTTTATTTAATTTGTGAAAACAAATTTTCAATTGATTTCATCACACATGCATCCATCGAACGACAATTGTTTACAATAAACTCAAACATCGTCCCACATCGCTGTAATAACCAAAGCATAATTCAACCTGTTTATTTTACTATCCAAAATGAAACTGCCATTTACTAAATTAATCAGAGCTCGTTCAATTATTTCTATAATACAGTAGTTAAATGAAAGCTGAACAGAATACACCAACTGCCATTTCATGCCAAGTCACGGTATTTGTATTTGTCACCAGTTTCACAAAGGGCAAATATGATGGACGCGCGGTATCGACTACATCTGCCTTTACTCGAAACTCATTTATCATACAGTCTCCGACAATACCAAGTTAATTTACGGAGTCATGTGGCTTTTATGCGCTTTGCGAAGGGTTTGAAATGGCTTAACATGGAGGCATGCAGAGACACAGGTCCACGGTTGTGCGAACAATAGTATTGTTGCTATTTTGTATATTTGAAGAGACCTTTTGGTAAACAATATTGGTTGCATTTTTGGAGATCCGTGTAGGAAATGAAGAATGATTAAATAATTTCATACAAATTTTAACTGGTGTCCAACTTTTTGAACTCTGCCTACCCAAAACCCTTCCTCGAACATTCCTCAAAGCAAGAGAGGATCCGCCATTGTTAAGAAATTAAAAATTTACCTACCAAATTATTTGTAAGTACCTACAGATAACAAAACACTGCACAATAGATTTTCCATCAGAAATTCATTTTATTTTCCAAATTGTACCGGAAAGCAATTTACTTAACCGTCTCAAATTTCTTCTTGCCACTGCGAACGAGACGGCAACACCGCCGGCCGGGTGTATGTCTTATATTCCCTGGAGGATGGGATGCCATAGGATTCCATATGTGGTTAGTACTCCAATGGCCCCCACGAAGTGGTTCGGTTTGGTTCCTAAAATGAACTGCTACAGAATGGAATTCGCTCCCATAGTCTGTACTTCCAGGTATATACTTAGAGCTCTTCAAAGCTAGGGTGAATAGGTTACTGAACCAGTGAGATACACCTTCGGCCTAATTTGCTCATTTCATCAGGTGAGATAGGGATCTATCACGGGTCATACATACACACATGCAATCACGCCTCCTTCCCAGGAAAGGGGTAGGCAGAGTCTATTTGTTTCCACCTGCTACGATCCTGACATATACATCTGGCACTTCCACAACACTCATTAGTCTACCATAAAATATGCTTACCGGTATTGGGTACTCTTCATCATCATCGTCCCAGCCTATATACGTCCCAGTACAGGGAACAGGCCTCCTCTCAGAATGAGAGGGCTTGGGCCTTAGTCCGCACGCGGGCCCAGTGCGGATTGGGCATTTGGGGATTGGGTACTCTTGACATGACCTTTCTTCAAGACGTTATTATGAAATGTCGTTCTTTCTTTCTTTTTTTTTAGTTTTCTCTTTTAATATTCAATGGATTATATTTTAGCCCACGGAACCCGAACGTAAAAGTGAGCTCGGCGTCTGCCCCCTACCGGCGCGTCGCGTCAACACGTTTTCTGATCGATCGCCAGATGGCTCCGCTGACTGATTACTCTCGCGAATGACTTTTTTGCGAAGCTTAAACGATATGCCATCATCGATGATTAATTTGCTAATAAGTTTTCCCGACGCGACAAATTGATATCAGTTTGATCAAGATCAATCACGATTTTAATCACATTAAAGCTTACTGGTATGTTCAGAAAATAAACATGCTCAGTTTAGACCTGCTAGAAAAATTGTGCAAGTTTCATTACATTGCGCCGCTCGATTGACTACTTCAAACTCGTTCGCCTTACGATCTCGCAATGTACTTAATTCAACAAATTTTTATTTTTGGTCTAAGCCTGGCTTTCAATAGACTCTTAGGTAAATTATCTAGTCTTTTTTTAATACAATATAGACTTGCGTTTGACCACAATCACGCCTGATGGACAGCGAAGATGAGGCCTACGATGGAGCACGCTTGCCTAGTAAATGCTCATCCACCCTTAACTTGAAACCGGCCAGATGATTGTTCTATCAACATTGGCTTTGAACCACAGGGAAAATATGGAACCCAACTTAATAAATCAATTTGTAAAGAAACCAAAAATATACCTATTACTATTTCTAATCCTAAAGTAAAAACATAAAAAACTAATACTAAAACATGTTATGAAAGGAAGCCCTCTTAAGAGGCCACCAATGCCGCCCGGCAATATGGCATCGGCGTGGCGCAAGTAAGTAAGTAAGTAAGTAAGTAAGTAATTAAGTAAGTAAGTAACTTTATTTTGCATAAAATGTGGTGTATAAAAAGGTCAAAGCCTTTACTCATCAAAAAACCTTCTTAAGAATTCTGAAAAACTCAGAGGTGCAAGCCCGGGCTCGAACCCATGATCCTCTGCTTGAGAGGTCATACCACAAACCTCTGGATTACCACGACTTTTTTCTGACAACAACAATGACACTTTACTAAAACTCTTTAATTGAGAAGTTGAAACAAGCCATTTAATTTCTCAGAGAAAAGGTTTCCAAAGATGTCCAACAAATAGGTCCAAACATGGACCAATCAGCGCGCGCGCGTAATCTAATCGGCCGCACAATAGGCCGTGATTGGTTCGCGAGAGGAATCCTAATACGGTCTTGTTGAACATGTGGGTCTTGTGTTTGGGTCTTGGCGATAGAGTTGGAATGTTCTAGTTCTAGTATAAATATAAATACGAGGTATTAAACGAGGTGGGCAAAATTAGAGGTATGTTCATTCATTTTCGTAGCGGCAATAGAAATAAGTATTAAGTATAAACAGTTGTCTATGTATTATTTTGGTATTATTTAATTAAATACCATTTTTAGGTTAATAATGGCCCCTTCGAACGGTGCGATGATGCCGCCAATGTCGAGGTTTATTTAGTTTTGTTAAAAAATAAAGTCATGTAGAGCTTGACTACTTATTTTCATGTTTTATGTACAATAAAGAGTTTTACATACATACATACATACATACATACTAATTTGAAATGACGCGCCCCACCACCGAATTTACGCACTGGATTTTTCATGCGATTTGTCGATCGTGATTTTACACTCTGATCATAGTGATCATAGTTTAGAATAGTCGACGCTCCCATACAGATGAAGAGTCGTAATTAATATTTGCACGCACACATTCAAATCAACTAATTATTCAGAAGAGGGGCGCGTCATTTTAACTTAGACAAGCTATAACAAAGGTCTCGAACGAGAAAAACGGTTGTACCTACTTTAAATGAAAAGTTATGGTGCTTGCTTGCTTGCTTTAGAACCACGTCCACACGAAGCGATTGAATTGCCAATCAGACTTGTCCATTGCATTTTCTATTATGACACACAGACTAACCAACTTATCTGTGAACCAGACTAAGCAATACTACACTTTATGCGAACGACGTAAAAACTTTTTCAATTCAAAGATAAGTTGGTTAGTCTGTTGGTTGTAGATGGTTGGTGGCGTGAAGCAGCAGTACTACTGCTGCGTTCCGTACTGGCAGTGAGAGCGCCGGGGGCAAACACGCTTGCCAAGCTTCGAAAACGTTTCACAAGCACAAGCGTGTAAACAAGCATGTTTGGCTTGGCTTTCGTGAGCTTGCCCCCAATAAATATCAAACAATTTATTGCATGGTTATGAGTCAAACAGCCAATCCAATCCGGCAATCCAATCCAAAAAACCAAACCAATCCAATATGCAGGCTTATGTCTAACGCGCTGACGCTTGCTTTCTCATTCACTATTTCTTTCTGTCAAGTGGTATAAGATGGTGACAGAAAGAGATGGTGAAAGCGAAGACAATATGGCCCGAGCGTTAGACAATATGGCCTCTGACCAGTGTCGGTTTTTGAACGCAGATAAAAGGAAGCTAGTGGAACAATAACCCACTTGCAAGCAAGTGAATGGCATTCAAGCGTTTGTATAGGCTTGGAGCTTGTTTGGAGCTTACTTAGACAGTAGACAATGAACTGAAACAATTATTTTTCTCAAACATGCTATGAAATATTGACGTTATGTTCCTTATAATACGCCACGAAGTGTCACAATGCAGGTGCGGCTAGACGAGAGGTCAATAATGGAATTTCATACAACATTGCTGGCCAAGGCCAGCAAAGTGATCGTCTGTTGTTTCATACCATGACGTTTATAGGTCTATGGCATCATAGCATTTAGCCTTTAAAAAAAAACTATAAGCAATATTTGCGTTTTGGTTCATTATGACATTCTGCCACTACGCTTATTTAAGGTAAGATGATGATGATGATGGTGATGGTGGTGATGGTGATGGTGTGATGATGATGATGATGGTGATGATGTGATGATGATGATGATAATGATGATGACGATGATTTTATGATGATGATGATGATGATGGTGATGATGATGATGATGGTGATGATGATGATGGTGATGATGATGGTGATGGTGGGTGATGGTGATGATGATGGTGATGGTGGGTGATGGTGATGATGATGGTGATGGTGATGATGATGATGAAGGTGATGGTGATGATGATGGTGGTGGTGGTGATGATGATGATGATGCATGTTTGAGAAAAACTCTATACAAGCCTTGGCCACGAACAAGGATTGCCGGCCTCGTATCTCTAGATGGCCTCGTTAACACGGCCATCTATAACTACTCGGCCGGCAATCCCCTATTTCGCGGCCGCTGCAGTAATGTACTATTGCTCGTCCGCGACCTTATGATAAGGTACGTTATGCAAGAAATGTGTGTTCATGCAGTTCCTCCACCTTCACACTGTACGAACACACAAATCACACAAACCCGTCTATCGCCACATTAACTGACGCATTTCAAACTCATCCAGTGCTGATCTTCGGAGCAACACAACCGTTCACCATACTACCAGATGTAAGACTGGAGGAACTGCATCAACACACATTTCTTGCATTTAAACGCAGTAAACGTAGTTGCGGGTGAGCAAAGTATTTGTTTCAGTTCATTGATTAGACCTCCGGAAAGTAACGCCTGATTCAATAAATTAGCTTACTAGACGGTTGTCAGAGTGGAGATGTCTTAGGACCGGCGCCCACTGACGGCATGGCACGGCGTGGCATTTTATTACTATCAAGTTATTTTGAATCTTATTTCGATGAGTTTAGAATTCATGTCACTTTATTGGTTATGCGTGGCATCGGCCCTCAGGACGTCGCGGCATCATGGTATCGAAATAAAGTAACATGATTTCTAAACTCATAAGATTCACAACAACTTGATAGTAATAAAAGTGCCATGCCGTCAGTGGGCGCCGGCCATTAAAGAAGGGTCAGGTCAAAAGTACCCGAAACCGGCGAGCAAGTATGAAAAGACTTGATTTGAGTGTTGTGGAAGCGAAAGATGTATGTCAGGATCGTAGCAGGTGCGGAAACAATAGTCTCTGCCTATCCCTTTGCTGGGAAGGAGGCGTGATTGTATGTATGTATGTACGTTTGTCAAGTCTCAGCAAGCGAGTGAATTTAGCATTAAAGTATTGTTACGTGTGTCTATTTTTCTCCTAACACTCGTAGTTTCGTGGGTTAAAACTATAATCGTGTCCCTCAGTTTGGCTGACGTTGGCCCGTCGTGTCGAGCCGGCATTATCCGCGCTGAATAAGCGGCAACACCGCACAGGCGTGTGCTCACTACACTCGCGCCAAGCACCCTCCACTCGAGGGCGCGGCCGACTGCAAGCAGGACGTTTAGCGGTGGAAAAAAAAAAATAAAAAAATAATGATGGATAAAATGCCGTGGTGGCCTAGTGGTTTGACCTACCAGAGGGTCGTGGGTTTAAATCCCAGCTCGCACCTCTGAGTTTTTCGGAATTTATGTGCGAAATTACATTTGAAATTTACCATGAGCTTTACGGTGATGGAAAACGTCGTAAGAAAACCTGCATACACCTGCAAAGAAATTCAGTGGTGTATGTGAAGTTCCCAATCCACACTGGGCCCGCGTGGGAATGACGGCCAAACCCCTCTCATTCTGAAAGGAGGCCTGTGCCCTAGTGGGACGTATATAGGCTGGGATGATGATGATGATGATACTAAAATCTCTATACTTGTTATCTTGATATGAGTTTATCTTGGAATTAACATGGACAAGACAAAAGTCATATCGAACGCCCATATTGTAACCAACTCCCGTTATAATGAGAGACTCTTCACTCGATATTGTTGACGACTTCATAATCTATCTGGGACATACAGTCCAATTAAGTAGGTTTTTAATATCAGTCACTCTTTTAAATAGGTATCATTATAGCAGTATTTTTCCATATGTTCAGGCTACATTATTTTCCGCCAAAACGCTTTTTCCATGTCTTTTTATTTAGTAGGTACGCGTCGCCAAAAGACCAGCAAAAGGAAAGAAACCAACAAACAAAGCAGCCAGTGCCGTCCGACTCGTCCGAGTACCTACCTTCACTCATGAATGAAAGAATGAACGAATGAACAAGTGAGCGGAAGACCGAATGGCGGCGCGAACGAGGGACGCATACCAATGCCGGCCGGTTGACTACACTGTATTATGTGGGCTGAAATTTCAATATTCGATTTTTTCTTACACGAACTGAATTTAATAGCAAGAGTTGGGTTAAGATTTTCTGTTTATACTTACAGTGGAGCCCCTCGAAGCTTTTGTCTAGGTTTATTGTTCGGGTAAATTATTTTTTTATGGTTTAGGTGGAAATTTGTATTTTAAATTATAAATTGTATAGTCGAAGTCGACCAAGAAACTCCTTTACCACCCTAAAGTTCAATGTCAGTTGTATGACTTAAGACATCAAAGGCTATTTTCACTTACAAGTCAATGTGACAATCAGCCTTATTGTTTTTATTCTGATGTAGGAACTGTCACAAAAAATGGTAAAGCACTTACTTGGTCGACTATGCTTTTTTGTGCTCTTGGTTTAAAAAAAACTGTCTCATTTATTTCTGAATTGTATTATGGATCCATCTGTCTTCTTATGCGAATACTCAGAAATCTCAGAATTTTATAGATCAATGGCAAATTAAGAATTTAGGTATTTTGTGCATTAATTAAATTTTTGAAAGATTTTTTGATGTTAAGTAATTTTCTCGAATAACCGAATGTTTATATAATAATTAAATACTCGTATACGAAATTACTATGCCCTTTCAGGGTTATGCAATTAAGTTTTTTTTTTGTAAGAGTTGTCGCGCCGTTACCTATGCTATGACTAAATTAGTACCTACTCCGGAATTTATGTGGTAAGTTACATTTGTACCTAGACCTATTTATTGCACAAATAAGAAGATGAGATGATTATGACAAAATATGCTGCAAGCCCATATTACCCATTTCCCTCAACGTTCGCAAAAATCCCACACATTAATCACATCTTCCCGAGCACCTCTACCCCTTTCCCTATGCTGATCACACAAAACCCGACCCGTAAACACGATTGCAGGCCCGCTAATTCCATTACCGCATTCCACTCATCCGGAATTATCATTCACAGTGGGCCGGTAATGAGGCAATCATCTGATTACCGACGTGCGGTAAATACCTGTCTCTTGCCCTATTTATTAGTTATGGCATGGCGTGTAAATTGAGTTACTTTGATACCTGGTTTACACTCGCGTACGAGTGGCGAGACGAACTGCGGGACGAGCCACGAGACGAGAGTGTGAACAGGCGCGGTTCGCGCCTCGTCTCGTGATTTGCCTTGATTTTGAGGCTCGCGTCCGGAGCGAGACGACGAGGCGAGGCGCGAGGCGAGGTGACGAGGCGAGAGTGTAAATCAGGTATAAGGATTTCCGGTCAGTTCAGGTCGTATACTTTATTTTTTTAGCATTCGAAATAGGGTAAACCATCTTGATGTGTCTTTTTTATTGAAAAACGCTTTTAAAAAATAGTAACTATTACTTATCAATTCAAAATAATGTACTAGGGGCGTTCAATAAAAAGTGAGAATGAGTATGTTATAAACAACTTTTACTAAATGTCATTTTATTTTTCGACATAGTCATCTTTTAGCATAATACACTTAGTATATCTTTTTTCTAAACTTAAAATTCCATTTTTAAAAAAGGTCTCATCTTGAGTACTTAAAAAATCTTGTACTGCAGCGACTACCACGTCGTCGTCTTCAAATTTCTGGCCTCTCAGGTATTGTTTCAATCTCGGAAATAGGTAGAAATCACTGGGAGCGAGATCTGGTGAATACGGAGGATGCTTAAGGATATCGAACCCAGCATCACGAATCGCAGCCATTGCAACGGCGGACTTGTGTGCCGGGGCATTGTCCTGGTGGAACAGCACAACTTTCGAGAGTTTACCTCGCCGTTTTTCGCGGATCTCATTGCGCAATGTTGCTATTTGTTTGGCGTATAAAGTGCCCGTAATAGTGGCTCCATGCTCGAGATACTCAATCATTAATACCCCTTTACCATCCCAAAAAACAGAGCCCATGACCTTACCGGCAGATGGGCTCACCTTGAATTTCTTCGGAGTTGGAGATGATGGCCTTTTCCATGTCATAGACTGCAGTTTCGTTTCAGGGTCGTAATGATGGAGCCATGTTTCGTCCATTGTTATAAATCGCGCCAAAAAAAGTTCCCTGTCTAGCTGCATCAGGTTCAAAGCTTCTTGACAAATCTCTAGTCTAGTTTGTTTTTGCGCGTCAGTAAGCATTCTTGGTACCCAACGCGCAGATACCTTTTTCATACCCAAGCGTTCATGTAAAATATTATGCACGCTCCCCGTTGAAATCTTTACATTTTCAGCAATAAAACGAACTGTGACACGACGATCCGCCAAAACTGAGTTTTCGACTTTTTTCACAATTTCTTCAGTTACTGCTGTAGTAGGGCGTCCGGAGCGGGGGTCGTCCATTGTCGATGTTCTTCCACGTCTAAATCCGGCACACCAACGTGCGACTGTCGAATACGGAGGAGCATTAGACCCTAAAGTGTCCCGCAAATCCAAATTGACTTGGTCCGTAGAAAAATTATTCAAATACAAGTATTTGATAACGGCGCGCAGTTCAATTTTCTCCATTTTCGCTAACGTACTCAATAGCATTGCAAAGAAATTACCGTATATTTTTTTAAACAAAAGACAATTAGTTTTTTTTTTCATAGCAATCAGCTAGATAGATTAGCTTTACCGGCCAGTATTTAATTTCGTAATATTAAAAGAGTTTGCATCTCATTCTCACTTTATATTGAACGCCCCTCGTAAATGACCACATGTCTTTGCTAATTGTTACATTGCTGTGATTTATTTTTCAAAAGTATTTTTAGTAAAAAATCTCGCCAAGATCGCTTTCCTTCTCTCTAATACTAAAAAAAAACGAGGTAAAGTTTAGATTATTTCTACTTTGACACTCGGACGTCTCAGTATTAATCGTAAAGGTTCATGTTTTCTCATACAGTACTTAAATAAAATCCTGGAATTTCATCACTTAAAATATTACCCAACCCAACCTAGGTATTAAATGTAGTAATTAATAACAAAACCTCAGTCTAAGTTAGTGCACTTCCGATCTTTCTCGCTGTATGTCGAGAATTGCAGAGTGTCAAAGTGGAATATAATCTTACTGTATAGAAGTCATCAGAGAAATAGAAATAGTGTCGCTTTGAATTTCAAAGGCTAATTTTACTAGAAGCGATGTTACTGCCTTGTCTCCTCTCTTTGCTATAACTAATCCCGGATAATCAAGTTGTTAGAAAAATTTACTATGAAGAATACGAATGTTTGCTCTCGAGTCTTGGACGTTTAATACTTATGTATTTATCTTATCAGTATGCTGATCCATTGCTTACTACTCATGGTACAGTAGCGGAATGAAAAGGTTCGTTACTTTTCGATCTTAACTCGTTGACATAGAGTCGAAAAGTGTGAACCTTTTCATTCCGCGACTGTACAAGTTTTGCTTAGTTTGAGACTAACTGGTGTGAATAATAATTGTCCATGATATTATTTATTTTACTTTTAATGTTCATTACATTGGTTAGTTAATAGGCAAGTAATAAGGAAATGTTCATTTGAACAATTAAGTCTGGGTAAATAAATGGGTCCTGTAACATTATGGTTTGCAAATGTAAATCATATCAAATGATGTCATGTTGTAACTGTCAATTAAGCCAACGAGTACCTTACAAAAAACAAAATTCGAACAAATTTTTCCTTTCGGAGACTTAGATGGTCGAGTTTTTGTCCCAACACATTGCATTGTTTGGTCGAATGATTGTTTCACATAATTGAAACGATCAACTCTTGCAAAAAAATATACAATAAACATAACCTGACCCAACTTACTCTTAGTATCCTATGTAAATATTTTTCGGAAATATTTTCATTTCTAACTAGAGACAATTTCTAACAAACGATCATTCGACCAACATTACATTAGTTCAAAAAATATTCGATGATATAAAACTCGCGTATGACATAATATTACCTATTGCCCTTTGTTTTCGTGATCAAGTACACTAACTCTTTACAGAAGAAAAGAAACTGCACAGCAAGTTTCGGAAGCTCACCTCTGTTGGCGCGTACATTCCCTCACCTCCGGCTCGTTCCGTAAATATTTACTCCCTTCCACCTCCCGTCAACCCACTACCGACCTTATCACGTAGACTCAAGCTACAGTTTCAAACAGCCCCGTCGCTTCATAAGTCCGTCGACACCACGCTTGTTTGTATTGTTTAACACCGAGTTAACTGCTTAACGATTGTTTAAATTGATCGATATTTTTAACCGTTATTTTATGATTATTAAACACTATTACCTTATCTAGATATTAAAATATTATTACCAAAAAATTCCAAAAGTATAACTACAATAAAACTTTTAGAGTTCCCGTCATTTACAGTCACTCACTCGTGGTCATTTGGTCGTGTCGTAATCGTGGCTGGGTCGTCGCGGCGCGAGGGCGGGTGGTCGCCACGGTCGCTAGCGAGCGAGTGAGCGCCCAGAACCAGACTGCTATCAAAGTTAGGGCGGGCGGCGAGCTTATACTAAGACGAAGTAGATGTTGGTGTGTTGTAAAAAGCAAAAAGGTAACAGTTTTGAATGATTCATGGGAAATTAAACATTGTATTCTTCGGGACGTCGACTGCTAATACAAGTGGAATGCAACTAGACTCTATCCTAGATTTCTGAGTCTTTGAGTAGGTACGTATGGTAATGGTTATACCTGTGATAACGCTAATGTGCGTTTTTGTGGAGCTTATTGCCACGCACGGTGAAACTTTGGGTTCAACTTGCAGCACCGGTGTTTTCGGACTGGTACAATTAGGGAATCATCAAGAAACGAGTCTACTCTACTTCTTCTCAAAGGGCCGTCAACGCATCTGTAACTCAACTGGTGTTATAAGTCTCCATGGGCGGCGGTCATTGCTATCTATATTAGGCGTCCCGCCATCCATTAGGTGGAGGGTCGAGAGTTCAAATCCCGGCTCGCACCTCTGAATTTTTCGGAATTTATGTGAAGGAAAACATCGTGAGGAAACCTGCAAACACCTGAGAAAAATGTCAATGGTGTGTGTGACGTTCCCAATCCGCACTAGGCCCGCGTGGGAATTACGGCCCCACCCCTCTCATTCTGAAAGGAGGCCTGCACCCTGCAGTGGGACGTATATACACCGTGAAATTTTATTGGTTGTTTTCCCGAAACGAGGTGATTTAGTTTCGATTGTACAATCGATTTATAATTACTATTTTGACTAGAGCCAAAAATCCAATTGTGAAAAATGAAAGTCAAAAATGACCGCAAACCAATAGTAACGCTTCGTTGGTACCTAACCTATCGTACGATCGTACGCTACTTGTACCAACGAAGCGTTACTATTGGTTTGCGGTCATTTTCGACTTTCGACTTTCGAGATTGTACAATCGATACTAAATCACCTCGTTTCGGGAAAACAACCACTAAAATTTCACGGTGTACAGGCTGGGATGATGAGGTGACCCGCCTGCTCGTGTTCCACATTATTAAAAAAATAAGTTACGTCGTAATATAGGGAGCTTATTAAATGCAATTGCGACGCACACCCCGTTGAAAATATAGTTTTTTAATTCGTATAACTATCACGTGATTGGTCTCTATCTCACCTGATGAAAAGTGTAGATGAGGCCAAAGGTGTACTTCACTGGTTCAGTAACAGCCTATTCACTCTAGCCTTGAAGAGCCCTGGGTTGTACCTACCGTTGTATTTGTAATAGTGTTGTGGTATAAGAACCTATGGAATTTGCTCCCGTCGTCTAAATTTCCACGACGACGACGACAAATTCCGTACGTTGACCCTACGTTCTTATACCACAACACTAAAAATACAGCACAACAATAGGTATAAGTTCCTATAAGTTCCTATTTAAATAAGCAAATGACATTTAAAAAAAATCCGCATTTAAGGCTTTTTCTGAGCTTTTAAGGCTTACAATAGAAAGAAGAAAAGGGCTGGCTTACAATTCGAATAATTTTAAAAACATTTTACTTGCATTTTTGAAGCGTCGGTGGGCCATCATCAAGGCAGTTTCCACGCTTTTAAGAAAATATAAAATATATTTTTTTTTGACCTACCTATGTACATAAGCTACCGGCTCTGTGCTTAATGTGAAAATGTTTTTTCTCGTCTACACAATGGTGTGTGGTATCATTGGACAAGTCTTTCAAAAATATAGCTGAATCTTAGTCAACAATAACATAATGTACATACATGTATATTTGCTGCATCACGTGACCGGTGCTTTGGCCGATGTTTTAATTTTTTTATAACACCAATTAAATTAAGTACCCATGGTCGTCTATTCTTTACTACACGATATCAATATTTTATTGTAAGCACACAGTAAACAGATTTTATCGAGAAACGCAGCTCTCAAACAAACAACTTTCGGAAGGCATCGGGCGCTCGGACTGGCCATTTCAAATTTATGACTTTGGCAAAAAGTCAAAAAATCCGCTCGACGTATCAATCTGGATTTTATTACGACGTCGATGTACTTGGACGTTTTAAGGGCAAGTACTTTTTAAAGGTGCTGGAAGGAAAATTAGAAGGAAGGCGAGGCCGAGGAAGGCCAAGATTGACCTATTTTAACCAGGTGAAGGAGAAAGTGGATGTCGTGTCGTATCAGCAAGTCAAATGGTTGGCCGAAGACCGCGCGGAGTGGCGGTTACGCCACCGACAAGAGCATAGCTCTTAAGTTTAAAAAGAAGAAGAAGTCTTTTTATAGATACTTGGTATACCAATACCTTGGTACTTATAAGTACGCACTTCCAAGTCAACTCAAAGTCTCGTGTCGATCTAGCTAGTGAGAGCTTTACCTTTTTATGATAGTTCCTACATGAGAAATAAACAGTAAAATTGTCTCATATTCATATTCATATTCATTTATTCATTCAGATTCATGTTCATTACATTAATAGATGGTAGTTTTACAAGATGGTAGGTACATGACACGCTGTCAGGGTATAGAATGTCAATCTATTATAAATTACAACAATATGCATGCATGGATGAATGATTTTATGTCAATACAATTTATGTTAAATATTAATTCAGAAAAATAAAAAAATATTAATGTCAATCTTCTAAAATTATTATAATTCAATCTTATAGATATAATAGTTCGCCACTACATAAGCCCGGATTGATAGGGCATTGTCATATTTAAAACAGTAGTAGCGTTATTCTTAAATTGATACATTAACTTATTTATCTTTGGCATTTAATTAATCATCCAGTTTATAGAAACATTTTGCCAATAAATACTTTTTCAGATTCTTATAAACTCACTCTATCACATTGAAGCGCTTTTTAGGGGCCGTACCTGTCTGTCACAGGGTTCTATCTCTTAAACCGTATTAGTTAGACACTAGAAATTTTCACCGATTTTGTATTACTGTGGCTGTTGCAACAGCAAAAACTAAAAATAAAACAAAGATAAACGTGTTTTTCTTTATCGAATGCTGGCGATCCCTAGTCTCAAAGAGCTTATCTGCAGTGTTAAAACAATTTGTTGTATTAAATACTTTAAGTGTACGTAAAAATGAGTTTGTTGCCGGATTCTTCCTTTCCATTTTTCCGAACCAGTGGTAGATTCTTCGAAATTCATATAAATGCTTGAAGCCTAAATAAAATAAATGTATTCTTGACTTTGTCTTTTATATTGTTTCAATTCAATTTTTAAAAATATAGCTCCATCGATATTAAGTATCGTTAATTCTGCCAATGTCGAGGTTGATAAAGACACTATCGGTTTTCTGTTGTTCGGCAACTTCGGTAATCGTCCTGTCATTACATTGACATCTCCAAATCCACCGTTCGAGACACCAATTACTTCGGTTGTAAATTGGTTCGATTGACAACAATAAACAGTCCATCGAGTTGCAGCCACGCGCAGTCGCTTCGCAGGGGCATAAAACTTTTATTCGCCCATAAAACTACGCACTTGTCCTTGTTTGCGGCAAATTGATTTAATGCGCGCACGCAAGCGGGATTCCGTTAGGACGAGTGTAATTTTACAACCCTTTTGAACTTGATTCTTAAACTATCATCATCATCCCAGCCTGTATTAGTCGCACTGAAGGGCACAAGCACCAGAGGGCTTCGGCAGTAGTTCCCACGCGCGCCCAGTGGAAATTGGGAACTTCACACACGCCACTGAATTTCTTCGCAGGTTTGTGCAGGTTTCCTTCGCCGTAACGCTCATGGCACAATATTTTCGCATACTTTGCGCCGGGCTCACACCTTTCAGTGTTTCAGAATATACAGGGTTATTTTTAATTCACTAGCATCCTTTTAACCCTAAACTCCTACCACTTAAACAAATGTTTTTTGTTTTACGGCTGTTGTCATAACTTAATATTTTTGGTGTAATAAACGTTTTGAAAATTTGAGACTACCTCTCATTTTTACGATACTTTGTGTATTTGAAGAAAGAAAGAAAGAAAGAAAGAAAAAAATTTATTCGTGACAACAATAGCATAAAGATTACAAAATAAAGCAACTAGGTATCACGAAACGGACCCACGTCAGCATAATGCCGGCTCGAGAGCCAGCGCTGGTCTTCCGGTGGGACCGTGAGGCCGTCATTTGTATGGGAAAAAAGTGCTTCATTTTAAAAAGTCGTAAAACAAAAAACATTTGTATGAGTGATAGGAATTCAGGGTTAAGAGGATATCAGTGAATTACAAATAACCCTGTATTTGCGAAATTACCTTTGAAAGTTACCATACTTGTACACGCCTGCCAGGAGGCCTGTGCCCCGCATTGAGACGGAGGTGGACACCATATTTTAAAGAATATACTATTTTGAGTATACTTAAGTAGTTATGGGCCGTCCTAGCCTAAGTTTCAAGATAATAAAAATTCACTCGAAATTTTCACCAGTAATATAATAAATCTTTCTACATCATTTGCCTACAACAAACTTACAACAATTAAATAAACAAGACTCGTGTCATTTTCCACTCGTTAACTTTTACGACACATTCGATGGCGAGGGGTTAGTTTTATGTTCAATTTAGTTTTTACGCTTCATAATCGACCCCCCACGGCAAGCGATGCAGGCGCTGCATGCCCTTTAATAGCCCACTAAATGCAGGGGACACTGCATTTATTGAGATGTCATTAGAATCGTATAAAACGTGTCAAATTACTTTATTTAATGCTGGTATGTTTATGCACGCTTTTTAAATGTAGGGCGCTATCACGCGTAGCCTTCTTGAGTCATACGGGATCTCAGGGCACACAAGGACTTGGGGCCCTTTTGGAAATCAAAGAAAGTGAAAAAAAAGTCGGGGATTCTTCGGGGGTGTGCATTATCAATTTAAAATGCTACTTTTTCAGAATTACTTACGTAGTTTTGGGTTTTTTTTTTTCAGAATCAAGGGTTCTATTGATTTTGATGATTAATAAAGTCCCTACTTTACCGTAAAAAAAATCCGTAAAAATAAATAAATATATAAATAAATAAATAAATTATGCGTTTAAGATCCCTTCCCCAACTAACAAAAGAGCTGATATCTTTGAAACTTATAACCCCTCTTTTTGTGTCGGGAGTTAAAATCGAACAGCAATAGATATAAAATCTTTCAATTAATTCCCTATTAGTCTCGCGGTTGAAAGTTACGGGGCAAGTGAACGTTGCACCTAATTTCCGAAGGCTCACCGTGCAGCGACAGTGTTCTCTAATACTTTACCCTAAGCCGTTTGGGGTGGCTGACATATTTTTAATTAAACCCTGTTCCGAAGACGTGCCGGAGCTTTGCTTTAGAATAACGAAGGGATTGCGGCTTACTAATAGCAATATATTGGAGATTTACTAAATAATATTATTGATTAAATGGTAAGTAGGTACCTTTACAATCTCCGTTCGCGTTAACTATAGGTAAGTATTATTTTACTAAATTTATATGGGAATTCCCAAAAATTACATAGAAGGTAGGGGTATTCATTTAAGTAGGTATGACGAACAGGTGTGCAAAATAATACATGGATTCTGTAAGCATATCGGGAGCATATGACCATCATCGCTAAGAAGGCGTCACAAAAAACTTGACAGAAAGTAATTTTTTCCAACAAAAATTATAATGTTACAATTTAACGCGTTGGAACGCGTTGTAAGTTCCCAATCCGCACTGGGTCCGCGTGAGAACTATAGCCCAAGTCCTTTCATTCTGAGGGGAGGCCTGTACCCAGCAGTGGGACAAAGATAGGCTGTGATGATGAAGACGTTGTAAGCGGATGGCGCAAGACCGGTCTATTTGGAGATCCTTGGGAGAAGCCTATGTTCGCCAGTGGACGTCTTTCGGCTGAAATGATGATGATGATAATTATGACAAACAAGACAAAGTGCATTAAAAATATCCAATCCAATAAAATACGAGCGCATTCATCTGAAGAAACTTGGCAGAAATTTACAGACATATCATAGTTCTCCATAAAACTATCAGCTGGAAAATCGTATTGCGATCACTACGTTTCTCGCATCAAGGAGCAAAATAAAATCCAATGCACAATAATTCGGAATCGCCAATTTGGTGTAGTGTAGCTGAGCAATGTGCGTCTAACTGGATGAATTTTGCTATTTCGTGCCGTCAGGCGCCCTCGCTTGAATGGAGCCGGTGCTCGTCGTTAGAATGTAGATACGAGTATGGTCCAAGGAAAGCTATGCTTGAATGGGGATGTTGACACCACCAATCAACTGACGTTCTTTTTATGAGCTGTCAAAACACAATCTCCCATAGAGTTTGAATGACAATAGCGACATATGACGGCGATGTTCGCGATGCTCAATCAACTAACTATTTATTTGTTTTGAAGCAACAAAAAATCTAATTTTGCATTTAATCGAAAATTAATCTGACTTTCAGGGCTGAAATAAAGCGTTTTTTTACTGGAGCCGTGTCTTCAAATTCTTTTTTAATGGTGTCAACAACCCTATTTTAACTAACTCTAAATTAACATTGACATTTTTATTTCAATTTCAATATTATTATTTTATTTTAATGCGTATTTGGTCGTCAAGCTAAACAAACGGAATGATTATAACAAAAAAAAAAGAAAAAGAGATGCATCGGCCGGGAATCGAACCCGGGCCGCCCGCGTGGCAGGCGAGCATTCTACCACTGAACCACCGATGCTTAAGATCATATGCTGAAATTATATATCATGTTGTTTTAGTCTTATCTTCACTATGTTATCGGAGGCCGTATTGACTAACGTGCGGGCGCTTATTATCTTATCGTTTTCACTATCTTTTTCTATCTCCATTTAATACCGTTTGACAGAAAGAAATAGTGAATTCGATAGCAAGTATCCGCGCGTTCGACAATACGCGTATACGGGGCAGCATTAGTTGTTATATCATACATTACCTAATGTTATAGTGATAAATAATATTAGGTAGGTGTATTTATGCTAATATTCGCGCAGCGCAAAACATAATAAGCTAACTGTCGCTACATTCTTGAAACTAATTTAAGTACGCAATTGTTTTCCATCTTCACTGCATTACTTCGACACTGTCTTAAGAACTTAACACTCATTTCGCAAGCAAAGACAACACTGCAAACGCCTCATCCTAAAAGCGTCTGCATAATTGATGGGTCTTTGCATTGATTACAGCGCCATCTATTAATTTCCGCTGCAACTGTCGTAATCCCGAGCGGGATTAGAGCGTGCGTCTGATCCCGGCGTGCGAGCGGCGCACATGCGGACCCCGGGACATAGTGGATTTAAAACAGCTGGCCAATACAACAAATTCGATTTTCGATGTATCGTGTCGTTACGTGCACGCTAATAGCATTAAATACAAGAGTGTAAGAGACGGCATGATACGAAGTGGGTTGTTTGTTTTGAAGTAGGTACTTAGGTACTGGGAAGCGAAGTGTTGCTCCCACAAGGGGACGATTTCAAGGGTACACGGAAAGAACATGTCTAGTCACCTTTTTTGAAAAATGAGATTATAATCTCAAAATGCAGAGCTAGCAAAGTACTATAAATTACCATTGGTTTAAAAATATGAATATCTAAAAATCATCATCATCATCATCATTTCAGCCGAAATACGTCCACTGTTAAACATATGTCTCCCCCAAGGATCGCCAAACAGGTCGGTCCTACGGCATCCGCATCCAACGCGTTCCAGCAACCTT
Source organism: Archips crataeganus (assembly GCA_947859365.1). Taxonomy (NCBI): domain Eukaryota; kingdom Metazoa; phylum Arthropoda; class Insecta; order Lepidoptera; family Tortricidae; genus Archips; species Archips crataeganus. The sequence goes on from OX402058.1 coordinate 20,348,407, forward strand.
AATCAGATCGTTGCTCCATCTTAGTGGAGGCCTACCTAAAAAAACCCCGCCGTAAGGCCGTGAAAAAACTATATCTGAAAATAATAAATATAGGTACTTATATTTTTTAAACTTTTAAAGAAATGGTTACCACAGTAAATTGTTCGTAATGAATGACTAACTTTCAAATCTTTAACGACCGCCTTAGCCTAGTTGGTAGTGACCCTGCCTACGAAGCAAGAGGTCCTGGGTTCGAATCCTGGTAAGGGCATTTATTTGTGTGATGAGCACGAATATTTGTTCCTGAGTTATGGTTGTTTTCTATGTATTTAAGTATTTATTTATCTATATAAGTATGTTTTCTCAAACATGCTATGAAATATTGACGTTATGTTCCTTATAATACGCCACGAAGTGTCACGTTGAAGGTGCGGGCTAGACGAGAGGTCAATAATGGAATTTCATACAACATTGCTGGCCTTGGCCAGCAAAGTGATCGTCTATTGTTTCATACTATGACGTTTATAGGTCTATGGCATCATAGCATTTAGCCATTAAAAAAAAACTATAAGCAATATTTTGCGTTTTGGTTCATTAAGACATTCTGCCACTACGTTTATTTAAGGTAAGGTAAGATGATGATGGTGATGTTGTTGGTGTCGATGATGGCGGTGATGATGATGGTGATGGTGGTAATGATGGTGATGATGGGTGATGATGGTGATGATGATGGTGATAACGAGATGATGATGATGGTGATGATGAGATGATGATGTTGATGATGATGATGATGATGATGATGATGGTGATGATGGGTGATGATGATGATGATGATGATGATGATGATGATGATGATGAGATGATGGTGATGATGGGTGATGGTGATGATGATGGTGATGGTGATGATGATGGTGATGATGATGATGGTGATGATGATGGTGATGATAAGATGATGATGGTGGGGATGGTGATGGTGATGATGATGGTGACGACGACGATGACGATGATGATGATGATGATGATGCATGTTTGAGAAAAACTCTATACAAGCCTTGGCCACGAACAGGGATTGCCGGCCTCGTATCTCTAGATGGCCTCGTTAACACTCGGCCATCTATAACTACTCGGCCGGCAATCCCCTATTTCGCGGCCGCTGCAGTAATGTACTATTGTCGTCGTCTAGTACCCATAGTACAAGCTTTGCTTAGTTTGGGACTAGGTCGATATGTGTAAGATTGTCCCCTAATTTTTTTTTTAATTCACTGTAACTCAAAGAGTTGCTTAGGTGACTAGACTTTTTCTTTACCGTGTACACTTCATTTGCTTTATGCAGGAGCTATCGGTTATGGGCAGCTCAAACCGACCGTCGTGAAGACGGCAGGGGGCTTGAGGTAATAAATAGAAAAAAAAAAAAGGTACTTCATACTTAACTTGTAAAAGTTGGCTTAGTAGCGCCATCTCTTGGTCCAGGTGAGCGGTTAGCTCCGAAGGAGTGTTAAAGTCTCTCGGTAGAGGGCATAACATAGATGCGCGCTTTATCACTGCTTAATGTGACTAGACCACCAGACGACCAGATGGCCTAGTGGTTAGAGAACCTGACTATGAAGCTTGAGGTCCCGGGTTCGATTCCCGTGTCGGGGCAGATATTTGTATGAAAAATACGAATGTTTGTTCTCGGGTCTTGGGTGTTTAATATGTATTTAAATATGTATTTATCTATATAAGTATGTTTATCCGTTGCCTAGTACCCATAACACAAGCTTTCCTAGCTTACTTTGGGACTGGGTCAATTGGTGTGAATTGTCCCGTGATATTTATTTATTTATTTATTATTTATTAATGTGATTATAACAGACTGAAGTGTACGATGTATGGGAAAGATTCGTCGCTAACTTCTAGACCAGTGATGGTGTAGGGGTAAGCACGCAGCACGGAACGCTGAGGACCTGGGTTCGATTCCCAGCATTGGTCTTTTTTCTGGGGTTTTTTCTGTGCATCTATATTTCAGTTTGTATTTAGTTTGAAATATATGGTTTCACGGGATGACCGTAAAAGTAATAAACAAAAATGAAGTTGAAAAATAAAAAATAAATAGAAAAAAAAAAGATACTTCATACTTAACTTGTCATATTGACTAACGTGCGGGCGCTTGCACCAGTTTTGACTTAAGTTTCTGTGAGATCTAAATATAACTAAGGTTGACTTTTCTAACTGAGTCATTAGTCATTGTCATCATATTATTGCAAGGGAAAATCGATCTCGTTGTATCATGACATGAAGTGCAAATGAACCATGAATAGTAGACCATATTTTGGCTAACTATACTCCCGAGTGCGTAATAGTAGTCGACTCGTTTGGCTGATATAATGGTCATGATGAAGAAGGTAAATACTTTATGAATGCAAAAGTATACCTACATTAAGTTGGACCGTAAAGTTAAAGTCAAAATGTTTCTATTCTAATTTAGGTTATAACATGCAGTTATCAACGCCGAATAATCTAAGCCGGTTCGGAAATTTTAAAATTCTCCCGTTAAACGAGTCGTTTTAAAAAAAATTGTACATAGTTAAGGGCTTAATGAAAACAATATCACGATCGCTTCCATTGTGTAACGAAAGTTAGTAATACAAACTATATTGGTAACTTTCGTTACACAAAGGAATCAATTAAGTTTTGTTTTAATAAATCCTTTAATTGTGAACACATTTTTGAAAACTAATCAAACATCCCTACTGTATCTGCCCACTGTGTTTGCGGAGCCGGGAACCAGCAGCCGGCGCCTGCGACGTGCTCGCGCCCCGCTCACGGGACTTATTCATCCAGTGCAATCGCAGTGAGGGGGTTAAGGTCGGTCAATAAACAGTGGCATCTTGTGCCGGTTATGGATATCAGTGTATACCCATCCTAAGCCCGCTCCGCACTCGCGGCGCGAACGCCCGCGAAAGCCGCGAAACGCGAGTGTAGATATTGTTCACTCGTTCGCATTCGCGCTTCGCGCCATTCCCCGATCAGTGTCGGTTTTTGGCCCACGACAATGGGAACAGCGAACAAGACTGCGAAGCTTTGAGACACAGTTCACGCGCGAACCGCTGCGTAAATTCACGCCGTGAATTCACGGAGCGACTTCGCGCGAGTGTAGGCGGGCTCTAGGACAGCTTAAACTCGTTAAACGCATTTTCCTGTGTATGTGAAGTTCCCAATCCGCACTGGGCCCGCGTGGGAACTACGGCCCAAGCCCTCTCATTGTGAGAGGAGGCCTGTGCCTTACAGTAGGACGTATATAGGCTGGGATGATGATAATGAATTATATGACACGATGTAACTAACTAACGCTTCAATAGTACAGGATCTTTCGTTATCTCATCGTCACTCGGGCATTAGCGTCTCGCATCGAAGCGGCGCCGGCGCACGCGGCTTCCGGCCGCTGTCACTTCCGGAGATAACCGAGCGAGGATACCTATCAATTGTAATATTACAGACCGAAGTATCTAATCGCACTGCCGAAGATACGCGACCGGAGTTTCGTGGCTGATTTAATTTAACATTCTGACGTATTCAGCTGTACCTCTACCATGAGTTTACACTAGTTTACAGTGACCGTACTCGCTAGCGACGGCGTAAATTATTTGTATGGAGAATTGTACTTCCGTAAGTGACCGCTAGAAGCGCTGTACAATTCTCCATACAAATAATTTACGCCGTCGCTAGCGAGTACGGTCGCGTAAACTCTGCTGTCAAAACGACAACATTTTTGTTGTTAGAGTGACAACAATACATGAACTATATAACGGTTAATTATTGTGAAATTGACAACTTGTCGTTAGAAATGTAAACTTTGTGTATTTAACAAAACGTTTAGTTATTGTGGAATTGGCAACGTTGTTATTAGAAATTAAAATTTGTGTATTCAACAAAACATTTTATATAGGTTGTGAAATTGACAATGTGAAATGGCCACAATAAAAACGTGTACTTATTTGCAAAGTTCCAATGTGGGCTGTGTGCCGTTAAAGTTTTCCTGTTAGATTGACAGTATTTTTCTCTCAGTGTAGTGTAAACTCATGGTAGAGGTACTGATATGACATATGACGCACCATTGGCGCGGAATTTCGCGATAAAAATTTGGCGTGATTACGCCTGCAATTACTATTTCAATTATAAGCAACACATTTGCCAAAATTACGTCACGTTTTGGTAAAATAATAATAATAATATTTATTGTTCATCATCAGTGCGTTACATGAAGAAATCCATCATTACGAGTAAATTGCTACAAACAAGCCTGATGGTGTAGGTATAATGTGGTTGAAGTCAAAAATCGCCCACTTGAGTTCGGTTGTTTTGAAAAAATATACCTTATTGAGTTTCTTGCCGGGTTCTCCTCCGCAGAATTGTTCTGAACCAGTGTTAGATTCTTAGATATTGTTAAGTAGCTTAAATTTAGTGAAAATATTACTTTGTATGCCTAAACATAATGTTGTCATTTCGGCAAATGTATTGCTAAAGTGATTGAAACAGCGTTGCAGGCGTATTACCTAACACCGAAACGTGGCCGCGTAATTTTGGCAAAGTACCTATGCTTACCTATTTAGATCTTAGTGTCAGCATACATCGAGACATGACGCAGCACATTTCATAGACCCAGACAAAGAAACAGCAAATTAAATTGTTTTACAAAAAGCAGTCGCAATAAAAAAATCGTCTATGTACGTATATTCCGAACATTGAAAACAATGTAACTTATTTCCCTTCCCCTTGAGTAAAACAGACAAGCATTAGTTTATGAGGTGTCTGGCGGTGGGAGCGGTGTAAACACGCACCTATTTGTTGCGGAGTCTGATTTATGAACCCAGGCAGTACAGGCGACCACGTATGCTATAATACAAAGGAAAATAGAATATTTGGCACCATTACCAAACACGGCGAATGGTGGAGCAAGCGCTTTTTGCAGTAGAGACCCCGGCTAGGCTAAAGAAGTGTGGCGCTGGCGATGTTCAGATCATTGAACTTTTCTAGACAAATGATAAAATGGATTGCCCATTTTAACATCCTGCGTGATTTGGTCATAGCTCTTAGAGATTTGTACTTTCTTTTTATATTTGGTCTTTATTTTGGCCATTTCCCTGTGACATATTTATAAATTTTTGTTTTGTTTTAAATTTGCATTACGCGATTCCGATTCACACTTCACTAGCTGGTTTTCTTCGCATAATGTGTCTGACTGTACGGTAAGCAATATGTCAAAAATCGTGTAGGTGTAGGTAGTAGGTACTACGGAGTAATTAATCACCAGGGTTTGCCCGTCTGGGCATCTAATATTAACGCAGTTCGTACACTTGTAATTTCAAACCGAAATGTTTTAAAATTACGAGGTGTTTAAGTGTTTATGATTATGTATAGTAACCGTCTAGAGAGCACAGGTTGTGAAATTTCACCCCGGGTGTTAAGCTTGGGGTTGTGTAATGGTTCAGCACGTGTCATAGATTGACGAAGACCTGGGTTCAATTCCCGACCCCAATATTTTTTTTCTGATTGTTTCAACGTGTTGGCGTAGTACTTAGGATGAATTTGATTACCTCTGTAAATGTCTCACAAAACAACAAACAACACACACACAAAGAGATGAGATAAGCTGTAAGCTAAAACGATTGTCACTTATTATTTTGTTAAGCTATTTTATTAAACCCCTTTTGTACGTAGTACCTAAGTACCTTCACAGGATACCTGAGTTTTTTTTTTCTATGATATTTTTATCTACTTGTGACGACGCAAAACAAGAAAATACAAATAGTTAATTTTTTAATGTAAATTAAATTAAAACCACCCTTCTCTCATCATACTTAAGTACTAGCTTTTGCCCGCGACTCCGTCCGCGTGGAATTAGTAATTTGGGCAGCTTATTTTTTTTATCAAATTTGCTTTTTCATCAATCCACGGCTCTCCTTAGTTCCTCGATATAAAAAAATTACCCGCCCCCGCAAACCCCCCCTTACCCCACCCCCCCACCGAACTTCCCCGCACACCCGCGTTCACATTCACCACCGTACTCCCAAGTCAAGCGTGCCTATAGAAGTTTTCCTTCAAAAACCCCTGATTTTGAAACATTCTTCCGCTCCGCTCCGCTCCTATTGGTGTTAGCGTGATGATATATAGCCTATAGCCTTCCTCGATAAATGGGCTATCTAACACTGAAAGAATTTTTCAAATCGGAGCAGTAGTTCAAACAACAAACAAACTCTTCAGCTTATTAATTCTTCTAAAAACTGTTCGATAAATTCTTAAAATAGACGTATCTTTCTTATTTGTGAACCGATTGAAATGAAACAAACATTATAAATTATTGAGCATTATTGAGCAAAGTAATTGTTTTAGTTCATTATATGTTAATCCAAAAAAATACCAACATATCAGTAAAAACCGCATCCTTCTAGGTTAAGCCGTTTCTGAGATTAGCGCGCACAAACGCACAGACAAACAGACAAACAGACAATAATTCTAAAAATCATTGTTTCGGGTTCTATTGCGCTAATAAATAGCCCTAGTGACAGTTTTTCTCAAATATCTTCAATGTACAGACACCGACTTGTTACAGATTTATTATATGTATAGATAAACAAACTTGTTGAACTTCAACAACTAAGGCCTTAAAGCCACCTCGGATGTTGTACATTCAATTTTTCATTTTTCCATTGAGAAACCGCACAATTCAATACGTTCGTTCGACACAGACGGTAGGTAGGCGTTCACTCTCACAAAGCGAATTCAGCGCTCACAGTCGGAGGTTCCATAGGTCTTTTAGAGCAGCAGCCGCTGAATAGCTGAACTTCAATAGATTTCCCTTTCCTCTAATGGCGGGTAATTTTTAATAGGAAGCGAATGAGAAAAACACTAATTACAAATTTCCATGACACACGTTGAAGAGAATAGTTAAAATCCCCAAGGTTATAGTACTTAAGGCTTCAGTCTTTTTAGTAGCTATAGATTATACTCTGTGTCTTAAGTTTAAAAATGTGCCAAGTTCATAGAAACAACACTTTTTAATCATCCCAAGCTATCAATATCTGTACAATACATATATGAATAATAAAGTTTACACCAAATTGAAGACTTAGAATTGATGAATGCCCTCCCCCCGATATGTGGTGGGGGAGGTAAGCCTTCCTGATTGATTACGGCGCGGGCGCGGCTTAGCGGTCCATCTTATATCGCGAAAGTACCTATACAAGATAGGGTATCTTCAATAGACACGAGCATCTTGAAGTAGATGGAGTATCTTTATGTAGAGAGAAAGCAGAAAGGATAAACATGGTGGCATTTTCTGTAATTGTATGTTAAACTTTTCATCATCATCATCATCCCAGCCAATATACGTCACACTGCATGGCACAGGCCTCCTCTCAGAATGAGAGGGCTTGGGCCGTAGTTCCCACGCGGGCCCAGTGCGGATGGGGAACTTCACATACACCATTGAATTTTTTCTCAGGTCTATGCAGGTTTTTCACGATGTTTTCCTTCACCGTAAAGCTCATGGTAAATTACAAATGTAATTTCGCACATAAATTCCGAAAAACTCAGAGGTGCGAGCCCGGACTCGGACTGCAAGTGCGTTATTGGTCCGTTATAGTTTCCTTTGATCTGTGTTCTAAAACCGACTCAAACCCAGATCAGCGTCAAGCTCACGCACAGCAAGCCAAACACCCCCGTTCACACGCTTGTGCTTGTGAAAACTTGGCAAGCATGTAAATCTATACTTAATATTAATAACAAGCTGAAGTTTGTTTGTTTGGTTGAATGTGCTAATATCAAAAACTACTGGTTTGAATTGCAAAATTCTTTTTGTGTTGTATAGTCCATTTATCGAGAAAGGCTATAAGGCTATGTAACATCACGCTACGACACACTACCTAGCCATAAACGCAGGTAAAACCGCGGGCACAGCTAGTCTACATTAATATTATAAAGAGGAAAGATTTGTATTTTTGAATGTAACGAATAAAGTTAAAAACTACTGGACTGATTTCTAAAATGCTTTTGTCGTTAGAAAGCTACATGATCACTGAGTGACATAGACTACTTTTTACCGCAGGAAAATACCTTTTCCTACGGGAAAATTAATTTATCGCGGGCGAAGCTGCGGACGGAAGGCTAGTGTAGCATAAAACAATCAAATTCCTTCCACTAACTGATACCTAACAACTAACTACCCGCATGTGCAATTTATCGACGTGACGCTGACAGCACGTCGGGCAAACAGCAGCTCAACAACCGGGATTCCCGCGTCCCGCGATCCCGCATCGCAATCCCGCAGTCCCGGGGGACGGTCGATTCTATCCCCGCTACGAGGGTATATAGTATCTTTGATGTCGACAGAGCTTCTTAACAGGGCCAACATAGTTAAAGTAAAGAGTTATCGATATAAAAAAGAGTAAAATATATGAAACAAGATCCTTTTTAGTCTGAGCATAGACTGCGCTTCCATCAACGAGGTAGAGTAGTAGAGACTCGCAGAATCGAAAAATCTCATTAGTAGAAAAATCTGTGTGGTTGACGGAATTCTACGCTTCTCCGCCTTGTGATTCGTTTTAGTGGAAGCACACTCTTAAAAAGCGTTATTTTTAAGAGTGGTGCTTATTACCTTTGGTATCATCTACACTTTTCATCAGGTGAGATAGTGATCAATCACGGGCCAGTTTTATGTGAAAAAAAACCCTGCTTCAACCTGTGTTTCTCAAGTTATAAACAGTACACATTTGACGTAAGGATCATACAAAAACAAAGAATAACTTTTCAGTTCCATAGTTTTATTAACTTACTTTGGGCCTGATGAATAGGTTCAGAGTCGCTAAACGAGCTATGGAGAGGGCTATGCTTGGAGTTTCTTTACGGGATCGAATCAGAAACGAGGAGATCCGTAGAAGAACCGGGGTCACCGACATAGCCAAACGGATTAGCTCGTTGAAATGGCAATGGGCAGGCCATATAGCACGCAAAACGGGTCTATAATGACTCCCATAAAATTTTTGTTCCGAATTTTCAAGCCAATAACGTTTTCTGTTATAATTTTTCTTCATCATATTATCGGAAGTCATAATATTAAACTACATAAATTGGAGTTACGATTTTCTTCAGTCATAATTATTGTAAGGAACAATAAGTAAAGTCATATCATTCAGTGTCATGAATGCATCACTCTTCATAATGTTAAAGGTAATAAAGTCACTCATAATAATTATTGCATGGTCTTTTTTCGCAGGTCATAATTATTTTTAGGCATAATATTACTTTGTAATAACATTCAGTGTCATGGTTGTATGACATTTCATAATATTAAAGGTAATAATCCTTTTCTGTGCTGTCATAAAATAAAATACCTAACATCGAAGCTAAGGCGGGAGCTACGCTACGCTTCGCTCCCGCCATAGCCTTCTGAACCTAACCTGTCCGAGTCGCTTCTGCCCTGAAAGGACTTGCTCATAGATTATGGGAGAATAGGGGCTCCCACGCAAAACAGATGGCCGTTGGGGCCCAAAAGTTCTGGAATGGAGACCACGGACTGGCAAGCGCAGCGTGGGACGTTCACCAACGAGATGGACGGACGATTTGGTGAAGGCCGCAGGTTCATGGTGGATGCAAATCGCTCCTAATCGTAATGATTAGGCATCAATGAGGGTAGCCTATGCCCAGTAGTGGACGTCCTACGGCTGAAATGATGATGATGATGATGATTAACTTGACTTAAACGCGCCAATTTAGTCCTACCCCGACGTTTTGCAGGGGCCGTGATCATAAGTTGACTAAAATGATAAGGTACCTTCACAAAATAGAAGTGAAGAACAGAGTGAAAATCGGGAAAGTATAATAATGTCAGTCAGTTCCATTGTTGATTTACTCATCTTTTGGCAACCTAATAATGTGTGGAGGGGGGCACAAGTTTGTAGCATGATGTGCGAAAGCACATTCTGTAGTAATTAAGAAAGAGTCTCGGATTCTAAGCGCCTAAAACAGTCTCTAGGTTTCCTTCCTTCCCAGACTATGCTAGACTATACTTGGATAGAGCGGAAGGCGGTATCGAATAACCACTTGCCGCCGGCGCCTGTATTCGGGTCAGGAATTCTCGATCTAATTCGAACAGTAAGTATAAATTGATTTTAAATAATCCAGACTAGCCCAAGGTATTTAGATTGTTATATTTAGATTGTTGCAAATGTTGTTATGACAATTGAGCTATATGTTAAACGTTATTCCAAACAAAATTATGTACCTACTTTATTCTTACCCCCCCCACCTTTACTACATCCTGAGCAAAAATTTAGCTCAGCGAGTAGATAATAATATTATAGTAAAAGTATGTCTGTCGAAAAATAACTTGGGATATCGTTAAAAAGTGCACTGAAAATTTGTCTAAACGTAGGTAGTGTCAAAAGTATCATTGGGTAAGTGAAAAATTGGCTAAGAAACAAAATACGTATTAATTCATAGGGCAAGTGAATGAGACGGGTAACGTTTTTCGGACAAACGATACTTTTACTAAACGTGAAATGGTGAAAAGAAAAATTTACGAAACCTGTCATCGGACAAACGATAATAATTCTAATAGTTTCGGACAAATGAAATTCGGGCAATGATTTTTAGTGTTTGAGATAGGATACCGTAACTTACTCATCAAATCCAGTCACTTTCACTCGGACAACTTTTCAAAATTTAAAAAAATAAACGCTTTTCATACATATCCATCCAAACGGATTACTGCTTTAAAACCCTCGCATCCCCTCCCCCCCCCTCATTAAAAATTACCCGAGCGCTAGTACTAAGATTGTACATCCTGGCGCGCGCTGCTCTCTTGTACATCCTGGCTTTCACTGTCATGTACGGGACATGTACGTACATGTACGTTACATTGCGTCATCCTTTTTCGTGCGTGCAGCCGGCGTTCATCGATTTATTAGACGTTGTCACGTCAATAACAGTGACTTGTTTTGATGAGTAGATTAAGCCATAGAAATATTGGTAAGTACCTAATTTGTTAGCACACTATATTTGGAATTAAAGTAAGTTTTTTTATGGTAGAAGATGGCACGGCAAATAAGCAATGGCAAGCGTGTTTAGCTGTGTGTGCATCCTCTGAGCGACCTCTGTTTCTGCTGGCGCTAAATCATTTTTAGCAACCGTCGTTCCATTTCAGATACAAGACAAAAATTGAAAACACAGACATTATTTAAGCAAAACACCAATGTCTCTTCATATTTCAAATATTTTCTTTTTTAGCCATCGACTGGAGCTTCAAAAATAGATATAAAAAGTGCCCCATCGATTTCGATATTCGGATAACTGGTACACGAATAGAGCTATCGGTGCATCGAGTATCGAGCGATCGGGAAGCGGTGACGGACGATTTTTGGTTTTATTGCCTTTTATAGGTACTTATGGCAGTTTACTATAGCGCTTATAGAGACAGTAGGGGAAAAATGAAAACCAAATACCATAATTACCTGTTGGATGTTCATACTTTGTTGAAATTGAGATCACAATCTCAATTTAGGGACACCTTAACCTTTTTGTAATACCATGTCTAAAGCAGAATAAATCACCATCATCATCATCAGCCTATGTTCGTCCACTGCTGGACATAGGCCTCTCCCATGGCACGCCACTGAGCACGATCCCCAGCTACTCCCATCCAGCTCCTGCCAGCCGCCTTTCGAAGATCATCGCTCCACCGAGTCTGAGGACGTCCCACGCTACGTTTGCCGATCCGTGGTCTCCACTCAAGAACTCGTCTACCCCAACGGTTATCGGTTCTTCGGGTTATATGGCCAGCCCATTGCCACTTCAGCGTGCTAATGCGGTGGGCTATGTCGATAACTTTGGTTCTCTGTCGGATCACTTCGTTAAGAATTCGATCTTTTAGAGAAACTCCGAGCATAGCACGTTGAGCAACTTTAAATTTGTGACCAGCCCTACAGTGAGTGTCCATGTTTCGGCACCGTATGTCATGACGGGTAGGACGCACTGATTGAAGACTTTCGTCTTTAGACTCTGTGGAATTGGCGACGTGAAGACTTGACGCAGTTTCCCATACGCTGCCCATCCCAGCTGTATTCTTCTGTTGGCCTCTTTCTCGAAGTTGTCTTTACCCAATTGCATAGTTTGCCCGAGGTAAACATACAAAAAATAATTTCATTGAAAAAAAAAAAATAATAATAATAATTGAATAAATAATTTCATTTAATTTCATTAAATTCGTTGGTTCCTAAAATACCACGTTCCCAAAATACCAGATTTTTCAAAAACCTACGTTACCTATTTATTACATTCCCATCAAACCAGATATCCAAAATAAGACATTCCACCCAAAAAAATCACTTCCTTGAGCAATCTTCGATTTTGTAATGTGATGCAACAAGAATTTGGTAAGCTAGAAATGTGGTACTTAAATAAATTGGTAATGTAGTAATTTGAAACATCTGGTGTTTTCGGAACGCGGTATTTTAGGGATGAGTTTTGGACGAGTGCTAAAATTAAATAAGACTTATTAAAACAATTGAGTTAACTTCTTATTGTCCAACATTAATGAGTTAGAAACACAAATTTTGTATCACTTTGCTCAAGTGCGAGATACGGGTGCTGATTCTAATCGGGATCAAGTGCGGGTAGTTCGAGATACGGGTGCTGATTCTAATCGGGATCAAGTGCAGGTAGTTCGAGATAC